>NC_069474.1:15873889-15894358 GCF_026875155.1 Cherax quadricarinatus | reverse complement strand
AAAATAGAAAAAAGATTATAATCTTTATTTTTTTTTAGGGGTGGTCGGAAAGCCAGCAAAAGGCTTCAGTGTATACACTTTCCCAAATGAATGGGTTATCATGTGACTAAAGTCGGGCTTCAGGAGAGACTGCTACATTTCTCCTCCCAAACAAAATAATGCCACCATGAATCAGAACATAAACCAGGAGGATTTTAGATGCAATATTACCAATGATAAACCCCTAACTCAACCGTCCTTCTCTTGTTTATACAAGACCAAAAATGTTTAAATTTCATTTTAAACCACAAAGTGTTTAATTTTTGCCAAATAGATAACATAAGTCCGGGCGTGAATTTTTTTTTTTAGTTTGTAACCCAGATAACAAGAATGATATAGCTCAGTAATGAATGTAGTAGTATTGAGAATATTGTTTAATAATTCTCGGTAAAGCCATTTTTTTATTGTTGTTTCGTAACCTAGCAACCCAGGCTGCCAAGGACGAGGAGTCGACGCCAATGCCACCTATTGAGCGGCAGCAAAAACTACGTAACAAGGTAATGAATAATACGTCTCTTTTAACAGGTTTGTCATTCTTATAGCTGTAAGTCGTCGACACTCCTCACTCAGTTTACTGATTGTTGAGGTTGTGTGTATATACTGGGAACTGGTTCCTAAACTTTCGGGATAACTCTACGTTGTTCACTGTTATTTATTTTAATTAGGTGTTTTATGTTAGTAAACTATAGTTTCCTGGACTTGTTCAGTATTATCTGTGACTGGTGGTTGTGGTCGATCATGACACGACCAGACTGTCTGGTCTTGTCGCTGCTGCTGCCTCTGTTGTTATTTTCCTCCATCAAGGCCTCTGCCCGTTCAAGGTATTTATTCTCACTTTAGAATGTTGGAACTCGCTAGTGTCACATGCCATTTTCAGGCCTTTCGGTAAAATTTGAGAAGAGGGGATGGGGATACTTTTGGTACAATGGAATATTCCGTATAAACGAGCAGTTTAATTTGTACCTGTTCAGTGTTAGAATTTCATATGAGACTCGCTGGTGAAGCAGTCCATGGCCCAGTGTCTTAAGCACTGGCCTCTTTCCAGTTTCTCAATAGTACACTAGACCCATGTCAATTAGACTGCTAGCGGGCCGTGGCAGTATAAACAAGTTAAGAACTGGAGAATATGGTTCTTAAGAGTTTTAAAATCCTCTGTATTTAGCATGGAGATCAACTTTAGATTTTGTGAATATTTTTTCTACGGTAACTTTGTCTTTAAACATTAAATGAGATATAATGCATTAAACAAGGTAAATGTTGCGTCCATGGACAGTTTTTTTTCTCGCATAGATAAGGGTATGTACAATCTCCAATATACATTGGTGTGTGCATTGGAGAGAGAGATTTTGCAACAATAGACATTCTAATAATGTTGATAGACTTACCGACAGTGTTGGATAAAAAGGCACATGTGCAACTTATTATTCAATAAATTTAATGTCGCATTAGTTACGTGTCCTTTTACCCAACAACTCTAGAGATATAAGTATGTTATATTGAAATTCATCCCACCCATTTAAAATAGAAAAATTTTACCTTTAAATATTGTAGGAGAAAGAATGTAGATGGGACGAATTTTAATGTAATTGATAATTATATCTCGTTGTGTTTCCGGCATCAAGGGGCTTTTAGGGTAGCCCTTTGTAGATTTCAGGGTTTTAGGGTGATCTCGTGCAAGTTTCAGGTTGGTCTCATGCAAGTTTCAGGTTGGTCTCTTCTACCAATATCTACGGGTAAAAGAGCTCCCCTCTAGCGAGGTTCCTTGACGCTAGTGAGGGGCTCTTGATCTAGGGAATTGCATCTGTATTCCAGTTGCCTGAATGCCTTCCATCCCCCCCCCACACAGGTACTGTATAATCCTACGGGTTTAGCGCTCCTCCATAATTATAATACGGGTAAAAAAAAAATTTTTGTTTACTGCCACTTTTCTATTTACAGATGAGTTGGGTATAAACAACGGGAAACCCCGCATTAACCCAGAAGAATGTTGCAAGTTCCCGATGACCTCTGAAGAGTTCCTGCAGTGCGGCCGTGAGCATGGTTGCTACCCCGTCTCCTGTGGCAACCATGGTAGGCCGCTCTAACAGTGAACCACAACAATGTCATGATAAATACACCAGCATTTCAGCAGTGTTGTAAGATATGTCAAATGTTTATACAATTTTTTAAATATACAATATACACGATGCCAAGTTGAGAAGTTACTTTTAGTGTATAAAATAAAAGCTTCAGACTCCTTAACTTGCTAGATTAAATGTTTTTTTTTTGGTAGCGGTTTATTCCATAGAATGTATGAATTAGCTTGTGGATTATTTTGAAATCGCATATCCATAGCTCGAATAATAATCTAGTGTCAAAGCCCAGGTTGCCCGTGTTAATAGTTAAAAGAATGATGTAGTGAAAATCTTGTCATCCATTTGTTAATGAAAGAAGGTACTCGAGAAGCCATCTTTAAATCTCGTTAGAAAACTGTGGCCAAAAGTAAAGTTCAGAGTTTTTCTACTCCCGGAGCCTGGCCATGGGTCAGGCTTGTCTGGTCAACCAGGCTGTTGCTGGTCCACAGCCCCACATATCCATCACAGCTTGGTTAACCTGGCACCTGGTGAAGATATTTGTCCAGTTTCCTCTTGGACACTTCCACACTTGTCTCAGCAGTGTTTCTGATATCGTCTGGTAAGATGTTGAATAATCTGGCACCACAAATGTTGATACAGTATTCCCCGATTGTTCTCACTACACTCGTGCTTTCCACCGGGAACCGTGAGAGTAGACACGTATGCAACATCTGGGTGTCTTTAATGTAGAAGTTTCGCCATCAAGTGACCATCAATACAAGCTCAAGGACGTGAATGGAAGACAGACGAACTGTATAGAAAAAATGAGGTAGCTGGGGCTGATTACCTCATCTTTTCTATATAGTTCTGCCTTCCATTCACGTCCTTGAACTTGTATTGATAGTCACTGGATGGTGAAACGTCTACATTAAAGATGCCCAGATGTTGCACATGTCTAATTTTCATCTTGTCGGTATTGTACACCACGTAAAACAGTGAGAGTAGCGGCAGTGAATAAAATACGGGGTTTTAAGGCAAATATCAGATAGGAAGTAAACTGACACACCTTACATTATTACATAACTGTTGTAGATGGAGCTTCCTGCAGCATTATAGAGGCAAGTTTCCTCAGACATGTGCAGTTCTGACTAGCTCGAACGAGGTACTGACTTAAGAGAAATTGCATTTTCTGAATCTAAAAAGAATTTCAAACTACTGTGGCACTCTTCTCTCAAGGAACATTAATTTAAACAAGTAATTTAAGACTATTTTAAAGAAAAGCAGGAGAGGAAACAGACCTTGCCGACTAGAACAAAAGTTGTACAAAAAAAAAAAAACTGGAACCGATACGCAACCAGATAAACAGCTTTAGTTTGCAGAGGTCGTAAAAATCCAAATATTTATTCCCTACCTAACAAGAGGCTTTGGAATCTACCAGCCAAGATAGAAATTAATTGCCTTCATAATTTAAACACTCATACTGGTATGATTAGTGTCTTTGGCGCTTCAACACTAAGAAAAGATTATTCGGATTGTAATTAGTTTTAGAACTGGATAATTCTTAAAAAGGTGCAAGATTAAAAATATCAAAAAAGCCTGTACAGACATTTTTGTTTGCTATATTAGTTAAACTTTACTAATGTTTATTGAGCTTCATGAAGTAACTTTTAACTTATATATATTTTATTATATATTATATATTATATTAGTATATATAAATATATATTTATTTATATATATATATATATATATATTATTATATATTTATATATATCTCTTTCTTTTTTTTTTTTTGGGGGGGGGGGTTAATTTTCGCAACCAAATGTAAGTGCACAAATCTTGCAGGAAGTGGAAAAGTTGCGGTGCATGAAGACTGCAGTGGAGCCTGGTCATGTTGTAGGTTTGAGCCTGAATCTGCAGAGTTCAACCGGTGTTGTGAGCGCCATGGATGTTACCCATTATGTGACCAGAGTTCTGAAGGTAATGTATTGACTAAACTTCAGTTGAGCTAACTTTCATAAGCGAATATTGTATATAAAGGAGTCTGTATATTATAAAGATCCACGACTTCCACTTCACACTTATAACGTATATAAGCTGGTCATATATACTGCTTAGCCTGTTGTGTGCCGTTCGTGTCTTAACCACTTCACAAGCTGCTTGCACGGTTTAAACCCCTCTTGACACTGAGCCGCCTTTATAGTTCTGGAATTTGGGAAATTTCTGCCTAGTGGCACTTAGTGACTTAATGAAGACGCCTTGAACGAAGTATTTGGTGTTACTTTTCCTTTAATTGGATCGAACCTAATTACCTTCCCTTCCCCAGATGTTATGTTCCTTGGGGAAGGGAAGAGGATTTTCCAATACTAGTTCCTTCTTCTGTACTTCACTGGGTGTATCCATTTGTGCTAGATAGTTTTCTTGACTAAAACTCAAAATGTTCGGTTTTCATTTTAAATTTGCATTTTATTGCTAGATGCAGTTGGGTGAAGCGATGAATTTTTCCTCTATTAAAGAGAGATATCTTACACAGGTTGTTGCTATGATGACGTGATGTACCGATGGGTAGCGTGGTAGAAGAGTTGCCAGGGCTGTGCTGGAGCTGGTGTGTGCAGCACAAATGTCCACCACACAGCCTTCCTTTACTGCTGTTATTGTGCCACGGAAATTACCTGCAC
Source organism: Cherax quadricarinatus (assembly GCF_026875155.1). Classification (NCBI taxonomy): domain Eukaryota; kingdom Metazoa; phylum Arthropoda; class Malacostraca; order Decapoda; family Parastacidae; genus Cherax; species Cherax quadricarinatus. The sequence goes on along the minus strand of NC_069474.1, from coordinate 15,889,587 downwards.
ATCTTTGTCGAGGTGAGATTAGGTGTTTGACAGCTGTGGATCTGTGTGTGTGTGTGTGTGTGTGTGTGTGGTGTGTGTGTGTGTGTGTGTGTGTGTGTGTGTGTGTGTGTGTGTGTGTGTGTGTGTGTGTGAATAGCTTAATGTATCCTTCAGGGAGAAAACTGCAAACAATGCAGTATTTTCATTAACATTTCGAGCTTCTCTAGTTGCGTCAGTGTAGGACACAGATTTAAGACAAGAGCCAGCTTTCCAGCTTCCACCAAAGCTTCAACCTTTTAATATATCATCAGAGCCTCAGAGAAACTTGGGTAATCCCTAGTTTGTGCCAGAGATTATAACTTTTCAAGGAGAAAGCCAGTTTATATACAGTAGTTCACGTAAAACTTAAATATAGCTTATTAATGCATTATTCATTTAGTGTACCGTAGGTGAGTGTTTAATTTCAAGATTAGGAAACTTAGTCGGCTCACAACAGATGAATCTGGGCTTACTCTCGGTAATCTAGTCCAGGAGTCCCCATCCTGTGGCCCTTGTAAGAAATTGATGCAACCATCACATGAAATTATAAATTTACTTTCATGTAGGTTCCTCACTGCACAATGTCAACAATTACAAAATATTTAAAACGCTTTACGCCAAAGCCTATCGCCACCTCTAACAACCCCTTTTCACTTCTAATGCACATGATTTATGTGGATTATAGATGGCAACTGTTGCCCCTCTAAATTTGGCTTTTCAAATTGACTATCGACGAGTCTCGTTACACCTGGTCACTTAGTATGCTGAGTATCAACGTTGTAGTTTATGGTAATTCAATAACATTAGTATGATCTTATAAAATGTATTGGGCGCTCGTGATAGCAACTTGAAAGTTATTATAAAAAGTAATTTTCATTCTTTGAATAAGTTAAGCTTAATGTGTGAACGCAGTTTAAACAAACTTGTGGTTGCTTACCAGGTGGAGTGTGATCTCGGAGACTGGTAGTTGTTAGGCCATAAACAAAAAAAAAAAGAATATTTAAAAAATAAAAACTAGTATTCTTGAATGTATTAGTTAAGAGGTTATGTAATTTGAACAATACTATTTGTCCAATTTAGCATCTTTACGCATAGAGGAGGCCTGGTGACAGACCGGGCCGCGGGGGCGTTGACCCCCGGAACTCCAGGTAAATAGATCTATCAGTGATGTGGGTGTAAACAGGAAGGGACAAGAGGGGGCATTTACTCCTTGTATTTCGCAGCAATAGTTTTTCCTTAGATGCAGATTTTTGCATTAATAAAATGTGTGTGTTTTTTGCAAACTGAATTTATATTTATCAACTTGGTGTAAAAACTATTCTTTACAGGACCTCTAAATTACTTCTCTGTAATACTTTTAGCCGTTACATTAAAAGTTTTTTTTCTCTAAAAATTTGTGGGCGCCAATGTTCACTGAGTACGCTGATTTCACAGAAGTGGGATGTGAGAACTATGTCAACAACGTTTGTGTTGATGCCACTGGGCTTCTGAGAGACGAAGGTGCAAAGTGGTATCCAGATGAGTGTCAAGAGTGCACGTGTAGAGGGAGCGCTGTGTTGTGCACCAGGTTGCAACCATCGTGTCCTCCACCGCCCCACAGTTATTGTGTTGAAGTTCCCGATACCTGCTGTCCACGCTGGAAGTGCTCAGTCCCTCAGTAAGTTAATGTCTAAGTTGTTGCATATTATTTTGATGTATAATCACGTGTGGTTGTGTGTGTGTGTGTGTGTGTGTGTGTGTGTGGTGTGTAAATCTGGTGTTCATTTCAACGTTATCACAAGTATATGTACAAATATATATCGATGAAATATATTTATGACTTGCAGCGGTAATGCCCAACTCTAGTAGACAAGATTTAAATTTATCAATCTTATCGTAAAAAATTGTGGTTGGGCTTGCTGAAAACTTTGATTTTTATCCAAGGGGAAATTTTTTAATGCATTTCTTCACGTTTGCAAAATCCTCATCGGGCCCTTTTACAACGTCCCCGGGGTGAGGGCGGGGGAGCCACATGCGCTGGGGCCGAAACGTCGCCCGAAGCTCCCTTCTATGGCGGGTTTATTTGTGAAATTGCTCCAGCCCGCGGTATTGTGCCTTTTTTTTTTTTTTAACAAGGTGAGTGAAAGGGGGGCCCCCGGGATGTTGGGGCTCCCTCCTGGCTGCATGGGGGTAGGGGGAACATGCGAGGGGGCCCCTGGCGCCCTCCGGGAGGGCGCGGGACGGCCCCTGGGGTCGGTGCCGACCACCTGGGCTGTGGTTCGTGAAAGGTTTGCGTGACCAAACCCGGAAACAGCCTGGTTGATAAACCCTTGGCCCAAACCACGAGGCCTGACCCAGACCGAGCCACGGGGGCTGCCCCCCCAAAACCCCCTCCCCAAAGATTACCCCCGGGAAAAACCAATGAGGGAAAATTTTGGGATATCAAAAAAGGGGGGATTTTTTAAGGGGTTTAAACCTCAATTTTTTTTTTTTCCAAATTTTTTTTCGTTTTTAAATTTTGCTCATCAATCTAGACCGCCTCGTCCAACCTAACTTAAAAATTTTTAATTTTTTGGTAACATTTGGGAAATGTTCACGGGGCCCTGTGACGAAGTTTTTCTGAACCCTTTCCAGGCATCCTGGAATGAGGGGCCCTAACTAAAAAAATTTCCCCAGATCTCGCAGGAACCTAAAATTGTTCGGGCCTCGCAGACTGGTTTCCCAAAAAAAAAAAAAATACTTTTAATCTTCCCCCCCGGGAACCAAATTATGGAATTAAAAAAAACGCTCATCTTTGGGAAGACAAATGAAGAAACGTAAAAGGGGGTTTAAAGATAGGGGAATTCTTTTTAAGTCATTATTTAAAAAAATGTTTTTTTTCACGCGGTGCAAAATTCAAAAGGGCCCAGAAACACCTGAAGCGTGGAATTTTTAATCGGGGGCTTTAGAAAAAAAGGAGAGAACCCCAAATTTTCTAGATTCCAGAACCGGCCCACTGACAAAAAGGGACAAACGCCCCCCCCCCCGCCCCCCCTTGTAAAATGAACAAAAACCCCAAAACATTAAAACTAAATTCAGGGTTTAATCTTTAAAGTCTGTAGCTCACTCAGCTTACACTTGAGGTCCGGGGGTGACCCCGGGGAAGGGTGAAAAAAACTGGGGGGTTTTTTTAAGACCCTCTGCCCCTGTTGACCTACAGTAAGTGGGACCCTGGGTACCGCCAAATTTGTACCTCCAATTTGGGGTTTGCAGGGGTCGATTTCTTAGCCCCTTGGGCCCCGCCTTTTTCAACCGGTTGCTGGGGGGTTTCCTCCCTCTCCCCTGCTCCATGGGTTAGTCGACTGGGGGGGTCGAACCCCTCGAGAAAAAAAACAAATTTAAATTTTTCCCAAAAATTTGCCGGGGGCTTTCTGTATAAGTCTTTTGATGTCACTATGCCCTGAATATCGTGAAAATTTATAGAAATTATCTTTTTCCTTTGGGAAATAAAAACCCCTTTTTCACAAAAATCCTCTCAAGAAGATTTTTTTAAACTTTTAAAAATTTTCTTGAATAATTGAAAACAAATGAGGGAAAGAATTCGACCACGTTCCCCGTTGCTTTTGCTTGAAAAACTGAATTAAAAAAATTTTTTGCAAGGGGGTTTTAAAAAATCTTTAACCCCCCCACCCCCCCTTCCCTTTTATTCAATTAAAAACCCGGTGTTGGCAAACTGAAGTAAATACGGGATATTGGGAAAAATTTATTTAATTTAAATTTTTTAACCGGGGATGTTTTCAGCCCTAATTCCCTTTCCCTCAAAGACCACTCGGCACAGATGACTAAAAAAGCGGGGAAAACCCGGTTTACAAGCCATGTTTCCCCCAAAGTTTGGGGCACCCCATGACCCTCAAGCATAGTTTAAAAGGTTTTTTCATTCGTCTCCTTATGTTTCTGACCTCGCAAAAAGATTTTTTAACAGTGTCCCATGCAGAAACAAACGGGAATATAAAAAAAAACACTGCTTCAGCGGGATGAGCCCTTTGAGGCTTTTGGGGCCGGAAAAATTTTATTCTTTTAAAGGGAAAATTTCTAAAGGTAAACGGACTTTTTTTTATACTCAATACCTTAACAAGAAAAAAAAAAAATAAAAAAAAAAAATTCTCTCCCACGTAATATTAGCAGACAAAGATGTTTTTTTTTTTTTTTTTTTTCCAATTTTTCTTTCCCCCAATAAATCGCTTTAAAACCTCTTCGGTTTCACATTTGGCTCCCCTCTGGGGCCCCTGAATCAAAACCCCGGGTTTTGGTACCGCTGGAAAGAAATTAGGACTTTTTCCCCTTAAGCCCAAACCTGCTGCCCTTTTTCACCCATCAGTAAAAAAATGGGTTCCTAGGGGTTTTAAGTCGACTGGTTGTGGGTCCCCATCCTGGGAGAAAACTGACCTTTTTTGCTCGAAATCTTTGCATAAAAAGCGGCTTTCTCTAAAAAAAGTAGGGCATTGATGCCCGCTGGGCCCCTTGATCCCTTTGGTGCATGTACATGTAAAATAATTTAATCTTTATTTTATTATTTTTTAAATTATTTAAATTATTATTATTTTTAAATTATTATTATTTTCCTTTTAGTGGTTGTGTAGATGGTGACGGCTTGCACAGAAGAGAAAAGGGAGCAATGGCAAATCCTAGGGACCCATGCCCCCCATTTTGGTTTGTCCCAAAGGGATCAAAATTAAAAATACGGGGTGTACTGGGTCCTCTCCCAAAAATTCATAAAGGGTTGCGTAGCAAAGAGGAAGTTTGGCCAGTGTTTCCCGCGGAAGGGGCCCGTAGTATTACACTTGAAATGTCTTTTTTTTCCAAATTTGTTTCGGGTTTGTATGGTTTGAAATTACGGGGTAATGAATTTAGATTTGAAGAATGAAGATAAAAAATTTAAAAGTGGCCGGGTGAAACGGGGTAGAAAAAATGGGAAATTTAAACCAAATATTTAATTTAGGGTGTACACAAGAAATTCGAATGCATAGTAATTAAAATTAAAATAGTATTTTAGGTCCTAAAAAGTCAGGGGGGGTTCAGTGTTTGGTTTTGGGTAATAAACACACGGGGGGATATTTTTGGTTTAAATGTTAAAAGGTAAAGGGGAAGCCCCAGAGCCACCTTGAACTGTACCTGCCATTTTTTTTAATTTCAATTGGGGGCAGTGCCTGAAGCACCTTTCAAAGGGTGCCCTCGTGATGCCCCTGCTAAAAGGGCAGCAGTGGGGTCTGTAACGGGTTTGTAATGTTCCCTGGAAAGGGGCAAACTAAACACGACTGACGGTTTGGCGACGCAAATTTTAAAGGGCGTCCCGACAGAGCTAATCCCAAATTTGGGGACAACGGGCAACGGCTCGGGCGGGATTCTATACAATGTCAAAGTAAAAAACAGTTGAACATTATAACTATCCCTTTAATTTATTGAAATTGCATTACAAAGTATGATAAACCCAAAAAGCATAGCACTTGATAAAAATTAATAATTGAAATGCACATAAAAAAAATTAAGAAAGAGAAAAATCGATTGATCTGTATTCTAGTTTTAAAGGTTTCTGGGGAAGTAAAGTACAAAAAAGGAAGCGTTTAAACAAAAAAGGGCCCAAATTTGGTCACTCAAAATTTTACTTTTAAAATTTCCCCATCTCAATTTGGAGAAAACAAAACCCCAAAAAAAAAATTTTTTTTGCCCTAAAAGGAAAATAACACATTTTGAAATTTTCTCTAGCCAAAATTTACTATCTATAGAGATTTTTTTAAACTTTTTAACCCCAATTTTTGGTGGGTTTGGAAGATTTACTTTGCAGAATTTTTAACTTATCTGGGGGTACCCCCCTTCAAGGGGGCCCTTGGCGTGGTGAAGAGGCTCTTGTCTGGGGAATTAGTTTTTTCCGGTCTACTTCCTCAGACCAAACCCAATTCCCCCCCAAATCCCCCATTCCCTATCCCATCCCCCCCTTTTCCCCCTTTTCCCCTCCTCCCCCCCCCCCTCCCCTTTTCCCCTTTCCCTTTTTTTTTTTTTTTTTTTCCCCACAACACGCGGGTTCCTGGGTTGGGGGAAAAGGGGTACCGGGGTCCATCCCATTCTTTTTGGGTTTTTTGGCAGGGGCCCGTATTTTTTGCCGGGGAATTTGGATTGCCTGGGGATGTCCCTAAACCCTCTCCAGTACCCGGGGGGTTTATTTTGGGTGTGTCTCGGGCGAGGGGGTTATCTCTGGAAACCCCCTTTTGGGAAATTCCCCGGGGGTGGTGGCCAAAGGGAGGTATGTTTTTGTGGCAGATTTCCGGCCGCCCTTTTTGGGTCCCCGAGGTAGCTGGCGGGAAGTGGGGGTTGCTATCCCGGATTGCCGGTTTACGGGCAAAGGGGTGGGGATGGCCCGGGTTCCATCTGCATCTGCCCCACTTGCTGTGTGAGGCCCCTCTTGGGTTGGGGGGAGATTTCGGCCCCCTTTCATTCCTCCAAAGGAACTACCCCTTTTCCCTGGTCCCCCCCTTTTTTTATTTTTTTTATTTATTTTTTTTTTTTTTCCCTTAAAAACAAAAAGAAAGAATTTAACCTAACCATGGCACCCCCTAGTCCATAACCTCCCCCCCCGGGCCCCTTTTTTAACCGCCCCCCTTTTCTGACCCCCCCCCCATTTTTGGCCCAACTCCCCATGCCTCTGTCCCTTTTGGGCCGGTGCGTTTTCCTCACCCACTTCAGGTACTGGGGGCCCCGACTGATTTCCTTCGTTTTATCTGCCCCTTTGTTTCTCCCCCTGGCTATTTTTTCCGGGCCTCTCCCTCTACGGTGGGGAAAATTTTCGAATCCCCGGCCCCCCCCAAACTCGGACCAACTCTGGTCCCACGCCAAAACGACAACGACAATTACCTGCTAAATATTTCCCTCCACCTTCTGGGTTTTTTCCCCAAAAAGATCGACACACCTTCACTCCCTTTTCCCACCGTTTCAGACGCAAAAATGGACAAAATTTCTTCACTTTACGACCGACTTCCTCAAATCCCATTTTTCTAAACCACAAGTATTGGCAAGGCACTCCTCCCGCCATTTTGGGAAAAAGATATTTCTTTTCATGCTTTTAAAAAGAGGGGTACCGCATAGAAAAACCGTACAGAATGCAAACCCCGGCTCATGAGCTTTCCCGGGTTTTTCCCCCATATCGAAAATTTTCCCCTGTAACTTTTAAAAAAAGCATCATTCCCTCAATTGAAAGGGGTTTACCATCATCTCCCCCCAAACCATATTTCAAAAAAATTTTTCCAGCCCTGGGCACGACATTCTTGAACACCCGGGAAACCTTTTCCAAGATCCCCCAAATCCTAAAGGGTAACCCCTTATTTTTCCTGCCCGCGGGAAAGAAAACGAACCCTAGAAAAATGTGGCTCTTTTAAAATTTTTTGGGACAGCCATGAACCCCCCACCTCATTTTTAATTTAGTGGGAAACATGGGTTACAAGTTCAAAAGGGTGATCCCTTTACACGGGCCAAAACAGAGTAAAAATTTTCCCGGCGATTTGGCCATCCAGCGAAATTGCAGATCTATCGCCCGAATGCCAGTTTTGGGTCCATAAACCCATTCAAAATACGTTTTTCAATCGACCTCCCTTTTCCCAAATTTGGGTCATAAAGGTTTCACCCTTCGTACTCTCCCCCGTTGTCAAGCCTATTAAACGAGCGGGAAATCCATTACCTCAAAGAGGCAAAGGTCTCCCTTACCATTTCAAAATTTTCCCCATCTCCGCCTCCAAGGGGGACTACCTCGTGTTTTTTTATCCCGTTTCAAAAAGCCCCCCACTTCTGGTTAACCCCTCTTCTTTCACCCCCCCTCTGTGGGGGCCCTCCCCTAGTCCCCTCCTGTAGCAATTTTTTTTGCTGTCCCTGGCTCAGAAAGTCCCTACTTCCCAAAGTCCTTTGGGGCTTTATCTTCTTCTTTGTGTTCCTCACAAGCCCAGTAGCGACGAGGTCCTCGTATGACACCTCCTCCCAAACGTCCCCTACATTTTCAAAAGTCAAAAAAAAAGGGCCGTTTTAAAACCTCCTACCCATCTTCCAACCCCCCTCATTTTCCCTTTTCCCCGTCCCCCTGTAAAACCCGGTTTCCCCCCTCTCACTGGGTCTTTTACAAAATGTAAGGTTCACCCTCCTCCTCGTACTGTACCTTCCTCCTTGGTTTCCCCCCAAATTTTTTTTCCTCTTCCGGGCCCCCTCTCCCGGTTTTTTACCTCTTCTGTCCCCTTTCCCCCCTTCTTTCCCGTTCCCTCCCCCCTTTTGTCCCCCCCTACCTTGGTACAATCCATTACAGTTTTTAATCTTTTCTCCTCCTCCCCCCAAACCTTTTTTTAATAATTTTCCCCCATACAACGCCCCAATTCTGAAAACAAATTGAAGCAATCTCTGAAAAAAAATTTCAGAGGGCCAAACCCTCAATAGACATTTCCCCCCCCGCTCCTTTTTCCTTTTTCTACTCCCTTGCGCAACTCCTTTCTTCACCCGCGCACCGTTTCCCCTGTGCTTTAACGTTTCCCCCTGCCCCCGCATGTGGGCTTTTCTAACCCCTCATTTCCCTAGGGAAACCCCTTTCCTGCGGGGGTTTTCAGGTAACTTTATCAATTTCCAATCATGGCCATTTCATGGAATATACCGGCCTCAGGGGTAATCGGGTGAGCTTCAGATGTTACTCCCCCCAGTTTTTCCCGGGTTTGGGGTTTTTCTTACAGGAAACCCAAAAAAACACTCTGCCCTTCTCTTCCCCAACTCAGGCAAAATTTTTTTGAAATTTTTCTGATCCTTTTCCTGATGGGAAAACCCTTTTAAAGAAAAGGGGCCCTTCTTTCTACGCACTGATAATTTCCCTACCATCAGGGTATTTTTTCGGGAAATTCGCTGCATTACAAAGCAGCCCCTATCCCCCTTGCATAGGGGGGTATACGCCTGTTCTTTAAATCTCTCTTTCCCTTTTCGCCTTAATTTTATTCCCGGATATTTCCCCTTTTTTGTTTTTGTCATTAAACCCCCACCGACTGTTTCTTGGGGATTTAATGCCCCCCATTTCCTCTGGAGGGGGGGTCCACTGTATTCCCATGGCATTCAAAATTTGAAAACTTTTCTTACCCCCCCACCCCCCCCAAAGTTTTTTAAAAAGGGAAATTTGCACCCTTTTTTATCCCGACTCACTCACTCCACCTCTTTTCATCGGGTCTCATCCTTTTGCCCTTCCTTTCCCCCGGGAAAAGACTTCACTTGGTCCCGTTCTTCTTGGGCTTCATGCAGTACATTTTCCCCAAACATTCTTTTTTTTCCCCCTTTATATTCACCACCTCTTCGCATCCCACGCTGGGAATTTGATCAGGCCCAAAATTGGGAAACCTTTTCTCCCCACCTAACTGTTTTTTAAGAAGGTTCCTTTTTCGTCCTCCATCGAGAGCCTTTTTTCCCCCTCTTTTTTTTTTGTCCCCCCGTTTTTAAATGCAGCTTCTCATTTTAAAAACCCCCAAACTTTGGGCAACACTCAGAAATGCATGCCTTTGGGTGTTCCCCCTGCTTGTGCCCCGTGCAGTAAGTTTGAAATGCGCTGCATGGGGGCCCGGTTTCCAGTACAATAGAACCACAGAGAGACTTTTTTGAAAATTTTTGCAAACGTGCGTCGCTCGCCGTGTCATCCCCTGACGCTAAACCACTTGCTGGCGAGATTGTCTCCAAACCCTCACCCCTGCTTCCTCTTTATCAGCCCGGAAAAAAAATACAAAACTGATGGGAAATATTTTCCTGACCCGGCTCCTGTTTTTGCGGGTTGCCGGGGTTGGGTGTAGCCAAAACCCCCCCAGATTTTGCCAATGAAATTTTGGGAATCATCGGTCCGTATTTCTCAGGGACCCCCATCTAAGCCCCTCATTTCCTTTCCCCCAAAGTCTGCCAGAGGTTTGGGACCCTTGGACTTTTTTTCTCCCCAGAAAGAACAGTATAAAGTGCCTTTTTTCACTTCAAAACTGGAGGCAACACCCCACTTGGGCCCATCAACCCGGGAGCTGGGCCCGACGACATTTTATATTCGTTGCTACAACATTTACATCAGTCAAACCCCTTTCAGTCCTATTACGCCTTTTTCAATCTTATTTGGCCACAAGGGTTCTTCCCCAGCCCGTGGGGAAAACCTCCATTGCCCCCCTTTTCCCCAAAACCCGGCACTACGGGACATGAAAATTCCCCCCTATGTCCCATTGCTCCCTTTCCAGGCAGTTTTTCAAAGTGATGGAAAGCCTAGTAAATAGACGTTTAGTGTGGTATTTTAGAAAACACAACAGTCCTTTTCCCCCTCGTCAATAAAAACTTTCGTAAAGGGGCGTTCTTAAACCCAAAAACCCCTTCTAAAAGCTTGGGTACGAAAGTTCTAATGCCTTTTCAATAACCACTCATTTTTTGCCTATTTTTTGACCTTTGAAAGGCATATTTACACAACTTGGTGGAAATATTTTTTGCCCCAAAGGGCCCCCTCCTTGGCCTTCGAGGCAATCTAAACCCTCCTTTTTTCCCTTTTTTTTAAAATTTCCTTTTTTTTTCCTTGGGGTTTTTTTTAATTAAATTTTTCTTCCAAATTTTTTTTTTCCTTTTTTTAATTTTTTTCCCCTACTTTAAATTTTTAACACAGTTTTTTTCCGTGTTCGGGTTAATTTAAGTTTTTCCCCGAAAATACCAAATTAAGGGCCCCCAGGGGAAATTTTTTAGCACAAACCCCCTTTTCCCCCCTTGCATTAATTTTGACCTCTATCTTCCCATCCCAAAATAATTTTTTGGGGGTCCTCTTTTTGGGGTTACCTGGAAAATTTCCAAATTCCTTGAAGGCACTTGCAAACCCTAACCTTTTTTTAAAACCTTTGGGCATTTTCCCTTGGGGCCACCCAATTGGGTTTTAAAAAAATTTTCCCCCCCACAAACCCAAAAAATCTTTCAAGGGCGGGGCCTTCATTCCGCATCTCCTTTTACCTTCCCATCTCCCACCCGGGAAAGTTTAGTCGGGTTTTTTGGGCCTTTCCCCTTTTTTCAAAGGTTATCCGGAAACCCCTCCAAAACCTCCCTGAAGGCCCCCTTGCCAACCCCTGCTAACCTCCTTTAAAAACCCTTTTTTGGCATTTTTGGGAAATTTTTTCCGGAAACCCCCCCTTCGCCTTCATTTCCACCCTTTCTTATTCCAACCCTTTATTAAAGGGGGACCAATTTTTCCCAATCCCCGGAAATTTTCCCGCTAATCTGTTTTTTCCTTCCCCTTCAAAAACCCCAAGGAGTCGTTTCCCCCCGGTTCTTTTTTTTTTGCCTTTTCCCCTTTCCAAGGGCCTCTTGCCCCAAAGGGAAGGTTTTAATCCCTTTGATGCCCTGGGTTGCCCTTTTTCCCCACATAACCTTTCCCTACTTCCCCCCAATTTTTATTTTGAATTGGGATGATTTAAGACATTATTTTTTGCCGGCTCCCTTGGGTTTACTCCGTCCCCCTTTCTTTCGGGCCTTTTCAATTTGCCCCCTTTCCCCCTTCCCAATTTCCACCCCTTTTTATTACCCGTAAAAATAATTTTTTTTGGGGCCCCTGGGGAAGTTTACTGCCGCCGCCCCTTTTTTCCTCCCCCCGAAAGCCCATCCGTTTTTTTGTGGTTACCCTTTACGGGGCCACTTTATTTTTTCCCCAATTCCATTGGCCCCTTTTTTCACAGTTTTGGGCCCTTAATCCCCTTTTAACCCAGTAATTCGGCCGTTTTCCAAAACCGTGTCAAGGGGATATTTTCCCCTCTTCCGGCCATATTTTTATTCTGGGAAACTATGGAACCCCGCCCTTTCCGGGAATTTTCAGTTCCTTTTCCGTGCCCCATTTGTTGGACTGCCCCTTTTTCACAGGGAACCCGAAATTTTTTAAAACCTCCCCCCCTTGTCCTCCTTCCAAATTTTCTCGCGAAAACCCCAACAAAAAAGATATTTTTTTTGGGCCCTTTTTTAGACAACAAGAAACAACAAATTTCTGACCTTTAGCCCTTTTTTTACCAACCGTTTCCCCCCTGTGATATTTCCCCCCCCGGCTTTTTCTGCCAATATCTTTCCCCCTTCCCCCAACCCCCACATCCTTTGGCAAAACGTTTTTTTATTTTAAAAACCCTTTAATTCCCTTTAAACCAATATAGGTTCGGGCCTTCTTTTAAAAAATGTCATTGGGGAAATTCTCTATTGAATTTGGCCAATTTTGGGTTTTCACCTGGGTTATTAAGTAAGGAGGCGGGCCCTGCTTTCCCCTTTTTGTTAAAATTGCCTTAAGTTTTAATTTTCAAAATCAACCAAAAATTTTGTTGGACTTTCCAAAATTTTTCAAAGAGCCGGGAAAACCCCCCTCCCTCTCTGTTTTGGCGGCTTCTCCTTTTACCCCTCCTTCTGCTGTTTGGAATTTATGAATTCTCATTATTCCCTTTTTGACCAACCTTTAATGAATAAAAATTTGAATTAGGGTTCCTTAAAAAAAAATCTTTGGTAAACCCACCCCCCTACCCCCCTCTAAATTTGGGGGTTTTCTGAACATTAACGAATTTCCCCCCCCCCTTCCCACCCTTTCAGTTGGGTTTTATTGGGCCCCCGTGGCTTTTTTTTGCCTTCTTTTTTATTAAATAAACTTAATTTAAAAAATGGGGGACCAAAATTTTTTTCCCAAGAATTAACCCCCCATTCCAAAGGTGGGCGGGGGGATCAAATTAAACTTTTTAAAATTTTTTACTTTGGAAAATTCTTATTGCAATTTGGGAAATTTACAATTCGGTTGTTCCCCCTGTTAATTGCCCCGGGGGGAAATTGGGGGGAAAATTAGTTTAAAAATTTCTTGAAAAACTTAAACCCCCTTTTTGGGTTTAACTTACTTCAATATTGGAAAAAACCTTAAAAAACCTTTAACAAGCTTGGGATGCCCCAAATTTTTTAAATTAAAAAACCCGGCCTCAAACCAAATTAAATTTTTCGGCTTTTTTTCAAAAAATTACCTTTCCCATTTTAAAATTTTTGCTGTTGTAAATAAGTTTCTTGGGAAAATTCTTCTAAAAACCCCTTGGGGCCCAAACTTGGTTTCATAAAATTTTTTTTTAAGGTTGTAGTTTGGGTTAAAAGGTTAGAAATAACTTTTAAGGGAACGCAAACCAAAAACCGGTACCAATTCTTTTAAAGGGGGAATTGTCAACCAAAAAAGCATTGGAAAAAATTTCTTTCAGGCGGGAAAAACCTTCAGGAAAAACCTTCAATTTCCCAAAATTGAATTTGGGAAAAAGGAAAAGTGGGCTCTCAGGGCATCGGGAAAATAAAAAAATTTTTATTGGCCTCTTGCTAACTTCTTGCCCAATGGGGAAAGAAATGGACGTTTGGAAAAACTGTTCAAATGCAACTTTAAAGCATCTCCATTTTTTCAGAATTCACACCTTCCCAAATTCCTTAATTTTAGGAAACAAAAAGGAAAAAATTTCCCGGGGAGATTAACTTTTTTTAAAGTTTAAGCCCCCTTTGGGCCCCGGGAGTCTTTCCCTTGCCAAAGGAACCAATTAAAAAAAATCTGGTTGAAAATTTCCTAGACCACACCGGGGGGTTGGGCCCTTTTTGGGGGGAAAAATTTAAAAATAGTTATTTTTTTGGTCAGCAAACCCTCCAGGGTTACTGTGGACATATTTTATGCTGCATGAAACACTACATTTCTTAAAAACTCAAATATCTTGCCTACAGGCCAAGAGATTTCAATCTGCTTGTTTTACAAAACGATCCATACCAGGGTGATCAGCACCGGGGTACAATCGTAACTAGCTGTAATGCTACATTCACTAGTGTCTGTGGAATTACTAACTGGTATACCCTTCTGCTAGGAGTACCCAGCTTGGCTGTTCGATACAGTAATTCTTGGTTTGACAGTCGCTGATGTATGCTGGTGGCTTCACAGTGAGAAATAGATCTTCCTGAAGCAGGAATCGAATCACACCAGACCTTTATGGAATATGTTCTTTGAGCATTCTTTACATGGTTTATTATAGTGCTATGTTGCAATAAAGCATCTGCGACTACATTTGACTTGCTAGGTAGGTTTGAACTCTTGGACTGTCAAAAGACCATCTGGCTAACCTTCCAGTAGGTTGTTTATTCTGGAATAAAGGAATCGGTGGAGCATGGTCTCAGGACATGAACAGGGTACTGATAAATATTGTCTCAGAAGTGTTTTAAAGACCATACTATTGCTAAGGCTTCTTGCTCAGTTACTGTATAATTGCATTCAGCCTTTGTAAGAACTCGGCTAGCAAATGCAACTGCACTGCACTTCCTATTGGTTTTCTGAGCTAGGATGGCACCTTTACCAATTGAACTAACTTCAATTGTCAGATAGAAAGGCTTAGAAAAATCTGGAAATTTCTAAACTAGGGCAGATGTTTGCTTTTCTTTGAGAGTTTGGAATGCTCTTTCTTGATGGAAGATCCAAACGAAAGGAGCATCTTTCTTAAGCAACTCGGTTAGAGGAGACTGCTATAGAAGAAAAATTAGCAGTGAAAAGTCTGTAAAAACCTGCTAGACCCACACAGGGTCTTACGGCATCAGTTTTTGGAGATGAAAAATTTAATACTGCAGTTACTTTACTTTGGTCAGTCATAACCCCTCGAGGAGTGACTGTGACCAAGAAACTTGATTCCTATATGAAAAATTGAGATCTAGACAGTTTGATCTTTAAATTAGCTTCAAGCTTACCAAGTACCACATAGTCTTTTCAAGTGCATTTCCACGTCTTCTGACACGATAATCACATCTAAGTACGTTACCTATGAGGCCTCTAAAGATATTAGTCATGAACCTCGAGGATGTGATGGGCGATAAACATAAACCGAAGGCCATTCTGAGGAAATGATAATGACCTGTAGGGGTGGAAAATGCGGTTAGCTCTTGGCTGTCCTCGTGGAGAGGGACTTGCCAAAACCCTTGTAACAAGCCCGGGGCCAAAAGCTTTATCTCTGGTATTACATAAAAGGTCAAGTACAGGAAGTGGGAAGCGATCTGCAATAGTTTTCACATTTAACTTCCTAAGGTCAATCACTGGATGCCAAGTGCCATCCTAATTAGCTACTAGGATCAAGGGCATGTTCCGAGATGAAATACTAGGTGCAATAACACCAAGCATCTTGTTGATCAATTCTTCTGCAGCAGCAACTTGTGAATGAGGCATTCTGTATGCAGGTACATAAATAGGTCTGGTACAAGGTTCAATTGGGATACAATGGGAGAATAGGTTTGTTATACTCATCTTCCACCTGCTGCCCATGTTCACCTAGCAGTAAAATAGGTACCTGGGTGTTAGTTGACTGGTGTGGGTTGCATCCTGGAACAAAATTTACCTAATTTGCCCAAAATGCTCTGCATAACAAAGGGCTTTCTATATAGTAGTATGTCATTGATGTCAGCTAGGCATGTATTCCTTGTACATGTTCTTGTAGAAATAAATATTAATTATCATGGGGAATCCAACACTATAAAACCATTAAGTCTCCCTGTGTCATGTACTGCAGAATATAAGCCAAATGTTTTGCAGTTTTATTGATTTTATTGGTGGCTAACATGATTAAATATAAAGAAAGTTTACTTCACCTATAATAAAAATGATTAAAATTTTTGGAAGTTTAGGTAGACCCAAAAAAAAGAATTTTAAA
>NC_069474.1:15864692-15873389 GCF_026875155.1 Cherax quadricarinatus | reverse complement strand
TAATAAAACTTATTTTTAGATAAGTTTAAAATTATTTAATAATAAACACAGTGAAATATTTTTTTTTTGGTTAATTTCAAATGTTTTTTTGGAAATTATTGCATACCAAATTTTCGTTGCCTTATTCAGAAAGAAGGGGTTTACTATTTGAAGGCAAAACGAAAATTTTCCCATTGGGCCCGACATTCATAATAAAATTATATGGGTAGGTGTAGGTGTGGTTGGACAGCAACCCCCCAGGGAAAGTATACCGTCCTGCCAATGACTGTGAAACAAAAACCTTAACTGTTTTGCTTGGTAGGATTGCTGGTTTTTTTTTGCCTAAACCGTAGATAACAGGGTTTATCTTGTACCCTACTTACACTTTGGTCACACTTCACAGACACCCACATGAAAATTTATATACATACATCTGGTTTTTCCTTTTTTTAAATAGCTCTTGTTCCTCTTTATTTCTTCTATTGTCCTGGGGAAGGGGGAAAAGAATCTTTCCCCCGCAAGCCATGCGGTCGTATGAGGCGACTAAATGCCGGGAGCAATGGGTAGTAACCCTTTCCTGAAAACTTTTACTAAAAAAAAGAAGAAGAAACGTTTTATAAAACGGGATCTTGAATGTGCATGGTGTAGTGGGGGATGACAAAAAACGATGATTGTGGATGAATGAAAAGTTGGATGCCCTGGCCCTAAGCAAAACAAAGCGAAGGGGGTGAGGAGTCTCGGGGGGGGAAATAAAGGGATTAAATCGGGATAATGGAGGTTAAAGCAAAGGAAAGGGGGTGCAATAATGTTAAAGGATCGTTAGGGAAGGAAAAAGGGAAATTGAATGTGAAAAATAAAGGATTATGGAATTAAAGTAAATTTGGATAAAAAATGGGTCATAACAACGTGTAGCACCGGGGGAAAGGAAAATGTAGAGGAGAGAGGATTTTGGGAGTTTTTAAGTGAATGTATAGAACCTTTGAACCAAGTGAGAGGTAATTTGGGGAAAGGGGCCCGAAATGAAAAAGTAGGAAAAAATGTTAGAGAGGGGGGGTGGTAATTTGGGGTGCCGGGTGTAAAAAAATGGGAACCCTTGATTGAACTTTGTATAGGAAGGGTTTGTTATGGGTAATCAATTTTAAAAAAGAGGAAAAAGCATAAAAGATATGAGTGGGCAAAATGAAAATTTTTGTTGGATTAGTTTTGGTGATAAAAAAATGTTAGTAGCTTCGGGTTACATTTTTTATAGAGGGGCCACAGAATATCACACTTTTTAGTTACAAAACTGAGGTAAAAGGTAGAGGGGATAAAGGGAGAATAGAAGCTCGGGAAGAGAGAGGTGAAGGTTAAAAACTAAAAGGAGGCAGTTGGGAAGATATAAAAGTATTGGAGGAAAATGGGTAATGGGGAGTGGGCAATGGATTAAAAGAGGTATGGAGTGGTTTTAATAAGGTAGTGTTAGGGGAGTTCAGCAAAATTTTTGGGGTTACAGGAAAGTGGGTGCGGGAGGGAGGGAGCGTTGGGGAAAATTATATGTAAAGAGAGTATAAGGGAGAAAAATTACATATAAAAGTTTTACAAGTGAAGTGATGAAAGGGAAGGGAAAAGGTATTGGAGAAAAAGAGAGAAGTTAAAAAGGGAAAGTGAAAAAAGAGAGCAAATAAGAGAGTGGGTGAGTTGTTATCAACAAATTTTGTTAAAAATAAGAAAAATTTTGGAGTGAGTTTAACAAGTTAAGGAAGCCTAAAAAACAAATGATTTGCAGTAAAAATGGAGGGAGAGTTTTTAAAATGGAGAGAGTTTTTAACTGTGAAGGGGAAGGAATTTTTTGGGGAAATTTTTAAAATGTTGATGAAGATAGGGAAGCTGTGTTTTCGTGTATAGGGCAAGGAGGAAAAAACATCTTGTAGGAGTGAGGAAGACCCATTTGTGAGTGTGGGGGAATTTCGTGAGGAGTGGGTTTAAAATAAAAAGGGGGGTAAGGCAGGGGATTGAGGGGATAAAGATAGAATGTTAAAAGCAGGGGGGGAATGTTTTGGAATGGTTGGTGCTATTATTTAATAAATGTAGGGAAAGGAGGGTAAGGTCCTAGGGTTTGGCAGAGAGATGCATATTCCTTTCATAAAGGAAAAAGGGGACAAAAGAGAGTGCAAAAATTATAGGGGGAAAAATACTGTTGAGTAACCGGGTAAAGTTTTGTAGAGAAAATTTTTGAAAGAAAAAAAGGAAAGGGGGGAGAATAAAAAAGGGCAGATGAAAAGGGGCTTTAGGAAAGGAGGGGGTGTGGGACCAGGTTTTTACAGTGAAACAATAAGCGAACAGATTTAGATAAGGCTAAAAAGGTTTTGTTCTTTATGGATTTGGAAAAGGCGTATGACGGGTGGATAGGGGACAATGTGGAGATGTTGCGGGTGCATGGATAGGAGGAGGTTCTGAAAGCTGAAGAATATTTAAAAGGATAATGAGGCTCAAGTTGGAGTACATAGGAAAGAGGGAGATTTTTTCCCCCAGTAAAAGTGGGCCCCTTAGACAAGGAGTGCGATGCCCGTGGTTTTTTAAAATTTTTTATTAAGGGGGGTTGTAAGAGAAGAAAAATGCAGGGTTTGGCAAGGGGCGGGGGATTTTTAAAAGATAAAGAATCGCACATAAAGTGGGGTTGTCACATTTGCCTTTGCTGATGCCCCAGTGCTCTTGAGAGTTTCTGAAGGAAGTTGCAGGGTTGGTGAGTGAATTTGGTAGGTATGTAAAGAAAAAAATTTAAAAGTGAATACGGGAAAGAGTGGGGTTATGGGAAATTTAACAAAAAGATTAGGTGATAAAGATTGGATATCAGATTGGAGGAAGAGAGTATGGAGGGGGAATGTATTCAGAATCGGGGGGGGGACTGTCAGGGAGGGGTCTATGAAAGATGGGTGAATCATGAATTGATGGGGGGAAATGGGTGACGTGCCTTAGGAGTCTGTGGGGGAAAAGAATTTGTCCTTGGAGGCAAAAAACTTTGTCCTTGGGGGAAAAAAAAACTTTGTCTTGGGGGGAAAGAGGGGGAATGTATGAGAGTTAGTCTTACCAACGCTCTTTAAAAGGATGTGAAGTGGGATGAATGTTGCACGAGGAGAAGGGTGGAGGCAGTGGAGATGTCATTTTGAGGTCAAGTGTGGGGTGATAATGCAGAGAAATTTGTAGTTTGGAAGTTTGGAGGGGGTGTGGGGTTTCCAAAAAGTTGTCCAGAGGACTGAGGAGGGGGTTGGGAGGTGGTTCGGGGCATGTAGAGAGAAGGAGCGAAAGAAAAGCTTCAAGAGTTATCAGTTGTGTGGAAGGAAAAGGCGGGGTAGGGGGCGCCTAGGAAAGGTTGGAGGGAGGGGGGTTTTAAAGGGGGTTTTGGTGCGGGGGCTTTGGGCTTCCAGAGGCAGCGTGGGGGGTTTGATAAAGTGAAATTAAGACAAAGGGGTTTTTTAAAACTTTACGTGTTGTTGGGGGGTTTAGGGAAAGTAACATTTTGAAGGGATTCAGGGAAACCGACAGGCCGGCTTGAGCCCGGAATGGGGGTACAGTGCCCGCACTTGAAGGAGGGGTGTTAATGTTGATTTAAAACTTAGTGAAAGCACCCTTCTGGCAAGACATGATGGGGGGTGAATGATGGTAAAGGTTTTTTTTTCGGGCCCCCTGCCTTGGTGGGAATTACCAGCGGTTAATAATATATTAAAATATATATATATAATATATATATATATATATATATATATATTATATATATATATATTATATATATATAATATTTAATTCAACAAATGTAAAAAAGTTACATTTGAAAATTACTTTTCTATCTGTTTTTTTTTATTTAAAATTTTTTTTACCTCTCTCTTCTTTTCCTCTCTCTCTCTCTCTCTCTCTCCTCTTTCTCTTCTCTCTCTCTCTCTCTCTCTTCTCTCTCTCTCCCCTCTCTCACCATCCTTTTGGTACTGGGGACTTCTTTATTCAAACAATGTTGTTTGTGCTGTGCGTCCTCTCATCTCTGCGTGTTTGTGTCTGCCTGTCTCAATGTGGATGCCTGTCTGTATCAAGATACAGTCTGTCCCTCAGTGGATGCCCGTCTGTATCAACGACCCCAAGCTTCCCCCCAGTGGGTGCCTGCTGTATCAACGAACAGTCTGCCCTCAGTGGATGCTGTCTGTATCAACGCCCCCCCCCCCCCCCCCCCCCCCCCCCCCCCCCACATTGTCCCCCCAGGGGGCCCCGTCCGTATCACGACCACAGCTGTCCTCAGTGGGATGCCGTTTTTGTTCAAGACCCCCCAGTCTCTGGGTTTCCCCGTCTGTATAAAAGACGCATCTGTCTCAGTGGTGCCTTTGATCAAGACCACAGTCTCAGGGTGCCTGTCTGTTTTAAAAAAACACAGTCTGTTCAGTGGGGTCCTGTCTGTATCAACGACCACCCTCTCAGTGGTTGCCTGTTGTTAAAAGATACAGTCTGTCTCAGTGGCTGCCTGTCGTATCGAAGAATCAGGGGGAAAACCGCAAAAGTACATTGTAACTAAATGTTGAGGTGAAAAAATTTGGAGTATGTTTTTCCGATTCTGCCCACAGTGCCTTGCTTCCTGCCTTTGCCACACTGCTTTTTCCCTGCCTTCTCTCAAAATGCCCTTGCTTACTGCCTTCTACCCACGCTCCTTACTTCCTGCCTTCTGCACACAGTTGCCTTGTTGCTTCCGCCTTTTGCCCAAGCTGCTTTCTTCCTGCCCCCTATCCACAATGTCTTCTTCCTGCTTTTGCCCCCAAAACGCCTTTTTCCCTGCCTTCTTTCCCCCAAATGCCATGCTTCCTGCCTTCTGGCCACGGTGCCTTCCCCCATATTTTGGTCGCCAGCCCGGTGTGAGTTACAAGACTACTTAGGACTGCTTGTCTGGTAACCCTCTTTAAATTAAAAAGGTGCAAAAAAAAACAACCCTTACAAAAATCACAACTTTACCACCCCACCACTACCCCATACAACTATCACCACCTTTCCCCCTACCCCATCACAAACTATCACCACCTTCACCACTACCACCATCACAACTATCACCACCTTCACTACCACCATCATAACTATCACACTCACAACTATCACCACCTTCACTACCACCATCACAACTATCACACCACCTTCACCACTACTACCATCACAACTATCACCACTTCACCACTACCACCATCACAACTATCACCACCTTCACTAACCACCATCAAAAACTATCACCACCTTCACAACTATCACCACCTTCACCACTACTACCATCACAACTATCACACCTTCACCACTACCACCATCACAACTATCACCACCTTCACACTACCACCATCACAATTAATTATCACCACTTCACCACTACCACCATCACAACTATCACCACCTTCACCACTACCACCATCACAATTAATTATCACCACCTTCACCACTACCACCATCACAACTATCACCACCGTCACCACTGCCACCATCACATCTATCACCACCTAAACCACTATCACCATTACATCTATCACCACCTAAACCACTACCACCATCAAAACTATCACCACCATTACCACTACCACCATCACATCTATCACCACCATTACTACTACCACCATCACAACTATCACCACCATCACCACCACCACCTCCTTAGTATTATACCTAATTTTACTCTAATTTCCCACGCCGACGTTTGGTGGAGAGTCACTATGTGCAGAGTAAACCTTTATTTTATAAACAACGTTTCGCTCTAAAACAGAGCTCTCTCGAGAGCGAAACGTAGCTTCTTTCTACCATACTTCGAGCAAGTCTACGACACCAGAAGTCCCTTAAGTCGCCATTTGACATTTCTATGTAGGTGGAACGTGTATCTACTGAGATGTCTGGTTGGTTCATTACGTTTAAAAACATTAATGACACGCCGCGAGTTCCATCCCCGACCCGCCGCGAGTTCCATCCCCCACCCGCGCCGTGGTTTGTCTGCAATCGTAACATTACGCTTTCGTGAGTCAAGGGTCACCAAGGCTGTGCGTCACTTGTTCATCACCATGGGGATTAAACACATTCTCAAGTTTATATACACTGAAATATACACAACCCTCTGTGTATATACCCCTCTGTTTCTCATTCAAATATCGATTTGTATACCATCTCCAGCCTCTGACGAGTAGTACCTGACTGCTGAGTCAGGGTCGTGACCTGACCTTATTTTCGTAAATTCCCTGAAAATTGATTATCATATTTCTATTAATATTTGTTAAAGACTAAAAAAAAGGCACAATACCCTGACAGGAACAATATACAAATAAAATAATTTGCATTATAATTATCAATGTGTTAATATAGCCTTTAGTATAATCAGCATTTGATAATTTAGACTGTAGATTTAAGTCTGATACAATTACATAATTATATGTCCTACAGTTTGAAAATCACACTCTAATATATATAGCCTGTTATCTGACCATTAGTATATGATAATATGGACTGAAACCTGATCATTATTAACTTGCATAATATGGCATACAGTCTGAGATAATATCCTGTTATCTAATCACCACATGATGGAACAGACTGTAATCTAGTAATTGCATGATAAAATAGCCTGTACTCTGACCCCTCACGTGATAAAATAGCCTGTAATCTGACCCCTCACGTGATAAAATAGCCTGTAATCTGACCCCTCACGTGATAAAATAGCCTGTAATCTGACCCCTCACGTGATAAAATAGCCTGTACTCTGACCCCTCACGTGATAAAATAGCCTGTACTCTGACCCCTCACGTGATAAAATAGCCTGTAATCTGACCCCTCACGTGATAAAATAGCCTGTAATCTGACCCCTCCCACGATACCACTGTCTTTAAAGGCGACGAAATAGCCTGTAATCTGATCATCACATAACACAGCCTGTACCCTGACCCCTCACATAAAACAGCCTGTAATCTGACCCCTCGTATGATACAATAGCCTGTAATCTGACCCTCACACGATAAAATAGTCTCCTATCTGACCTCTCTCATGATAAAATAGCCTGTAATCTGACCCCTCACACGATACCATAATCTTTAAAGGTGACGAAACAGCCTGTAGTCTGATCATCACGTAACACAGCCTGTACTCTGACCCTCACACAACAAAACAGCCTGTAATCTGACCCCCACATAGTAATATAGCCTGTAGCTTGGCTTGATAATATAGCCAGAGGTCTGACCAGTACCATCAAAGCCTAAAAGTTTCTCGCTTCATCAAGCATGTAAACACATGGAATAAACACGTCAATTCAGAGAGCAAAAAAAAAAAAAGCGATTTGCAGTTTCAAGTCAGCTGGCAGCATTATTCCCTTGCTCAGTGGCTGTTTACCCAGAGAATTTCGTGGCTTTTGTTGACGTTAGGGTTCACCCTTCAGGGTGGTAGCAGCTGCAATGGGACTACCACTGAGAGTGAGTAGGCGACGTAGGTCCCTGTACGATCTGTAGAGATCGTACAGCGACCTATAGGACAGTAAAGGATGGCTGTGAGAATGATATTGGACAATACAGGGTGGGTGTGGGAGCGCTATAGGACGGTAAACGATGGGTGACGGATCTCCTGTAGTTTTGTCGGGTTGCACGGGAGAAACGAGTCACTCGACCAAATGAAAGGAAGGTATGGCTTGGCAGGAAATATGAATGCTGTTGGAAGCATGCTTTCAGTAAGCCCAACCTCATCTACCTCAGTGCAGAGCAACAGCACAAGCCCAACCTCGTCTACCTCAATGCACAGTAACATTACAGTGTGTGGCATGACTTTCTTTGACGATTTAAAGCCAATCAGAAGAGGCTTTCGCAAGTTATTTCACGGAAACAAATATATCCAGCTTTACAACAAATATAGACACCTCGACAGAACAAAATCGATATAAATAGTACAAGATCCACAAGCTTTGAAATATTAAATCCAGTCAGGAGAGGAATTCTCAAGTAGCGGCTTGACAAAAAGCCTGGAGAGCGAAACGTTGCCACAGTAAAATGTCGCATTAGTTGCATTTGTGCCCATTTACCTAACATATTGTTGGTAATTCTACCAACACTATTACGATTATCTAGTTGTCTTGTAGAGACAGTTATCCCAAAACACACTAGAATTTCAAGTTTGAAGCCGCTCAAGGGTTGTATTTTTATGTTATCGGAATTGAAGGCTTGAAGCCGATCGGATAAGACATTCACAAATTATCGTATAAAAACGAGTTTCGTATTTTCTGGCATATAAAAGGCTCTCCCTCCCTCCCCACAAAAAAAAGGCTCCGAAAAATCGCATTGCTCCTTATGACACCAATCAAACCCAGCCCCTCTCACTTATATATTTGTCCAATCTCTTCTTAAAACTACCCAAGGTCCTAGCCTCTATCATCCAACTGGGAAGATTGTTCCACGCATCTACAACTCTGTTAGAAAACCAGTATTTACCTATCTCCTTTCCTTTTAGTTAATGGCAAGCTGTAGCTTCAGTACTGCGGCACCGGTGAATTAAACTCCCTAATATAACCTCAATTTTTAAAGGGGTAGAAGGTTAAACCAGTGAAAGGCCTCGGTCAGATGACCAAAGCTCCAGCAGCGGGTCATCATATGACTAAGACCTGCGTCAGGAAACACCTGTTCTGCTTCCTGACAAACCTAACCTAACCTACTCTAACACCCACGAAGCTGTTTTCCAGATTACTTTAGAGCTCTTTAGTAACTATTA
>NC_069474.1:15857192-15859692 GCF_026875155.1 Cherax quadricarinatus | reverse complement strand
GTGACACGAAGAGCATAAATACGGTGGATGCTGCACGTGTTAATATCTGGTGGCAATGTGTTCCCCAGCCCACTTTCCTTCCCTCCTCCCTCCCTCCTCCCTCCCTCCCTCCCTCCCCTCCTTCCTGGGAAAATTAGCTTTTCCACTATGATAAACAACACGACTCAGGCTGCAATTACACTCCTTGTTATGTATATATATATATATATATATATATATATATATATATATATATATATATATATATATATATATATATTTTATATATATATATGTCGTGCCGAATTGTAAAAACTGGTCAATTAGCAAGAACTCATTTAAAATTAAGTCCTTTCTAAAATTTTCTCTTATACATTTAAAGATTATTTTTTTCATTAATGTTAATGTAAAAAAAATTTAATTTTGCACCAAAAGAATCTTAGAAAACTTACCTAACCTTATTATAACAAGAGCAATTTATTTTAGCCTAACCCAACTAATATATTTTAGATTTGTTTACAATAATTTAATACTAAACAAACACAGTGAAATATATTTTTTTTGTTAGGTTCAGAATGATTTTGGCGAAATTATTGCATACACAAATTTTCGCTTGTCCTATATGGCAAGATGAGCCTTGCTATTTAAGCCAAGATCGCAAAATTCTGCCTATTCGGCACGACATATATATATATATATATATATATATATTATTTATATATATATATATATATATTATATATATATATATATTTATATATATATATTGTGTGTGTGTGTGTGTGTGTGTGTGTGTGTGTGTACTCACCTATTTGTACTCACCTATTTGTGGTTGCAGGGGTCGAGTCCTAGCTCCTGGCCCCGCCTCTTCACCGGTTGCTACTGGGTCCTCTCTCTCCCCGCTCCATGAGCTTTATCAAACCTCGTCTTAAAACTGTGTATGGTTCCTGCATTACCACGTCCTCAGTCACCACCAACCCATCATCATTATTACAAACAGTAACTAAGCCCGACTCTTTGTATTCAGCGCAGAAATTCAATCTTCGACACTAGGAAACTCTCGAGTCTCGATTTGCGATAAAGTGTGGCATTATTTCCACGACACTGCTAAGTCTTGGGGCTCCGCCGCAGCCTGTGTCTTAACACTAAGTACAGTATTGGAGGACTAAAGCCACATTACCATATCGGGAACAATTTACATTTTATCTGTGCTTACCAATAGAATGGTAAAGTCTTGGTCCGTTTGTCCTGGCACGACAGATTCCTCAATTATTCCTGATCAGCCAGGTTGTGGGTCGTAGGTTGGACTGCATGTGGCCAGCAGTAACAGCCTGGTCGATCAGACCTTGATCCACCAAGAGGCCTAGTGTGTTTGTGAATACGTATATGAGTATGTGAATTTGTTTGTGTATTACAAATACTCAAAACGTTTTGCCTGACGTTGAGCTCTAGCTGTTGATCCCCATTTAGCTTCTGAATATCGTATATAAGGGATCATATCTTGACTTGGCTACTCGAGTTCAACCTTGGAAATGATGTAGTCGATGGGAACTGGAAGAAGCAGAAAGATGATCAGAAATATTGAACCATCTGGGGAATAATCAGATTTGTTCCGAGAGCTAGGAAATTCTAATCCCTTGGATCAAGACATCCCACTTAATAGTTTGCACCAGATGTTGCAAGCAACGCCGATGTATAAAAAACATTCTCGGGTTAGTAAGGTTTGAAGCCTACCGTCTACACGATGGTCAATAAGGAGACTTTAATACAAGCAACGGGTGTTAAGACAGACGCTCAGTATATACACGCTGAGAAATACACACCTCGCAGTATATACACACTGAGAAATACACACCTCTCAGTGTATACACATTGAGAAATACACACCTCTCAGTATATACACAGAAATACACACCTCTCGGTATATACACACTGAGAAATACACACCTCTCGGTATACACACACTGAGAAATACACACCTCTTGGTATATACACACTGAAAGATACACACCTCTCAGCATATACACACTGAAAGATACACACCTCTCAGTATATACACACTGAAAGATACACACCTCTCAGTATATACACACTGAAAGATACACACCTCTCAGTATATACACACTGAAAGATACACACCTCTCAGTATATACACACTGAAAGATACACACCTCTCAGAGCATATGCACTAAAAAATACATGCATCTTGGGAAATATACACTGAGAGATACGGTGTATATACTATGAGAGATTCACATCTTTCGCTATATATACATAGAGACATACACACCTTGTAGTGCATATACACGAGAGTCATACCTCTCTGTGTAAATACACTGAGAGAAACAAACCTGTTGATGCATACACACTGAGATATACACACATCTTGGTTTGAATTTCAGATGGTTTCCTCTTGCATATTGTTCACTAAGTATGTATGAAGTCTGTGGGGTCTTGATGACCAGGTTTGTGGTGGTCTTGATGACCAGGTCTGTGGTGGTCTTGATGACCAGCTGGTTTT
>NC_069474.1:15681856-15856692 GCF_026875155.1 Cherax quadricarinatus | reverse complement strand
CCACACCACCCCACACACCAACACCACACACACACACACCCCTACACCCACATACAACCACACACGCACACACCCCAACCCACACACCTCCCCACCACACACCACCCACACACCGCCCACACACCACAACCACACACCACACACCCGACCCACACAACCCACGACACCACACCCACACAAATAACCCACCCCATACACCCACACACCACACCCACAACCACACACCCACCCACACACACCACACACCACACACCCACCCACGACACCCACCACTCTACCCACACCACCCACCCACACA
Organism: Cherax quadricarinatus; assembly: GCF_026875155.1. Lineage (NCBI taxonomy): Eukaryota > Metazoa > Arthropoda > Malacostraca > Decapoda > Parastacidae > Cherax > Cherax quadricarinatus. The sequence goes on along the minus strand of NC_069474.1, from coordinate 15,856,394 downwards.
CCCCACACACATCACCCACCCACACACACCACACACACTCACCCACCCACAACACCCACACACCACCACACCCACCCACTCACCGACACACGCACCACCCACCCTCACACCCACACACCACACACCAACACACCACACACCCACCCACACACCCAACACCCACACACCCACCCACACACCCCACACACCACACACCCACCCAACATCCACACACCACACACCCACCCCACACCCAAACCACCACACACCCTCCCAAACTCCCACCCACCACACACCCACCCACAACACGCCACACACCAACACACCCACCCACCACCCACTAACCACACGACCCACATACACACAAACATACACACAACACCCCTAATAAAACAGCACTCACACCAAACATCCACACAACCACACAACACAATCTACAGACACACAACACACTACACTACACATACCACACGAATAACCCTGTGATGTCACACAACACACATACTCACAACCACACAACACACAACCACACATACACACAATCACACATTACACACAACAGCACAGACACCACGTGACACACATACACACAACTACACATACACACAACACACATACACACAACACACATGACACCCACAACACACAGTACACACAAGCACACATACACCACCAACACACATAAACACACACACCATACGACCACAACACACATACACACAACAACACAGACACACAACACACAGACACACTAACACACATACACTCAACTACACGAGTACACACAACACTCCAGACACACAACACACATACACACAACCACATACACACAACACACATACACCCAAACAACACACAACACTCATACACCCACACATATACACTCCACACACATACACAACACCATACACACAACACACATACACACAATCACACAGACACACCGACACACATACACACACACATTACACCTACACACATACATACACACAAAACACAGACACACATCAGAACACACACACACATACACACACACATTACACACAACACACATACACACAACACACATACACTCAACACACAGACACACAACACACAGACCCACCAACACACATACACACAACACACTACACATCAAACACACATACACAACACACATACACACAACACGACATTACACACAACACAGTACACACAACACACATACTCACACGACATGACACACAACACGACTATACACCCACAACATACTAGGACAACCACACATACACAACTCACTATACACATAACACACACTACACACTGACACACGAACGACACCTACCCACTTCACCACAACACACATACCCGACACACAATACCTCCACAACCACACATACACCACACTCTTGACACTACACACACATACACACACACCATACACACAACACCATACACACACTCGATACCACACAACACACATACCACACACACAATCCACAAAACACACATAACACACACACATACCCTCTAACACACAGACACACACACATACACACAACACACATAACGACACTACACAACACACAACACACATACACACACACATACACACCACACACATACACTCAACACAGACACCCCAACACACAATACACACACACATACGCAACAGCACACATACACACACACATGACACACAACACACATACACACTCAGCATTACACACAACACACATACACACACCACATTACACTACAACACACATACACCACAACTCATACCACACAACACAACATACACACACACATACAAACAACACACCATACACACACACTACAAACAAGCAACACTAACACACACACATACACACAAAACTCATAAACACACCACAGACCACACAACGCACATACACACAACCCTAAAACACCAGCACACATACCACTCACGACATACACACGACACACCATAATACACACACCATACACACAACCACACATTACACACACCACAGACACACAACAACAACATACACACACTACAGACACACTACACACTTACTACACACACTTACTACACAACACACATGAGCACAGCACCTATACACACCCACACATACATACACACTAACACACAGACACACACACAGACACAACCAACCTACCACATACGACACACACATACACACAACCACGATACACACACACATACTCACTACTCACATACACACCACACGATTACACCACAACACACATACACAACACATACAACACTACTCACAATACACACCCACATACACACACCACACATACACCACACTATACACACAACACACAGACACACACACTTACACACAACACACCATACACACACACACATACACCAACACACATACACACATACACAACAACACATCATACACACACTCAACTACCAACAAACACACATACACACACACATACACACAACACACATACACACACACATAATCACACACACTAATACACATACACACTTACACACACAAACACACAACGTCACACACATACACCAACACACCATACACACCACACATACACACAACACACAGACACACATACAGACACCACAACACCCATACACACAAACATACACACAACAGAACATACACACAATCATACACACACACACACTAACTACCGACACACACCATAGTACACCACACACAACGATACACACACACCCACTCACGACACTAACATACACACACCACCCACACACACAACATACACACACACCAACATACACACAACATTACACCCACACCACAACAGACACGAACATCTTCACACACCAACAACATACACACACACACACAACATACACACACAACAACCTAAACACACACACACAACATTCTCACACACAACAACACATCACACACACAAAACAATACACACACTACACACACACCACCCGCATAACCTCTACACGACACACCTCTCCCACATACACCACACACACTACACACCCCACAGTGACACTAACAAACACACACACAACATACACATACACACAACACACACACCCACAGAGTCACACACACAACACCCACACCCACCACCAGTACACACACTCAACAACATACACAGACACACACACGACTACACAACATACACAGACACACACCACACACAACAGTGACACATAACACACTAACACAGACAGACACATACACACACACACACACACACACACCCACACACAACACAACATACTCAGACACAAACCACACACACACAACATACACGATACCACACACACCACACACACAACCATGACACGCATACACGACACAACACCACACACACATACCGATACACACACACACACACACACACACACAACATATCCATACACACACCTACACACACAACATACACATACGACCACACACACACACAACATACACATAAACACACGACACAACAACATGGACACATGACACACCTCACACACACCACTACAGCATACACATACACACACACACACACAACATACACATACACAACACACACACACAACATACACATACACACACACGCACAACATACTACATTACACGACACACACCACAACATACGACAGACACACACACACACAACAGACCACATACACACTCCCTCACAACATACACGACCACACACCACAAACAGAACATACACCATACACACACACACACACAACATACACTACACTTACACACACACTCAACCATGACACAGACACACACTCACACAACATACCACGAATACTACACACGACACCACTTACGAAAACATACACATTACACACACGACACACACACATACACAGACACCACCACACGACAACATACACAAACACATACACACACTCCACATAAATGTACACAGAGACCCACACACACACACACACAACAAACTCATACACACACTACACACTCTACATACACATACACTACACACCAACCATACCCATACTCACAGACTTACACACACAGACACATCACACACACAACAGACACATACACACACACATCATACACATACACACCCTACACAACATACACATTACACAACACAACATACACATACACGACACAAACACATACACACACACTACTACACATACACGTTACACTCCCACATACACTATACACATAACTACTACAACGACACCACATACACATACAAACACGACACACATACACATACACACACCACACATTAGGCCACATACACTCACACCCACACGATACACATGACACTCACACACACATACACGATAACACACACACACCTGACACATACACACACACTACACATACACGATACGAACACACGAACACACATACACATACACACACAGGCACACAGACACTTACACACACACACACACACGCACAGACACACACACACACACACACAGCACAGACACATACACACCACACACACCACATACAACATACTCACACACACACCACATTACCACAAACATCACACACACACCACATACACATACACGACACCCCTGCACCACATACACATACACACACACACACGCATCCTACACATGACACACACACGACCACCGCACGATACAAAATCACACCCACCCACCACATACATACATTCACACCCAACACACCACAGATACACTTACACACACACCACCACAAGACACATACACCCACCACACCGACATACACATACAAACACACACCCACAAGTACCGTGACACACACACACACACATACACAATACCACGACGACACCGACACACAAGTAACATACACACACACACACCACATACACATACACACACTCACACATACGACAAACACACACACACACCACATACACAACACACACACACTACCATCATACCTCATCGACACACACACACACCACATGTAACACATACACACCCACACACCCATACACATACTCACACTACACACGCACATACACAGACACACACTCACACCACATACACCAGACCACACACACACGACCACATACACACACACACCGAAAGACACATAACCCACCACACACGCACATACCATACACACACACACACCACATAAACCATACACACACACACAGCTCACATACACTATAACACACACACACACCCATTCACATGACCCCACACACACACACCCACAACACATACACACACAGACACCACCATACACAGACAGCACGACACACACCACATACACGATACACAACACACACCACACCAAGTACACATACTACTACAGCACAAACACCACAACACATACACACGAACCACATTACACTGTGACACACACAGCCACACAACACTATACGACACACGACACACACCACATACACATACACACACACACACACCACATACCACATACACAACAACACACATACACATACACACACCACACAGCCACATACACATACACACACACCACAGACACAGACCACCACACACCACATACACATTACACACACACCACGCCCTACCTCAGTACACTACACACTGCAACAGACAACAGACACTCTCAACACATACACCAGTACACACACACCACACAAACAAACATACAACAAACACACACACAACAACAATACACCAGACAAACACAACATACACATACCACACACAACATAACACATACAAACACGAACATTACATCATACAGCACTAAACATACACATACACGGCAAAAACATACACAAACACACACAGATCATACAAATACACACACAACATACACATACCACACACAACACTACACACAAACACACTAAGCATAATCATACACGCCTCACACGACAACTACGACAGACACCACACACAGCACAACATACACATACACACACACACACACAACTACACATACACGACACACACACAACAACCAACAGACACATACACACACTAAACACAACATACTCTTGACACAACACACACACAACATACACATACACACACACGACACAACATGACACATACACTCACACACACAACATACACTTACACACACACACACCACCATACACATACACACCCACACGTAACCAACAGGACACCTACCACGACACAGCAACATACACAATACCAACACAACACACGGAACAGACACATACACACACACACAACAAAACACACACCACAACTACATACACATACACACGTCTTCACACAAGCATACACATACACACACACACACACAACATAACCAAATTCCACATCTCCACACACACTCAAACAACATACAAAAATACACACTCACACACGAAGCCATACACAGCACACACCACACACCAACATACACATCCACACACCACACACACAACATACACAGACCTCACACACAACACTTGAACAAAGTCACAGCACACACACTAAACGAATCAACACACACACACTCACTAAACATACCCAGACACCTCACACACAACATCTACACACGACTTACACACACAATCATACACGACACACACGACACGCGCAACATACACAGACCACACACCACACACAACATACACCACACACACACACACACACACACACAAACATACACGAACACACAAGACACCACACAGACACATAACACACACAACACACACCACAGATCACAGTACTACACACGACTACACCACAACCCTTACACAACTACGCCACCACACACATAACACATACACACACACTATCTCCACATACAGCATACAGCACACGACACACCTCATACACTACGACACACACTCACCACCATACACAACACAACACACACACTAACCACATACACATACACACACCCCACACACATCACATGACACCCAACCACACCACCATGACACATACACCGCACACTACACTCACCAGACACATGACCACAAACCACACCACGATATCCATAGCACACACACACACCCTACATACACATACTACACACACACGACACCACTTACACATACACCACACACACACACCACTATACACATACACACACACACACACCACATTACACAGTACACACACACAACACACCACATCCTTACACTCACACACTGACACCACATGACACATACACACACACCACATTCTCATACACACACACACGCCACAGACACATACACACACACACACACATACAACATTACAACACACACACACAACATACACAGTATACACACACACACCACCAACACACATACGAGCAACACACACATACACAGACACCCACTCATCCACACTCACCACATACCCATACACACCCACACACACCACCTACAGCCAGACAACACTCACACACACACTCACATACACGAGTACACACACACAGCACACCACATACACATACACACACAGCACAAACCACTACACATAACACACACACACACACCTCAGACACATACACACACACACACAGCACATAGCACTACGACACACAACAAACCTACCAACATACACATAACACACACACACTCGAGAACACATGACACAACACACCGACGCACCCATTCACAGACACACCTACACACACCACATACACTGACAGCACACAAAACGACACACCATCATACCCATAAGCACACACACACACCACAGCACATACTCACACACACCACACCACATACACATACACACACACACTACACCACATACACGAGACCACCACACACCCACTCACCACATACACCATACACCAACACCACTACAACACCACATACACAATACACACACACATCAACCCACATACACATACAACACTCCACACCACCCTCACAGACACATAACACCACGACACACACACCACATTCACAGACACACACCACACGAACACACTACACATACACTATACACACACATCACACATACTACCCCAGTACACATAAACTCCCACCACCACACCACAGTACACATACACCCACTCACCACACACCTACATACACGCTACACACACACACACGCACATACACGATGACACTACACTCACACCACATACACAACACACGACACAAACCCATACCATACACACACACACACCAACAAAACTTGACACACACAAACACCCACATACAACGATACACACACCATCACACCACAGACACTTACACAACACACACACCACATACACATACACACCTCACACACCTCGATACACATAGCACACACTCACCACCACATACACATACTCACACTCTCTACCACATACACTATACACAAACAACACACCACAGACACATCGCTACAAAACGACACACAACCACGATACACAGACACACACACGACACCACATACCCATGACACACACACACACCACAGACACCATACACACACTCACACCACAGACACAGACCACACACACACCGACATGACACATACACACACACACAAGCCCACATACAATTACCACACACACTCCTCGCACATTTACACATAGCTACTACACACACACTCACATACACATAACACGACATCCCACACCACAATACACATACACGACACACTCCACATACACATGTGAACCACACACACACACACCAGCAGACACATACACACCACACACCACATGGTACACAACACACACACAACCCCACATAACATACACCACACACAGCCACATACCAGACACTACACACACTCGCACATACACAATAACGACACACACCCACCACACATACACATACACCAACACCACACCACCATGACACATACACCACGCACACTCCACTATACACATACACACAAACCACACACCACATACCCGATACACACACTACAAAACCACATACACATACACAACACACACACCGATCATACACATACACACAGCTCACACTCGACATACACTCCGAATACGCGACACACACACACGCACATACACATACACAAAGACACACACCACATACACAACCCGACACACCACACATACACATAAAAACCAGCACACACACACACATAACACAGATCTACACACCGGCACACACCACAATAGCACAGACTACACACACACACACCCCCATACACAGTCACCACAAACACACACCACATATACACTTACACGAAACACACACACACCACATACACTGACACCCACACACCCCATAAAAACACACACGACATACCCACATACACTCTACACACAACTTCAAACACATACACTACACGACACACACATACACACACACATCACTACATCACCCCCTCACCATACACACTCATACACCCACCACACTATAGCGATCTACCACATCCACATACAACACATACACATACCCCACATACAACATACCCAACACGATACACCATACCCACACAGACACAGTACACACACAACATTAGCAACACACACAACATACAATACAAACATTACCAACAACATACATGACCAACACACAGTCTACATACACACACAACTATACACGAATACACACGACACACAACTTACGACAGACACACGGCAACAGCAACAAACACAACCACAACAACCTCTGTTTCCTGCCATGCCTACCAAAAATACCATACAACAAACTGGCCCCCAACTACCAAACCACAACCTCTAAATCAAACCCACCAATGAACGTGCACCTACAAGCTAACGCCAGTCAGTACCGAACTCATAAAAAAAAAAAAGCGAACTGTAAAGTCTGTGTGCTGACATATAAGCGTCAAATGAACAAAACCCAACACCCATAACCGCCCGGCAACTGTAGAAAACCACCAAAAACCCCCACTAATAGCCAGACAGAGCCGATAAAAGAAAACAAAATAACAACAGTCCCAAGCCAAGACGCTGGAAAAACCCACCCCCCGAACCTGACAAAGACCCGGAACCCGCCGGCCCACGCCCCGCCGCGGAATGGGATCACTCAGGCAATCAAACCCGCCAAACCTGCCAGCCAAGCTCCTTAGCCCCGTGAGGTCACTGATAACCTGCGAACAGTGCAAGCCCTTGAGTACCCTGCCGGCCCGGCTAGAGTCCCACCCCTACGCTATCCCGGCGAGAATTCCCAGAGAGTCACCCGCCGTCGTGACCCCACCCCATTCCCTGTCCTAAATAACTATTGACGTATCGATAGAAGGAGGCCTACCAGGCCATCCATGCAGTGATGCTACCTTTCATTATAAGTCACTTACCAACAGCACCCATAATTTACCTTTCAATAGAAATTACCATATACACTAGATGTCTGATGTGAGGAACCTGCGGGCATGAAGCCCGTAGTATTGGAGAAAGAAGGGTGGCCGCCAGTATAACGCCCTGGATAGACTTATATATGTAGGTCAGACTCTGGCTTTCATACAGCAGTTCAAATTGTGCTAATTGAAGACTTGCCGTCCCCTTACACTGATAATACGAAGTCATAGTAAATCTGTATAAGTTGACTATATGGATAGTGAAATGCATTCTTTTCTCTGTGAGAGTCTCTGTATGCCATATTGGTTTTTAATTTTTTTATTAACAATGAATTAAAATTTTAACACTTGTTTGTGTGTAACTTAGTATATTTAGCCACTAGTAGTAATTCCAGTTATAAGAAAAAGGGTTTAAAATCTAAGTTATCATAAACAGAAACCAAGTGAAAGATTGGATATTAGGTAAATCAAAAAAAAGTATAATACTGGAACAGCTACAACCTCAAGGTCAGTCCTGTGAACATTGGAGGAAGCAATAAGATACGAAAGTGAAAAGGTCCAGGTAATCGAGTAGAGAAGGCGCCTGTTATGACAGCCCTTATCGTTTAAACGCTGAATCTAGTATGAGAACCAGTCCAAAATTATCAATAACCCTGTAGCATCAAGTAACAACTCGAGTGACGCGCTACAACAAGATCAAGGCTTCGTACTCCTACACTTGTCAAATGATGTTTGGAGAGGATGTTACTTTTTAATAACACCCTCATTTTATTACTTGGGAAAACTATGGTTGCAACGGACCTGACTGCCTAGTGTGAGGAGTTTACAAGCCTATGACAAACCCAGATTCTGATTTCATGAAGAGTAGACATGCCATAAGTGTGATGGGAAAAAATCCTGACATAATATAAATGTTCATGGTTCTCTAGTGCAAATCTCGGTCAAAGTTTGAAAAGACTCTTACAACATTATATATATAAATAAAATATAAATATACGTATACCAATTGTGCGCGGCGCATCTAGATACGCAATTTATAGGTTGGTAGACAGTAAAAGCAACCCCCCCTCGGGAGATACTACTGTCCTAGCCAAATGTATAGACCAACCTGCATTTTGTTTTAACGTATGGAAGGAAGTTGCTGGTGTCATTCCAGTCTCGAACCTTGTTATTATAGTCTTTATATCTTGTAACTTAGGTCACACTACAATACGCTTGTATATGTTTATGTATACACCTCAGAGTTTTCTTATATTTTGATCATAAATATCTTGTTATTTTCTTTTACCATAACCATTTGTAAGCGGAAATAAGACTCTATCCACAGAGTAGTAGACAGGTCAACCTTAAATTCCGGGAGCATAATGAGGCTTTTAACCTTCAAGTTGGGATGTTTGAATATGCGTAGATGTAGGGCGGATGATAAATGATAGTGTATGTTATGAATTGAACACTTAAGATGTCCCAACTTTAAGTGAAACAAGCTGAAGGAGGTAAGAATAGTTTGCAGATTGGAGAAATACATGGCCACGGGTTTTCGAACATTCTAGAGATACGGAGTGGCGATAATGATTAGTTATGTGCAAGAAAGCGATAAAAATAAGTGTACAACATAAAGGAATTTATGTGGATAATAAGGGTCTGATTGAGAAAAGTGGGTTTAGCTGTTCATGCACAAGAGAAGTGTAATAATAGATTTTGAGACATGTTGGGCATCGAGTGCTAGGAGTATATAAACCAAGATGATCGTACTTATTTGTGGTGGGGGGACCTAAATGCCAAAAGAGGGTAAAACTGGTTGTATGAGGGAGAAGTAGGAAAATCAGGGAACCAGAAAATGAAAATGGGGGGAGTGGGGGGCCTTATAATTAATAACTAAGTACGGTAAAAGGTGTTGGAAACAAGTAATATATTGTAAGAAAGAAGGATAAAAAGTTTATGCGTAGACTTTACCCATGTGCATGTTAAGAGGGGCAACAGATAGAGCATTATTTAGTATGAAGCTAACATTTAGTAGTAAGAGGTCGAAGTGAGAAAAAGAAAATAGCAACATGAAATTAAGAGGTGGAAGTATTATGAACTAAGAAAGGAGAAGTTAGGGTGGAGATAAAAGCCCCTATATGAGAGAAAGGTAGAGGATGAAGAGGTGTTGGGAATAGTTTTACAAACTGTGTTAAAAATGCAGGCAGAAGTAAGTGGCTAAAGAGGGTGGGTGCAGGAAAGGGGAAAAAGGTAACTTATAGGTTTTATTAACAAAGAATGGTGATATAAGGGATAGGAATAACAAGTAAAGAAGAGAAAGATGTAGTAGTATGCGTAAAACGATCAACTGATAGTGGGCGAGGACCTGTCAACAAATTTTGCAAAGAAAACAGTAAAGAAATATAAAAAGGTTTAAGAACAGCCTAAGGAAGAAATGGAATTTGACAATTTAAACCAGAATAGGTAACTTAGTAAATGGAGAGTTGGATGTATTTGGAAGATGGCAGGACTATTATGAGGCCCTTGAAAGTGGATGTGAAACAGAAGTACAATTTCATGTAATGGTCATGGAGGTATAACATCTTTTAGGAGTGAAGAGCTGATGAGAGTGGGGAAGGGTGCATACGAGGTCATTAAGCATAATGAAAGTTGTTGTAAAGCAGCTGGAACAGTTGTGAAACATAACAGAAATGTAAAACGCAGGTGTTGGGATATAGTTTAGGCGTGGATTGGTACTTTGTTTCATTAAAATTAAATGGAGGGGAAAGTACGTAGGAATTAAGGGGGGTGGGGGGGAGGGGGGTGGTGGTGGTGTTGGGTGTTGTTGTGGTAGGGGGTGTTTGTGGGGTGTGGGCTTGTGGGGGTGGGTGGGGTGGGCCGGTGTGGATTGGGGTGTGTTGGGGGGATGTTGTGGGGGGGGGTTCGGGGGGGGGTGGGTGGGGGCGGGGGGGTGGCCGTGGTAATAAATGGAATACTGGGACAAGAGAAACTTGGAGGAAAAGAGTTTTTAAACCGAGTCCTAGGTAAAGGTGGAAACGCAAACACTGCCCAGTATACTACCGACCTGCCAAGCGATGTAAAACAAAAGCCTTTAATTGATTTTACCCAATGAAGGTAGATAAATGAATGTCTTTTTTTCTGTCTATAAACATGCAAGATTTACAGGTACATCTTGCTGCGCCTACTTACGCACATAGGTTCGACACAACAACATACATGTACAAGCCATATACATACATACCCCACTGGTTTTCTTCTATTTTCTTATAGTGAAGTTGGAACAGAATACTATCCTCCGTAACCCATGCGGTGTCCAATAGGCGCGACTAAAATCCGGTGAGCAAGTGGGGCTATAACCCCGTTCCCTTGTATCAATTACTACATATGAAAATAGACATTAGAGTTTTTCCTTTTGGGGCACCCACCTCGGTGGGAATCTAAGGCTGTTATGTTGATATTAAGTCAATCGTTTAATACCGAGTACACCAAATAGTGTATGGTAGTTACTGAAAGAATTAGAGTAAAATGAGCCAGATCCCAGATGAACCAATGAGAGGTCCTTTTGAATGGGTATTTTACATTAAAGCATACAATAACAATATTTAAATAAAGTGTTGGGAAGTTTACATGTGTATTTATGGATTTATAAAATGCAACAAGGCAAGAAAAGGGGGAACAAGGTTGCAAATGTAATGAGTTATAGTGAGCTCAGGTTAGGGTGGTAGGAGAGGAGGATTCTCCCAGTAGAGTAGGTCTTATACAGGGATGTGTAATGTCCACTATGTTTGTTTATTATAATAAAAAAAAAACGCTAAACGACAGGCAATACAGCATTGCCAGGGCAGGGAAATAGTGAGGTAACGGGTAGCAAGGAGGGAGAGGATGATTAGTAGGTAAGGAGTACAGCGGTCATGGATAGTGCATGTGGGGTCGAGGGTAAAAGGCTAGTGGAAGTGCTACAAGGTATCAGACTTGGTGAGTAAATCAGCTGTCAGAAAAGTACAGAGTCTGGATTAAAGGAGAGCTGTTCATCAAGAAGGCAGGTAAAGAAAGAGCAGCAGAGAGAAGATGACGAGGTAAAATACTGCGTGCTACATTGATATGGTGCCGTCCAACAGACTGTGGCTAACAGAAACAGTGAAACCTGACAATTCTCATAAGAACAGAGCACCTCTCCATGAGATACCTGTTAATAAGACTAAGTGTGACCAATGCGAAGACATGAAGAGAGAGGATTCTCAACGCTCTACATTGATGTCAAGGAAAACAGCCAGCAACCTAAACTCACGGTTTTAAATTATAAAGGAGTTATACGAGCAGATCAGACCAACGTTGTTGCCAACGGGTGCAGAGGTTGGTAGCAATACAGCCACAATAGTCCCATGAATGAGGACGATCTCTCTATGAAACAGGGAGTGCTCGTGTACTGCTGACAGTGCAGCAGTGTCTGCCTGTTCACAGCCCTGGTACTCAACATGACCAGGAGGGCCCCAACACAAAAAACAATCAGTGCTATGGTAGAGATACAGCGTAAACCAAAGTATAGAAATACAGAGAACTAGGGGGTGAGGTAGAATCAAATTTTCATATACCTGTAAAGCACTAAGGGAAGTCTGAAACAACTACACATGGTGACAGGCATAGATGCAACTACCAGATTTCAATGCTGCAGGAGGTACCCAATTTCAGCAGTAAAAATGCTAGCTGAGGATAGTAAAAGCCCTCACTACACCACAGTCATGGAAACACTGCGTGCCAAACAGATGCAGATCAGAAAACTTAGAACCCACAGTGTATAACAGCGATTGCATATAAGAACAGAAGAGGTCAAAGAGTGATGGGAAGCTACAGTAGGCAGGGTTGGGCCTTTGAGCATATCCGTGTAGAAAGAACAGACACGAAACAGCTAGGAATTTACCGATAGGTTAGGGCAAAGCGAGATTCAACATGAACATGGTGGAAGACAAAGCTAATGAGGCGAAGAAGAAAAGGACGGATTAAACCAGGGGTGCCGACAAATGTCTACTAACATCATGGACTATTCAATATGAGTGAAGGATTGCGGAGATCATTAGAGTAAACAATACTGAAGGCAATGGCACCACGACAACTAACAAGGATGGAATGAATACTTTAGCACAACTCGGATTGGTATCAGAGCGAAAAGCAGTACCTATGAAACTAGAGGGGATATATTATTATTATAATTCAAAAAAGAAGCGCTAAGTCCACAAGGACTATACAGCTAGGAGGTGGTTATAAAAAGTCCGTGTGATGGCAGCCACGGAAAACCTCTTCAAGTTGCGAAGTGAATGGGAAATGCTGCATAGATGAGTTGTGCAGATGGAGGATAGGACGAGGATGGAACGAGGTGGTGGATCAGTGACCACTAAGGTTTATTTTCCATATTAATACTAGAGATAGCTGCAATTGTTTTGGGAGGACAAAAAAGACTGTTGTTGGTATACAATATAGGAGATGGAAGGATGAGGCGATATAGATATGAGACAAGCATGACACTGTACCAAAGTAGGGGGTGACGAAGGTAAAGGAATTGGAGAAGTGTAGTGGGTGGAGGAACAGGAGGGTGAACCACCAACACTTTTTAAACATTCAGTAGATAGGTGAAGAAACCAGGTACAGCTGGAAGATGTAAAAATGGAAGAAGGGAAGGAATTTAAAGGAATTGTGAGTAATGGAGATTTTTTTGTGACTTCTGAAGTGAGAGGCCCCTCAAGGAAGGTTCCTTGAGATGTAGGTTGAGGGCGCTTGATTTAGGGATTGGAACTGTTGCTCCAGTTCCCCGAATTAAGCCGAATGCCTACCACAACCCATCCCCCCCCCCCCCCCAGGCGCGGTATAATCCTCCACCGGGTTTTAGCGCTTCCCCCTTGAATATAAAAATAATAATAATAATCTGAGTAGAGGCGATTGGGTGTGGTTGTAACGTGAGGTCTTATCAGATACTGGAAACTTATGAGGGAGACACACCCCCACACCACCCCACACACCAACACCACACACACACACACCCCTACACCCACATACAACCACACACGCACACACCCCAACCCACACACCTCCCCACCACACACCACCCACACACCGCCCACACACCACAACCACACACCACACACCCGACCCACACAACCCACGACACCACACCCACACAAATAACCCACCCCATACACCCACACACCACACCCACAACCACACACCCACCCACACACACCACACACCACACACCCACCCACGACACCCACCACTCTACCCACACCACCCACCCACACACCCCACACACATCACCCACCCACACACACCACACACACTCACCCACCCACAACACCCACACACCACCACACCCACCCACTCACCGACACACGCACCACCCACCCTCACACCCACACACCACACACCAACACACCACACACCCACCCACACACCCAACACCCACACACCCACCCACACACCCCACACACCACACACCCACCCAACATCCACACACCACACACCCACCCCACACCCAAACCACCACACACCCTCCCAAACTCCCACCCACCACACACCCACCCACAACACGCCACACACCAACACACCCACCCACCACCCACTAACCACACGACCCACATACACACAAACATACACACAACACCCCTAATAAAACAGCACTCACACCAAACATCCACACAACCACACAACACAATCTACAGACACACAACACACTACACTACACATACCACACGAATAACCCTGTGATGTCACACAACACACATACTCACAACCACACAACACACAACCACACATACACACAATCACACATTACACACAACAGCACAGACACCACGTGACACACATACACACAACTACACATACACACAACACACATACACACAACACACATGACACCCACAACACACAGTACACACAAGCACACATACACCACCAACACACATAAACACACACACCATACGACCACAACACACATACACACAACAACACAGACACACAACACACAGACACACTAACACACATACACTCAACTACACGAGTACACACAACACTCCAGACACACAACACACATACACACAACCACATACACACAACACACATACACCCAAACAACACACAACACTCATACACCCACACATATACACTCCACACACATACACAACACCATACACACAACACACATACACACAATCACACAGACACACCGACACACATACACACACACATTACACCTACACACATACATACACACAAAACACAGACACACATCAGAACACACACACACATACACACACACATTACACACAACACACATACACACAACACACATACACTCAACACACAGACACACAACACACAGACCCACCAACACACATACACACAACACACTACACATCAAACACACATACACAACACACATACACACAACACGACATTACACACAACACAGTACACACAACACACATACTCACACGACATGACACACAACACGACTATACACCCACAACATACTAGGACAACCACACATACACAACTCACTATACACATAACACACACTACACACTGACACACGAACGACACCTACCCACTTCACCACAACACACATACCCGACACACAATACCTCCACAACCACACATACACCACACTCTTGACACTACACACACATACACACACACCATACACACAACACCATACACACACTCGATACCACACAACACACATACCACACACACAATCCACAAAACACACATAACACACACACATACCCTCTAACACACAGACACACACACATACACACAACACACATAACGACACTACACAACACACAACACACATACACACACACATACACACCACACACATACACTCAACACAGACACCCCAACACACAATACACACACACATACGCAACAGCACACATACACACACACATGACACACAACACACATACACACTCAGCATTACACACAACACACATACACACACCACATTACACTACAACACACATACACCACAACTCATACCACACAACACAACATACACACACACATACAAACAACACACCATACACACACACTACAAACAAGCAACACTAACACACACACATACACACAAAACTCATAAACACACCACAGACCACACAACGCACATACACACAACCCTAAAACACCAGCACACATACCACTCACGACATACACACGACACACCATAATACACACACCATACACACAACCACACATTACACACACCACAGACACACAACAACAACATACACACACTACAGACACACTACACACTTACTACACACACTTACTACACAACACACATGAGCACAGCACCTATACACACCCACACATACATACACACTAACACACAGACACACACACAGACACAACCAACCTACCACATACGACACACACATACACACAACCACGATACACACACACATACTCACTACTCACATACACACCACACGATTACACCACAACACACATACACAACACATACAACACTACTCACAATACACACCCACATACACACACCACACATACACCACACTATACACACAACACACAGACACACACACTTACACACAACACACCATACACACACACACATACACCAACACACATACACACATACACAACAACACATCATACACACACTCAACTACCAACAAACACACATACACACACACATACACACAACACACATACACACACACATAATCACACACACTAATACACATACACACTTACACACACAAACACACAACGTCACACACATACACCAACACACCATACACACCACACATACACACAACACACAGACACACATACAGACACCACAACACCCATACACACAAACATACACACAACAGAACATACACACAATCATACACACACACACACTAACTACCGACACACACCATAGTACACCACACACAACGATACACACACACCCACTCACGACACTAACATACACACACCACCCACACACACAACATACACACACACCAACATACACACAACATTACACCCACACCACAACAGACACGAACATCTTCACACACCAACAACATACACACACACACACAACATACACACACAACAACCTAAACACACACACACAACATTCTCACACACAACAACACATCACACACACAAAACAATACACACACTACACACACACCACCCGCATAACCTCTACACGACACACCTCTCCCACATACACCACACACACTACACACCCCACAGTGACACTAACAAACACACACACAACATACACATACACACAACACACACACCCACAGAGTCACACACACAACACCCACACCCACCACCAGTACACACACTCAACAACATACACAGACACACACACGACTACACAACATACACAGACACACACCACACACAACAGTGACACATAACACACTAACACAGACAGACACATACACACACACACACACACACACACCCACACACAACACAACATACTCAGACACAAACCACACACACACAACATACACGATACCACACACACCACACACACAACCATGACACGCATACACGACACAACACCACACACACATACCGATACACACACACACACACACACACACACAACATATCCATACACACACCTACACACACAACATACACATACGACCACACACACACACAACATACACATAAACACACGACACAACAACATGGACACATGACACACCTCACACACACCACTACAGCATACACATACACACACACACACACAACATACACATACACAACACACACACACAACATACACATACACACACACGCACAACATACTACATTACACGACACACACCACAACATACGACAGACACACACACACACAACAGACCACATACACACTCCCTCACAACATACACGACCACACACCACAAACAGAACATACACCATACACACACACACACACAACATACACTACACTTACACACACACTCAACCATGACACAGACACACACTCACACAACATACCACGAATACTACACACGACACCACTTACGAAAACATACACATTACACACACGACACACACACATACACAGACACCACCACACGACAACATACACAAACACATACACACACTCCACATAAATGTACACAGAGACCCACACACACACACACACAACAAACTCATACACACACTACACACTCTACATACACATACACTACACACCAACCATACCCATACTCACAGACTTACACACACAGACACATCACACACACAACAGACACATACACACACACATCATACACATACACACCCTACACAACATACACATTACACAACACAACATACACATACACGACACAAACACATACACACACACTACTACACATACACGTTACACTCCCACATACACTATACACATAACTACTACAACGACACCACATACACATACAAACACGACACACATACACATACACACACCACACATTAGGCCACATACACTCACACCCACACGATACACATGACACTCACACACACATACACGATAACACACACACACCTGACACATACACACACACTACACATACACGATACGAACACACGAACACACATACACATACACACACAGGCACACAGACACTTACACACACACACACACACGCACAGACACACACACACACACACACAGCACAGACACATACACACCACACACACCACATACAACATACTCACACACACACCACATTACCACAAACATCACACACACACCACATACACATACACGACACCCCTGCACCACATACACATACACACACACACACGCATCCTACACATGACACACACACGACCACCGCACGATACAAAATCACACCCACCCACCACATACATACATTCACACCCAACACACCACAGATACACTTACACACACACCACCACAAGACACATACACCCACCACACCGACATACACATACAAACACACACCCACAAGTACCGTGACACACACACACACACATACACAATACCACGACGACACCGACACACAAGTAACATACACACACACACACCACATACACATACACACACTCACACATACGACAAACACACACACACACCACATACACAACACACACACACTACCATCATACCTCATCGACACACACACACACCACATGTAACACATACACACCCACACACCCATACACATACTCACACTACACACGCACATACACAGACACACACTCACACCACATACACCAGACCACACACACACGACCACATACACACACACACCGAAAGACACATAACCCACCACACACGCACATACCATACACACACACACACCACATAAACCATACACACACACACAGCTCACATACACTATAACACACACACACACCCATTCACATGACCCCACACACACACACCCACAACACATACACACACAGACACCACCATACACAGACAGCACGACACACACCACATACACGATACACAACACACACCACACCAAGTACACATACTACTACAGCACAAACACCACAACACATACACACGAACCACATTACACTGTGACACACACAGCCACACAACACTATACGACACACGACACACACCACATACACATACACACACACACACACCACATACCACATACACAACAACACACATACACATACACACACCACACAGCCACATACACATACACACACACCACAGACACAGACCACCACACACCACATACACATTACACACACACCACGCCCTACCTCAGTACACTACACACTGCAACAGACAACAGACACTCTCAACACATACACCAGTACACACACACCACACAAACAAACATACAACAAACACACACACAACAACAATACACCAGACAAACACAACATACACATACCACACACAACATAACACATACAAACACGAACATTACATCATACAGCACTAAACATACACATACACGGCAAAAACATACACAAACACACACAGATCATACAAATACACACACAACATACACATACCACACACAACACTACACACAAACACACTAAGCATAATCATACACGCCTCACACGACAACTACGACAGACACCACACACAGCACAACATACACATACACACACACACACACAACTACACATACACGACACACACACAACAACCAACAGACACATACACACACTAAACACAACATACTCTTGACACAACACACACACAACATACACATACACACACACGACACAACATGACACATACACTCACACACACAACATACACTTACACACACACACACCACCATACACATACACACCCACACGTAACCAACAGGACACCTACCACGACACAGCAACATACACAATACCAACACAACACACGGAACAGACACATACACACACACACAACAAAACACACACCACAACTACATACACATACACACGTCTTCACACAAGCATACACATACACACACACACACACAACATAACCAAATTCCACATCTCCACACACACTCAAACAACATACAAAAATACACACTCACACACGAAGCCATACACAGCACACACCACACACCAACATACACATCCACACACCACACACACAACATACACAGACCTCACACACAACACTTGAACAAAGTCACAGCACACACACTAAACGAATCAACACACACACACTCACTAAACATACCCAGACACCTCACACACAACATCTACACACGACTTACACACACAATCATACACGACACACACGACACGCGCAACATACACAGACCACACACCACACACAACATACACCACACACACACACACACACACACACAAACATACACGAACACACAAGACACCACACAGACACATAACACACACAACACACACCACAGATCACAGTACTACACACGACTACACCACAACCCTTACACAACTACGCCACCACACACATAACACATACACACACACTATCTCCACATACAGCATACAGCACACGACACACCTCATACACTACGACACACACTCACCACCATACACAACACAACACACACACTAACCACATACACATACACACACCCCACACACATCACATGACACCCAACCACACCACCATGACACATACACCGCACACTACACTCACCAGACACATGACCACAAACCACACCACGATATCCATAGCACACACACACACCCTACATACACATACTACACACACACGACACCACTTACACATACACCACACACACACACCACTATACACATACACACACACACACACCACATTACACAGTACACACACACAACACACCACATCCTTACACTCACACACTGACACCACATGACACATACACACACACCACATTCTCATACACACACACACGCCACAGACACATACACACACACACACACATACAACATTACAACACACACACACAACATACACAGTATACACACACACACCACCAACACACATACGAGCAACACACACATACACAGACACCCACTCATCCACACTCACCACATACCCATACACACCCACACACACCACCTACAGCCAGACAACACTCACACACACACTCACATACACGAGTACACACACACAGCACACCACATACACATACACACACAGCACAAACCACTACACATAACACACACACACACACCTCAGACACATACACACACACACACAGCACATAGCACTACGACACACAACAAACCTACCAACATACACATAACACACACACACTCGAGAACACATGACACAACACACCGACGCACCCATTCACAGACACACCTACACACACCACATACACTGACAGCACACAAAACGACACACCATCATACCCATAAGCACACACACACACCACAGCACATACTCACACACACCACACCACATACACATACACACACACACTACACCACATACACGAGACCACCACACACCCACTCACCACATACACCATACACCAACACCACTACAACACCACATACACAATACACACACACATCAACCCACATACACATACAACACTCCACACCACCCTCACAGACACATAACACCACGACACACACACCACATTCACAGACACACACCACACGAACACACTACACATACACTATACACACACATCACACATACTACCCCAGTACACATAAACTCCCACCACCACACCACAGTACACATACACCCACTCACCACACACCTACATACACGCTACACACACACACACGCACATACACGATGACACTACACTCACACCACATACACAACACACGACACAAACCCATACCATACACACACACACACCAACAAAACTTGACACACACAAACACCCACATACAACGATACACACACCATCACACCACAGACACTTACACAACACACACACCACATACACATACACACCTCACACACCTCGATACACATAGCACACACTCACCACCACATACACATACTCACACTCTCTACCACATACACTATACACAAACAACACACCACAGACACATCGCTACAAAACGACACACAACCACGATACACAGACACACACACGACACCACATACCCATGACACACACACACACCACAGACACCATACACACACTCACACCACAGACACAGACCACACACACACCGACATGACACATACACACACACACAAGCCCACATACAATTACCACACACACTCCTCGCACATTTACACATAGCTACTACACACACACTCACATACACATAACACGACATCCCACACCACAATACACATACACGACACACTCCACATACACATGTGAACCACACACACACACACCAGCAGACACATACACACCACACACCACATGGTACACAACACACACACAACCCCACATAACATACACCACACACAGCCACATACCAGACACTACACACACTCGCACATACACAATAACGACACACACCCACCACACATACACATACACCAACACCACACCACCATGACACATACACCACGCACACTCCACTATACACATACACACAAACCACACACCACATACCCGATACACACACTACAAAACCACATACACATACACAACACACACACCGATCATACACATACACACAGCTCACACTCGACATACACTCCGAATACGCGACACACACACACGCACATACACATACACAAAGACACACACCACATACACAACCCGACACACCACACATACACATAAAAACCAGCACACACACACACATAACACAGATCTACACACCGGCACACACCACAATAGCACAGACTACACACACACACACCCCCATACACAGTCACCACAAACACACACCACATATACACTTACACGAAACACACACACACCACATACACTGACACCCACACACCCCATAAAAACACACACGACATACCCACATACACTCTACACACAACTTCAAACACATACACTACACGACACACACATACACACACACATCACTACATCACCCCCTCACCATACACACTCATACACCCACCACACTATAGCGATCTACCACATCCACATACAACACATACACATACCCCACATACAACATACCCAACACGATACACCATACCCACACAGACACAGTACACACACAACATTAGCAACACACACAACATACAATACAAACATTACCAACAACATACATGACCAACACACAGTCTACATACACACACAACTATACACGAATACACACGACACACAACTTACGACAGACACACGGCAACAGCAACAAACACAACCACAACAACCTCTGTTTCCTGCCATGCCTACCAAAAATACCATACAACAAACTGGCCCCCAACTACCAAACCACAACCTCTAAATCAAACCCACCAATGAACGTGCACCTACAAGCTAACGCCAGTCAGTACCGAACTCATAAAAAAAAAAAAGCGAACTGTAAAGTCTGTGTGCTGACATATAAGCGTCAAATGAACAAAACCCAACACCCATAACCGCCCGGCAACTGTAGAAAACCACCAAAAACCCCCACTAATAGCCAGACAGAGCCGATAAAAGAAAACAAAATAACAACAGTCCCAAGCCAAGACGCTGGAAAAACCCACCCCCCGAACCTGACAAAGACCCGGAACCCGCCGGCCCACGCCCCGCCGCGGAATGGGATCACTCAGGCAATCAAACCCGCCAAACCTGCCAGCCAAGCTCCTTAGCCCCGTGAGGTCACTGATAACCTGCGAACAGTGCAAGCCCTTGAGTACCCTGCCGGCCCGGCTAGAGTCCCACCCCTACGCTATCCCGGCGAGAATTCCCAGAGAGTCACCCGCCGTCGTGACCCCACCCCATTCCCTGTCCTAAATAACTATTGACGTATCGATAGAAGGAGGCCTACCAGGCCATCCATGCAGTGATGCTACCTTTCATTATAAGTCACTTACCAACAGCACCCATAATTTACCTTTCAATAGAAATTACCATATACACTAGATGTCTGATGTGAGGAACCTGCGGGCATGAAGCCCGTAGTATTGGAGAAAGAAGGGTGGCCGCCAGTATAACGCCCTGGATAGACTTATATATGTAGGTCAGACTCTGGCTTTCATACAGCAGTTCAAATTGTGCTAATTGAAGACTTGCCGTCCCCTTACACTGATAATACGAAGTCATAGTAAATCTGTATAAGTTGACTATATGGATAGTGAAATGCATTCTTTTCTCTGTGAGAGTCTCTGTATGCCATATTGGTTTTTAATTTTTTTATTAACAATGAATTAAAATTTTAACACTTGTTTGTGTGTAACTTAGTATATTTAGCCACTAGTAGTAATTCCAGTTATAAGAAAAAGGGTTTAAAATCTAAGTTATCATAAACAGAAACCAAGTGAAAGATTGGATATTAGGTAAATCAAAAAAAAGTATAATACTGGAACAGCTACAACCTCAAGGTCAGTCCTGTGAACATTGGAGGAAGCAATAAGATACGAAAGTGAAAAGGTCCAGGTAATCGAGTAGAGAAGGCGCCTGTTATGACAGCCCTTATCGTTTAAACGCTGAATCTAGTATGAGAACCAGTCCAAAATTATCAATAACCCTGTAGCATCAAGTAACAACTCGAGTGACGCGCTACAACAAGATCAAGGCTTCGTACTCCTACACTTGTCAAATGATGTTTGGAGAGGATGTTACTTTTTAATAACACCCTCATTTTATTACTTGGGAAAACTATGGTTGCAACGGACCTGACTGCCTAGTGTGAGGAGTTTACAAGCCTATGACAAACCCAGATTCTGATTTCATGAAGAGTAGACATGCCATAAGTGTGATGGGAAAAAATCCTGACATAATATAAATGTTCATGGTTCTCTAGTGCAAATCTCGGTCAAAGTTTGAAAAGACTCTTACAACATTATATATATAAATAAAATATAAATATACGTATACCAATTGTGCGCGGCGCATCTAGATACGCAATTTATAGGTTGGTAGACAGTAAAAGCAACCCCCCCTCGGGAGATACTACTGTCCTAGCCAAATGTATAGACCAACCTGCATTTTGTTTTAACGTATGGAAGGAAGTTGCTGGTGTCATTCCAGTCTCGAACCTTGTTATTATAGTCTTTATATCTTGTAACTTAGGTCACACTACAATACGCTTGTATATGTTTATGTATACACCTCAGAGTTTTCTTATATTTTGATCATAAATATCTTGTTATTTTCTTTTACCA
Source organism: Cherax quadricarinatus (assembly GCF_026875155.1). Lineage (NCBI taxonomy): Eukaryota > Metazoa > Arthropoda > Malacostraca > Decapoda > Parastacidae > Cherax > Cherax quadricarinatus. The sequence continues at coordinate 15,828,609 of NC_069474.1, read as the reverse complement.
TAACCATTTGTAAGCGGAAATAAGACTCTATCCACAGAGTAGTAGACAGGTCAACCTTAAATTCCGGGAGCATAATGAGGCTTTTAACCTTCAAGTTGGGATGTTTGAATATGCGTAGATGTAGGGCGGATGATAAATGATAGTGTATGTTATGAATTGAACACTTAAGATGTCCCAACTTTAAGTGAAACAAGCTGAAGGAGGTAAGAATAGTTTGCAGATTGGAGAAATACATGGCCACGGGTTTTCGAACATTCTAGAGATACGGAGTGGCGATAATGATTAGTTATGTGCAAGAAAGCGATAAAAATAAGTGTACAACATAAAGGAATTTATGTGGATAATAAGGGTCTGATTGAGAAAAGTGGGTTTAGCTGTTCATGCACAAGAGAAGTGTAATAATAGATTTTGAGACATGTTGGGCATCGAGTGCTAGGAGTATATAAACCAAGATGATCGTACTTATTTGTGGTGGGGGGACCTAAATGCCAAAAGAGGGTAAAACTGGTTGTATGAGGGAGAAGTAGGAAAATCAGGGAACCAGAAAATGAAAATGGGGGGAGTGGGGGGCCTTATAATTAATAACTAAGTACGGTAAAAGGTGTTGGAAACAAGTAATATATTGTAAGAAAGAAGGATAAAAAGTTTATGCGTAGACTTTACCCATGTGCATGTTAAGAGGGGCAACAGATAGAGCATTATTTAGTATGAAGCTAACATTTAGTAGTAAGAGGTCGAAGTGAGAAAAAGAAAATAGCAACATGAAATTAAGAGGTGGAAGTATTATGAACTAAGAAAGGAGAAGTTAGGGTGGAGATAAAAGCCCCTATATGAGAGAAAGGTAGAGGATGAAGAGGTGTTGGGAATAGTTTTACAAACTGTGTTAAAAATGCAGGCAGAAGTAAGTGGCTAAAGAGGGTGGGTGCAGGAAAGGGGAAAAAGGTAACTTATAGGTTTTATTAACAAAGAATGGTGATATAAGGGATAGGAATAACAAGTAAAGAAGAGAAAGATGTAGTAGTATGCGTAAAACGATCAACTGATAGTGGGCGAGGACCTGTCAACAAATTTTGCAAAGAAAACAGTAAAGAAATATAAAAAGGTTTAAGAACAGCCTAAGGAAGAAATGGAATTTGACAATTTAAACCAGAATAGGTAACTTAGTAAATGGAGAGTTGGATGTATTTGGAAGATGGCAGGACTATTATGAGGCCCTTGAAAGTGGATGTGAAACAGAAGTACAATTTCATGTAATGGTCATGGAGGTATAACATCTTTTAGGAGTGAAGAGCTGATGAGAGTGGGGAAGGGTGCATACGAGGTCATTAAGCATAATGAAAGTTGTTGTAAAGCAGCTGGAACAGTTGTGAAACATAACAGAAATGTAAAACGCAGGTGTTGGGATATAGTTTAGGCGTGGATTGGTACTTTGTTTCATTAAAATTAAATGGAGGGGAAAGTACGTAGGAATTAAGGGGGGTGGGGGGGAGGGGGGTGGTGGTGGTGTTGGGTGTTGTTGTGGTAGGGGGTGTTTGTGGGGTGTGGGCTTGTGGGGGTGGGTGGGGTGGGCCGGTGTGGATTGGGGTGTGTTGGGGGGATGTTGTGGGGGGGGGTTCGGGGGGGGGTGGGTGGGGGCGGGGGGGTGGCCGTGGTAATAAATGGAATACTGGGACAAGAGAAACTTGGAGGAAAAGAGTTTTTAAACCGAGTCCTAGGTAAAGGTGGAAACGCAAACACTGCCCAGTATACTACCGACCTGCCAAGCGATGTAAAACAAAAGCCTTTAATTGATTTTACCCAATGAAGGTAGATAAATGAATGTCTTTTTTTCTGTCTATAAACATGCAAGATTTACAGGTACATCTTGCTGCGCCTACTTACGCACATAGGTTCGACACAACAACATACATGTACAAGCCATATACATACATACCCCACTGGTTTTCTTCTATTTTCTTATAGTGAAGTTGGAACAGAATACTATCCTCCGTAACCCATGCGGTGTCCAATAGGCGCGACTAAAATCCGGTGAGCAAGTGGGGCTATAACCCCGTTCCCTTGTATCAATTACTACATATGAAAATAGACATTAGAGTTTTTCCTTTTGGGGCACCCACCTCGGTGGGAATCTAAGGCTGTTATGTTGATATTAAGTCAATCGTTTAATACCGAGTACACCAAATAGTGTATGGTAGTTACTGAAAGAATTAGAGTAAAATGAGCCAGATCCCAGATGAACCAATGAGAGGTCCTTTTGAATGGGTATTTTACATTAAAGCATACAATAACAATATTTAAATAAAGTGTTGGGAAGTTTACATGTGTATTTATGGATTTATAAAATGCAACAAGGCAAGAAAAGGGGGAACAAGGTTGCAAATGTAATGAGTTATAGTGAGCTCAGGTTAGGGTGGTAGGAGAGGAGGATTCTCCCAGTAGAGTAGGTCTTATACAGGGATGTGTAATGTCCACTATGTTTGTTTATTATAATAAAAAAAAAACGCTAAACGACAGGCAATACAGCATTGCCAGGGCAGGGAAATAGTGAGGTAACGGGTAGCAAGGAGGGAGAGGATGATTAGTAGGTAAGGAGTACAGCGGTCATGGATAGTGCATGTGGGGTCGAGGGTAAAAGGCTAGTGGAAGTGCTACAAGGTATCAGACTTGGTGAGTAAATCAGCTGTCAGAAAAGTACAGAGTCTGGATTAAAGGAGAGCTGTTCATCAAGAAGGCAGGTAAAGAAAGAGCAGCAGAGAGAAGATGACGAGGTAAAATACTGCGTGCTACATTGATATGGTGCCGTCCAACAGACTGTGGCTAACAGAAACAGTGAAACCTGACAATTCTCATAAGAACAGAGCACCTCTCCATGAGATACCTGTTAATAAGACTAAGTGTGACCAATGCGAAGACATGAAGAGAGAGGATTCTCAACGCTCTACATTGATGTCAAGGAAAACAGCCAGCAACCTAAACTCACGGTTTTAAATTATAAAGGAGTTATACGAGCAGATCAGACCAACGTTGTTGCCAACGGGTGCAGAGGTTGGTAGCAATACAGCCACAATAGTCCCATGAATGAGGACGATCTCTCTATGAAACAGGGAGTGCTCGTGTACTGCTGACAGTGCAGCAGTGTCTGCCTGTTCACAGCCCTGGTACTCAACATGACCAGGAGGGCCCCAACACAAAAAACAATCAGTGCTATGGTAGAGATACAGCGTAAACCAAAGTATAGAAATACAGAGAACTAGGGGGTGAGGTAGAATCAAATTTTCATATACCTGTAAAGCACTAAGGGAAGTCTGAAACAACTACACATGGTGACAGGCATAGATGCAACTACCAGATTTCAATGCTGCAGGAGGTACCCAATTTCAGCAGTAAAAATGCTAGCTGAGGATAGTAAAAGCCCTCACTACACCACAGTCATGGAAACACTGCGTGCCAAACAGATGCAGATCAGAAAACTTAGAACCCACAGTGTATAACAGCGATTGCATATAAGAACAGAAGAGGTCAAAGAGTGATGGGAAGCTACAGTAGGCAGGGTTGGGCCTTTGAGCATATCCGTGTAGAAAGAACAGACACGAAACAGCTAGGAATTTACCGATAGGTTAGGGCAAAGCGAGATTCAACATGAACATGGTGGAAGACAAAGCTAATGAGGCGAAGAAGAAAAGGACGGATTAAACCAGGGGTGCCGACAAATGTCTACTAACATCATGGACTATTCAATATGAGTGAAGGATTGCGGAGATCATTAGAGTAAACAATACTGAAGGCAATGGCACCACGACAACTAACAAGGATGGAATGAATACTTTAGCACAACTCGGATTGGTATCAGAGCGAAAAGCAGTACCTATGAAACTAGAGGGGATATATTATTATTATAATTCAAAAAAGAAGCGCTAAGTCCACAAGGACTATACAGCTAGGAGGTGGTTATAAAAAGTCCGTGTGATGGCAGCCACGGAAAACCTCTTCAAGTTGCGAAGTGAATGGGAAATGCTGCATAGATGAGTTGTGCAGATGGAGGATAGGACGAGGATGGAACGAGGTGGTGGATCAGTGACCACTAAGGTTTATTTTCCATATTAATACTAGAGATAGCTGCAATTGTTTTGGGAGGACAAAAAAGACTGTTGTTGGTATACAATATAGGAGATGGAAGGATGAGGCGATATAGATATGAGACAAGCATGACACTGTACCAAAGTAGGGGGTGACGAAGGTAAAGGAATTGGAGAAGTGTAGTGGGTGGAGGAACAGGAGGGTGAACCACCAACACTTTTTAAACATTCAGTAGATAGGTGAAGAAACCAGGTACAGCTGGAAGATGTAAAAATGGAAGAAGGGAAGGAATTTAAAGGAATTGTGAGTAATGGAGATTTTTTTGTGACTTCTGAAGTGAGAGGCCCCTCAAGGAAGGTTCCTTGAGATGTAGGTTGAGGGCGCTTGATTTAGGGATTGGAACTGTTGCTCCAGTTCCCCGAATTAAGCCGAATGCCTACCACAACCCATCCCCCCCCCCCCCCCAGGCGCGGTATAATCCTCCACCGGGTTTTAGCGCTTCCCCCTTGAATATAAAAATAATAATAATAATCTGAGTAGAGGCGATTGGGTGTGGTTGTAACGTGAGGTCTTATCAGATACTGGAAACTTATGAGGGAGTGTTTATTTTTTTATATTTTTACTATTATTTCCCGGGGAAGGAATGCAGTAATTTTGTACTGTATTCTTTCTGGCAAAATTACGTAATTTATATTAACGTTGATTGACCTAATTGTTCGATACTCTTGATTTCGAATGATGTAAGTTATTTTTTTTTTTGTAGTTTTGCTGGAGTCTGTGTTGCGCCTTTGTTATTTAAATTATAACTGTTCACGAAACTTAGTTTTTAAATTACATTTTTCACAATCTTTGAAGTCTTAAGTTTTTTTTTATTTTTTCTTATAAAGTTGACATGTAAAGTTTTTATAACCAATTCAGGTCTTGTCAAGGTAACGAAGGAAATCGCCACGAAGAGGGTGATAGCTGGATTGATTTCAAAATTCCTGCATGAATTGCTCCTGCACCGAGGGTAACGTTAACTGCGTCAAGATAGACTGTGGTCCCCTGCCGGAACGGGAGTGTGACCCACATAAGCTTCCAGGAGAGTGTTGTCCAAGGTGTCACCCGCAGTAGGTACCCCCAATGAACTGCAATATGAACCTTTTGTAGTATAGTTTGAAGGAGGCCAACAGGCCTCCTGCAGTGTTCTTCCTTTCTTATAAGTCACTTACCTTCTGCATCTTAATTTTCCTTTCAGAGAAAGTAAAATTACACTTGATGGCTGTGTGGATCATGCGGGCATGATGCACAAGTTTGGAGAAAGATGGGTGGACCCAGTTAACGCCTGTATAGAATATTTATGTGGCAGACTAGGCTTCATACAGCAGTTCAAATTGTGCTAATGTGAGCCTTGCCGTCCTTCACTGATAATACGAAGGTCATTGTAAATTCTGTTTGTGAATATTGGATAGTGAAATTTCATTCTTTTCTCTGTGAAGTCTGTATCCATGTGGTTTTTATTTTTTTTACAAGGAATTAAATTTTTAACAATTGTTTGTTGTAAACTTTGTTTATTTAGCCAATAGTAGTATGAAGTTTTAAAAATGGGTTTAATGCTTAGTATCATAAACTGAAAACAAGTGAAAGTATTGGTAGTAGGTAAATAAAAAAAATGTATAATCATGGAAATGCTACACCCTCAAGGGTCAGTCCCTGGGAAATTGGAGGCAATAAGATACGAAAGGAATAGGTCCAGTTCGAGTAGGAAGAGAGGCGCTGTATGACCCTTATAGGTTTAACGCTGAATCTAGTATGAAGAACCAGTCAAAATTATCATTAACCTGTAGCATCAAGGTACATCTCGAGTGAAGAGCTACACAAGATCAAGGCTTAGTACTCATACACTTGCAATGATGTGAGGATGTTACTTTTAATATCACCCTAATTTTACGTGGTGAAAAAACTATGGTTGCAACTGAGCCTGACTGCCTTGGTGGAGGAGTTTACGTAGCCTCGTCAAACCCAGATTCTGATGCAATGAAGAGGTAGACATGCCAGAAGTGTGATGGATGCTGACATTTTAATGTTCATGGTTCTCTAGTGAAAATCTAGGTCAAAGTTTGAAAAGACTCTTACATACATTATATATATAATTAATATATATATATCGTATACAATGTGCGCGCGCGCATCTAGATACGCATTTTAGGTTGGTAGACAGCAACCCCCTCGGGAGATACTACTGTCCTGCCAAATGTATAGACCAACCTGCATTTGTTTTACGTGATGGTAGGAGTGCTGGTGTCATTCCTGTCTCGTACCTGTTATTTTGTCTTTATATCTTGTTACTTATACAAGCGTGTGTAGTGTGACCTATGTTTATGTATACACATCAGAGTTTTCTTAGATTTTTCTTAAATTCTTGTTATTTTCTTACCATATCCATGGGGTAGCGGAATAAGAATCTTTCCTCAGTGTTGTAAAAGTCAACTTAAATTCCGGGAGCAATGAGCTTTTAACCTTCAAGTTGGGATGTTTGAATATGCGTAGATGTAGGGCGGATGATAATGATAGTGTATGTTATGAATGAAAAGCTTGATGTCCCAACTTTAAGTGAAACAAAGCTGAAGAGGGTAGGAGAGTTTCAGTTGGGAGAAATACATGGTCAGGGGTTTCGAACAGCTAGTGCTAAGGAGTGGCGATAATGATTAGTTATGGCAAGAAAAGATATAATGTAAGTGTACAAATTAAAGGATTATGTGGAGTAAAATAAGGGTCTGATGTGAAAAGTGGGTTAGTGTTCATGCACTTGAGAAGTGTAGATAAGAGATTTTGAGACACGTTGCACGAGTGCTTGGAGTTTTAAACCAAGTGATCGTACTTGTGGTGGGGGGACCTAAATGCTAAAGTGGGTAAAACTGTTGTGGAGGGAGTAGTAGGTAAATCTGGGGTACCAGGGATAAATGAAAATGGGGGGAGGGGGGGCCTTTAATTGAACTATGTACGGTAACAGGTTTGGTAATAAGTAATATATTGTAAGAAAGAGGATAAAAGTTAATGCGTAGACTTTACCATGTGCATGTATATAGAGGGGCAACAGATAGAGCATTATTTAGTTGTAGCTACATTTAGAGTAAGAGGTAGATGGGGCAAAAGGAAAATAGCAACAGAAAGTAAGAGGTGGAAGTTTATGAACTAGAGAAGGAAGTTAGGGTGAGATATAAGCAACTATTGAGAGAAAGGTAGGAGGTTGAAGAGGGGTGGGATAGTTTTAAAAACTGTGTTAAAATGCAGGGCAGAAGTTTGTGGCTATAGGAGGGTGGGTGCAGGAAAGGGGAAAAAGGTATCTTATAGGTTTTTACAAAGATGAAGTGATATAAGGATGGAATATATGGAAAGTGAAAGTGTAGTAGTAAGCGTAAACGAGCAAATGATAGTGGGCGAGGGACTGTCAACAAATTTTGCTAAGAAAACAGTATAGAAATATAAATAGGTTAAGAAAGCCTAAGGAAGAAATGGATTTGACAATTTAAAACAGAATAGGGGAATTAGTATATGGAGAGTTGGAGGTATTTGGAAGATGGCAGGACTATTATGAGGCACTTGAATGTGGATGGAAACAGAAGTAGCAATTTCATGTATTGGTCAGGGAGGTATAACATCTTTTAGGAGTGAAGAGCTGGATGTGAGTGTGGGGGAGGTGCTTAGAGGCATTATGCAGAATGAAAGTGTGTAAAGCAGCTGGAACTGGTGGAATCATAACAGAAATGTTAAAAGCAGGGTGGGATATAGTTTTGGAGTGGTTGGTACTTTTGTTCATTAAATGTAATGGAGGGGAAGGTACGTAGGAATTGGCAGGGCGCATGTATAGTTCCCTTTTATAAAGGGAACTGGGGACAAGAGAAACTTGGAGGAATAAGTTTACCGAGTCCTAGGTAGTAGGTTGGTAGACAGCAACCGCCCAGGGAGGTACTACCGTCCTGCCAAGCGAGTGTAAAACAGAAGCCTGTAATTGTTTTACATGATGGTAGGATTACTGATGTCTTTTTTCTGTCTTATAAACATGCAAGATTTCAGGTACATCTTGCTACTTCTACTTACACTTAGGTCACACTACACATACATGTACAAGCATATACATACATACCCCACTGGATTTTCTTCTATTTTCTTAATAGGGAAGTGGAACAGAATTCTTCCTCCGTAACCCATGCGTGTCATAGGAGGCGACTAAGATGCCGGGAGCAGGGGGGCTAGTAACCCCTTCTCCTGTATATATTACTAAATTTGAAGAGACTTTAGTTTTTCCTTTTGGGCCACCCCACCTCGGTGGGATATGGCTGGTATGTTGATAGTAGTACATAGTTTACCGAGTACACCAAATAGTGTATGGTAGTTACTGAAAGAATTAGAGGTAAAAGAGCAAGATCCCAGATGAACAAGGAGGCTTTTGAATGGGTATTTACATTAAAGCATACAAGTGAACAATATTTAAATAAAGGTTGGGAAGTTTACATTGTATTTATGGATTTAGAAAAGGCATACAAGGCAGATAGGGGGAACAAGGTTGCAAATGTATGGAATAGTGAGGCTCAGGTTAGGGTGTAGGAGAGGAGATTACTTCCCAGTAAGAGTAGGTCTTAAACAGGGATGTGTAATGTCACTATGGTTGTTTATTATAATAAAAAAAGAAGCGCTAAACGACAAGGGCTATACAGCATTGCAGGGCAGGGAAATATGCGAGGGTATCGGGTAGCAAGAGGGAGAGGGATGATTAGTAGGTTATGGAGTACAGCAGGGCAGTGGATAGTGCAGGGGTTGAGGGTAGAAAGGGCTGAGGGAAGTGCTAAAGGTATCAGAATTTGTGGAGTAAATCAGCTGTCAGAAAAGTCTGAGAGTCTGGATTAAAGGAGGGTCTGTCAGCAAGAAGGAAGGTAAAGAAAGAGCAGCAGAGCGAAGATGACCGAGGTAAATTCTGCGTGCTCATTGATAGTGGGCAGTCCAACAGAATGTGGCTAACAGATACTGGAACCTGACAATTCTCAGAAGAACAGAGCACCTCTCCATGAGATACCCGTGAATAAGACTAGTGTGACCAATGCGAAGACATGAGAGTGGTTTCTCAACCTCTACATTGATGTCAAGAAAACAGCCAGCAACCTATACTCGGTTTAATAGAATGGAGTTTATCGAGCAGATCAGACCAACGTTGTTGCCAACGGGTGCAGAGGTGGGTAGCAATTACAGCAAAATAGTCCATGAATGGAAGATCTCTATATGAAACTGGGAGGTCGTGTACTGCTGACAGTGCAGCAGTGTCTGCCTGTTCATTGCCCTGTACGTCAACATGACCAGGGACCCAACAAAAAAACTATCTGTGCTTGGTAGAGATACAGCGTAACCAAAGTTGGATACAGAGAACTAGGGGGTGAGGTGTATCAAATTTTCATATAGCCTGTAAAGCACTAAGGGAGTCTGAAACAACTACAAATGGTGACAGGCATAGATGCAATACAGATAAATGCTGCAAGAATGGTACACAATTCAGCAGTAAAAATGCTAGCTGAGGATAGTAAATGCCCTCACACAACACTGTCTGGAAACACTGCTGCAAATCAGATGCAGTCAGAAGACTTAGAACCATCTGTGTATACTGCGATTGCATGAGAATGAGCAGAAGTGGTCAAAGAGTGGGAAGCTACTGTAGGCAGGTGGGCCTTTGTGCATAGCAGTGAGAAAGAACAGACACGAACAGCTGGATGTTACCAAAGGGTTAGGGCAAAGCGAGATGCCACATGAACATGGGAAGACAAGAGCTAATGTAGGCGAAGAGAAAAGGGACGGAGTAAACAGGGGTGACGAACAAATGTCTACTAACATCAGGGACTATTCAATATGTGGAAGGATTGCGGAGATCATGAGAGTAAACAATACTGAAGGCAATGGGCACCACGACAATCTAACAAGGATGGAATGTTTGCTTTTGCACAGACTCGATTGGTTAAGAGCGAAAAGCAGGTACCTATGAACTAGAGGGGTTATAAAAGTCCGTGTGTGGCAGCAACGGAAAACCTTCAAGTGGCGAAGGAATGGGATGCTGCTTAGATGAGTTGTGCAGATGGAGGAGAGGGACGAGGAGGAACAGGTGGTGGATCAGTGACCACTGATGGTTTAGTCTTCCATATATTCTGAGATAGCTTCAAGTGTTTTGGAAGACAAAGACGTTGTATGGGAGACAATATTGGAGATGGAAGGAGGGCGAGTATAGATTGAGACAGCAATGGACTGTACCAAAGTAGGGGGGGACGAAAGGGTAAAGGGAATTGGAGAAGTGTGGGAGGAGACAGGAGGGTGAACCTCCACACTTTTAACAGTCAGTGAGAGGTGAAGAACCAGGTACAGACTGGAAATGTAAAATGTGGAAGAAGGGAAGGAAGGGTTAAAGGAGATTTGAGTAATGGAGATTTTTTGGACTTCTGAGTAGAGGCGATTGGGAGGTGTTGTACGAGGTCTTATCGATACTGGAACTTATGAGGGAGAACAGACTGAGGTGTTGAGGTAGGGACTTCCGAGTCCAGGACAGCAAAAGAATTAGAGACAGGAGTGACTAGGGAAGGGGTAACCCAAGAGGAGGCTGCAGAAGATGGGACCCCAGAGGTGGGGGGACATTTAGAAACATGAGAATAAGAAATATGGGGTAGTCTCCCTTGGAGGTGTAGATGAGAAACTGCCATAGCATAGGGGAAACCACCTGCCTCTGAGGCAACGGATTTCTCGCTCATTTAAGTAAACTTGGCAATGGAGAAAGATGGGAGAGCCTCGTGAGAATTAAGGCAAGAGAGAGGTAGGCTACAAGACGTATTGCAGGTCTATGGCGCCGATGACCATTCCAATATTTCACTGGATGACCAAAACGCCAGGTGTAGGGATCACCTTTCGAACTTGTAAATGATGTCCCATTATATAAACAGATAATGGGTGGTTCATGGCAGTCGAAAGTTAATCGAGGTACATTGCAAGGGTATCGTCTCTGCCCGTAGGCAGGAAGGACATAAGTGTGTACTTTGGATTGGGAGGTCTTGGAGTTCCAGCTGTTCTAGAATGTCATTGTCACATGTCTGGACAATGGTATGGGGCAGAATGACAGTGCCACTACAAGAATTGAGGGAATGGTGCTTTTCCAATAGTGACAGGAATAGCATAGATATTTGAAAGAGGAGAAAGGACATGCACTTGGTTAGCATTCTTGACTGTGACGATGCATGTACTGCTCTTGAGAGCATGAAAGGATACATCTCTACCAACATGGTGTAGGAGTGCCTTGCCAATACTATGGTCGGAAATATAGGCAGTAGAGGAAGTCTGTCGTAAAGAATTTAGTCCATTCTGAAATTGGGTGTGGAAAGGGAGTGTGTGACATGTTGGTCTTCGAGTAGAACGATAAGGAAGAGAAGAATCATCAGGAAACTGTCATGGGCATTTAGGAGTGGGACGGGCTGGCGATTCGAAAATTGCCGCACCATAGAGGAAGAGGCCGGAAGCATAGTCAAAGGAGAGCAGAGGTCAGACATATCGAAGGAGTCGGTCAAGACCCCGGTACCTGAAGTGGTTGATGGAACAGCCCCTGCAAGAGGTACAGGAGCATTAGAAGTGTCTGAAGAGTGGTCAAAAACCGAGGCAGGGTAAGAACGGGGTACAGTATCAAGAAGGGGCCCAGGGGGAGCAGATTCATGGATTCGGGACTCCATGGTTAGATTTTTTTTTTTTTCTTAAAAACAAACAAGGAGGGGAAACATGGAAGAATAGCTACTAGGAGGAAAAAAAGGGCCGTAAATCGACCTCAGCACCACAAGTAGTGCAGATGGGGCATGTAACTCGTGCCATACCCTACCCGTCATACCAGTAAACCAACCTCACATTTACAGAGCCACCTCGGTGGACAAGAGAGGGTGGCCAGCACCCGCCACAAAGCATACCTCCTTTGGCTACCACCCCCTGGAATCTGACAGGCAGCCTCCAGAGATGCACTCATCACCCAAAGCCCCCCCCCCCGGAGACCGGAGATGGATTGCGACATCCCCAGGTGATCCAGAGTCCACGGCAAACTTCACCACCTCCAAGGACCTCAACAGAATAGGATGGACCCCGGTACCCTTCCCCCTACCTAGGAACTAGATTGCCTGTGGGAAGAAGCCCGAAGGCCAAAAAGAGGAAGAGAATAGGGGAGATGGGATAGGGTAGGGGGATTGGGGGGTAATTAGGTTCCGTCTGAGGAAGGAGACCAAAAGGTTAATTCCTCAGACCAAGAGCCTCTTCACCATGCCAAGGAGCCCCCCTTGAAGAGGACCCTGATTAAGCATTTCCAGCTTGATTTTTTAATTATGCTATTTAAAAAGTAAACAATGTTTTAAATATTTTATTATCTTTAAAATGCACAAACATTAACAATTATACAATTATAAACATTCGTACATAATGCAGCAAAACCTTTGGAGTCGAGGCCCATCTATTTATCTGGTGAATTCCTGAAAAAAATTATTTACATTAGCTCGGTATTAGGTTTCTGGACCACTAAATAGAACGTTTATAGTTAAGTTAGAAATCAAGTTCTGCCTGTGAAGGCTTTACACTAAAGTTCTAATGTTCACTACAACTGCTGAAGCTTGAAGCAACCTAACAATTACTCTTCATGTACCCAGTACCCAACAATATGTTAAATGTTCCTTTCATTGTAGATGCTACCAGTTTAAAAATCCTGTTCATTTGTTTTGCAAGTCTAATTCCCCCTCAAGGGAGGTTCCTTTAATTAAGCTGGTGAGGGGCTCTTTATCTAGGGAATTGGATCTGTGTTCCAAATCCCTGAATGCCTTCCATAACCCCTTCCCCCACACCCAAGAGCTGTATAATCCCTACGGATTTAGCTCTCCATGATAAATAATGTCCAATTACAAACAAAAATACAAAATTTCTACTCACGAGAATTCAAGCTTTCTGGTGGAACAAACTATATTCTCTGTTATGCCATTAACTCCACATATATATTGCTTGCATTTGTCTGACGAGTCGAACCACGAGTCTCCAAACTTCCGCAACACACCGGTATCGTCCACACATCCATTTAGTAAAGGATAAGAGCCGAGGTCGGTGATGTTATGACTGAAAAATTAATATTAAAATTAAAAACTAGCAATCTATGCTAAATCAAGAATTGCAGAGTCAACACCAGTTGTATTGGTCCCTTAGAGCCTCATCCTACACTAAAGCGCTCGGCAGTTGAACCAAAGGACGAAAGATAAGACCAATGTCCTACAGCACATTTCATTCACCCCTGTGAACGAAATACGTTTACATGTCTTTTTAATTCTTCCGCCTCAGGTGACGGTACAGTTAAATGGGTACCAATAAGAAGGAAGGTTTCAAGAATATTAACATGTGAGAACTATAGATAAAATTCACTTCAAGTTGTATCACATACCTGCAACTCCAGCGAGGGCAACAGGCTCCCTCTGGAGTGTATTTCTTGCACCCGTGATGTGGTTTGGGATCGGAATAACAGTATTCAGGTATGGGCTTGATACCATCTGTCGTGCACACCAGTCTGGTGCACGGATCTTTCCTCCACACGTGTCGCAATGGATAGTAGTCATTGATATGTAGACATCCACTGAAATTACATTATAAATTTTGCTTAATTTTTTTTTTTTTTTAGGAATAGCATGAGGAACAACCAGAGCTGAATTAAGATTATATAGACCTCTGAGCTACAGGTACCCTGAGGACCCCAGTGATATTTTCAAAAGGAACGAAAGTTAAAGAATTAAGTTCCTTTTTTAAATTGCTAGCCACAATTAAAATTCAAACATTTGGAAACAAATTTCTCCAAAACATCAGTAAATTATAAGTTGAGAACATCTCTGGAAGTTCTCCAGCTGGCGGAGGTCCCCGTGCTGCAGCCCCTAAAGTCTGACTTAATCCGACCCTGGGGACAACAGAGCATTGTAGTTACACAATGGAAACTCCCAGAAACCACCTTTGAAAAGATATCTAATTTTCAAGACATTCACACTCAAATACTATTTTAGCTAAAAGCCCAAAGTGAGATTTTTTATAAAATTTGCCTTGTGGGTTACATTTCTTAACCGCAGCATCTGGGTTACTTTTAAACAGAAGAGGGGTGGGGTAAATTAATATAAAATACATGACAAACTAACGGAGCCTGCAGGATCATAATGTATGGTTTGCATTAAGTGGACTGCTGTGCACAGGAGCGGAATTCCCTGCAAGAATACACACCCGAGGGTAGGCCTGTGTGCCCTATCCTCTAAGCCACAGGATCGTCTTTGAAGATGCATGTCGAAGGGGAAGAGACCCTAGAGAAGCCTTATGAAGCCCAGTACAGCATTCTTTTATATAGGGCTCGGGCCGCAACCTCATTACATAACCCTATACTCGGCTCATTTGTCACTTAAGCAAAAGCTTGCTGTACAGGCTACACCATTCAGCTTTTAAATCCACGACTGCCTATTTGTTACAAAGACTCAGACACTAGTCGAAAGGGAAAATATCCAATATTTACACAGGTTTCCTTAGCATAAACTCCACTACTGTAATGGGAAGCTTTGATCAAGCGCCAACATTTGGGACTACAACTATCGTGTTACTACTTGAATGGAGAAGCTTTAAAACAATAAGGGTCATACAGCATCTGGGAATGGGAGGAAACTGACCTCACCCAAGGAAACAGGTTAGTTTAAATCCCCCCTGGATTAAAGTTACTTTCACCGGGCGAGAGAAAGCTGATGAAAGTGAACACTTTCTGCACCAGTTACTCCCGCATTTTAACTTACCCTCACTTTCCTATATTCACACTTCCCAACCCCTTCGTCCACTTAACACTTCTTTCATTAATTTATTAACTTTCCCTTCCACATTACTGCGTCTAAATGGATTTTACATTAGTATGAATTAATCAGTGATTTCACTAATTTCCCCCAATGAACGACAACATTTTCAGTGACTTTAAAGATATAAAATGGATATAAATGGATATGAAGCGTAAACAAGTTCCATTTTCCGTAACATTTTTACAAAGATTCTCTTTAGTTAGAAGGACGTCTAATCAAAAAGTCTATCTTAAGCTTTCTAGAGAAAATCTAGTGACTGCACACAAACATGTGGTTAAGCCCTGCACAAGGCTTAACCAACTATATACTTGGGAGTAAATATATACGTGGGAGCTACAATACTTGCAGATTTTAACCTGGGGGATGGTATACCAGCCTCACTGAGTAGATACAAGGAAAAAAAGTGGTAGAATAGTGACTATATCAGGAATACTTTGTAAATTCCAGGATATATCGCTAATTTAAAAGTACATATGTCCTATTTTCTAGGTATTACGCTCCTAGGTATTCGTTCTTAAAGGCTAATTTCCGCAATTAGCCTTTAAGAACTAATTTGGATTTTACAAGCCAGTGGGGAACAGTTACGCAGCTTGGAATAAAACTGGAAATTTATATATCCTCAATATGAAAAGTCCTGCGACTTACTGGGTAACAGTCCTGTACGGTAATTGTTAACATCAAACTATAAATGCCATCAAGAGTGATTATGTATGTATGAGGTGAAAGCGTTGATTGATGAAAGTATTTTATTTTTGGGGATTTTTTTCTCTTTGGGTCACCCTGCCTCGGTGAGAGACGGCCAACTCTTTTGTGTGTGTGTACTCACCTAGTTGAGGTTGCGGGGGTCGAATCCGAGTTCCTGGCCCCGCCTCTTCACTGATCGCTACTAGGTCACTCTCCCTGAGCCGTGAGCTTTATCATACCTCTGCTTAAAGCTATGTATGGATCCTGCCTCCACTACATCGCTTCCCAAACTATTCCACTTACTGACTACTCTGTGGCTGAAGAAATACTTCCTAACATCCCTGTGATTCATCTGTGTCTTCAGCTTCCAACTGTGTCCCCTTGTTACTGTGTCCAATCTCTGGAGCATCCTGTCTTTGTCCACCTTGTCAATTCCTCTCAGTATTTTGTATGTCGTTATCATGTCCCCCCTATCTCTCCTGTCCTCCAGTGTCGTCAGGTGTGTGTGTAAGTAATGGTGAATGTTGGAGACTGATGGTAGTGAGGAAGACGGCCAGTGGGGGTTGGGAAGAATAAGGCCCACACTGTCTGAACCGGCCAAGATTATCGTATATACAAACCTCGGAAAGCTCTCGCAAAAACATCCACCTCCAGCACCTTGCGTCATGCTTCCAGTTAACTTAGAAATGATTACGTGTTATTGCATGGAATAATTAGAGGCATATGTTACGGAAAAACAATGTGGGATTAATGTTAACGAGGGAGTAACCAGTCAGTGCCGCCTCCCCCACGCCACGGGGGTGGGGGGAAGAGGCGCGGTGTGTAGGTGGTGAGGGAACACATGGGTACAGCAGTGCCCATACCCACTTCGTTCATGATGTACATGGGAAACAAATAATGATGTGTGTATTGCAAGGCAGTGTGAACAATATAGTGTGCAAGTTCGTGTGTATTGTGCTCCCCTCACCCCTCTCCCGGGGCTAACCCCACCCAACAGCCTACGCCTCTCCCAGCAGCGGTTTTCCCCTTTCCCCTCCCAGCCCCTCAAGGTCAAGTTAACTACCTTCCACGCGCCCTACCCACCCAGTATGTCATACTCCACTCCTACAGTCTAGTCTAGGCAGATGGATGCCAGCCAGGAGGAAGCGATCAGCCAGGGAAATGGCACTACTAGGAGACAAGTGCCGTCGTGCTTACAGCTTCGTTGTCTCAACTCGAATGGTTTCCTTCGCAAACACGGTAGCTGCCCTGGTTCAGTATGTCCTCTTGTGGAAAGTGATGATCCAGATCCACCTCAGGCACCTGAACTCACTTCAACAGACCTCATCTCATCAGATATCTTGGAAGCAATTAAATCAACAAGTACCAGGACACACACGCACACATTCCCAAAGCAGCCCGTCCACACGCAGCTGGGAAACTTACAGACCTCTTAAAAAAAAGCAAACGATGGTTCCACTATCCTAAATGCTCCACCAACCATCAAGACATGGCACAACTTACTACTTTTCGGCAATGCCTGCTTAGCAATCTTAGGCAATCTTGACACCCACGATGCCTTGTACCTTCTCACAAATTGCTCGAGTCTGCCATTTCCTAAGATGTGCACTTTCATATGATAACCCTACACTGCACGAATATGACAGTATCCTGAGGCAGATTTTTACGAAAGTACTTAACCTTACTCTAGAAGACGGGCAGTGGAACCAAGCTACACTTCCAGTCAGACTAGGAGGCATTGGTGTCTGCAAGTCATCACAGATTGCACTACCTGTTTTTCTTTCCTCGTGCATTGCATCCAGAGGGCTTACAGCAGCAATTCTCCCTGAACATCTTAGGGACAAGATTGGAGTCCAGGACCAAAAGTTCATTGATGGAGCCATGATCTGGGATAATCTAACGGGCTCTGAAACAAGACCTGCTCCCCCCAACAACTACAAACAGTCGCACTGGGATGGCCTGATAGTGGAGAAAATAGCCTCAACAATGCTTCAGTGTCAGGGAAGGATAGAGCCCACCTCCTGGCAGTGAGAGCTCCTCATGCAGGGGACTTTCTGTTGACTGTTCCCAACTCCAGCCTTGGCACACGGCTCGACCCACAGACCATCCGCATTGGTGTTGCCCTTCGACTTGCCGCCCCCATTCTCGCCGAACACAGGTGTATTTGTGGCAGTGAAGCAGCAGACCGATTCGGGTACCATGGTCTTGTGTGCCATAAATCCGAGGGAAAGATTTCAAGACATGAGGAGGTTAATAACATTATCAAGAAGAGTCTCACAACAGCCGGATGCCCAGCAGTAAGGAAGCCACCCCGACTATGCAGATCTGATGGCAGCCAGAAGCGTCCAGATGGTATCACGCTTCAAGCCTGGACAGACAGTAAACAGGTGGCGTGGGACTACACATGTGCATCTACCTTGGCTGATACCTATCTCCAATACACCAGGGAGGAAGGAGGGGCAGCCGCCAGCTTCAGGGAGTCCCAGAAGTCTAGAAAATATGGAGAACTTGCCCATCATTATGTGTTTGTCCCCACAGGCTCAGAGACCCTTGACTCATGGGGAAAGAGTGCTTCTAAGTTCCTTAATGAGCTAGGCAAAAGACTCGTCAGAGTAACTAGGGATCCCAAGGCAGCTAGTTTTCTGTTCCAGCAACTCAGCGCTGCTGTTCAGAGGGGTAATGCCTGCTGTATTTTAGGCACGCTTCCCAGTTCTGAAGAGCTGGGCGAGATTTTTGCATTATAATCAGTGACAAACATGTAATAATATGTACTAGACATGTATATCTCACATCTCATGTACTGTATACGCCATCTTTATATCAACAATGTATCTCTTAAACCTTTTGTACCGTATTATGTAATAAAATATGCCTATTGGTAAAAAAGAATGAAAAGATGGGGTGGTAGGGGAAGTGGAATATTTAAACAGCTTCAGGAAGAAATCCAAATACTCTTCCTTGAAGCCTTTTTATCCACTTCTCCGAGGCTATGGGTCCCACAATTTACACCAGAGGTGGATCCCATATTTTATATTTATATTATATATATTTTATATATTATATATTTAATAATTATATATTTATTATATATATTATTACAATAAATTCACTGCAAGTTTCGTGTAAAATTGATCAATATCTACTGAGGCAATCCATAACAGGAGACCGACACGTTTCTGAATACACAGTTCAAACTAAACATGGAGGACATTTACTGACCTGCAGTTCCATCTAGTGCAACATTCCCCTTCTGGTATGTAAGCAAAACAGTTCTTTTCCGGCGCTGATTTCCAAAGACAAGATTTGCGTTTTATCTCCATTCCCTTCTCGGTGCACTTCAAGACAGCACAGGGATTATCCGTGCTCATCTCTCTGCCTATCTCATAGTACTTGCCATCCTTGTAACACTTACTGAAAAATAAATACTATAGATCATAAGGTTTTCTAGTTTGAATGTGATTTTCGGTGTAAAATATTAAAAATATAAATATATATATATAATATATATTTAGAAATTCGAATTTAATTTTTTCTCAATTAAAAATTTCCATTTTATATTATTTTTTAACCTAATATATTCCTATTTTTAAAGAATTATGTATTGGTCCGTTTAATTTTATCCATTAAATATCTAATTTTAAAATTTTTGTTTACACTCCGCAGTTCCTGTTAAAAGAATATATATTCTTTGACAAGATAATCACATTCACAAAAGATTTCGACTATTACATTTAGGTTTAAGACAAAGTACTGGAAACTACTCGTATTTCAAGTTTCTTAAGTTTAGATCTTTATAGCATACTTAATAAAACCTTAAATTCTATAGAATACTACCCAGAGAAATTCTAACATCGAAAGTCCAGTTATCTGAACTGCATTTTTTTTTCACTAAATGCAGAAACTTTATTTGGAAGGTGGAAACTGAGGTTTTAAAGGCTGTAATAAAGACGTGAAAGTTCTACAGTTACACTCACAAGAATACTGAAAGCTTCAGTTGAACGAAAATTCTGGCAATGTTTTTTCCCATAACCTCAGGACCACTTCCAGGAGCGGACACTGCTTTTAAACAGCGTATAAAATGTAAAGTACATATAAACACGCACAAGAATACTGAAAGCTTCAGTTGAACGAGAAATCTATGGCATTAGGTGTTGTTCCCATACCTGCAGGACCACTCGGGACAGCAGGCCCCCGGGACCACTGCCTCTTGACAGCCACTGTGTGGGGAGGTACCCAGTAGCATTGTTGTGTTGTTGTCTGTATCCCATCCTTTGTACACTTGTGTGTGACGCAGGGACTGCTCATCCAGGAATAATGTAATGGGTAGTACTTGCCTCCAGCAACACAACCGCTACAGACAATGAAAAAGCATTGAAAGTGATGGAAGAATGATTTAAATTGCCGAGGTTTGTTCATGTCCCTTGCAGAAGATATAAAAATTCTTAAAGATTACTGTACAAAGTATAGTGTGACAACCCACTCATTTTACAATGGAAACTTGTTTACACTAATATTTTTTTATGCTTGTTTGGAAATCAATTAAATTGTTTCTAACATGACTGAATTGGTCACATTAGCACCTTGTTAGTGGTGTAAATTTCTCTAAACATAAATCAAAATCTCAAAATCAAGCTACTCGCAGTACTTTTTTTATATTGTACAATGTATACATACGTTGTTCAGGGTCATCAGTGTCAACAAACCTGAAACTGCGACATCCTCACCATTATGGTGGAAGAGATGCTGAGTTCTTAGTCAGGAAAGCACCCTGAGGCAGCCCTTCCTGAAGAGACTCCTACCCCTACGCACGAAGCGTAGGGTTAGGAGCACGAAGGTGTTTAACTGTCTAAATACTCCTAATTTTTTATTGTATTCTACTTTAAGAGTTCCATAAAGACTCGCTGAAAAAAAAATTCTATATAGCAACACTTTGGTTAATAATGGAAAATAGACTGTTGAAAATTGTTGTAATGGTGCTTGTATGATTGCACGAAGCTTAATCGAAATTCCATTTTTATGTATGTTCTCTTTTTTAAAACTGCGAAAATTTAGAAAATTTAGAAAAGGAGAAACCTTACAGAATGTAAGGTTTCTCCTTTTCTAAATTTAAAATAGTCTAAAATTAATCTCGTTATACATAAAAAGTTAAGCTATAGTAAAAAAAAATGTTCCTGGAGAAGAATGCTAAAAAACCTTGATTTCCAGTTAGGAAATTTATCAAAGCCTATTGTGGCCATCAGTGTGTAGGATGGATACAAGATCTTAATAATAGTGCTTCTAGGATCATTACTTCAAGTCTGAAGTTTTCTTCCATCAGTAGCATCCTATTATTACCTTCACATTCACTACTCTATACAATCAAAACTAAGTTTACCGATAATATGGGTAAAAAAAAAAATTAATTTAACAACGGAAGACGTAAAAATATTTTTTTTAAGAATTTTATCTAAAGGCAACTTTTTTTTTTATTTTCCTCAACCAGGCAAGCATTGAAAGTTAACTTTCCCATCACACTACAACACAGAGTTAAGGTGACCCAAAATCAAGTGGGATTTATGGTAAAGCTTTCCCAACCACTTAGAATATAAGTTTATAATACTAACGTGGACCTTTAATGATATACAATGTCATGGAGGAGCGTTAAACCCGTAGAGATTATACAGAGCTTGTGGGGGTAGGGGGGATGGAAGGTATTCTGGCTTAATTAATGGAAGTGATCTCAAATCCAATTCCTGATATCGAACTCTTCACTAGCATCAGGGATCCTCCCCTGAAGGGGGGTCCATGATACACAGCATACACAAAAAACCGCCATGCACAGCTCTATAGGTCTATGAATACACAAATAACCCACACAGAGAAGACAAACTTAGGTCGACGTTTCGGTTCGACTTGAACCATTAACTAGATACTCACAAGCACGAAGGGAAGGAAGCATATATACAAGGGTAGAGGGGGTGGGAGGCATTTGTGCATCATCCCAGTCACCATATTGTGCCTTTTTATTCTTTACGTCAATTAATTTACTTACCTGCAGTTCCATTTTTCACAACACTGTCCCTCTGGTAAGTATTCGAAGCAATTAGATCTTGGTGCTGGTACCCATGGACATGATTTATATTTAGTCTCGAGTCCCCTTTTAGTGCAAATTAAGTTGATACAGGGATTCTCAGTTCGTATTTCATGTCCAAATTGATAGTAGTTCCCATCTTTGTAGCATCCACTGTCGGGTAACAAATTTCAGACTAGCCTTGGTAAAACTATTATATTTGTAAACTTCTTTATTGCAACGAGAAATAAACTTAAAATGGGAAGCATTCTTTGTCAAAATCATTTAACAATATCAGAATTAAAGTATATACAATTTTTAAATGCCCTACCTGCAGGACCACTCAGGGCAGCACGCTCCTTCCAGGTACAGCTCCCGACAGTCATCATGTGGCTTGGGTCCCAGACTACACTGTGGTCGCTTGCTCTTTATCCCTTCTTCCGTACACTCGTGTGTAGCACACTGATTGGTTGTCCACTTATGATTATACAAATAGTAATTCCCATCACCGTCAAAGCATCCACTGACAGAATAATGGCAATATAATGATATGTAAAGAAACATGGATTTTTGGTTTATAAACCTTAAATCAGGGAAATGTACCATAAAATTATTAAACACGGTAAAAGAAGTTGGAGAAAAAACTTCAGATATATTTGTAAAACAGGATCACATTGTACATATTAGAGTATTAAGTATGAAGTAAATTAGTTTAGAAAATCGGCAAGTTGAAAATGAGATTGTGCAACATTTGGGAATCTTTATTATGGAAAAGTTTCGCCAGACAGTGGCTTTTTCAGTCCATTACAGAAAAGAATGATGCAAGTGGAGTTTGAAGTAATTAGTCCCTCATCCTGAGGGACTGATTACCTCAGATTCCCAAATCTTGCACACGAGTCTCGGTCTTCAAGATTATTACCAAGTATCTGAACGTATTATATTTATAATATAAGAAAAAGCGCTAAACCACAAGGGCCATACAGTGTTGCAGGGCAGGGAAGGAAGCGAGAGTATTCGGGTGGCAAAAAGGAGGGGGATGATTAGTAGGTTATGGAGGACAGCGGGGCAGTGGATAGTGCAGGGGTAGAGGGTAGCAAGAGTGAGGTAGAAAGGGCTGTGGGGAGTGCTAAAGGCATCATTCTGCATGCTCGTTAATAGTGGGCAGTAACATAATATGGCTAACAGATACTGGAACCTGATAATTCTCACAGAGAGGAACAGGGTGCCTCTCCACGAGATATCTGCGAGTAAGAGGCCAATGCGAAGATGGGAGAGAGTAGTCTCCCAACCTCGACACTGATGACAAGGAGACAGCCAGTAACCTATACCCGGTTTAATAGAATGAAGTTTGTTATTGAGCTGATCAGACCAACGTTGTTGCCAATGGGTGTGAAGGTGGATAGCAATTACAGCAAAATAGTCTGTGAATGGAACACTTCCATATGAAACTGGAAGGTCATGTACTGCCGACCGCACAGCAGTGTGTGCCTGTTTATTACCCTGTACATCAACGTGACCAGGGACCCAACAAAAAACTATCTTTATGCTTGGTAGAGATACGGCATAACCAAAGTTTTATACAGAGAACTAGGGGATGAGGTTTATCAAATTTTTGTATAGCCTGTAAAGCACTAAAGGAATCTGAAACAACCACAAATGGTGACGCAGGCATAGATGCAATACGGAAAATGCTACAAGAATGGCATACAATTCAGCAGTAAAAATGCTAGCTGAGGATAGTAAATACCCACGCACTACACTGTCCAGAAACACTGCTGCGAATCCGACTCCATCAGAAGACTTAGAGCCATCTGTGTATACAACGATGGCATGAGAGAGTGGAAGTGGTCAAGCAAAAGAGTGGGAAGCTACTGTAGGCCGTTGGGCTTTCGCTCAAGGAAGCGAGAAAGAACAGACTCGAACAGCTGGAACTTCCCAGGGGGGCAGGGAAAAGCGAGATGCGACATGAACATAGAAAGGTGGTAATGGAAGGGAAGACGAGTGAATGGAGGCGAAGAGAAAAGGGATGGAGTAAACAGGGGCAATGAACAAATAAAGAATGTGGAATATTTGCTTCAGCATAGAGGCTCTAAACAGTGGAAGAGAGAAAAGCACCAAGGCATAAACGTAATCCCTGGTGATGGATGGGATTAAAGCTAGAGAGAGTAGCAGGAGAGGCTGCTGAATTGATTTGGTCACCATGATAGAGTTTTGATAAAATGAGGGCTGAATGTAGGCGAAGGAGAGTTCGATGATCAGCTCCCCATGAAAGATGAGCAAGGGCTTTAAGAAGGTCCAGCTGGCTGTGACAAGTTGCCTTCAGAGATGTAATGTGAGGTTTCCAAGATAACCTACAGTCAAAGAGAAGGCCTAGAAACCTGACCGCATCACGTTTAGGGATAGAGGTACAAAGGATCATCGGAGATGATAGAGCCTCTAGTGAAAGTAATTTGGCGAGTTTTAGTAGTGGAAAATTGAAACCCATGCGTTGTGGCCCAATGGGAAACACGGTTGACCACATGCTGGAGAGAAACTAATGAGGTGACAGTCAGCACCTGCACTGCAATAGCGAAGTCATAAACAGAGGGATGACCAAATTTTGGATGGAAGAAGGGAGGCCAATCGTTTATAGCAAGGAGAAAAAGTGTTGTGCTCAGAACACATCCCAGGGCAACTGATGTAAATGTTGTAACATCCGAATGTGACTGCCATCAGGTCCAGCTGCCGATGATCAGCAAGCCGAGTGTGTGTAATCCCGTTCCGGAAGTGTGAAAGGCACATTATAAGATTCTTCATTGAAAGATTTAAAGTCTAAGGGTGCTAACTCTCTGGCAGACTTTCAGGAAAGAAACGAGGGGAATAGATGGAGCCCGAGAAATACGGACCAGATGATTGCCAATTTCAATGGCAGCATCAAAAGGGTTTGCTATAGCAACACTAGCAACCTGCTGAGCAGGAGCTGGGTCAGGAGAGTATTTACCACTCAGTTTTCGTACTTTCTTCCAGACTGCACTTATAGAGGAAGCCGAAGTGATGGTGGAAACAATCTCGCCAGCAAGTGCATTTAGCATCACAAATGACACGGCGAGTGACCGCTTGCTTCTG
This sequence comes from Cherax quadricarinatus, assembly GCF_026875155.1. NCBI lineage: Eukaryota > Metazoa > Arthropoda > Malacostraca > Decapoda > Parastacidae > Cherax > Cherax quadricarinatus. The sequence continues at coordinate 15,803,811 of NC_069474.1, read as the reverse complement.
CTTAAAATCAAGAAGTCTCTCTGTGGTTCTATTGTACCAGTACCTGCCACATGCAGTGCGTTTCAAATGTACTGCCCGAGCACAAACAGGAGACCCCCATGGCACGCACTTCTGAGATTGCCTGCCCGAGGTTTGGGGTATAGAATGAGAAGCTGTTAAAACTGATGTTGAGAAGAGGTATAAAAGCTCATCAATGGAGGAGAAGAAGGAACCTCACTAAAAGCAGTTAGCTGCGAGTAAAGGTCCCATTTTGCTTGACCAAATTGGCAGTGTGGGCTACAAAGAGGTGGGGAATATGAAGGAGAAGTAAGAATGACTGGAAAATGATCACTGTCCTGTAAGTCCGGGAGAACAGACCAAGTGAAGTCTAGTGCAGTGGAGGAAGAGCAGACCGAGAGATCGATGCAAGAGAGTATGAGTACGAGAATCAAAATGGGTGGGAGTACCCATATTTAAAACATGGAGGGGGTGAGAAGTGAGAAAAGCTTCCAACTGAATGCCACCTGAGTCACAGTGAGATCCTCCCCCAGAGGAAATGATGGGCATTAAAATCGCCAAGTAACAGAAACGGTGGTGGTAAGTACGAAACAAGAAAGGCAAAATCTGGGATAGATAATGCCTGAGAAGGAGAGAGATACAAAGAACAGATCGTATACCACTTATTCAAGTGGATATGGGCTGCAGTGTAATGCAGCAAGGTACTAACAAATAGCTGATGGTACGGAATATCAATGCATAGAAGAGCACTTTCATTAAAGGTCCCATCAGAAAAAGGATCTGAACAATACAATAAGTTATAGCCTGAGATGGGATGGATAACAGCAGAGTAATTTTGGTTCCTGTAAGCAAACACCAACAGGGGAAAACAGGAAGAGCAACATCTGAAGCTCACCCTGATTACCCGAGGCTGCGGATATTCCACTGTAAATAGGCCATGATGATCAACGAGACATACCAGGAATTCACAGGTAAGGGTACTTATGGACTCGAGGGGTTAGAAAAGTCCACATGTGGTGGCAGCGGAAAACGTTCAAGCAGCAAAGGAACAGAGCGCTGTACAGAAAGGAGTTGCACAGATGGAGAGGGAAGAGAAGGGACAGGAGGTGGATCAGTGTCCATTGATGGTTTAGTCTCTTCAATACATTCTGAGATAGCTTCAAGCATTTCAGAAGTCAAAGACATTGTATGGGAGACAATATTGGAGATAGGAGGAGGAGGTTGAGTAAAGATGGGGACAGCAATGGACTGTACCAAAGTAGGGAGGGACGAAAGGGTGGAGGGCACTGTAGAAGTGTGGGAAGAGACAGAAGAGGAAGAAACTTGGTAGGGGACAGGGAAGGAAGGCACCATTCGAGGAGGATGGTGAGCCTCCAAACTATTAAGAGCTAGTGAGAGGTGAAGAAACAGACTGGAAAAGTAAACTGTGGAGGGAGAAGGAGGGAAGGAGGGGTTAAATGAGATTTGAGCAATGGGGATTTTTTGGACTTCTGAAAAGTAGAGGGGCGATTGGGAAGGAGGTGTTGTACGAGATCTTGTCTATACCGGGGCTTGTGATGAACACAAAGTGAGAGACTTGAGGTGTTGAGGTAGGGACATCTGAGCCTAGGACAGCAAAAGACAGGAGTGACTATAGAAGGGGTAACCACAGAGGAGGCTGCAAAAGATGGGACCCCAAAGGTGGGGGGACATTTAGAAACACGAGAATAAGAAATATGGCGGAGTCTTCCTTGGAGGCATAGACGAGAAACTGCCATAGCATAAAGAAAACTTCTGCTTCTTTAAGGCAACGGATTTCTCGCTTATTTAAGTAGACTTGGCAATAGTGAGAGCAAGAAGGGCGAGCTTCTTGACAATTAAGGCAAGAGGGAGATCGACTACAAGACGCATTAGAATGGTCATCGGCACCAGACTTGGCATTTGGCTATAGATCTGCAATATATCACTGGATGACCAAATCGCCAGCAATTTCTATGCTGTTGTGGTGTAGGGATCACCTATCGAACTTGTAAATTATGTCCTGCTACACAAACAGAGGCTGGGAGTTCATGGCAATCGAAAGTTAATTGAGCTACATTGCAAGGGTATCGTCTTAGCCCATGGGCAGAAAGGACAAGTGTCTACTTTGAGGATTGGAAGGTCCTGGAGTTCCAGCTGTTTGAGAATGTCATCGCCACACATCACGAAATTCTGTTGGATAATGGTATGGGGCAGAATGACAGTGCCACTACAAGAATTGAGGGAATGATGTTTTTTGATAGTGATAGGAATAGTATCGATATATGAAAGAACAGAAAAGTCACGAGCTTAGTTAGCATTCTGGACAGTAATGATGCATGTACCACTCTTGAGAGCATGGAAGGATATATATCTACCAACATGGCATAGGAGTGACTTGCCAATCCTATGGTCGGAAAGAGGCAGGGTCGTAAAGTAAAGAATTTAATCCATTGTGCAGTTTGAAACTGATCGTGGAAAGGTAGGGCATGATGGGAGTCAGTCAAAACCCCAGTACCTGAAGCGGGTGATGAAACAGCACCAGCAAGAGGTACAGAAGCATTAGAAGTGTCCAAAGAGTGGTCAAAAAATGAGGCAGGGTCAGAACAGGGTGCAGTACCAGTAAGGGACCCAGGGGTAGCAGGTTCATGGATTAGGGCTTTTAAGAAAAAATAAAAATAAAAAAAGAATAAAAAAAAAAGGGGGGGGGGGAAACGGGGAGGAAAAGTTCCCAGGAGGAATCAAAGGGCCGGAAATCTCCCTCCACATCCAAGAGGACCTCAACACCACAAGCAGTGCAGATGTGGCATGAAACCTGTGCCATACCCTACCCTTCATGCCAGTAAACAAGCAATTCAGGATAGCAACCTCACATCTGCCGAGCTACCTCGGTGGACAAAAGAGGGCAGCCAGATATCCACCACAAAGCATACTTCCTCTGGCCACCACCCCTGGAATCTGAAATGCGATCTCCAGAGATACACCCATTACCCGAAAGACACCCAAAGCCATCCCCCAGGAGACTGGAGAGGGATCAGGACATCCCCAGGTGACCCAGATTCCATGGCAAACTACACCACCATCAAGAACCTCAACAGAATGGGATGGACCCCCGGTGCCCTTCCCCCTACCTAGGAACCAGTGTGCCTGTGGGAAGAATCCCACAGGCCAAAAAGAGGAAGGGAATAAGTGAGAGATGGGGAGGAGGAGGAAAGGGAAAAGGGAGGATGGAGAAGTGGGAAATAGGGAAGAGGGGAATGGGGGGTAATTAGGTTCGGTCTGAGGAAGGAGACCAACAGGCCAAGAGCCTCTTCACCACACCAAGGAGCTCCCCTTGAAGAGGATTATATAAAAAGAGCTAAACCTACAAGAGTCATACAGCACGGCAGGGAAGGGTGCAGGGTTATTGTGTAGCAAGAGGGAGAGGGATTTATCAGGTCATGCAGTGCAGTGGGGGCAGGGGACAGTGCATGGATAGAGGGTAGCAAGAGGGAGAGGTAGAAAGGACTGAAGTGCTAGAGGCATCAGAGTTTGTGCAGTAAATCAGTTACTGTCAAAAAGTCAATGAGGATCTGGGTTAAGGAAGGGTCCATCAGCAAGAAGGGAAGGTAGAGTAAGGGCAGTAGAGCGGTGAGGACATTGGAGGTGAATTCTGCATTCTCGTTGATAAAGTGGGCAGTCCAACAAATATGGCTAACAGAAACTAGAACCTGACAATTCTCACAGTGGAACAGGGCGCCTCTCATTGAGATACCCGTGAGTAAGAAGAATGTTGCTGATGCAAAGATGGGAGAGTGTAGTCCCCCAGCCTCGACAGTGATAAGAACATGGCCAGAAACCTACACTTGGTTTTTATTTTTTTTATCACACTGGCAGATTCCCACCAAGGCAGGGTGGCCCGAAAAAGAAAAACTTTCACCATCATTCACTCCATCACTGTCTTGCCAGAAGGGTGCTTTACACTCCAGTTTTCAAACTGCAACATTAACACCCCTCCTTCAGAGTGCAGGCATTGTACTTCCCATCTCCAGGACTCAAGTCCGGCCTGCCGGTTTCCCTGAACCCCTTCATAAATGTTACTTTACTCACACTCCAACAGCACATCAAGTATTAAAAACCATTTGTCTCCATTCACTCCTATCAAACACGCTCACGCATGCCTGCTGGAAGTCCAAGCCCCTCGCACACAAAACCTCCTTTGCCCCCTCCCTCCAACCTTTCCTAGGCCAGCCGCTACCCCGCCTTCCTTCCACTACAGACTGATACACTCTTGAAGTCATTCTATTTCGCTCCATTCTCTCTACATGTCCGAACCACCACAACCGTTCCTCAGCCCTCTGGACAACAGTTTTGGTAATCCAACACCTCCTCCTAACTTCCAAACTACGAATTCTCTGCATTATATTCACACCACACATTGCCCTCAGACATGACATCTCCACTGCCTCCAGCCTTCTCCTCGCTGCAACATTCATCACCCGTGCTTCACACCCATATAAGAGCATTGGTAAAACTACACTCATACATTCCCCTCTTTGCCTCCAAGGACAAAGTTCTTTGTCTCCACAGACTCCTAAGTGCACCACTCACCCTTTTCCCCTCATCAATTCCATGATTCACCTCATCTTTCATAGACCCATCCACTGACACGTCCACTCCCAAATATCTGAATACATTCACCTCCTCCATACCCTCTCCCTCCAATCTGATATCCAATCTTTCATCACCTAATCTTTTTGTTATCCTCATAACCTTACTCTTTCCTGTATTCACTTTTAATTTTCTTCTTTTGCATACCCTACCAAATTCATCCACCAATCTCTGCAACTTCTCTTCAGAATCTCCAAAGAACAGTGTCGTCAGCAAAGAGCAACTGTGACAACTCCAACTTTGTGTGTGATTCTTTATCTTAACTCCACGCCTCTTGCCAAGACCCTCGCATTTACTTCTCTTACAACCCCATCTATATTATTATTATAATAAAAAAAGAAGCGCTAAGCCACAAGGACTATACAGCGACCCCATCTATAAATATATTGAACCACGGTGACATCACACATCCTTGTCTAAGGCCTACTTTTACTGGGAAATAATTTCCCTCTTTCCTACATACTCTAACTTGAGCCTCACTATACTCTTAAAAACTCTTCACTGCTTTCAGTAACCTACCTCCTACACCATACACCTGCAACATCTGCCACATTGCCCCCCTATCCACCCTGTCATACGCCTTTTCCAGATCCATAAATGCCACAAAGACCTTTAGCCTTATCTAAATACTGTTCACTTTTGTATTTCACTGTAAACACCTGGCCCACACACACCCCCCTACCTTTCCTAAAGCCTCCTTGTTCATCTGCTATCCTATTCTCCGTCTTACTCCTAATTCTTTCAATAACTACCATACACTTTACCAGGTACACTCAACAAACTCATCCCCCTATAATTTTTGCACTCTTTTGTCCCCTTTGCCTTTATACAAAGGAACTATGCATGCTCTCTGCCAATCCCTAGGTACTTTACCCTCTTCCATACATTTATTAAATAATTGCACCAACCACCCCAAAACTATATCCCCACCTGCTTTTAACATTTCTATCTTTATCCCATTCAATCCGGCTGCCTTACCCCCTTTCATTTTACCTACTGCCTCACGAACTTCCCCACACTCACAAACTGGCTCTTCCTCACTCCTACAAGATGTTATTCCTCCTTGCCCTATACACAAAATCACAGCTTCCCTATCTTCATCAACATTTAACAATTCCCTCAAAATATTCCCTCCATCTTCCCAATACCTCTAACTCTCCATTTAATAACTCTCCTCTCCTATTTTTAACTGACAAATCCATTTGTTCTCTAGGTTTCCCTTTAAAACTTGCTAATCTCATTCAAAACTTTTTCTTATTTTCAACAAAATTTGTTGATAACATCTCACCCACTCTCTCATTTGCTCTCTTTTTACATTGCTTACCCCACTCTCTTAACCTCTCTTTTTCTCCATATATCCTTCCCTCCTTGCATCACTTTTACTTTGTAAAAATAATCATATGCTAACTTTTTCTCCCTTACTACTCTCTTTACATCATTCCACCAATCGCTCCTCTTCCCTCCGCACCACCTTCCTGTAACCACAAACTTCTGCTGAACACTTCAACACTACATTTTTAAACCTACCCCATACCTCTTTGACCCCATTGCCTATGCTCTCATTAGCCATCTATCCTCCAATAGCTTTTTAAATATCTTACCCTAATTGCCTCCTCTTTTAGTTTATAAACCTTCACCTCTCTTCCCTGATGCTTCTATTCTCCTTGTATCCATCTACCTTTTATCTCAGTGTAGCTACAACTAAAAAGTGATCTGATATATCTGTGGCCCCTCTATAAACATGTACATCCTGAAGTCTACTCAACAGTCTTTTATCTACCAATACATAACCCAACCAACTACTGTCATTTCGCCCTACATCATATCTTGTATACTTATTTATCCTCTTTCTTAAAATATGTATTATCTATAACTAAACCCCTTTCTATACAAAGTTCAATCAAGGGCTCCCATTTTCATTTACACCTGGCACCCCAAACTTACCTACCACACCCTCTCTAAAAGTTTCTCCTACTTTAGCATTCAGGTCCCCTACCACAATTACTCTCTCACTTGGTTCAAAGGCTCCTATACATTCACTTAACATCTCTCAAAATCTCTCTCTCCTCTACATTCCTCTCTTCTCCAGGTGAATACACGCTTATTATGACCCACTTTTCGCATCCAACCTTTACTTTAATCCACATAATTCTTGAATTTACACATTCATATTCTCTTTTTCTCCTTCCATAACTGATCCTTCAACATTACTGCTACCCCTTCCTTTGCTCTAACTCTCTCAGATACTGCAGATTTAATCCCATTTATTTCCCCCCACCGAAACTCCCCTACCCCCTTCAGCTTTGTTTCGCTTAGGGCCAGGACATCCAACTTCTTTTCATTCATAACATCAGCAATCATCTGTTTCTTGTCATCCGCACTACATCCACGCACATTGGTTTAACATAATGCAATTTGTGATGTAGCAGTGCAGACCAACGTTGATGCCAATGAGTGCAAAGGTGGGTAGCAATTATAGCAAAATATTCTGTGAATGGAACACCTCTATACGAAACTGGGAGGTCATGTACTGCTGACCGTGGAGCAGTGTCTGCCTGTTCATTGCCCTGTACATCAACATGACCGGGGACCCAACAAAAAACTATCTTTGCTTGCTAGAGATACGGTGTAACCAAAGTTACAGGGGATGAGGTATCAAATTGTCTTGTAGCCTGTATAGCACTAAGGGAGTCAAACTACCACAAATGGCGACAGGCATAGATGCAGTACAGATAAGTGCTACGAGGATGGCATACAATTCAGTCGTAAAAATGCTAGCCGAGAATAAATGCCCTCTCACAACGCTGTCCGGAAACACTGCTGTAAATCCGACGCCATCAGAAGACTTGGAGACATCGGTGTATACCAAGGTGGGTAGAGAAAAGTTAGATGCTACATGAACATGGAAAGGTGGTAACTGAAGAGAAGACGAGTGTGAATGTAGGCGAAGAGAAAAGGTACTTTGTAATAATAAAAAAAACCGTTGAAGGTAGTAGGATTTTAGACAGCAGCCGCCCAGGGAAGTACTACCGTTGTGCCAAGTGAGTGTAAAACGGAAGCCTGTAATTGCCTTACACGATGGTAGAATTGCTGGCATTTTTTTTTTGTCCTATAAAGATGCAAGATTTCAGGCAAGTCTTGCTACTTCTACTGACACTTAGGTCATACTACGCATGGATGTACAAGCATATATATACACACCCCTCTGGGTTTTCTTCTATTTTATTATTAGTTCTTGTTCTGGTTCTGGTTATTTCCTCTTATCTCCATGGGGAAGTAGAACAGAATTCTTCAAGCCATGCGTGTTGCAAGAGGTGACTAAAATACCAGGAGCAAGGGCACTAGTAACCCCTTCTCCTGTACACATTACTAAAGTTCAAAAGGGAAACTTTTTTCTTTTTGGGCCACCTTGCCTCAGTGGGATATGGCCTGTGCATTGAAAGATAAAAAAAAATAAGTGTTAAAATTTGTGCTCCTAGTTAAATTATGCAGCTGAACAGCTCCCAGGCATCAGAGATGAGCGAATCAGTCGTCTTGAACCTAGTGTAAAAGTGCATCAACCAGTTGGTCAAAATTAGCAGACTTTTTCGATTATATTAATCCTCAACAGCAGAACTGACATCACTGTTCATTATAAATTTACCATTGTATTGCTGATATGTGAAATTACAGAGTTAATCGAGTTTCAGTGTATTGTCGACGTCAAGTTCAACACGCGATGCATATTTTAAGATACATCAGGCAGAAGTCATTATCATGGCCAAAATGGAATTACAAGTTACTAATTCCAGCAGGTCACAGTTCTAACCTAAAGAGTTATAGCTACTAAAGTGTCCTTGTCTTCTAATAAATGCTTATGATTATTTGTGATCATAATCCAACTTGGGTCTGTCAATAAATAGGTGTAAAATTCTAGCTATCAGTTTCAGTTCTTGGATTGGCCACTTCCGGTTGATTACATTGCACTGCGAAACTGGTATGTGCGATAAACACTGTAGCCTATTTCTTAGTATAGTCAGGTCAATGTGGGCGACTCCTACACATTCCTTCCACCCCCTCCCTCCCGACACTGAGGCTTTTCATGAGCCCCTGATTTTTCACAGATTTCCTCAAGTATTCCATTACTCTAAGTACAGATTCAGTAGCTATGGCAGCTTCAGAAGTTTTCTTAAAACAGACCTGAAGTTACTATTATTTGGGTATTACCATCTCAGGATGACTGGGAGGATTAGTTAGGGGGGGGGATGGAAAGACAAATAATAACAGATGCGAATTCTCCAGGGTCCTGCCTATTAAGTGTAGGCAGGCCCTGCTTATACAACGAGTTAGGTTCTGGCTACTGTTGTAAATATATAAAAAAAACTAAAGTGAAACAGCTTTTTTCACTTTCAAATGTGTATAAAAGCCTGATAACATGTTTAAGCAATCATATATTAAGTGAGAAATGCATATACAGTACACACATTGTGGAAAAAGACACTTATGTACAGTTCAGGACATTTATTAAAGGAAACGTTTCGCCACGAGTGGCTTCTTCAGTCCTAATACAGAGAAAACTAAGAAAACACACATATATATAGTGGCGGGAGTTTAGTTTTAGTTAGTTTTCTCTGTATTAGGACTGAAGAAGCCACTCGTGGCGAAACGTTTCCTTTAATAAATGTCCTGAACTGTACACAAGTGTCTTTTTCCACATCTTGTCGGTATCACCATACCATTTCCTCAGTACACACATTACTTAAAATATTTTCGTCCATAGCTGAGCGAGTGGCGAATATATTTATTGTAGGAAGTCTCGAAAATGAAGAATGGGTATAACAGAGCTGCTGAATTACTGAAACGCCGTAAAACGGGACCCTCCTGTACTGCTGCTGTCCATACTGCAACTGTCAGCTACAAATCCTTACTCTTATGTAACTTCATCAAGACATTAAAAAATGCACTTTCCCAAAGTACTACAGATAAATTTTAATTAGAATTATTCGATTTATCTAATATTTCAAAGGACATGTGATGAAAGAAACTGCAAAAAAATTGGCTCATTCATGTCAAATAGTGAATTAAATTAATATAAAAACGATATTCTCATACCTGCAATTCCATTTTGGGCAGCATTCTCCCTGTGGTGAATATTTGAGACAATTAGGATGACGAGGATAAACTGTACTGCATTCCACAGGCTTCGTCTGAAATCCATTTTCTGTGCACACGGATAATGAACACGGGTCACTTGTGTTCAAGGTTTTGCCAACATCTTCCTTGGTCTTGCACTCTCCAACACTAGGCTGAGGGTCATTCTTACCGTGGAGAGAAGTTAGAAGGTTCTGAATTGCCTTGACAGGCTTCCAAGAGATCCATGACAATGGCTTCCATTTATGCTGAGCCACCTGGATAAATCGGGAAGTCGTTGCACCGCTTGGTTTATCATCCACTCTACCAGACGAGACCATTTCATTAAGAGAAATCCACTTATTAATACAAGGCAAAACAATACTGCAGTGTGTCATTGAGAGAATGGGTCACCCGAAATTACCAAACGAGTTTATATACACAAACCCAAAATGGATGGAAAAATAAACAGTACACTATACGAAGAAGTTCTTCGAATACTACAGCACCACAGTTTTGACTAAATAAATAGCAAGTAACCAAAGAAATACAAACTAGCGTCTTATTTCGAGAAACTAACTTTTAAAATTTTGGAAGCTCAGATTTTAGTCATTTATTAAAAAAAGCGATCACTAAGATTGGCTCCCATGCAAGTTAAACAATGAAAATGCTATTCTGGATCCGAAATTTATGTAAAATGAGACGGCTTAATTTATCCATCCTATCCAAGAATTTGAGTATAATTTATCTTAGGTGTGAGAAATTAAAGTGGCCCGTAACGTGATTTATCAGTAAACTAAAAGTACCATTAATATTAATTCTACAAAGCATTAGGATTATTTCAGTACCTACACATTTACCATATGAGGATATACCTTAATATACAATAATAATGTAGTTTTATAAGCAGTGATATTTTCCTAATGCACATAACCTTGATCCTTTGGAATCATCCGATTACACAATTTAAAAATTGACTAAATAAAAATAGAATGTATGAATAGTTTACTTTAAACAGAAATAAAATACTGTGTAATTTAAATGCAAATATATGTAGTGTGCTTAAATATAAATGTGTATAGTTTATTTTAAATAGAAAGAGTATATATGGATAGTTTACTTTAAGCCTTATTTTAAGAATTAATCTACGAGGGTTGTGGTTTAATGATCTTTCAATTAGATTTAAAGCCTAACACTTGAATGAGCATGAAGTAAAGCTTTCCAAATGAAAATGAGTTATCTACTAGTAAACAAGACTGCAGCTATAGACTGCTCGGCTACACCTTGTCTTCTAAATATACAAACTTTTTCTTCACTAGTTAAATTCTTTGATTTCTGGTCTACCTAAACTTCCAAAATTTAATCATTTTTATTATAGGTGAAGTAAACTTTCTTTATATTTAAGTCATGTTAGCCACCAATAAAATCAATAAAACTGCAAAACATTTGGCTTATATTCTGCAGTACATGACACAGGGAGACTTAATGGTTTTTTAGTGTTGGATTCCCCATGATAATTAATATTTATTTCTACAAGAACATGTACAAGGAATACATGCCTAGCTGACATCAATGACATACTACTATATAGAAAGCCCTTTGTTATGCAGAGCATTTTGGGCAAATTAGGTAAATTTTGTTCCAGGATGCAACCCACACCAGTCAACTAACACCCAGGTACCTATTTTACTGCTAGGTGAACATGGACAGCAGGTGGAAGATGAGTATAACAAACCTATTCTCCCATTGTATCCCAATTGAACCTTGTACCAGACCTATTTATGTACCTGCATACAGAATGCCTCATTCACAAGTTGCTGCTGCAGAAGAATTGATCAACAAGATGCTTGATGGTGTTATCGCACCTAGTATTTCATCTCGGAACATGCCCTTGATCCTAGTAGCTAATTAGGATGGCACTTGGCATCCAGTGATTGACCTTAGGAAGTTAAATGTGAAAACTATTGCAGATCGCTTCCCACTTCCTGTACTTGACCTTTTATGTAATACCAGAGATAAAGCTTTTGACCCCGGGCTTGCTACAAGGGTTTTGGCAAGTCCCTCTCCACGAGGACAGCCAAGAGCTAACCGCATTTTCCACCCCTACAGGTCATTATCATTTCCTCAGAATGGCCTTCGGTTTATGTTTATCGCCCATCACATCCTCGAGGTTCATGACTAATATCTTTAGAGGCCTCATAGGTAACGTACTTAGATGTGATTATCGTGTCAGAAGACGTGGAAATGCACTTGAAAAGACTATGTGGTACTTGGTAAGCTTGAAGAAGCTAATTTAAAGATCAAACTGTCTAGATCTCAATTTTTCATATAGGAATCAAGTTTCTTGGTCACAGTCACTCCTAGAGGGGTTATGACTGACCAAAGTAAAGTAACTGCAGTATTAAATTTTTCATCTCCAAAAACTGATGCCGTAAGACCCTGTGTGGGTCTAGCAGGTTTTTACAGACTTTTCACTGCTAATTTTTCTTCTATAGCAGCCTCCTCTAACCGAGTTGCTTAAGAAAGATGCTCCTTTCGTTTGGATCTTCCATCAAGAAAGAGCATTCCAAACTCTCAAAGAAAAGCAAACATCTGCCCTAGTTTAGAAATTTCCAGATTTTTCTAAGCCTTTCTATCTGACAATTGAAGTTAGTTCAATTGGTAAAGGTGCCATCCTAGCTCAGAAAACCAATAGGAAGTGCAGTGCAGTTGCATTTGCTAGCCGAGTTCTTACAAAGGCTGAATGCAATTATACAGTAACTGAGCAAGAAGCCTTAGCAATAGTATGGTCTTTAAAGCACTTCTGAGACAATATTTATCAGTACCCTGTTCATGTCCTGACAGACCATGCTCCACCGATTCCTTTATTCCAGAATAAACAACCTACTGGAAGGTTAGCCAGATGGTCTTTTGACAGTCCAAGAGTTCAACCCTACCTAGCAAGTCAAATGTAGTCGCAGATGCTTTATTGCAACATAGCACTATAATAAACCATGTAAAGAATGCTCAAAGAACATATTCCATAAAAGTCTGGTGTGATTCGATTCCTGCTTCAGGAAGATCTATTTCTCACTGTGAAGTCACCAGCATACATCAGCGACTGTCAAACCAAGAATTACTGTATCGAACAGCCAAGCTGGGTACTCCTAGCAGAAGGGTATGCCAGTTAGTAATTCCACAGACACTAGCGAATGTAGCATTGCAGCTAGTTAACGATGTACCAGGTGCTGATCACCCTGGTATGGATCGTTTTGTAAAACAAGCCAGATTGAAATACTCTTGGCCTCGTATGGCAACTGATATTTCTGAGTATTTTAAGAAATGTAGTGTCTGCATGCAGCATAAAGGTAATGCTAATGGTCTTAATCCAATCCAGGTGTATCCAGCTACTAGCGAACCATGGGAAAGAGTTGTGCTAGATCTGTTAACTAATTTCCAATGTTCCCTCCAGGGCAACAAACAGCTGTGTGTTATGGCACATCATTTCACCAGATATTGTGAATTGGTTCCTACTGCAGATAAGACTACCAAGGCAGTAGCTAAAGCATTTAAAGAATGTATAATCTGCAGGTATACAACTCCCAAGTCCCTCATAAGAGAATGGAGGTGAATTCTGTAATGAGATTCTTGAAAAGCTGTGCACTTTGCACATGATCTCTAAATCGACCACTGTTCTTCACCATCCTGCAAGTAATGATTTAACAGAGAACCAATAAAAAAGTACTCGATGTCTTGAGAGCCACTATCAATCCCAACAGTGCAACCTGGGATGAAGTTATACCTAATGTTCAGCGTGCAATAAATTCTGCTTATAGGTGACACTCCACATTATGCATTGTACGGTGTAGATAAGCATCTACCATACGAGTTGTTATATTCTAATCCGTAACCAAACTACAACTCTAATTTTATAGCAACTCATACCAGCTTGGCTCAAGGTGTATTTAGAAGAATCCGAGAAACTTCATAAATGAACAGCAGAATTTATGAGAGTAATACTTGAGCACAGCCGACCAAAATTAGAGTAGGTTTGAGAGTTATGCCGACTAACTTTAATAAAACATTTGCAGTGCCTAAGCTTGATCAAGTTTGTTGGTCCATATTGAGTAGTTGAACATATCAATGGCAATAAGTATAAAGTTCGAGAAATCAGTACAGACTGAATCCTCCTGACTCTGCCCTCTACGTCTAAGTCAATCAGGTGAACAACCTGAATGTCGTTATTCCCTACATACATGACAAGTATTGAGAACTTTCCAAGTATCATTTGTAAAAGCTAATTTAGATCCTCGTCAACCATGGCATGAGTTAGTCATTGCAACAGAATTTGATACCCCCAGATAAGATAATCATTCTGCATATGTAAATCTCACCCTACCAAAGTTGGAGTTAAATGTAAATAATCTCTATAGATAGATAATTTAGGCTAGAGAATATTTCAATTGTGTTATGTATCAACTTATTAGTCAAGAAATTTTTTTTGGTGTATGTTCTCTCCAAGTTGAGATGAGATTTAACAGTAAAAGATTAGAGTGCACCAAGTCTGCCTTTTCTGTTAATCGCTTCCTTCTTTGTACATATACTTCCTCAGAATCCATATATCATATGAATACAGATCAATCGATCTTCTCTTTCTTAATTTTTTTATAGTGCAATGCAATTATTAATTTTATCAAGTGCTATGCTTTGTGATTTATCATACTTTGTAATGCATTACAATAACATTATGTATAGTTATAATGTTCAACTGTTTTGTACTTTGACATTGTATAGAATCAGCCAGAGCCGTATGCCTGTAGTCTCTAGTTCGTATTAGCTCTGTCGGGACGCCATACATTAGCGTCGCCAAACTGTCAGTCGTGTCAGTTGTGCCTCATACCAGTAACTATTACAAACAGTTACACGACTCGCTGCTGCCCTGCTAGCATGACATCACGAGTCACCCTTTGAAAGGTGCTTCAGGCACTGCCCTCAATTGAAACTAAGATATGGCAGGTACAGATCAAGGTGGCTCTGAGTGCTCTCCCTTACCTTAATATACATTTACCAACATATCCAACGTGTGTTTATTACCCAAATCCATCACTGAACCCCCCATGACATACCAGACACTAAAAATACTATTTTAATTTCTAATTACATATGCATTCAGAATTTCTTGTGTACACATAATTAAGTATTTAGGTTTAATTCCTATTTACTACCAGTTTCACCAAGGCCACTTAAATTTTTGATCTTCATTCTTCAAATCTATATTCATTACCCAGTAATACACATCCATACAACCCAGAAACATCTGGAAAAAAAAAATGACATACAAGTGTAATACTCACGGGCACTTCCAGCGAGGACAACACTGGCCATCTATCCTCTTTGCTACGCAACCTTGATGAATTTTTGGGAGAGGACCACAGTACACCCTGTATGTAATTATGATCCCCTTTGTACAAACCAACTGGGTGCATGGGTCCCTAGGATCTTGCCATTGCTCCCTCTCTCTTCTGTGCACGCCGTCACCATCTACACAACCACTAAGGCACAATAATAATAATAATAATAATAATAATAATAAATTATTTCTACATGTACAAGGTATACAGGCCTAGCTGACATCAATGACATACTACTGTAGAGAAAGCCGCTTGTTATGCAAAGCATTTCGAGCAAATTAGGTCAGTTTTCTCCCAGGATGCGACCCACACCAGTCGACTAACACCTAGGAACCCATTTTATACTGATGGGTGAACAGGGACAGCAGGTTGTCTTAAGGAAACATGTCCTAATGCTTTCCAGCGGTACCATACCGGGATTCGATCTCAGGACCTCAGAGTGAGCCAAGTGTGAACCGAAGAGGTTAAATGCTAGATTTATTGGGTAAGAAAATCTGAAAAAAAAAACCACAAACATCTTTGTCTGCTAATATTACGTGGTAGAGAATTTTTTTATTATTTATTTTTTTTTGCTTGTTAAGGTATTGAGTATAAACAAGTCCGTCACTTCAGAATTTCCTTCAACAGAATAAAATTTACCGGCCACAAATGCCTCAAAAGTTCGCATCCTGCTGACTGCAGTGTTTTTCTATATATTCCCGTTTGTTTCTGCATGGTACACTGATATAAAAATCTTTTGCGAGGTCAGAACATACAGGAGACGAATGAAATACCTTGAAACTATGCTTGAGGCTCACTGGTGTGCCCAAGCTGGGAGAAACATGGCTTGTAAACACGGCTGCCCAGCTTTTGAGTCATCTGTAGCCGAGTGGTCTAGAGCAAAGGCAATTAGTCTGAATAACATCCTCGGTAACAAATTTAATTCACTAATTGTACCCAATATACAGTATTTACTTCAGTTTGCCCAACACCGTTTTCAATATGAATAAAGGAAGGGGGATGAGGTGACGATTTTAAACCACCTTGCAGAAATTTTTTTAATTCAGTTTTGCAAGCATGCAACGGGAACGTCCGGTCGAATTCTCTATCCGTGCATTTGTTTTCAATTATTCAAGACATTTTTAATGTTGAACTCTTCTTGAGAGGTATTTTTGTGAAGGGCTCTTCATCCAAGGAACAGATAATTTCTATAAATACACGATATACAGACATAGCTGACATCAATGACTTATACAGAAAGCCCCTGGTATTTATGGAAAATTAAGTTTGTTTTGTCTCGAGGGTGCGATCCACACCAGTCGACTAACACCCATGGAGCAGGGAAAGAGAGACCCAGTAGCAACCGGTGAAGAGGCGGGGCCAAGAGCTAAGACTCGACCCCTGCAACCACAAATAGGAGAGTACAAATAGGCGAGTACCCAGGTACCTACTTACTGCTAGGTCAACAGGGACAGCAGGTGTCTTAAAACACACCCATTTTTTTTCACCCTTACCGGGGATCGACCCACGGACCTCAATGTGTAAGCTGAGTGAGCTACAAGACCTTTAAAGATTACCCATGAATTTAGTTTTAATGTTTAGGTTCTGTTCATTCTACAAGGGATGGGGGGGGGGAGCGAATCAGATCCCTTTTCGTCAGTGACAGGTTCTGGAATCTAGAAAATTTAGCTTCTCTCCTTTCTTTCATAAAGCCAGATTACATTCCACGCTTCAGGTGTTGCATGACCCTTATGAATTTTGCACCGCGTGAATATACATTTTTTACAGTAATGACTTAACAGAACTTACACTATCTTTAAACCTTATACGTACTTCATCTTGTCTTCCAACGATGAAGCGTGCTTTTAATTCCATAATTTGGTCTCCTGGTGGAAGATTAAAAGTATTTTTTTTTTTTGGAGCCAGTCTGCGAGGACCAGAACAATATTTAGGTTCCTGCGAGATCTGAGAATTTTGTTAGTTATGAGCCATCATTCCAGGATGCCTGGAAAAGGTTCAGAAAAATTCGTCACAGGGCACGTGAACATACCAACTGTTACAAGGGTTAAAATTTTGAAGTAGGTTGGACGAGGCGGTCTAGATTGATGAGCAAAATAAAATCGAAAAATTGGAAAAAAAAAAATTGAGGTAACCTCTTAAAAGGTCCCCCTTTGTTGATATCTAAATGTCCCTCATATGTTTACCTGGAGTATATCTGGAGAGGGTTTCGGGGGTCAATGCCCCCGTGGCTCGGTCTGATCAGGCCTCGTGGTGGACCAAGGCTTGATCAACAGGCTGTTACCGTTGGCCTCACGCAAACCGATGCACGAACCACAGCCCAGGTGGTCAGGCACCGACCCCAGGCGCCCGTCCAGCGCCCTCCCGGAGACAGCCAGGGGCCCACTCGCATGTTCCCCCTACCCCCATGCACGCCAGGAGGCAGCCGAACAGTCCCGGGCCCCTGACACTCACCTTGTTAAATAAAAAAAAAGGCACAATACCGCGACTGGAGCAATACACAAATAACCTGCACATAGAAGGGAGCTTACGACGACGTTTCGGCCCGAGCGCACTCGTGGCTCCCCCGCCCCTCACCGCGGGGACGTTGCAAAGCCTGATGAGCATTTTGCATCAGTGAAGAAATGCTATTAAATTTACTCTTGGATAAAGTCAAAGTTTTCAGCAAGCCGAACCACAATTTTTTACGATAAGATTTGATAAATTTAAATCTTGTCTACTAGAGTTGGGCATTTACCGCTGCAAGTCATAAATATATTTCATCGATATATATTTGTACATATACTTGTGATAACGTTGAAATGAACACCAGATTTACACACACACACACACACACACACACACAACACACACAAACGTGATTATACATCAAAATAATATGCAACAACTTAGACATTTAACTTACTGAGGGACTGAGCACTTCCAGCGTGGACAGCAGGTATCGGGAACTTCAACACAATAACTGTGGGGCGGTGGAGGACACGATGGTTGCAACCTGGTGCACAACACAGCGCTCCCTCTACACGTGCACTCTTGACACTCATCTGGATACCACTTTGCACCTTCGTCTCTCAGAAGCCCAGTGGCATCAACACAAACGTTGTTGACATAGTTCTCACATCCCACTTCTGTGAAATCAGCGTACTCAGTGAACATTGGCGCCCACAAATTTTTAGAGAAAAAAAAAAAACTTTTAATGTAACGGCTAAAAGTATTACAGAGAAGTAATTTAGAGGTCCTGTAAAGAATAGTTTTTACACCAAGTTGATAAATATAAATTCAGTTTGCAAAAAACACACATTTTATTAATGCAAAAATCTGCATCTAAGGAAAAACTATTGCTGCGAAATACAAGGAGTAAATGCCCCCTCTTGTCCCTTCCTGTTTACACCCACATCACTGATAGATCTATTTACCTGGAGAGAGTTCCGGGGGTCAACGCCCCCGCGGCCCGGTCTGTCACCAGGCCTCCTCTATGCGTAAAAATGCTAAATTGGACAAATAGTATTGTTCAAATTACATAACCTCTTAACTAATACATTCAAGAATACTAGTTTTTATTTTTTAAATATTCTTTTTTTTTTGTTTATGGCCTAACAACTACCAGTCTCCCGAGATCACACTCCACCTGGTAAGCAACCACAAAGTTTGTTTAAACTGCGTTCACACATTAAGCTTAACTTATTCAAAAGAATGAAAATTACTTTTTATAATAACTTTCAAGTTGCTATCACGAGCGCCCAATACATTTTATAAGATCTACTAATGTTATTGAATTACCATAAACTACAACGTTGACATTCAGCATACTAAGTGACCAGGTGTAACGAGACTCGTCGATAGTCAATTTGAAAAGCCAAATTTAGAGGGCAACAGTTGCCATCTATATCCACATAATCATGTGCATTAGAAGTGAAAGGTTGGTTGTTAGAGGTGGCGATAAGGCTTTGGCATAAAGCGGTTTTAAATATTTTGTAATTGTTGACATTGTGCAGTGAGGAACCTACATGAAAGTAAATTTATAATTTCATGTGATGGTTGCATCCTTTCTTACAAGGGCCACAGGATGGGGACTCCTGGACTAGATTACCGAGAGTAAGCCCAGATTCATCTGTTGTGAGCCGACTAAGTTTCCTAATCTTGAAATTAAACACTCACCTACGGTACACTAAATGAATAATGCATTAATAAGCTATATTTAAGTTTTACGTGAACTACTGTATATAAACTGGCTTTCTCCTTGAAAAGTTATAATCTCTGGCACAAACTAGGGATTACCCAAGTTTCTCTGAGGCTCTGATGATATATTAAAAGGTTGAAGCTTTGGTGGAAGCTGGGAAGCTGGCTCTTGTCTTAAATCTGTGTCCTACACTGACGCAACTACAGAAGCTCGAAATGTTCATGAAAATACTGTATTGTTTGCAGTTTTCTCCCTGAAGTACATTAAGCTATTCACACACACACACACACACACACACACACACACACACACACACACACACACACACACACACACACACACACACACACACACACACACAGATCCACAGCTGTCAAACACCTAATCTCACCTCGACAAAGATGTGCAGGTAATTTCCGTGGCACAATAACAGCAGTAAAGGAAGGCTGTGTGGTGGACATTTGTGCTGCACACACCAGCTCCAGGCACAGCCCTGGCAACTCTTCTACCACGCTACCCCATCGGTACATCACGTCATCATAGCAACAACCTGTGTAAGATATCTCTCTTTAATAGAGGAAAAATTCATCGCTTCACCCAACTGCATCTAGCAATAAAATGCAAATTTAAAATGAAAACCGAACATTTTGAGTTTTAGTCAAGAAAACTATCTAGCACAAATGGATACACCCAGTGAAGTACAGAAGAAGGAACTAGTATTGGAAGATCCTTTTCCCTTCCCCAAGGAACATAACATCTGGGGAAGGGAAGGTAATTAGGTTCGATCCAATTAAAGGAAAAGTAACACCAAATACTTCGTTCAAGGCGTCTTCATTAAGTCACTAAGTGCCACTAGGCAGAAATTTCCCAAATTCCAGAACTATAAAGGCGGCTCAGTGTCAAGAGGGGTTTAAACCGTGCAAGCAGCTTGTGAAGTGGTTAAGACACGAACGGCACACAACAGGCTAAGCAGTATATATGACCAGCTTATATACGTTATAAGTGTGAAGTGGAAGTCGTGGATCTTTATAATAAAATACACAGACTCCTTTATATACAATATTCGCTTATGAAAGTTAGCTCAACTGAAGTTTAGTCAATACATTACCTTCAGAACTCTGGTCACATAATGGGTAACATCCATGGCGCTCACAACACCGGTTGAACTCTGCAGATTCAGGCTCAAACCTACAACATGACCAGGCTCCACTGCAGTCTTCATGCACCGCAACTTTTCCACTTCCTGCAAGATTTGTGCACTTACATTTGGTTGCGAAAATTACCCCCCCCCCAAAAAAAAAAAAAAGAAAAGAGATATATATATATATATATATATTATATATTATATATATATATAAATATATATATATATATATATATATATATATATATATATATATATATATATATATAATATATATAATGTTAAAAGTTACTTTCATGAAGCATCAATAAACATTAGTAAAGTTTAACTAATATAGCAAACAAAAATGTCTGTACAGGCTTTTTTGATATTTTTAATCTTGCACCTTTTTAAGAATTATCCAGTTCTAAAACTAATTACAATCCGAATAATCTTTTCTTAGTGTTGAAGCGCCAAAGACACTAATCATACCAGTATGAGTGTTTAAATTATGAAGGTAATTAATTTCTATCTTGGCTGGTAGATTCCAAAGCCTCTTATTAGGTAGGGAATAAATATTTGGATTTTTACGACCTCTGCAAACTAAAGCTGTTTATCTGGTTGCGTATCGGTTCCAGTTTTTTTTTTTTTTGTACAACTTTTGTTCTAGTCGGCAAGGTCTGTTTCCTCTCCTGCTTTTCTTTAAAATAGTCTTAAATTACTTTTTTAAATTAATGTTCCTTGAGAGAAGAGTGCCACAGTAGTTTGAAATTCATTTTAGATTCATAAAATGCAATTTCTCTTAAGTCAGTACCTCGTTCGAGCTAGTCAGAACTGCACATGTCTGAGGAAACTTGCCTCTATAATGCTGCAGGAAGCTCCATCTACAACAGTTATGTAATAATGGAAGGTGTGTCAGTTTACTTCCTATCTGATATTTGCCTTAAAACCCCGTATTTTATTCACTGCCGCTACTCTCACTGTTTTACGTGGTGTACAATACCGACAAGATGAAAATTAGACATGTGCAACATCTGGGCATCTTTAATGTAGACGTTTCACCATCCAGTGACTATCAATACAAGTTCAAGGACGTGAATGGAAGGCAGAACTATATAGAAAAGATGAGGTAATCAGCCCCAGCTACCTCATTTTTTCTATACAGTTCGTCTGTCTTCCATTCACGTCCTTGAGCTTGTATTGATGGTCACTTGATGGCGAAACTTCTACATTAAAGACACCCAGATGTTGCATACGTGTCTACTCTCACGGTTCCCGGTGGAAAGCACGAGTGTAGTGAGAACAATCGGGGAATACTGTATCAACATTTGTGGTGCCAGATTATTCAACATCTTACCAGACGATATCAGAAACACTGCTGAGACAAGTGTGGAAGTGTCCAAGAGGAAACTGGACAAATATCTTCACCAGGTGCCAGGTTAACCAAGCTGTGATGGATATGTGGGGCTGTGGACCAGCAACAGCCTGGTTGACCAGACAAGCCTGACCCATGGCCAGGCTCCGGGAGTAGAAAAACTCTGAACTTTACTTTGGCCACAGTTTTCTAACGAGAGTTAAGATGGCTTCTCGAGTACCTTCTTTCATTAACAAATGGATGACAAGATTTCACTACATCATTCTTTTAACTATTAACACTGGCAACCTGGGCTTTGACACTTACGATTATTATTCGAGCTATGGATATGCGATTTCAAAATAATCCACAAGCTAATTCATACATTCTATGGAATAAACCGCTACCAAAAAAAAAACATTTAATCTAGCAAGTTAAGGAGTCTGAAGCTTTTTATTTTATACACTAAGAAGTAACTTCTCAACTTGGCATCGTGTATATTGTATATTTAAAAAATTGTATAAACATTTGACATATCTTACAACACTGCTGAAATGCTGGTGTATTTATCATGACATTGTTGTGGTTCACTGTTAGAGCGGCCTACCATGGTTGCCACAGGAGACGGGGTAGCAACCATGCTCACGGCCGCACTGCAGGAACTCTTCAGAGGTCATCGGGAACTTGCAACATTCTTCTGGGTTAATGCAGGGTTTTCCGTTGTTTATACCCAACTCATCTGTAAATAGAAAAGTGGCAGTAAACAAAAATTTTTTTTTTACCCGTATTATAATTATGGAGGAGCGCTAAACCCGTAGGATTATACAGTACCTGTGTGGGGGGGGGGATGGAAGGCATTCAGGCAACTAGAATACAGATCCAATTCCCTAGATCAAGAGCCCCTCACTAGCGTCAAGGAACCTCGCTAGAGGGGAGCTCTTTTACCCGTAGATATTGGTAGAAGAGACCAACCTGAAACTTGCACGAGACCAACCTGAAACCTGCACGAGACCAACCTGAAACCTGCACGAGACCAACCTGAAACCTGCACGAGACCAACCTGAAACCCTCAAAGGGCTACCCTAAAAGCCCCTTGATGCCGGAAACACAACCTATGCTATACTACGAGATATAATTACCAATTACATTAAAATTCGTCCCATCTACATTCTTTCTCCTACAATATTTAAAGGTATATTTTTTCTATTTTAAATGGGTGGGATGAATTATAATATAACTGATACTTATATATCTAGAGTTGTTGGGTAAAAGGACACGTGTAACTAATGCGACATTAAATTTATTGAATAATAAGTTGCACGTGTGCCTTTTTATCCAACACTGTCGGTAAGTCTATCAACATTATTAGAATGTCTATTGTTGCAAAATCTCTCTCTCCAATGCACACACCAATGTATATTGGAGATTGTACATACCCTTATCTATGCGAGAAAAAAAACTGTCCATGGACGCAACATTTACCTTGTTTAATGCATTATATCTCATTTAATGTTTAAAGACAAAGTTACCGTAGAAAAAATATTCACAAAATCTAAAGTTGATCTCCATGCTAAATACAGAGGATTTTATACTCTTAAGAACCATATTCTCCAGTTCTTAACTTGTTTATACTGCCACCGGCCCGCTAGCAGTCTAATTGACATGGGTCTAGTGTACTATTGAGAAACTGGAAAGAGGCCAGTGCTTAAGACACTGGGCCATGGACTGCTTCACCAGCGAGTCTCAGTATGAAATTCTAACACTGAACAGGTACAAATTAAACTGCTCGTTTATACGGAATATTCCATTGTACCAAAAGTATCCCCATCCCCTCTTCTCAAATTTTACCGAAAGGCCTGAAAATGGCATGTGACACTAGCGAGTTCAACATTCTAAAGTGAGAATAAATACCTTGAACGGGCAGAGGCCTTGATGGAGGAAGTAACAACAGAGGCAGCAGCAGCGACAAGACCAGAGAGTCTGGTCGTGTCATGATCGACCACAACCACCAGTCACAGATAATACTGAACAAGTCCAGGAAACTATAGTTTACTAACATAAAACACCTAATTTAAAATAAATAACAGTGAACAACGTAGAGTTATCCCGAAAGTTTAGGAACCAGTTCCCAGTATATACACACAACCTCAACAATCAGTAAACTGAGTGAGGAGTGTCGACGACTTACAGCTATAAGAATGACAAACCTGTTAAAAGAGAACGTATTATTCATTACCTTGTTACGTAGTTATGCTGCCGCTCAATAGGTGGCATTGGCGTCGACTCCTCGTCCTTGGCAGCCTGGGTTGCTAGGTTACGAAACAACAATAAAAAAATGGCTTTACCGAGAATTATTAAACAATATTCTCAATACTACTACATTCATTACTGAGCTATATCATTCTTGTTATCTGGGTTACAAACTAAAAAAAAAAATTCACGCCAGGACTTATGTTATCTATTTGGCAAAAATTAAACACTTTGTGGTTTAAAATGAAATTTAAACATTTTTGTCTTGTATAAACAAGAGAAGGACGGTTGAGTTAGGGGTTTAATCATTGGTAATATTGCATCTAAAATCCTCCTGGTTATGTTCTGATTCATGGTGGCATTATTTTGTTTGGCAGGAGAAATGTAGCAGTCTCTCCTGAAGCCCGACTTTAGTCACATGATAACCCATTCATTGGAACTTGTGATCATACGACTGAAGCCTTCTGCTGGCTTACCGATCCACCGTAACAAATATAAAGATGTGATGTTGAATCTTATTTTTACAATGATCTTTACTGGGGTCTTTAATTTGACATTTAATTTGTTCCATTCCTTATTAAAAATCAACTGATTGTCACAAATATAATAATAAATTATTATATAAAAATAATAAATTATTGTTAGCAGTAGCATTTATTATTATTATTATTATTCTTATTATTATTATTATTATTATTATTATTATTATTATTATTATTATTATTATTATCATCATCATCATCATCAGTGACATCCTTCGAGGACAGAGAAAATCTGAAATCCGATATAAATCCAATTTTCCAGTGGCCCGCAGAAAATAATATGAAGATCAACGAGGACAGATTTCCGATACACGACTATGGGAAAACTGAAGAAATAAATACTGGAAGAGAGTAAAAAAAAAAAAAAGGAAGGAAAAGGGGCAATCAACTCGCTCGACTGGCGGAAGAAAGACGGAAGAGACAGCGGTACAAACCTTAGTAATGGTTACTTAATAATGGTTAAAATCAGACACGTGAACAAGCACTTGGACATGCCAGTTTATATTAAGAAGCGTTTCGGTCCTGGGCCCTTGACCACTTCGTGGTCTATGGACCGTAACATGATTTTTATTTCTTAGAAATAGGTCCCAGTATTTGCTCGTGTGCCTTTTCAAACCGTAAGTGACATTAGCCATTTTATTAAGATATATGCAGTTTGTGGCATATTAGGGAGAAGGCGTTTCGCCCACCAGGGTTTTTGTCATAACTGGCGGACGAAACGTCTTCCTATAAAATGCCATAAAAGGACTTTGAAGGCAATTCGATTTGTCCTTAAATATTTGTTAAGGAAAGATCCTGGACTTCACCTTACGAAAGCAGACAAAGCAAATGCAATAGTGATTATGGACAAGGTAGATTATAGGGAAAAGGAGACAAGGAAACTCACGTTCCCCTTAAAATGCATGCAGAAGGCTTGTCACCACATAACATCTCCGCTTCAGGTTCTTCAGGCTTTTCTTATCGCTCACTGTGCAAACCCCGGGGCCAGAGCCTTAAATCTCTCACTCTGTACACTTAGCAGCGCCCTCCCGGCAACACTGACTCATTTAATAACCAGTATCTCGTAAAAATGAGCTTATCGTTTTGCCTCAACATAAAACCTGTGTATTACTTCTCCACCTCGCACCAAGCCCTCATCACTCTCCCTCTAGTGGTCTCCCTCTCACCAACTCTCAAACCTCACACCCCTTTCCTCGTTCGTCATGATCCTGGTATTCAGCTTCCAATAAGCTTTGCGACTCAGTATCAGTTAATCCCGCATTATCTCCGTAATCACAGCTGTGGTAAGAGAATACCGCCGGCAAGATCTGTACTGAAAATACGCTCACGGGAGATGTGATAAATCCAGTCTAGCATCGCTCTGTAACTCCTCACATACATATATACTGATGCCACTTCAGTCGTATAGCACAAGTTTTTCTAACGAACACTTCACATAGCACCTGGGAATAATGCACTGGCTTACTCGATGTAACATCAAACCTCGGAACGGGTGGGAATTGGACCCATGGCAAGTTAGTCCTAAAACTCCAGGCCAGTGAGTAATCTTATTGTAGCCAGCTGACTGCAATAAGATTACTCACTGTTGGATGAATCTTATTGTAGCCAGCTGGCTACAATAAGATTACCCCACTGTTGGATGAATCTTATTGTAGCCAGCTGACTACAATAAGATTACTCACTGTTGGATGAATCTTATTGTAGCCAGCTGGCTACAATAAGATTACTCACTGTTGGATGAATCTTATTGTAGCCAGCTGGCTACAATAAGATTCATCCAACTAGATGTTATTACTATTTCGTGAGTCGAGGTAACATCCCTCCTGCATACCACACAATTCAAATGCCCTAAGAAAATCTTCTCTGAGAATCATCTTTCATCCTCATATCGTCTTCTGGCGAGTACATGCATATTAGTGCCACAGAAGTACTCTGCCATTACTCCTCCACACGGATGATACGACGCTCATCTCCGTTTTCACATCAATGGTAAACAATAGAGCTTGATGCCCCTACCAACAGAGCCACTACACCTTCAAGATGGATCGTAGGCAACACATTACCTACATATCCTGGGACCTCCAGATCCTTCACGTCCTTGATGATGTGCTCTTGCAAAACACGCCACCTCCAACCTTTATTTGCAAATCGTACTTGGCAAGCACCTTACTTTGTCAGTGCAGAAAAGGTCATTAGCGTTCATGATTAGAAATCTAAGGCCTACCAAATGTAAGTTCTTCCTTAGTTTATTTTTACGTTTATCCATAGAGCTTATATCTAAAGCACTTTTGGGGGAAGCAACCCTCGATAAGGTGGGCTACTTGACATTGGTGAACTTGATTCTGACATTTCCAAAACCCCAGGGCATTTCTGCCTAGGATTTCTTTTCAGGTCGCTTATGCGACAGTGTTAAAACATCATCCGAATCTGTCGGTACTGCTAGTGTCCTAGCACACCAAGCCCCCGTCTCTCCTATCTCGATAGAACGCCTCGTTTTTTTCCCGGCTGCTTCACTTTACTGTGTCACAGGCCCCTCAGACTGATCGAGGGCCTAGTAGCGCCACATCACTGACCTCATCCTCAGTAAAGGAAAAATTCGCGGCAACGCCTTGCCCGACATATCCATCACATCAGTAATCGATGCAGATCTAACAAATGTCCACTCTCACTGCCACCGTCCCTTGTTTCTCAGGGCAACTCACCTTCACCGCCGCCTCAAGCTTCATCATCACGATCCTCTTGTGTTCCACGCCTCACGACTTCGAAGCTCTGGCATCCTTCTTTTAATCAAGCTATCACAATGTCTGCAAATTCAGCGATCCCTCTCTTGTATGCCTCAGCTTACAAGAGAGGGATACTGCTCACATGAAAATCACAAACGAGTGTGTAAGAGTCGCCACCAAAATATGGAGAGCTCGTGTGTAGTCGTACAGGCTGCTATCGTAGCGCTAAATGTCGAAATAAGAAAGCTAAGGCAATGAAGTTACTTTTTATGGCACTTGTATACTCTCCAGACTTGTATACTGTCATAATTCACTACTGTCGAGGAACGCAAGACTGTATATCTGAATTATTATTGTATTCACGGGGAAACGCTAAATCCATATGACTGATAGAGCGCCTTAGGAATGGGAGGCAATCAGGTTCGATATAAGGAAGGGGAGGATGTCCCATTACTCATTATCCATTACCAGCATCAAGGCACTCCTGTCCCACCCCCTTGAAGGTATTGCAGATGAGGAAAATATCCATAGGAGTTTTTACCGCTGTGAGGGAAAAGTTCAACAGATACGAGTAGCGAGCAAGTATATGGTAACAATAGTTTGATTGCCGGCTACTTGTTAAGGTAGGGGAAGTCTAGCTCCCGCTATCCCTCCCTTTTTCCCCCCACCCCGAAAGTGATAGTTTGATTGCCGGCTGCTTGTTAAGGTAGGGTAAGTCTAGCTCCCGCTATCCCCCTCCGTGTGGGGCTCCGGTCAAATAGTAATCACTCGACTCACAGCTCCCAGCACTACTGTAAGTACACACCTGCTCATATTTTAGTGGACTTATTCTCTGTACATTTTCTAGGTCAGCAATTTCACCTGCCTTGAAAGGTGCTGTTACTGTGCAGCAATATTCCAGCCTAGATAGAACAAGTGACCTGAAGAGTGTCATCATGGGCTTGGCCTCCCTAGTTTTGAAGGTTCTCATTATCCATCCTGTCATTTTTCTAGCAGATGCGATTGATACAATGTTAGGGTCCTTGAAGGTGAGATCCTCCGACATGATCACTCCCAGGTCTTTGACGTTGGTGTTTCGCTCTATTTTGTGGCCAGAATAATCACCACGTCTTTTAGGTATTGTACTTATCATGGAGAGTGATTTCTTAAGCAGTGGGTAACCTGTCTCTCTTTCCAGCTTGGAATGACAGATTGGGTCACCTGCCAATCAATGAGAAGAATTGAAGGAGACTGACTAACGTCCAGAGACGTCCCATGTTTGATCTATCTACCTGTTATGTAAGCAGACTCAGGACATTTCCTTTTTCATTTTTCTTTCAAATAGGATATACCTTTCATGTTTCACTGTTTTATGTTTGCTTTAATAAATAATAAAGTGTTTATCTTTGTGAATTATTATTTCTTTTTCTATTCATTAATTTTCCTGAGGAGGAGCCAGCCTTGGTAATACTGTCTGAAGTTGTTACAGGGCTGAGTAAGCCTTCACAAATGGCGACCTTGCCAGGATCAACTCTACTGAATCAAGATTCAACTCCATTTCGAATCTACCATTGGAACTTCAACGCTGCATACCACAGATGGTTACCACCAGCCATGAGTAATCATTCTCTATGGTAGGACTACAGTACAGGTATTTAAAAGATCTGGTGATTGTTATAGTCTCAATTTATTGTAAGTCAAGGCAGGAATACTAGTTAATTCTGCCACCTATTTTTGTGTGAGCTTGAAACACTTTGGAGGATTAGACTCTAGGGATCCGAGATTTTCCAGTGACAATTTGTTTCACTGAGCTCTTTATTATATCACGGGAACTGTCGTAGGACACTCTTGATTTGTTGGTCAGAAGATTGGATGGTCAAGTGACCCCATTCTACTTACTGTTTGCTCGGAGCCGGCATAGAGCCCTTAGTTTTCATTAATACATATTGTTTAATTGAGACAGGGATCGAGCCCTCTGGTTTACTTACAGTTTGAGTGGAGCAGGAATTGAACCTTCTGTTTTCTTTGAGACTAGTTTCATTTTCCCCTGGTAGTTTAAGTTATTCTTGTAAGTATGGAGGAATACCAGTTTTTGATGAATGCTGGAAGTTAGGATTAACTGGAAAAAATTTAGAATCTTTTTATTAGTGCTAAAATCCAGGAAAGAATTGCAAAGGAGAGAGAGAGAGAATTGGAAGAGAAGAGGAAAAGGAGAGAGAGAGAATCGAAAGAGAAGAGGAAAAGGAAAGAGAGAGAGAATTGAAAGAGAAGAGAAAAAGGAGAGAGAAAGAATAGAGAAAGAAATCCAAGAAAGACAGTTAGAAAGAGAAAGAGAAGACAAAAAGGAGAGTGATAGACTTGATCATGAGGAGAGAGCTAGAGTACATGAGGAACAAGCTAAAGTACGTGAAGAACAAGTTAAATTAAGAGAACTTGAGGAAAGAGTAAAGGATAGAGAAGTTGAGGAAAGAGCTAGAGAATGTGAGGAAAGAGCTAGAGAACAAGAGTTAAGAGAGAGAGAAAAAGATTGCGAGCTCGAAAAAGCTCCCCTTTGAATTAAAAGAAAAAAAGTTAACTCTTACACAACAACAATTAGTAAGAAGGAGTTAATTAAACATAAATGCAGCTAGGGCACATATTCCAACACCTAATTTACCTCCCTTCACAGGGGGTGAAGACATTACTTCATACATTATCAGGTTTGAAAATACTGCAACCCTCTGTGAATGGCCTGCTGACATCTGGGCTACCAGGTTAGGAATGTTATTTTCTGGTACAGCTTTGAATATCTATGCAACTTTATCGCAGGATATATGTAATTATAACCTACTGAAGAAGGCAATCCTTAAAGCATATCAAAAAACCACAAATTCTTATAGGAAAGATTTCAGGTATGCCACCTTACAGCATGACCAAAACTTTCAGCAGTTACTGGTAACACTCTTTCGTTTGTTCGACTTTTGGATAGAGAGTTCAGGAATTGACCAGAGTTATGAATCTCTTAGAGACTTCATGGTTGCTTACCAGTTCCTGACAGCTCTTCCCCACCAGATACAAACATTCATTAGAGAACGTAACCTGATTAAAGCTGATGAAGTTGCTGAGGCCGCTGACTTGTATGCTGAGGCTCACAATTCCTATAAAGACCTAAAGGGATCGAACCCTAAGGGCAAGGGTTCACCAGATCTTAAGAAATCAAAGCCTCTGGTGGAAAGCAAACTGACTTCTTTTATTCCTGTTTGTCATTTATGTGGTAAGGGACATAAACGTCCAGATTGTCCTTCGAAGAAGGTCCAAAAAGTTGGAAGATGCTTTAAAGACTGTAATGACCAAGCACCCTTCTGTTCAGGAACAGTTAATGGACTTAATGTATCTACCATTTTACGAGACGCTGGATGCACATGTATAGTCTGCTATACTTTCAGACTACTTGGGCCGTACAGACACTTTTCCTACCATCCGTTGTTACATTAGGTCTAAATGGTTCACAGGTTGGTCTGAAGCCGTACTAGCTCCCATCACTTCTTGCTCTGTACTAATAGGTAATGTAAAAGGTGCCATTCTTCCTTCTGAGGTTGACCTTTCATCACCAAAGATGGACATAAGCTTTTCAGATCCTCTTCCTGTAGAGTCAGAGAAGCCCCTCGAAAGTTCAGATGAGACAATGTCTCGTGAGATTCATGTGGGATTAAAAACCAGAGATGCTACTCTCGAAAGCGAGGTATAGATCACCGTTTACTTGTTAGATGAAAGTGAAGATATCACCTCCGATACATAAATGTCTTGACTAGGCTCAACCGAAGCCCAGGCTTCTCCTTCTGTCCATCCTTTGATTTTCCCTGACTTTAGTCCTTTAGATATATCGAAGGACTCCTTTGTCAATTTACAACGTAATTGCCCTTCTCTTCAGAATTGCCATAATGCCGCTAAACAAAATCAAGTTATGCAAAGGAAAAACTTTTCATATAAATCTGAATATATAAAAGGTATCTTGTACAAGTCAGTATTCAAATTAAATTCAGATGAGATAGACTATTCCATCTTAGTTGTTTCAAGTCAATGCAGAGAGACTCTTCTTAAAATGGCTCATGACCTGCCAGTGGCCGGACATTTCTCGCATCGTAAAACCTTAAATAAAATTAGAGAAACCTATTTTTGGCCAAAAATGTCCTCAGATGTCACTACCTATTGTAGATCGTGTAAAGTTTGCCAACTGTCATCCTCCTGAGGTACCAGGCGAGTACCTATGGTCAAAATGCCAGTCTTTATGGTACCCTTTGAAAGAGTAGCTATTGACATCATTGGTCCTTTATCACCACTTTCATCTGGGGGACATAGATATATATTAACATTAGTTGATTATGCTTCGAGTTTCCCTGAAGCCATACCTTTAAAGACCATAGCTACTACAGAGGTGGCTGAAGCCCTTTTGTCCATCTTCTCCAGAGTGGGCATCCATAGAGAAATTTTGTCTGACCGTGGGACGCAGTTCACATCGGACTTAATGCAACATCTCTACCAACTTCTGGGAGTGAAACCTCTCTTCACCACACCCTATCATTCCAGCTGTAATGGGAGGATTGAGCGCCAGCATTCGATTCTCAAATAAATAACAAAAAGGCACAATACCGTGACTGGAACGATACACAAATAACCCGCACATAAAAGAGAGAAGCTTACGACGACGTTTCGGTCCGACTTGGACCATTGACAAAGTCACACTGTGACTTTGTCAATGGTCCAAGTCGGACCGAAACGTCGTCGTAAGCTTCTCTCTTTTATGAGCGGGTTATTTGGGTTTCGATTCTCAAGTCCATTTTAAGGAAACTTTGCTCCCTTAAACCTAAGGAGTGGCATCGTTACCTACCCTGTGCTTTGTTTGTCATGAGGGAAGTTCCCAGTGACTCTTTGGGGTTTTCACCTTTTGAACTTCCCTATGGTAGAGAGGCCAGAGGTCCATTGTCCATCCTTCATGACTTATGGACTAATGAGGAGGTAAATGCTGAGGTTCAGTCTTCTTACCAGTTTCTCCTTGACCTTAGATCCAAACTTGAGAAGACCTCTGACATAGTTTCGAAAAACTTAAACTTGTCAATGGACCAGTACAAAACCTATTTTGATTCCAAAAGTCAGAGGAGAAGTTTTAAAGTAAGGGATGAAGTTCTGGTACTTTTGCCTATCAAGTCAAATAAATTATTAGTACATGGAAAGGTCCATATAAAGTATTAAAAATTTGTGGGAAGGTTCATTACCTCATAGAAGTCAAGGGGAAACCTAAGCTCTATCATAAAAACATCCTTAAGAAATATTACCGAAGAAATTCGGTTAACTGCCTTAACAACTTTGACTTAGTTTTTCCTCCAACTTGATAAGACAACTGAAGAATGAAAGGGATGCATAATTGAACCCCCCCTTTAAAATTTTTTTTTTATATTTTTTTTAAAAAAAACAATACATTAAATAGATAAAAAACACATTTTCAGGTTTACACAAATTATAAATTCTTTAAAAAAGCACCAACATTTAACTTTGTCAACCAAACTTTCCCTCATCCCCAATCTTTTTTTTTTTTTTTTTTTTTTTTTAATTTTTTTTAAAATACATCACAGCACAAAAAAATAACAAACAGGGTTTATCTGCCAACAAATGTAATAAAATTCCATGGCCATATAAACCACATACAGATAAATAATTATACATCATGTAACCCAAAAAATTTTCTAATGAAAACACCAACAGTAACCAAAATAAGGGGGAAATTTATACATACTTCCGTACTAACACAACAAAGTAAAACAAATATTCTGTACTAGACTGAACGTCATAAGGTACAAACTCAAAAGGGGACAGTATGTTACATACCGTAGCCCTGCAAACTAAACCCCCTTCCCCCGACAGAACCCCCCCCTTCCCCATACAGAACCCCCCCATCGAAAAGTACAACAAAAATCAACCCAAAAGATGCACAAAAATTTAAGTTAACCCAACAATCAGTGGTCGTGCACGTGAGGTCACGGGCCCCCGAGCCCCTTTGGGGATTAGTGTGGACGGTTACAAAGCAGGGCTTCTTCTGCGGGTTTTAAAAATGAGGTGGAGATTTTTGAAGGAGGAGTCTTGTTTCTCCAGGGGGAAATTTGGGAGGCTAAAGGTCCACCTCAAGGGGTCGGGGAGAGGTGTAGGTGGGGGGAGTTGGGGGGAATGAGGCTTCTAGCAGCGGGGTGCATCTGCTCCGCTGTAGGGGGTTGTTGGGGGGGCAGCAACGGCACCAGCATGAGGTCAGCCCAGCCCCTCACAAGGGGATAGTTCACATAAGGAAGGGCTCAAGAAAGGGAAATTAAAGTGAAGATCTGAAGGTGGGAAACGCTTCTCTGTTCTTCAGGATAATGAAACTTCATGGCCAGTGAAGTAAGGGTACTACTCCCCTCAAATGGAGGTAACGCATTCTTGTGGTTGGGACTCCAGGTAAATACATTGACCGGCTTTTTGTAATGGAATAAGAAGAGAAGTAGAGTTGCTTCCCTGGGCGGTTTGGGACATTTTTCAACAGCGGATAATATCTGTCATAATGGGGGCAAGCCCATTTTTCGTCTCATGCTGGGGGAAATGATTTTGGGAAGGGGGGAGAAAGAGCTCTAATAAGTACAGGTCAGCTATAGATTTCATTTAATCTAAGGAGGGATCCCAATCAATGTAGTCCCTTTCCCAAAGGGAGTAGGGAAAAAATGGGGTCTAGGCAATTGGGTAAATTGCTGGCTAACAGATACTGCAAGGAACTTGCAATCCCATTCATTGACAACGGGAACAACTTTTATGGCAAACATGATATGTATGAAAGGGGATGGGTCATCTCTCTGGGGCTGGGGTGGTAGCACTTGCAGACT
Source organism: Cherax quadricarinatus (assembly GCF_026875155.1). Lineage (NCBI taxonomy): Eukaryota > Metazoa > Arthropoda > Malacostraca > Decapoda > Parastacidae > Cherax > Cherax quadricarinatus. Next base: position 15,769,639 of record NC_069474.1, on the reverse strand, counting down.
CGATTGAGAAGGCCCTTGGGTGAAATGCCTATGATTTTAAACTGATGGAAGATAGAGGTATGGGTGTGTGGAACAAGCAGGTTGCAACAATTTGGTTGGAAACATAAATGTATAAAGGCATTCAGCATGAAGTTATAATAAAGACAATAGATCAGGTCAGCAAACAAAGGGGACAGCAGAGGGCAGCAAGGGACTACTCCCTTAAGGTTTACTATACTAATAGCGGGAGTGTAAGAAATAAGATAGATGAGCTAAGATTAATTGCAAGTGCGGGAAAGACATAGATTTTATTGCTATAACAGAGACCTGGCTCAATCTGAAAGATAGAGAGATGCCCTCTGAATGTCACATACAAGGCTATAAAATTTTATTCCACACTGAAGGGCCCAACAGGAAAGGTGGTGGAGTAGCGATTATGTCAGAGACAATTTTAAATTGTTGTGTTTAGACAAGATATTAAATTAGAAGCGTCAGCCACTGAATCTGTTTGGTTACAGCTTCTCGAGGCCGAGAAAACTAATTTTGGGTGTGATTTACAGGGCCCCAAATCTTGATAGGGAGTGCAGTAAACTTCTATGGGACGAAATTCATAAGGCATCTACATACGAAAATGTTGTGCTAATGGGAGATTTCAACTATAGACAGATTGGGCTGGAGCAATTTGACAGGAAATTTAGAGTCAGGTGACTTTCTTGATACGACCAGGGGTTGTTTTTTTAAAACAGTTTGTGACAGAGCCAACTAGGGAAATAACCTCCTTGACTTGGTTCTTGCCAGTAGGGAAAAAACTAATTAATAATCTTGAGGTTAATGATGAGCTTGGGAAAGTGATCACAAATCACTCAGTTTTAATATATCATGGGAAATTTCCCCTATAATGGCAATCAAGTCTCCGTCCCTGACTTTCGCTTGGCTGAATTTCATAGACTGGAAAAATTACTTAGGTTGGGGTGAACTGGAATGACCTGACTAAGGGTCGGTAGTGGTGATGGTTGCCGATATGATGCTTTCCAGGGCATAGTTCTAGCTGCTCAGTCAAATTATGTTCCAAATAGGAATTTAGATCAAACAAAATGATCCAAATGGGTGAACAATAGATTAAAATATCTGATTGGTCAAAAGAGAGGCATATATAGGCAAATCAAAAGAGAGAGGGGGAATTGAGAAATCGATATATTCATTTAAAGAAGAAATAAAAAAGGAATAGAAAAGCAAAAAGAGATTATGAGGTTAAAGTTGCAAGAGAATCGAAGACTAACCCAAAAGGATTCTTTCAGGTATACAGAAGTAAGATCAGGGGCAAATAGGCCCACTCAAAAGTTCCTCGGGGCAGCTCACTGACAGTGATAAGGGAAATGTGTAGAATTTTTAACACATACTTCCTCTCAGTTTTTACACAGGAGGATACCAGCGATATTCCAGTAATGATAAATATGAGAACGGACGATAATAAACTGTGTACTATTAGGTCACAAGTGACATGGTCTTTGGCAAATGATAAATTAAAACCTAACAAATCCCCCGGCCCCGAGAACTGTATGCAAGGGTTTTTAAAGGAATGTAAGAGGACTTGACACCTTTTTCTAATCTTTTAACATATCACTACAAACGGCTGGGGCCAAATAAGTGGAAAAGGGAAAATTTTACCATTTTCAAAAAGGTGCAGGTCCTTAGCTTGAATATAGACCCCAAAAACTAAAACCCCCATAGTGGGAAAATTTAGGAATCTAAAATTTCCCAGGGGATTCATAGCCACCTTGAAAAGCAAAATTAATCAACGAATCCAGCATGGTTTACAAAGGGGCGTTCCGCCTTACGAAAATTTATTAACTTTTTTCACTAAGGTATTTGAGGGGGTAACATTAAGAATTGAATGTGTATACGGGCTTCAGTAAGGCTTTTTTACAGGGTCCCCCCTCAGAGATATTGAGGGAAAAATTTAAAACACTGGAATAGGGGAGAAATTTTTTTTCCCGGAAAAGGCAGGTTGACAAATAGCACAGAGGTTTGCATAAAGGGGAAAATCAAGTGGGGAAGTGTCACGAGCGGGGTTTTCCCAGGGGTCTGTTGGGCCCCCGCGTTCCAATTACAAAACGAAAAGATGAGGGCAAAAAAAGCACATCGGCAAGTTTGCCGATGACACCAAAATAGGCGTCGAATTCATTCTGACGAGGAAACATTCGAGCACTCCGGGAAGATTTGAATAGACTGATGCAGTGGTCGGAGAAGTGGCAGATGCATTTTAAATATAGACAAATGAAAAAGTTCTAAATGTTGGACAGGACAATAACCATGCCACATATAAACTAAATAATGTAGATCTTAATATTACGGATTGCGAAAAAGATTTAGGAGTTCTGGTTAGCAGTAATCTGAACCAAGACAACAGTGCTTTAAGTGTTCGCAATAAAGCTAATAGAATCCTTGGCTTCATATAAGAAGCATAAATAATAGGAGTCCTCAGGTTGTTCTTCAACTCTATACATCCTTGGTTAGGCCTCATTTAGATTATGCTGCACATTTTGGTCACCTTATTACAGAATGGATATTAAATTCTCTGGAAAATGTACAAAGGAGGATGACAAATTGATCCCATGTATCAGAAACCTTCCCTATTTAGGATAGACTAAGGGCCCCGAATCTGCACTCTCTAGAAAGACGTAAAATTAGGGGGATATGATTGGGTGTATAAATGGAAGACAGGAATAAATAAAGGGGATGTAAATAGTGTCCGAAAATATCTAGCCTAGACGGACTCGCAGCAATGGTTTTAAGTTGGAAAAATTCAGATTCAGGAAGGATATAGGAAAGTACTGGTTTGGAAATAGAGTTGTGGATGAGTGGAACAACCCCCAAGACCGTTATAGAGGCCAGAACGTTGTGTAGTTTTTAAAAATAGGTTTGGATAAATACATGAGTGGATGTGGGTGGGTGTGAGTTAGACCTGATAGCTTGTGCTACCAGGTCGGTTGCCGTGTTCCTCCCTTAAGTCAATGTGACCTGACCTGACTAGGTTGGGTGCATTGGCTTAAGCCGGTAGGAGACTTGGACCTGCCTCGCATGGGCCAGTAGGCCTTCTGCAGTGTTCCTTCGTTCTTATGTTCTTATGTTCTTATAATGCATATCCAAAAGTATGAATCTTACGACACGTAAGAATATGAAGCATAAAACACAATGATACATCTGTTCCCTAAACTTGTAATGGTAAAGGATATAACTGCCTCACGGCTTACAAAATAAACTGCAAGTGCAATAAGTACATTATGTAAATATAGAACAGTTTGATTTCTAACATTGGTTAGAAAGTATTTCCTATAGTCAAATTACTTAACAAGATCTGTCCACATCATAATCACACGACAAACGGGGGCTGTACAATATAATGGTAATACACCTACACACAAAGTATTGACGATGGTTTTAACTCAGACACAACACATTATACATTATTAAAGAACATGTCAACTTGGGTATATACAAATGGCAAGCACACATGGGTAAGTATATAGACTGCATAATAACGTTTTTAAAAAACCAACACACACAATAACACACACACACAAGCACACTCATACACGTCAACATAGACATAGTTTTAAATGGATCGACGACGAAAACATCCAATTACATGCAATATCATATATTATTACATGTAATGGGAAAACACGTCTATACAAATACCAATGATTGGTATACAAAAATAAAAGGCATCACATTGGAGACATACTAAAAACATTGGAGACATATATACACATTAGAGACATCATACAATTAAAACGCAGCTGACCAGCCCGTAAGTTTAACCCACTGAACAAACACAAATTTATCTCAAATCCTTTAACTCTAACGCTCTGTATGCAGAGGGGAAAAATCTTTCTCCCATCTCCCTCATATACTAACTTTTTTCGACACTTAGTTCTAAGAATGTTCCCGCTAAAACCCGGATTCTGCTATTACCTTCAACATGTCTCATACCCCATGACACATTTTTATAATCGGCTACGACATACGACACTGCACGTTGTACACAGATGTCGCCCCCACCCACATTCAAAACTCAAACGCCCTAATTACAGACAAACCTCCCCCCCCCTACCATTCTAAAAACCTGCTTAACCACCACGTACTATACCAAAATTTTTCAAAAGAAAAACCACAACGTGAAACGCTGATTCGTCCTCCCCGCACATGAACAACTCCGGTCCTCCTCTACACGCGATTAGACAACACCCCCTTGGACGGCAGAATCCCGTGAAAAAATTTAAAAACCACTTCGCGTACTCGAGGAAGGAGATGTAACTGATGAACTCGCTTCCTAATCACACCACGCGTACATGGGGACTTTCCCTTGGAACTCTCACCTAAACTTTCACCATACCCAACTCTTTCCAAAATACTCAATTTAACGCTCCGCACGTCTCGCATGCACAGTAACACACGTAGCACGTATCGCACTTGATTACATCTGCCCGTCTCCCCCACCTGCGCAGGTCACGATACATTTCTGTTAAACCACCATGCCTGCCACCCAGTCGGAGAAAACGACGTTTCACGTAACAAGCAATGACTCGGTCTCTTAAAGGAACAAGACCTAACCCTCCTTGACGCATTGGTGTCTCTACCACCGCTTTTGTGAGCCAGTCGCACCCTGAACCCCCAGAAATCTATAAACTCTATTTAAAAGATGTTTGATATCCCCCTTTATTAGTGGATACAGCGCAGCAACGTGCCAAACTTTACTATAAAGAACATTAATTACTAAACGCCTCAAAACATTATTTACCACCCTCCCCGAATTACATGCCCTCGTCTCATCAACCTCTCTCATATACTGTATACCACATATAGAAACACAGTCAACCACCGTCCACGTCTCTATACCTACCTCCTCCTCTCGCCCAATCTCCCAACTTCATAATCTTTGATTTTTCTTTGTTAACTCGCATTCCTGTTGCTCTACCAAATATATCTACAAATCTTCCTACACAACTCAACTGCTCCCTCGTACGTACTAGGACAGTTGTACATCTACATAACACTATGGCAGGTCGATCACTACTCAAACCCCACGACGAATCTACACCCCGCCCACAAACTGTCCAAAAAAAAGGGTCCTGCATGCAAGCAAAGAGCATTTGAGACATAGGGCATCCCTGTCGAATGCCTCTATTCAATTTGACTAAGTCTCCTAACTTCCCTTTAATTGTACTCTAAACCCAACACCATTTACAAAGAGCGGGCCCACATGATGATCTCATTACCAAAACCCTGCCATCTCATAAATTTTCCACAGCACATCCCTTTCTACACTATCAAAAGCAGCTTGCCAGTCTAAAGCCAAAACACCACCCCCCCCCCTCGTTCCGCATTCCTCGACAACTCCCTGATATGCCATGACCATCATACATTGTCCTACCTGGCACGCCTAACTGACCCTTATGTATTACCTTGTCAAACACTTTCTTAATCCCATTCATTAAAATTTTTGCATATAAATTTATAATCACTACACATTAGTGATATTGGTCGGTAATCCTTGAGTGATACGGGTATGTCACTTTTTTAACTAACACCCAAAACCGCCGTACTCTGAGACATACCTAAACGACCCCCCTCCTTCATCGCATTGAGTAAACGTACCAGAAAAGTCCATATGACCTCCCAATGTTGAATATAAAAATTCACATGGAATGCCATAATACCTGGCGCCTTACCCTTGCAAAATTCCTGCAAAGCCTCCCCCACCTCAGCTTCAGTTATAGGCCCACCCATGAGAAGCGATCATTATCATTCAACTCACATCGTACATTCTGCCCCAATTCCCGTTTGCTCCACGCTTACTTCTTTATTTAGCATTTTGATATTAAACCATTTATCAACGTAATACTTATTCCTTCAGTTTTTGTTAAACCTGACCCTCACTATACCCTTCAACGCCATCCGAACCCTAAACTCACGATTTCGGTCGCCTTCCTCCTTTTGTCTGACTACGTAAGACACAAGCAGACGGCTTATCAACCCACACAGCCTCCTCAGCTCCACTCAAAATACGCGCCCCATCAAAAACCGTATTTTTCAGCTTCTGGATGTGGTCTTTTAGATTGTCAATCTCGTCCACAGGGTAAATTCCAGATACCTCCCCTTGCGCATAACAGTGCTGTAAAGAACCCTCCAGGTACCTCAAAAATCCATACTCCAATCGAAAGGCCTCCTTACCCTTAATGCGAGGCTTCATAACCTCGTCCCATTGTCGCACTAAATCACTACCTTCCAAGGAGTCTACTCCCATAGACGTCCATAAGTGCGTGAAGAGTGTCTTATCTTCATCACTTCGAAGTAAAAAGATTTTTTAACTTCCAAAATCCTTTAAACGAGTCGGGAGACCTCTCCAGTCGAGCTCTACGAGAACACCGCGATGGTCGGAGAAATACACATCAACACACGCACTTTGGTTACAACTACGCGCCGAGACACATATACCCTGTCTAAGCGCGCAGCATAGTCCTTACGCACGAAAGTGTGCTCAATCCCCAAGTCACTGCTTCCACTTACATCCACCAACCCAGCCCAGACAACAAATCACCCAAAATAATCGAACAATAACCCGCTCCCCTCGGTTTCTACGTCTTTACGGGCCACCCCACAGTTCCAGTCGCCACCCAACTACGTTATATCAGGCAGAGATCTCAAATAGTACACAAGAACGTCGTTAACAAAAGTATTTTTAATATTAACATCATGTTCGACTGGCCCATATACTCCTACAAAACCCACCGTGAGTAAACCCCACTCACCTATGACGCGTACCACGCGAACCCCCCCCTTCTTCAGAATGTTTCATCACGAACGGGGTGGTCGCTTTTATTAACACAGCTACACCACCTTTCAAACGACTCGAGTGAGCCCTATAAACATCATAACCATCTATCGCAAACGAACTTCCAACTTTTGGTTATGTTCTTGCACGAAACATACATCTACTGCAAAGCGATGCAACCACTCCCTGTACCTGCACTTGCCTTCTGTTATTTTTCATACCATTAACATTTATGGTTATACACTAACTTTGCTAACGGTGGCTTTCCTCGAGGGAAACCCCCACACCCCTTTCCTTTATGTTGACTAACGCCAAAGGCGCCACCTTTACCTTGTACATCTTTGTTATAATTACTCGCTATCCTGGAACCACGCGACGCCCCACCCGTGATTCCGACCCCGTCTTCTTCCTGAGCGCCCGTCCAGGGTCAAGACATCGTCGGAGTCGGGCGGGGGAGCCCCACGCTTCCTAGAAACAGCATCCTCAACTTTATCAGGACCTGTAAAGTTCTCCTTGTGAACTTCTACCGCAACAGTATGAACTCTTGGACCTTCTACCTCACTCACGTTAATTAACTGATCGACGTCCTTTAACTGTGGTCTCTCCTCATCTGAACACTCCAACGCAGGCACCACGGCACAGAATCATACTCCTGCGTAGCTAAAAGGTCGCTCAATGTTTGATACAATGTTAGCGTCCATGTCAGCATCCTCTCTTGCTTGAGGGCTCTCACGTCCACCATATTCTACCACAAACGTGGTTGACCGTACCAGGTAGAGTCACGCAGGAAAGACTCCACGGGCATGGCCCGATCCCACCTCATCACTCCACGATTTCAGGCGCGGGAGTCCTCGATTACTTCATCTGCCAAATTCCGTCGAGGAGCCTCACCATCCGGACGATGACCACTTCCTGAGGGCGGCTGGCGCTTTACGCATTGTGCAGCAATGTGGTCCAATGCTCCGCAAAGGCGACAAGTTTCGTCTCTGACCAGGATATGTAACGTACACCTGGGGACGGAACTCCTCTAGGTTTATGACGAAGGTATTGGTTGGCGCAGGACATTTTTAACGTAAACGACCTTCCTGTAAACCAGCAAAGCGGCCATCAGACCACCGACACATAGTAAACCTGGTGGATCGTCCCCTAGTATTTTGAAGGCGTCACGTATGTCAACTTCGTTAGCTCAAAAGGCACGTTTCGCACACGTACCCATGTATAGTAATGTGAAACGTCCCTGCAACTTAACTGTGCTGCTGGGTTACTTGCTTGCTAACATCCTGATACTGGTTGACAATCTGCTCGTAGGTCTTGGTATCGCAAAACTTGACGAATATCCGTGATAGCCATTTTTAAAGGGAACGCCACACAGGGGTTCACGCTGGATGCCATATACATCGCAGATGATCATCGGCACCAACACATTAATCGATGAGCTGGGGATCGTGCCCTTTATAAGGTCAGCACACAGTATTAACTTTCCTTCGATAACCCGTCCCCCATTGTTGTTGTCGTCTCAAAGTTCTCCCCGGGTGTCGGGACTGAGGAGAGACAGCTGACGACCGCTCAGCACAGCGTCTGAGCAGGGAATGACTAACTTAGACTATGATAGAGAACTACATGACTTGGTGACTTTTGACCACTCGGGCGCAACAAACATTAATTTTTAATGAATCTTTGGATGACCATAAGGGGACCATGAACTACTTCAATTTTGTGAGTAACTTCTCAGACGTCTTTACTGATTTTCCAGGTGTCACCTCCACGGTGGGTCCATAAGGAATTAGTGACGGGACAATCCTACCCAAACGGAAATTTACCCGTTCCAGTTCACCTTAGGGATGCATTTGACCGAGAGGTTAGAAAATTATTAAAACTAAAGTTTCATTTGAACCTTCAGTATCTGCATATGGCTCCCAGTAGTCATGGTTAAGAAGGAGGATAATTCATATAAAATTCCCTGTTGACTTCAGAGGCCTTAATGCTATAACTTGGTGGGATGTGAGCCTATGCCTTAATAGATAGCGATCTACACAAATTTTATGACTCTTCCGTCTTTTCAGAGATTGATATTGCGCGGGCATATCTCAAGTAATGTTTAGATCCTTCTTCTAAAGCAGTACACTGCTTTTCCTACACACCAAGGACTGTTTGCAGTATAGAACTATGCCCTTCGGTTTTGGTAGCTGCCTGTGCTCCCTACGTGAGATGAGAGAAAGGTCTTGGGTAATATGCCAAATGTTTCAGTTTTATTTTGATAAAAATTTACGTAATGAATCCACGTGGGCAAACATATCCAAACATTAACATCAGTTTTGCGTAGGTTACGCTCACATGGCCTAAATTTGCTAAGCCGAAGAATGCTTCTTGGGTATAAAAAGATTAGATATCTTGGACTGTCCTTTTTAAATTTTAACTCTTTGCACCCTCTCCCCAATAGCCCCAAAGCTTTAATTAGAATTTAAATTCCCAAAACCAAGAAGCTCATGCATAGCTTTCTTGGTTCTGTAAATTTTTATGCCGGTTTCCGAACCTTACTGATCTTACAGGCATCTTATCCGACTTCCTTAAAAAGTCTGTAAAGGGAAACCCTCTTGAACTTTCCGACGTAGCTCGGGAAAAAAGTTTAATAAAATTTAAAAATACTTCTCCGAAAGACCCTATACTTAAGAATTCCAGTTTATTAATAAAACATTTTGTTTAAGAACTGATGCCTCCAATTACTGGCTTAGGTGCGGTGTTACTACAAATACCATGATGGTACCCCCTTCCTGTGTGCTTCCTAAGCCAGAAAACCCCTTTCCCCGCAGAAACGAGATAATCCACCATAGAAAAGGAATGTTTGGCCCTTGTGTGGGGTATCTCCAAGCTTAAATTTTATTTACTAGGAAAAGAATTCATTTTAGAAACAGATCACAAACTTTTGATATACCTAGAAACTTTTAAGGGAAACCCAAACAGTCGCCTCTTGAGGTGGACATTGGCACTTCCAGGCTTTTAAGTTCCATATTGTGTATATCAATGGTTCATCCAATTATTTCTCTGACTGGTTAAGTCGTGACAGTCAGTAGATTTGTTGACTTACGTGACTTCCACATGTTAAAACTTTTCCCTAGCCTATTCTTCTTATACTCCTTGACTATAAATCTTGGTATGGGGGAGTGTGAGGGAAAAGTTCAACAGATAGGAGTAGCTAGCAAGTATATGGTAGCAATATTTTGATTGCCGGCTACTTGTTAAGGTAGGGGAAGTCTAGCTCCCGCTATCCCCCCTCTTTTTTCCCCACCCCGAAAGTGATAGTTTGATTGCCGGCTGCTTGTTAAGGTAGGGTAAGTCTAGCTCCTGTTTATCCCCCCTTTATCCCCCAAAAGGGTGACGTGTGGGGCTCCGGTCAAACAGTAATCACTCAAACTCACAGCTCCCACACATACTGTAAGTACACACCTGATCCCATATTTTAGTGGACTTTTTGGGTTTGAAAGCTTGACTTTTGACCAATAATAAACTTAGTCCTTTCCCAGCCTTGTTTTCTCTTAAGGTTTTAATAAATCACCATGTCTTTTAGGTATTGTACTATCATGGGAGAGTGATTTTCTTAAGCAGTGGGTAACCTGTCTCTCTTTCCAGCTTGGAAGGGACCAGAATTGGGTCCCTCCCAATCAATGAGAAGAATTGAAGGAGACGGACTAACGTCCAGAGACGTCCCATGTTTGATCTATCTACCTGTTATGTATGCAGACCCCAGACATTAACCCCTCATCATAAGCCATGGTAACGAACCTGCTTTCCTGTCACTCGATTGACTATTAAAGGCTATTGACTCTGTGAAGATGAGCCGGTGGGTTGTCACCAACACCTGCGACCCCCCCACATCATCAGCAACGGCTACGATTTCAACAACACGCAGTGTCACCAACACCAGACACCCCAGTATCACTATATCTATATATATATATTAGCGTTGAGTTCAAATGTCATTTTTTCATTTCATTTTTCATTTTTCTTTCAAATAGGATATACCTTTCATGTTTCACTGTTTTATGTTTGCTTTAATAAATAATAAAATGTTTATCTTTGTGAATTATTATTTCTTTTTCTATTCATTAATTTTCCTGAGGAGGAGCCAGCCTTGGTAATACTGTCTGAAGTTGTTACAGGGCTGAGTAAGCTTTCACAACCACCTGTATCACTAGGAATATCTTCAGTCTCTGAAACTCTACCCGCTAAATGCAAACAAGAAAGAAATAATTTGCGCCTGAAAAGTACTGGAGGGACTCGTTTTGAATCTGGATACTGAAATCGCTCGTTATAAGAGCAGGAAGCCTTGTAAACCAAATCAAAACTGCAGAAATAATGTTAGAATACTACGAGATAAGTATAGATCGTTCAAGATTTCTTAACATTCTCCCTAACAGAACCGTAAGTGTTGTCAAGATGTGTCTTGATGCATTCCTTTAAGGCAGTTTTTTAATTCCTTTTTATCGGGACATTAAATACAGTTTTTTCCACAGTCTGGCGACTGTACATGTGGTCGTAATTGCCTATTACAACTACGAGCAGTGTGTTCAGTCTATCAATCTTGATAAAGGCGTGACCCATGTACTTCCATTAGTGGTTTTTTTTCCACTGGAGATTACGCCTTCCACTGCTGCTTCTCATCTGTCTACAGTACATAAGCTTCTCCGCGCATATGCTGTAGTTTTAAGTGCAATGTGTTGTTTTTATTGAATTAATATAACTAAAAAAGAGTGAAATTCAGTAAGTTTTTAAGGAAACAAAAAGTAAAATACAATTTTGAAAACTGAAAATATGGCTTTATTACAAATTTTATAAGAAAAAATTTCCAGTGGCTTCCATGATGTTCCTTCAGTCCCAGTGCAATTTTTTTTTTATTACTTTTGCTTTTATGTCGGAAAAATAGTAACTAAACAAAATGAACTTCAGCAGTTTTTTTAATCAAGCAAAAAAAAAAAAAATACAAGTTAAAAAACCATACCACGGGCGGGATTTGAACCCGCGGTCAGAGAGTCTCAAAACTCCAGACCGTCGCGGGTTCAAATCCCGCCCGTGGTATGGTTTGTTTGCAATCGTGTCATTACGATTTCGTGAGTCATGTTAAAATTACAAGTTGTCATGTAAAGGCGACCTTATCACGATAATTGGTAATTGATAAATATTTTTTTTGTCAGTGGTTACCATGACACTGTTTAATTTTGAGGGTAAAATCCAATTTTCGTTTCATATTGGTAGAGAGAATACAACAGTCAGGCTGAGGATCCACACGATTCCTTATTGTACTTTCAACGTCAAAAGACCTGAAAATCTTTTGGAACATAAGGAGTAGCACTGCTGAAGGTCTACTGGGCCCATACTAAGCAAGTCTTTCACAAGCCCAAAGACAGTAACAAAAATATTGCCCACCCCATTTTTATGCTACATATCGAAGTACATTGTCGGAGAAGGGAGAATAGCCCTTACACCGTCATTCATCAGCTATGTAAATATTTCGGCTTTTCCAGTGCCACAATAAGTTGAGCCAAAATGTATTCTGACAAGAGATTAATTCAACGATCAATGCTACTATTGGGACGTGGTACTGCTTCCACCTTCCTGGCAGGATCGGCTCTACAAAACAGTTTTCTCAAAGTCACTACTGCTGGCTTCACCAATCTCACGAGAATTATTTTGCATATCACAATACTCCTTACCACCTCAAAGGACACCAAGGAGAAGCCGTACTCGCTGAAGGTAGCATCGATCTGACTACGTTCTCCTTTCTCTTAACTCTGTGGTTTCTCGGCGGAATTTGAATGAGCCCAACTAAATTGACTCTTCAGTTTGCTTTCCATCAAAGATTCGGTGGCGAGGACCAGCAAACACTGAAACACGCAGGCTTCTACTGCAAATTGGATTGGGCCATTTTTTAAGTAAGATTCAGTTCTACAAGCACTGAAGCACCGACAATACCAAACACTCACGAACCTCATACTGAAAGACGCTCACTCTCAAACTCCCTCATCATGAAACACAACCTGCACAACACCCATTCCTCATTCACTCACACTCACTCACTCATTAACCCATTCATTCACCCACAGACATACCATCAATTTTTTTTTTCACGGAACCTTTCCCGTGACCCCTAGGTCATGACCCTGGGTTGGAAAACCACTCTTCAGAGTTGTCCCTGGCCAGCCGGTCTGTGGTGCTGGTGTTCCACTGCCTTCCTCCAGCACCAGCAGCCTTACTGATATGACCATCTTGCTGGGCTGTGGTGCTGGTGTTGTACTGCCTCCCTCCAACACCAGCAGCCTGACTGATCTGATCATCATGCCGGGCTGTGGTGCTGGTGTTCCACTGCCTTCTTCCAGCACCAGCAGCCTGACTGATCTGATCATCATGCCGGGCTTTTGGTGCTGGTGTTCCACTGCTTCTTCCAGCACCAGCAGCCCCGACTGATATGACCATCATGCCCGGGCTGTGGTGTGGTGTTCTACTGGGCCTTCTTCAAGCACCAGCAGCCTGACTGATATGACCATCATGCCGGGCTGTGGTGCTGGTGTTCCACTGCCTTCTTCCAGCACCAGCAGCCTGACTGATCTGATCATCATGCCGGGCTGTGGTGCTGGTGTTCCACTGCCTTCTTCCAGCACCAGCAGCCTTACTGATATGACCATCTTGCTGGGCTGTGGTGCTGGTGTTGTACTGCCTTCCTCCAGCACCAGCAGCCTGACTGATCTGATCATCATGCCGGGCTGTGGTGCTGGTGTTCTACTGCCTTCTTTTCCAGCACCCGCAAACCTGACTGTATGACCATCATGCCGGGCTGTGGTGCTGGTGTTCCACTGCCTTCTTCCAGCACCAGAAGCCTGACTGATATGGCGGTCATGCCGGGCGTCATGCCGAGCATACAGCGAGCGATGGAGCATAGAGTGACGGAGCATACAGTGAGCGACGGAGAATGCAGCGAGCGATGGAGCATAGAGTTGTCACGAAGTGGAATAATCTGGAGAGTGATGTAGTGGAGGGATCCATACATAGCTTCTAGAAGAGGTATGATAAAGTTCATGGAGCAGGGAGAGAGAGTGGACTAAGTAGCGACCAGTGTACTCACCACAATTAGTTGAGTACAGCCAGCAACAGAGCACACAGCTAGCGATGGAGCATACAGTGACGGAGTACACAGCTAGCGATGGAGCATACAGTGACGGAGCACACAGCTAGCGATGGAGCATGCAGTGACGGAGCACACAGCTAGCGATGGAGCATACAGTGACGAAACACACAGCTAGCGATGGAGCATACAGTGACGGAGCACACAGCTAGCGATGGAGCATACAGTGACGGAGCACCAGCTAGCGATTTGGGGCATACAGTGACGGAAACCACAGCTAGCGGTGGAAACATACAGTGACGGGAGCACACAGCTAGCGATGGAGCATACAGTGACAGAGCACACAGCTAGCGATGGAGCATACAGTGACGGAGCACACAGCTAGCGATGGAGCATACAGTGACGGAGCACACAACTAGCGATGGAGCATACAGTGACGGAGCACACAGCTAGCGATGGAGCATACAGTGACGGAGCACACAGCTAGCGATGGAGCATACAGTGACGGAGCACACAACTAGCGATGGAGCATATAGTGACGGAGTACACAGCTAGCGATGGAGCATACAGTGACGGAGCACACAGCTAGCGATGGAGCATGCAGCGACGGAGCACACAGCTAGCGATGGAGCATACAGTGACGGAGCACACAGCTAGCGATGAGCATTCAGTGACGGAGCACACAGCTACCGATGGAGCATACAGTGACGGAGCACACAGATAGCGATGGAGCATACAGTGACGGAGCACACAGCTAGCGATGGAGCATACAGTGACGGAGCACACAGCTAGCGATGGAGCATACAGTGACGGAGCATACAGTGAAGGAGCACATAGCGAGCGATGGAACACACACAGCGAGTGACGGAGCATATAGCGAGCGATGGAGCATACAATGAGCAACGGAGCATACAGGGAGCAACGGAGCATACAGCGAGCGACGGAGCATACAGTGAGCGACGGAGCATACAGTGAGCGACGGAGCATACAGGGAGCAACGGAGCATACAGGGAGCAATAGAGCACACTAACAAAGGAGCATACAGCGAGCGATGGAGCATACAGCGAACGATGGAGCATACAGTGAGCAACGGAGCATACAGGGAGCAACGGAGCATACAGAGAACGATGGAGCATACAGCGAGCGATGGAGCATACACTGAGCGGCGGAGCATATAGCTAGCGATAGAGCATACAGCGAACGAAGGAGCATACAGCGAGCGATGGAGCATACAGTGAGCGACTGAGCATATAACAAGCGATGGAGCATACTGCTAGCGACGTAGCATACAGTGAGCAACAGAGCATACAGTGAGAAATGGAGCATAAAGTGAGCGGAGCATACAGCGAGCGATGGAGCATACAGCGAGCGATGGAGTATACAGCGAGCGATGGAGCATACAGCGAGCGATGGAGCATACAGCGAGCGATGGAGCATACAGCGAGCGATGGAGCATATAGCGAGCGATGGAGCATACAGCGAGCGATGGAGCATACAGCGAGCGATGGAGCATACAGCGAGCGATGGAGCATACAGCGAGCGATGGGGGCATATAGCGAGCGATGGAGCATTTCAGCGAGCGATTGGAGCATATTTGCGAGCGATGGAGCATACAGCGAGCGATGGAGCATACAGCAAGCGATGGAGATATAGCGAGCGATGGAGCATACAGCGAGCGTTTGGAGCATTTTTAGCGAGCGATGGAGCAATATAGCGAGCGATGGAGCATCAGCGAGCGATGGGATATAGCGAGCGATGGAGCATATAGCGAGCGATGGAGCATACAGCGAGCGATGGAGCATACAGCGAGCGATGGAGCATATAGCGAGCGATGGAGCATACAGTGAGCGATGGAGCATATAGCGAGCGATGGAGCATATAGCGAGCGATGGAGCATACAGCGAGCGATGGAGCATACAGCGAGCGATGGAGCATATAGCGAGCGATGGAGCATACAGCGAGCGATGGAGCATACAGCGAGCGATGGAGCATATAGCGAGCGATGGAGCATACAGTGAGCGATGGAGCATATAGCGAGCGATGGAGCATATAGCGAGCGATGGAGCATACAGCGAGCAACAGTGGTGTATTTGACAACTGGCAGTCTATTTGACAGCCAGTGGTGTATTCAACAGCCGGTGGCGTATTTAACAGCCGGTGTATTCAACAGCCGGTGTATTCAACAGATGATGTATTCAACAGCTGGTGTATTCAACAGCCGGTGTATTCAACAGCCGGTGGTGTATTCAACAGCTGGTGGTGTATTTAACTGCTGGTGTATTCAACAGCCAGTGGTGTATTCAACAGCTAGTGAATTCAACAGCCGGTGATGTATTGAACAGCTGATGTATTCAACAGCCGGTGGTGTGTTCAACATTTGGTGTATTCAACAGATAGTGGTATATTCAACAGCTGGTGTATTCAACAGCCGGTGGTGTATTCAAGAGCCGGTGGTGTATTCAGCAGCAGGTGTATTGAAGAGCTGGTGGTATTCAACAACCAGTGGTGTATATTTAACAGCCGGTTGTGTATTCAACAAGAATTTAATATACGTTGTGTTGTACACGTGAGGATTGGGTTGTAGCTTCTCCTGAAGTATGTATGTATGTATTGGAAGCGCCGGTCTTCCTGAATACATGAATACACATCTTCCTGTGTGGTTCTGGTTCTACCTGCGTCCATTTGAGTTTGAAAGAGTTGAGTCTTAGCTCCTGGAACCCGCTTCCTAACCAACAGTTCACTGGGGTGGTTGTTCCTATGCTGGTTGTTTTGGTGGTGGGGAAAGGGTGGGTTTATCATACCTTTTCTTGAAGCTGTGCGTTGACTTAGTTTTCACTGCGTTCTCGTTTAGCTCATTCACTTTGTGGCTCCTAAACCTGAGAAAAGTAGTGCGTAGCATCAATGTTCCTCATCTGTGTCTTTAGCGGCAATCTCTGGCTCTTATTATTCCAAGCAACCTCTCATTATCCATCATATTTTTTAATTGGGGAGAAATAAAACCGTAGGGGTTATATAACGCCTCCGTTTGGTTGTGTTCTTGATACACTAGCACAATATTTTCCACCATACTTTATATCATCTTAGCCCTTTACGTTACTCGTTCTCAGTGTGGATCCCTATTCTCCTAGTCTATTTCTTGGCCAGATGAGCTCTTTTTACTACTTCCGCTATGGTGTGTGTGTGTGTGTGTGTGTGTGTGTGTGTGTGTGTGTGTGTGTGTGTGTGTGTGTGTGTGTGTGTGTGTCTGTGTCTGTGTCTACGCGTGCGCTGGGGCGTGTGTCCTTGCGGGTGCCAGTGTGTTGTGTTGTTTCTGAGCTGTTCATTTTCCCGTTCTGCAACACCCGGGAGTTAAAGCTCTGTAAATTCAGGCACGAGTTGATCTTTCTCTTGCGCAAATCACTCCGTTTGATTTGTAGAGCGCCCAATAAAACTGCCTAGTGCCGTTGAAAAATTTACGCTGCGCTGTTTTCGGGGAGATACTGAAGAAAACGCTGCCAGGGAAGCAAATTTAACTTCGTATTCTTTCATGCGGATATGGCGGTCTGGTCATAAGTTTCTGTAAGTCTTTCGTAAGTCTTCCTCGGAGCGGCAATTCCGTCCAGATCTCGGAGTATATTGTGGCCCTGATGATTTGGTCGCGCGCTCCCGCTGGTGACAGAGTCTGCAAACAAACCAGTGGCACCATTTACAACTGCAAGATCTCTTACAATTGTACAATATGCAACAAACCACTTACACCATTTACGCTTGCAAGATGTCTTACAATTGTACAATATGCAACAAACCACTTGCGCCATTTACAAGTGCAAGATGTCTTACAATTGTACAATATCACACATGCTCTATCAGGGTTTTGGCAAAACTGTTGCCTCACGCTTTCCTCTATGTAGAGCTTTACCCAGTATGACCACATAAAGCTCTGCATCGAAACGTCACCACTATAAAAGCGCCAAATACAATTATTTTACTCCAAATTTACTTTATGCAGAATAAATCACTTGTACTGTACCTAATCAAGCCAGAGGAAACAAAAAATATTACCTGGGTCAAACAGCGCTAGACTGGATCACATCGGGATGCCACTGGTAAACCTGATCACGTTGTTTTTTAATTAAAAAGCGCTTTTGTTTTGTTTACATCGCTGCCGCATCTCTCCCGTTCAGATTTCATACACGGAGAGGTGTGTGGGTTTCAGTGTATATCCTCTGATAGGTGTGTATCTGTGTGTATATTCACAGGATGGTGTGTTTTTCTCAGTGCGTATGCATTTTAAAAGAGTTTCCAGATATATGCGTATGAAACGACAGAAGTGTATCTCTCAGTTTATATAAAGCGATAGATGTGCATCTCTCAGTGTATATGAAGCGATAGGCGCATATCTCTCAGTCTACATACACACCGTAAGTTGTGTATTTCTCAGCGTATATTCACAAAAAGTTGTATGTGTCGGTGCGCATTTATGACGAGGAGTATGGAACACGGAGTGCACACACTGAGAAGTATGTACATAAAGAGTTTACGAGCCTAAAAGTGTATATCTCTCAGTGTATTAAGATCAAGAGGTGTGTATTTCTGCCTATACACCGACAGACGTGTATCTCAGAGTATATATACACCGAGAGGTCTTAATTTCTCTTTGCATATTCACTGTGTTTTAATCACTACGTTAGAGATTAAATATTGATGATAATGAGCAGGTTTAAACTAGATTTAATTACCCTCAATTGGACCCAAACCTAACAAACTACCAATACCGAGCCACAGTATTTACACTCGTAAATAAAGTGCAAAAGAGATTATGAGGACGGGAAAATTGAAATCCCAAAACGAATCGTGTTCGCCGTCGTGGTAGTGACAGAACTTAAAAACATATAAGAACGTAAGAAGGAAGGAGCACTGCAGCAGGCCCGCTGGCCCATGCTAAGCTTCCTCGTTAGCAAACAAGACAGTACCTCCTGACCCGCTTAGCGTTTTAACGCCCACTGGAAAGGGTGTATACACCTATCTAAAGGTGCGCCACTTTCAGTGTAAATATGCTGAAAGTTCACTTTAATCCCTATTTAGGGATTAAAGTGTTCTGGACTGGCGGTGAACAAGTGACATACAGTTTTAATGACCCTCGTGCAGATCATAGTCTTTGATCTAATAAACAACTCATCCAGCTGCTGACGTATCTGTTATATATATATATATATATATATATATATATATATATATATATATATATATTATATATATATATATATATATATATATTATATATTTTAAGCATCCACTAGCATACCACTACTATACACTCGTAATTAAGCAGCATCCACTAGCATACCACTGCCATGCATTCGTAATTAGACAACATCCACTAGCATACCACTACCAGATTTTCCACCCCATTTAAAAAAAAATACAAACGATAACATTTCCGTGTCGTGGGATAAGCAGTGGGAAGGACGCGCGCCATGTTGCGTCCATCGCTAGTACATAAACAAACAGCCGAGGGGAAAATTTGCAGCGAGTGGAGCGCCCGGTGCAAATGTTCATCGCGCTCCATTTACTTGCCTTACATCATGATTATATCCGATATACGTCCAGCGGCGTCCAGCAGACGCAGTTTTACGAGCCGAGCAGCGATAAGAACCAAACAGATTTGAGTCGTGGCGTCGGATTTTTCATCGCGCGATTTAGAGCGGATGTGGGATTGTGGGTGTCTGATTTCTGGCTATGTCTGAGGAGTATCATGGCTAATTTTTTTTTTGAGGAGGGTGGGTGTGTTCTGTGAGGTGTATGGTGAGTTTTGACAGTGGGTTGGTAGTGGGTTGATGGTTGAGGGTAATGGTGGGTTGAAGGTGGAGGGTGAGGGTGGGTTGGTTGAGGTTTCAGCTTTGGGTTGAAGGTGGGTTGATGAATGGATGATAGTGGGTTGATAGAGGGTTGATGGTGAGTGATAGAAGGTTGATGGTGGGTTGATGGAGGGTTGATGGTGTGTTGATGGGGTGTTAGCAGTGGGTTGATGGTGTATTGATGATGGGTTGATGGAGTGTTGGCAGTGGATTGATGGTGTGTTGACGATGGGTTGATGGTGTGTTGATGTTGGGATGATGGTGGGTTGATGGTGGGTTTATGGTGGGTTGATAGTGGGTTGATGGTGGGTTGATAGTGGGTTGATGGTGGGTTGATAGTGGGTTGATGGTGGGTTGATGGAGTGTTGGCAGTGGATTGATGGTGTGTTGATGATGGGTTGATGATGGGTTGATGGTGGGTTGATGGTGGGCTGATGGTGGGTTGATGGTGTGTTGGTAGTGGGTTGATGGTGGGTTGGTAGTGGGTTGATGGTGGGTTGGTAGTGAGTTGATGGTGTGTTGACGGTAGGTTGATGTGCTGGTGTGTTGATGGTGGGCTGATGATGTGCTGATGGTTTGCTGATGGTGTGTTGATGGTGGGTTGATGGTGGGTTGATGATGTTGTTGATGGTTTGCTGATGGTGTGTTGATGGTGGGTTGATGGTGAGTTGATGGTGGGTTGATGATGTGCTGATGGTTTGCTGATGGTGGTGATGGTGGGCTGATGGGGTTGATGGTGGGTTGATAGTGGGTTGATCTATAGTGGGAAACGACTGTTATAACTCGGATATCACTTCAGATCATTCACGGATGCTTGAGCTGGTGAGGTCTGATCGGGATATCGAGTTTAGCTACTCGCTCTCTTCATGATCAAGTCGGAACTGTGATGAGCATACAGGTTAGGTCATCCTGTGATCTAGTAACAAAAACAGCACAACCATAACAAGTACGAGTAACAAGATCACAACAAAAAGCACAACGCACACAAAAGCTACGAAACAACAACAATACAGTAACACACAAACAAACACAAACACAAAAGCAACAACAAAACTACAGTAATATCAACAGAAGCATACAAAAACTACAACAAAACAAACCTACAACCAACAAAACAACATAAACAAAAAAAAATAAATATACAACAACAGACAACAATCTACAAAACACAACCAAAAACTACAAAAACAACAAAAATAAAAACAAAGCAAAATCTACAAACACCACAAAAATCTACAAAACACAAAAATCACAAACAAACACAAAATCTACAAAAACCACAAAAATCTACAAAAACACAACAATCAAAAAACACAAAAACCACAAAACCCAAATCTACAAAAACAAAACCACAACCCAAAAATCTACAAAAACCACAAAAATCTACAAAAAACCACAAAATCTACAAAAAACCACAAAAATCTACAAAAACCACAAAAATCTACAAAAACCACAAAAATCTAACAAAAAACCACAAAAATCTACAAAAACCACAAAAATCTACACAAAAAACCACAAAAACTACAAAAAACCACAAAAATCTACAAAAAACACAAAAAAATCTACAAAAACCACAAAAATCTACAAAAAACCACAAAAATCTACAAAAAACCACAAAAATCTAAAAAAAACCACAAAAATCTACAAAAACCACAAAAATCTACAAAAACCACAAAAATCTACAAAAACACAAAAAATCTACAAAAAACCACAAAAATCTACAAAAAACCACAAAAATCTAACAAAAACCCACAAAAATCTACAAAAACCACAAAAATCTACAAAACCACAAATCACAAACCACAAAAATCTACAAAACCAAAAAAACCACAAAAATCTACAAAAACCACAAAAATCTACAAAAACCACAAAAATCTACAAAAAACCACAAAAATCTAAAAAAAACACAAAAATCTACAAAAAACCACAAAAATCTACAAAAACCAAAAAAATCTACAAAAAACACAAAAATCTACAAAAAACACAAAAATCTACAAAAAACCACAAAAATCTACAAAAAAACCACAAAAATCTACAAAAAACCACAAAAATCTACAAAAACACAAAAATCTACAAAATCAAAAAATCTACAAAAAACCACAAAAATCTACAAAAAACACAAAAATCTACAAAAAAAACCACAAAAATCTACAAAAACCACAAAAATCTACAAAAAAACCACAAAAATCTACAAAAAACCACAAAAATCTACAAAAACCACAAAAATCTACAAAAAACCACAAAAATCTACAAAAACCACAAAAATCTACAAAAAACCACAAAAATCTACAAAAATCACAAAAATCTAACAAAAAACCACAAAAATCTACAAAAACCACAAAAATCTACAAAACCCACAAAAATCTACAAAAAAACACAAAAATCTACAAAAACCACAAAAATCTACAAAAACCACAAAAACCACAAAAATCTACAAAAAACTACAAATGCAACAAACACTGCAACATAATATATATATGGATGTTGCTATGATCAGTTTCATCAGCAACTCAACATTATTATACTAACAGAAAAACACACACATGGAAATATATACGAATGAGAACACCCTCATCTATACACAGAATTTGAATATTTACATGCAGATGCGTTTGGTGCTGTGCTATTTGCTGTGTTTGTGGCCATATTGCAGCCCTGGTGCTGTGCTATTTGTTGTGTTTGTGGCCATATTGCAGCCCTGGTGCTATGCTATTTGCTGTGTTTGTGGCCATATTGCAGCCCTGGTGCTGTGCTATTTGCTGTGTTTGTGGCCATATTGCAGCCCTGGTGCTGTGTTATTTGCTGTGTTTGTAGTCATGTTGCAGCTCTGGTGCTGCTGTGTTATTTGCTGTGTTTGTAATCATATAGCAGCTCTGATACTGTGTTATTTGCTGTGTTTGTGGTCATATCGCAGCTCTGGTGCTGTGCTATTTTCTGTGTCTGTGATCATTGAAGCTCTGGTGCTGTGCTATTTTCTGTGTCTGTGATCATTGAAGCTCTGGTGCTGTGCTATTTTCTGTGTCTGTGATCATTGAAGCTCTGGTGCTGTGCTATTTTCTGTGTCTGTGATCATTGAATCTCTGGTGCTGTGCTATTTTCTGTGTCTGTGATTATTGAATCTCTGGTGCTGTGCTATTTTCTGTGTCTGTGATCATTGAAGCTCTGGTGCTGTGCTATTTTCTGTGTCTGTGATCATTGAAGCTCTGGTGCTGTGCTATTTTCTGTGTCTGTGATCATTGAAGCTCTGGTGCTGTGCTATTTTCTGTGTCTGTGATCATTGAAGCTCTGGTGCTGTGCTATTTGCTGTATTTCTAGTCATATTGCAGCCCTGATGCTGTGTTATTTGTTGTCCATGCTGTGTCATGTGGTGTGCTTGCGGTCATATTGTGGTTATAATATAGCTCTGGTGCTGTGTTAAATGGTGTGTTTGGAGTCAAATTGCAGATCTGGTGCTGCTCTGCAGCTCTTATGCTGTGTTATATGCTGTGCTTATGGTCAAATTGTAGCCATTTTATAGCTATGGTGCTGTGATATGCTGGAGGAATTCATCTAAGTTATAGTCATGTACTCATGTACTCTAGAGAAATATGTACTCCGGTGCTCCCTACTTAACCATGTATTCATGTGCTCTCTGCAAAAACGTGTACTCATTCATGTACTCTCTATAAAAATATTCGTTTGAAACATACTGAAACATGTACTCATGTAGAGACATACACTCATGTACTCTCTGAAGGTAACATGTATCTATGTACTCCCAACATAAACATGTACTCATGTACTCTATATCGAAATAGAAAGTGTGAAAATAAGAACTCGCTTTCCCTAGCAGTAAGCAAAAGGATGTAGAAATACTTTGAAATAGAATTAGAAACTTAGGTGGTACGCAATGTTGTTACAAACTTTAAGTCTCTCCGGGGTGGTGAACTTAGGGAGAGAGCCAGAAAGGCGAGGATTGAAAAAGTTTTGGGACCAGGTCGTGGCAAAGTGAAACGAAGTGTGGGGAGGTGGAATAGGGGGGGATATAAAGTGAGTTTAGGGTAGTACAGGGTAGTAGTGCAAGTGGTACAGAGTGGAGCAGCGGTACAAGATGGTACAGAATAGTACAAACTGGTGTAAAGGCAGTGAAGAATGGTACAAGAGGGGTGAAAGATGAAGATTATATATATATATATATATATAATATATATAATATATATATATATAATATATATATATATATATATATATATTATATATATATAATGTCGTGCCGAATGGGTAAAGCGGGTCAGTTAGCAAGGACTCATTTAAAATTAAGTCCTTTCTAAAATTTTCTCTTATACATTTAAACATATATATTTTTTTCATTTATGTTAATGTTTAAATTAGTAATTTTGTACCAAAAGAACCTTAGAAAACTTACCTAATCTTATTATAACAAGCATAATTAATTTAGCCTAATCCAATTAAATATATTTTAGATAAGTTTACAACAATTTAATAATAAACAAACACTATGAAATTTATTTTTTTCGTTAGGTTCAGAATGATTTTTTGCGACATTATTTCATACACAAATTTTCGCTTGCCTTATTCGGGAAGAAGAGCGTTGCTATTTAAGCCAAAATCGCAAGTTTTAACTATTCGGCACGACATATAATAAAATATATAATATATATATATATATATATATATATATATATATATATATATATATATATTATATATATTATATATTATATATATATATATATATATAATATATAATTTATATATATATATATATATATATATATCTATTTAATCATACAGATTAAGTACACTACCTAGGCGCCCAGCTTAGCTGGCATATCTACACCCCCTAGAAGAGAATTAGAAAGAGCTAGATTGTTAGAAATTGTATAGAAGAATCATGTAGTTCCTGATATTATGGCCAATAGCGTTATATACCAACTGCATCGTCATTGAAGCTGAAGTTTCTTAACTTGGCACAAGTATTTATTCATGTACTAGGCTCTGATGCACTCTAGGATGGCCTTCAATAGAGTCGCTTTGGAGGACGTGGAGTGATATATACTGGAGAAATCACCAATATTTCGGGTATGTCTCACGTAACTCTCAACAAGCGACTTCCTACCAGCCAGTGGATGCTTCCCCTTACGTGCAAGACACAGACCATGTTGTCTTACTAAGCTTACTACACAACAATAAGCAATTGAGGCAGTTTATTGGATAATAATTGTTATATCGAGTTTACATCGTGACATAATTTTTGTCATACGACAGTATCAGTAGCTCAGTAATAAGGAACTGCGTCATGATAATCCAGTCTTACTACACTCTGAATGGCTGTTTGCTTTCTTGAGTTTATGCTAAGAAAATACACTTTTAGAAGGTGAGAATGGAAGTTGGAATAAAGTAAGACTAAAGTTTGTTAGATTGGTCTCACTATGGGAAAAGATAAAGCCAGGGCTTAACCTAGCTACTGGGAATGATTAACTGATGAGATAGAGCCAGGGCTTAACCCAGCTACTGGGAATGATTGAAGATAATACTCCTTCTTTGAAGAGATGTCAAAGTATTTTACCCACAGTGTGACATTAATACAACCCATTGTGGAGAAATAACCTGACTTTGTTCCCTGTAAATAAAGCAGTATCACTTTATTTTTATGGCGTGGGTGTGTGTGTGTGTGTGTGACATTATTCATGTCCGCATAAATAATTACGACTGTGACCATATATAAACATGCAAATAGTTCATTACCACTGTAACTTGTTCAGCTATCAAAACTTTGGGGCCCAGTCCCTGGACCCATTATGTACCTCTATAAACTTTTGACTACCCCCACATTATAGGTATGGAGTGCATAATGAAGTTATTAAACTAACTCCTCCTATGGAAGCAATTTGTCTCAGCCAGAGTGAATGTTATGTTAGCTTCTTGTGTCTTGGAGCAGAAATATTTTAATGGTTCTCTATTACAGTATAGCTAGATTTATAGCAAATCCCAATAATACAAAATATTTTACGTTAATAATAATAATAATAATAATAATAATAATAATAAATAATAATAATAATAATAATAATAATAATAATAAAATGAATTGCAATAATACATTTCCTAACTATTAAACATGAGAAATCCATTGATTAAACACAAAGAAAAAATAGCGATACTTATGATTTCATACAAAGAACAGGACTTAATTTCAGTCATAATAAGTCAATTTTCTGAGCTTTCTATATCTTGGGTTGAGAACAATGGAGGTGCACTACAGTAGGTCTACTGGCCTATGCTCCAAGAGTGACGTACAGCCTCACTGAATATTTATATGTTACTTCCCGGCCTTCCGTCCAGCCTCGGAGGAGTCCAGGAGGTCCAAAACTTAAATTAAATTTCCATCTAGAAATTGCAATTGCGGGTCTGTAAAATTCTATAAAAAATAAAAAAAGATTACTCTCAAAATATGTATATTAAGGGATGGCAGGAAAAGAAAATTTTTCAGGCGTCTCCTACGATAAATCATAAGAATTTTCCTTAAATCTATGTTATTTCGCCATAAGTGGACCACACAAACACACACACACACACACACACACACACATACACACACACACACACACACACACACACACACACACACATATATATATATATATATATATATAATATATATATATATATATATATATATATTTATATATTATATATATATAGATAAGAGTAGTGAAATTCCAAGTGCATTCGTGACTACTCACATTGTTAAGGAACTATGAAAATAATACATCAAAGGAAGGCAATTAAAGGGCTTAGACTACACCTTACAGTCAACTCCCACAACAAAGAAACCCCTGACGCGCGAGAATACCGGACTCATAAGAAAAGAGGAACACTGCAGTAGGTCTGCTGGTCCAATTAGACAGGTCCTCACGACATCTCACTAACAAAATATTCTACCCAAGAAATAAGGTTTATTATTTGTCCAATGTATTATTAAACTCTTCCCAAATTTTATTAATTATAAATGAATCTAATTTATATAAACCAAAGGAAATATTCATATTATTTTCAAAACTGCTTTTCATGAAACAAGAGTCAATTATATTTCTGTCGACCATGGACTTGCTTGATACAACTTTCTCAACTTTTTGAAAATCAATTGGATGGTTAAAATCTCTCACATGAATAAATAGAGCACTGGAATCTTGTCCAGTTCTAATGCTGTATTTATGTTGTTTTAATCTAAGTTCGAGACTCTTACCAGTTTGACAGTAATAAACTTTATCGCAAATTTTACAAGGAATCTTATAGACACATCCATCAGCATTTTGGGGGGAATTCTTTATCAAAAGTTTTTTTTACTGTATCAAGATTTTTAAATACAACTTTAATATTAAAAGTGTTAAGAAGAGAAGGCATATCAACCAAGTTTTCATGGTAAGGGAGAACCAACATATTTTTAGTTGAATAAGACTGGTTGTCCCTTTTTGGGTTGTAAAAAGTATTTCTAGCAATTTTAAATGATTTATCAATTACATTTCTCGGGTATTTTAGATCATTGGCTATTTCATAAATTTTGGATATTTCTTCGTTGTTATAATAATTATATATATATATATATATATATATATTATATAATATATATATATATATATATATATATATATATATATATATATATATATAATATATATATAATTATTGTGACCATGAACAAGTGATATTGAATCTATAACAACGCTGCTACTGGCCGAGGATTCAAACCCATATCATTTGAATCCTCGGCCAGTTGTAGTGTTGTTATTGATTCAAAACCACTTGTTCGTGGTCACAAAAATATATATATGCTTGTGGAGGCTGGTACACCAAACGTGGATAAGAATGAAATGAACCTAGTCACCCACACCACCGTAAGTCCTCGGAGCAAGAGTAACCACCTAGCTTGCTGAGTGCTTAGTTCTTGTAGGATTGTGTGGTCCTGTGGGCCAAGGAGTCGTGTGATTTTCGCTCACCACAAGGCAGGGCCAAAATGACATGGGTTCGAATCCTCGGCGAATCGCAGCGTTTTTGGGAATTATATATATTATATATATATATATATATATATATATTATATATTTATATATATATATATATATATATATATATATATATATTTATATATTTTATAATGTCGTGCCGAAAAAGTAAAACTTACGATTTTGGCTTAAATAATAACTCTCTTCTTGCCGAATAAGGCTAGCGATAATTTCTGAAAAATCATTCCGAACCGAACGAAAAAGAAAATTTCGTTGTGTTTGTTTATTATTAAATTACTGAAAACTTATCTAAAACATATTTAGTTGGATTAGGCTAAATTAAATTGCGCTTGCTATAATAAGGTTAGGTAAGTTTTCTAAGGTTCCTTTGGTACAAAATTATTAATCTTTACATTAACATAAATGAAAAATATATATCATTAAACGTATAAGAGAAAATTTTAGAAAGGACTTAATTTTAAATGCATTCTTGTTAATTAAACCAGTTTTACCTATTCGTATATAATATATATTTATATATATAATATATTATTTTTATATATAAAATTAATATATATTATTTATAGTTTGTGGGACTGTGTAAATATATATTAATCAAGACATGTCAATCCGTGGGACTGCAACTTAAGTGAGGCACGGTGCGACCATAGTCCACTTTACCCTGGTGGAAGTGAGCAAGGATGATGACTCAGGCGACACAATAAAGGCATTAAGGACGAAGTGTTGGGGAGGGAAAGCTGAGAAACAAGGGGAGAGAGAGAGAGAGAGAGAGAGAGAGAGAGAGAGAGAGAGAGAGAGAGAGAGAGAGAGAGAGAGAGGAGTTTATAGCACCTCTCATGGTACTGGAGAGTTAGGACCGGATACGTGAGGACAGATTGAACATTTTATTGTCTCGTGTAGAACCAATTTCCCTGCCACTTCTTGTTTCCTAAGAGTCATGACTACGCCATCCCAATGGTTTTAAAAGTGGGGATGAATTTCAAAGAGGGTAGTGGCAAGGATTTCGGTTATTTAATTAATAATATATAACGTACTCGGAACCCACTCGTAGAGAACAATTCAAATTCAAATTCAAATTCAAAGTTTATTCTCTATAAGGATTACAATGCTGAGTTTACAGAAATTTGGTTATTGTGTGGTTTACATGTAGTAAAATTGTGATTACAGAGTGTACCACTAGAACACTTAGCATGGCTAGGCATTTCGGGCATACTTAGTTTTATTCTTAATTGTAAAATATTACAAATTATGAGGTAAGTTGGTATTATGGCTAAGTGACTAAATACTAGTTTGTGAGTTTAGCAATGTGAATGCTTTTGTTTTGGCACAGTACATAGTTTCAGTATTGGAGTATCACAGGATTCATTATTTTAAGATTGAGATTAATATTTTGTTTATGGTCAAATGAGTGAGTGAGTGTAAGTGTGAACCACCAGGTGGTTTTTCGTGTAGTTAGTTGACGGGGTGGAATCAGGGAGATAAAGATGTTTTCTAAGGGTTTAGTTTTAAAGGTGATGAATGGTCTGCAGTTCTAGAGTTCTCAGGTAGGGTATTCCAGATTTTAGGGCCTTTGACATACATTTGAATTTTTGTAAATGTTTAGTCGGACACGGGGAATGTCGTAGAGATGTTTGGTGTCTGGTGTTATGCCTGTGAGTTCTGTCACAACTATCAAGAAAGCGTTTTAGGTCAAGGTTGATATTAGAGTTTAAGGCCCTGTAGATGTAGATTGCACAGTAGTAAGTGTGGATGTTCTGAACAGGGATTAGTTCAGATCTATGATGGTGGGGGGGGTGGGGTTGCCAGGGATGGGATTTGGGGGTTTTATTTTTGGGGCTTTAGGTGTGTTGCTGCAGTTGACCCCCAAGTACAATAGCATAGGTGGGGTTTATGGATAAATAAGTGAGTGGTTATAGTGTGAGAAGGGCATTTTGCGGCACGTGTATCGTATCTTGGAGAGGATCCCAACCGTTTTGGATACTTTTTTGGTTATATGCTGGATATGGGTGCTGAAATTCAGGTTGTTGTCAAGGTATAAAGCTAGGAATTTTCCCCATTATTTCTGGTTAATTAGAGTGTTGTCAATCTTAATGTTAATTTGTGCATCTCCTGCTCTGCTACCAAACATAATTTTAGTGGGTTTTTTTGTCAGTGTTAAGCGTAATTTTTATTGGCTGTCATCCAAGTCGATATTTTAATCAGCTCCTCATTCACAATGGTGTTGAGGGTGGCAAGATTAGGGTGGAGGATGACATAAAGTCGTTCATCAGCAAAGAGAATGGGTTTAAAGGTGTTGGGATACGTTTGGAAGGTCATTGATGTATATGAGGAAGAGCAGGGGCCCAAAGGACACTTCCCTGCGGAACTCCAGTATCAAGGGGCCCGTGTTGCTGATGCTGTGTCTTTAATGGTGACGTACTGATACCTATTAGTAATGTAAGATTTGAAATAAGCAGCGCATGGCCTCTTTTACCGTAATGAATCAAGTTTGTGGAGTAGGATGTCGGGGTTTCTACTGTGTCAAAAGCTTTTTTAGGTCAATAAAAATTCCTAGTGAATATTCCTTTTTTTTCCAACGCTGTGTAAAGCAGATCTAGCATTTTTATGATTGCATCATTAGTGCTTTTATTTTTCCTGAACCCAAAAATTGGCAGGGGTTGAGTATGTTTTGAGCCGTTAAAATGAATACAGTCCCCTGTGCACGGTTTTCTCAAAGATTTTGGATAGCAATGGTAAGTTAGATTTTGGGGCCTATAGTTGGTTTAAGTCTGTAGGTAACCACCTTTTGTATTGGTAACCCTTGGCATTTGGTAGTTTCGGGAAGGCGCTAGTCTCTAGTGACTTGTTAAAAAAGTAATGAAATTGCATGCGAAAGGACATGGGCCCGCTCGCTTGTACAGTATGGTGGTACATGAGACAAAATTCCAGAGTTATTTTTTAAGTGACTTTAAAATTTCTCAATGACTTCCGTGGCTCATTTGGTGCAAGATGAAGGAATTAGGGAAATTCCCTTCTAGGTAGCCCCCGGGCATGGGCATTGGTATGTGGGATTTTACTGGCGAGATTAGATCCTATGTTTGAGAAGAAGTCGTTTATCTTGTTAGCTGTGTAAGTGGGATGTAGTGGTGTTTCATTAGGTTTAGTTAAGACAAAATTCTTGGTTTTTCTCAGTTTGTGGGTCCCTAGAATCTGAGAGAGTGTTTTCCAGGTCTTTTTTATATCTCCTCTTAGTGTCTGTGAATCTACTGGAGTAGTATTGTTGTTGGCTTTCTTTATTACTTTGGTGAGAGCTGTGAATAGTGTTTAAGAGTATCTTTGTGTATTAAGCCCTGGGCTATATTGCTTTTCATATTGGTGTTTCTTGTCAATGGATTTCAGAATGGTGCTGGTTAGCCATGGGAACCAAGCCGTTTGTTTGTGATCTGTTTGTTTTTATAGGACAATGTTTGTTGTATAGTCTAAGTAATTTGTTAAGAAAAAGTCTGTCGTCATCAATACCATTGGCCTTGGAGAATTCTGTTGGCCATCAACAGTCTCTAGGTCAGCTGAGAAACTTCCTTACTGGGGGCCTCGTCATGGAGTCTAAATGAGCTTTGTTGTATTCAAGTGGTGGTTTACTAATGTTTGTCAGGGGAAGGGGGTAGGGGGGTCTGTATGCTATCTGTGATTATCCCTGATTTAAGGGGGGCTAGTATATTGGTCCATATTGGTCTATTATGGTTGCACTTGTCTCAGTGGCCTGGTTGGTTTAGTTTTGTTGGTATGGAAGTGTGTTGTTCATATTGTTGATGAAATCAGTTCAGGCTGGTTTATCTAGTAAGCCAAGGTTGATGTTGAAGTCTCCAGCTAGAGAAGGTGGTGCTTATTCATTTGTCTGTTTGTTATTAGTGACTTTAATTTCTCACTGAAATTTGGGATGTTTGTGTGAGGTATCCGGTAAATGGCACCGATTGTTATAGGCATCTTAAGGTTTTTTACAGTAAAAATTTGCAAAAATGTTTTCCCATATTCATCACTAAAGCAAGTGGTGCTAAGACAAAATTAAAATTGGTTTTTGAGTAATAGATTGCAATACCACCCCCAACTTGGTTTGGTCTGCAGTTGTGAATTGCTGTGTATCCTGGTAGAGGGGTAGATATCTATTGTGTCCTGTTTAAAACCAGGTCTCAGTAGAATAATGCAGGAGAGGGTGTCTTTAGTGATTCAAGGAGTGCTAGGGGTCATCATAGCGTTTGCTTAAGGACCTGATGTTTTTAGTTAAGTACTGATAGACTTTTAGCATTGTTTAGGATAGTGGGGCTTTTTGATGGGTGTGTAAAAAAGGCAGTTACTTTCCAATAGGTTTTGATTGGGTGTCAGATTATGGAGGTTTAGATCAGGGTCAACGTGATCAATCATCTTCTAGGTTTAAATTATGGTTATTTATATCCTGAGTTGTGTGTTGAGTTCTAGTACTGATATCTGTAGTGGTAGGAAGTTTGGACAAGTATTTTAGCTAGAGTATTTTGGTCATGTAGGGTATAGTCACTACTACACATAATGAAGTTTTATGTTGTCTATGTGTTGTGCTGGAATGAACCAAAGTACAACTAGGTATAAACTAGTAATATAAAAATACAAATTAAAAATAGAACAAGACCTCACTTGTAATTGCACTAAGGGTTTAAAAATGACTTTTGTGGAGTCTATGTTTTGAGCTAGAATGAGCTAAAGTACATAGGTTTAATCTAAAATATAAAAATACAAATTAAAATTAGCACTAGTCTCTCACTAGTAATTGCACTATGGTCTAATATAGTGAATTTGGTATTGACTATGTATTGGGGTTAGAATGAGCTTTTGGTACAACTGAATTTAATCTAAAAATATAAAATTTAAAAATTTAAAAAAAGCAACCAGTCTCTCACTAGTAATTGCACTATGGTCTAATATAGTGAATTTGGTAAATTGACTATGTATTGAGCTAGAAAGAGCTATAGTACAACTAGGTTTTGTTTTAATTATATAAAAATACAAATTACAAATAGCACAGTTCTCCCCTAGTAATTGCACTATGGTCTAGTATAGTGAATTTGTTATTGACTATGTATTGAGCTAGAATGGCTAGAGTAAAACCCGTGATTAATCTAATAATATAATAAAGGAACAAGAATCTCATTTGAATTGCACCTAAGGTCTTATATAAGTTGTTTACAAGAATTAGAGTTAATTAGATTTAAATGACTGGATAAAATACACAAATATGGTAGCAAAATAATAATAAAAAAAATGATAAAAATAAAAAATGGCAATGACTTGGTTATAATATCTAGTAAGATGGTAGACCGGATAATATAAAAGTTGTTGTTGAAAAATCTAGTTTAAAAAAGTATGGAATAAAAATGGTCAATAAAAAGAAGTTTACAATAAGTTTGATCAATATAGTTAAAGTAAAAATTTGGGGAATAATAGGGATTTAGAATAAAATTGGGCAATTGAGTATTTTTTAAAGTGAGGTAGAAATTTTGAAGACAAGTTATGGTTAGTTTATAATAAAATAAGATGGAACAGTGATGTTTATAAGTTGTAAAAAAGGAGATAGATTCTGTAGATATAACACAATTAAGACTATGAGGTAGAATGGTCGTTGAATACAACAATGACAATTAAAAGTAGTTGGGGTATTAGAATTTTAGGGGGGCACAAATTTATGACAATATAACACTAACTGTGGACTATGGGTATTATCTGCACTTTACTCTGATTCTGTTAGTCCAGCCTCACTTAGGAATGTTTTAAGGTCGTGTTCTGTAGAGATGAAGTATCTCTTCCCAGTGGGCTGTTTCCTAACTGCTATTTTTCCATCCCTCACAAAGCCGAAGCTTGACAAAGCTCCTGGAGAGCGAAACGTTGCCACAATAAAATGTCACATTAGTTGCACTTGTGTCCTTTTTCTTTACATATTGTCGGTAATTCTACCAACATTATTACAACATGAATGTATAGGCTTTTACACTGAGTTGTGGAGCGTAAATCTACTACTGTCAACGTAAGTCAGTCCTTCAGGTACTTTGCAAATATAGTCACTGCAACTCCGCGAGGCTGGTTAGCCCGTCCTCTTAAACAGAAACATGAACAACAATTACAAACATGTGCAACATCTGGGTATCTTTAATAGTAGATGTTTCGCCATCCAGTGACTTTATCAGTACAAATCCAAGGACAATGGGAAGACTGTAGACTTACATACAAAAGACAAGGTAATCAGTCCCTCAACTTTGGAGTTGAAGAGCACAGAAGACTACGGTGCTCTTCACTCACTCCAAGGCTGAGGGATTGATTACATAAGAATATAAGAAATAAGGAACACTGCAGCAGGTCTACTAGCCCATGTGAGGCAGGCCCAAGTCGCCTACAAGCCTATGCCAATGACCCAACCTAGTTAGGTCCAGGTCACATCCACTTAAGGAAGAAGCACGACATCAGACCTACTAGCACAAGCTAGTCAGGTCCAACTCACATCCACCCACACCCATTCATGCATTTATCCAACCTAGTTTTAGAACTACACGTTTCTGCTTCTATGACGGTACTAGGGGGGTTTGTTCCACTAATCCACAACTCTATTCCGAAACGTTTCGCCTACACAGTAGGCTTCTTCAGTCGAGTGCAGACAGTAGGCAGGAGCAGTAGATATGTGAAGACGTGATAAATGGTTTAAAAACCCGACAAGTTGAAGATTGAGACACTTATGCAGTATATGGGAATCGTTACTGAGGAAACGTTTCGCCAAAACTGGCTTCATCAGTCTAATACAAAGCAGAAAGGCGTAAGGAGAGGAGGGGTTCGAGGTAATCAGTCCCTCAGCCTGGAGTCCATGTGTTCAGTCCATCAGCATAGGGCCGTAGACGTGGCTTATATACTGTAGTCAGGTGAGGCGAAGCAGGAGGTGGCGGGGTCACAGTGGTAACATCCACTAGTCGAAGTAGGTCTTCGTCCAAAGCTTGGACAAATGTTGAAGAATTCTTTGTATCAAGATCCCATGATGCTGCAGTGTCTGACAGATGTGATAAATAGTTTAAAACAACCGACAAGTTGAAGATTGAGACACTTATGCAACATATGGGAATCTTGACTGACACCACCACCTCCTGCTTCGCCTCACCTTACTACAGTATATAAGCCACGTCTACGGCCCTGTGCTGTACATTCTACAAGATTGATGGACTGAACACATCGACTCCAGGCTGAGGGACTGATTAAACTCCTCTCCTTACACCTTTCTGCTTTGTATTGGACAGATGAAGCCAGTGTGTGGCGATACTTCTCAATAAAGATTCCTATATGTTGCATAAATGTCTCAGTCTTCAAGATGTGAAGAGGATATAATCAATCCATCACCCTTGATTTGAGGTTGTCAGTCCCTCAGCCTGGAACAGACTATGGAACAGAACTCTTCTCCAGGCTGAGGGACTGACAACCTCAAATCAAGGGTAATACATTGTCTTCACATCTCTACTACCTACTTTTTGTACTCGACTGAAGAAGTCTACTGTGTAGGCGATATGTTTCGGAATAAAGTTGCCTAACTTGCCTATTGACTTACCAACCTGTCGGTATTGTATACCAAACTAACCTAACTAAGAAATTTGTTGCATACCTTATGCGAGAAATTCACTCACTGTAAGTACGGGAGTCAAGAGGATGTTGAAGCAGCAGCCAGCGGCGTCCTGCCTGAATTATCAGAACAGTAGAGGATGTCCGGTTGACCACTGCCACCTGCTGCAGCGCTGTGACTGGTAGTGAGGTGGTATGAACAATTGCAGCAATACTAGTACTACTGCAGCAGTGCATGTAGTGGTAGTCTGTGCCTCTCCTCAACCTCCGTCTTTACTATCCGATAACCATGGCAGGTTTTTAATGTGTCGTAGGATTTTTCCCCTCTCTCCTTCTGAAGACAGCCTTGATAGGGACTGAAAAGTCTTCTGCTGTCTGTGTTTACATGTTCTCCCATTCATTCGCTCCTCTCTCTCTCTCGCTCCTTATTTCTTTCACACAAACAATTTTGCATCTTACCTCACCTATATGTACTCATCTATATACAGTTAGAGGGGGTTGATTCTCAGCTCCTAGCCCTACTCTCCGTGCCCCACTTTTCAGTTTTCTCTTCCCTCCTTGCTCCCTGAGCCCTGCCATACCTGTTTTTAAAACTATGTTCGGATTCTTCCTCTACCGCAGTCCAGGTCATTCCGCTTACTGACCACTCTAAGGCTAAAGAAACATTTCCTAACATCCTGTGATTCATAAGTGCTATTAAATCCAATATGCCTTCATGTACCTGTTTTCTCGCCATCTTAAAGCTCTTCTCAGTATTTTATACGTCGTTATCTTGTCACCATGGAGATAAATGGTATAAAACACGATGGAAAGAATAGATACAAAGGCAGTATAATGTGATCCTTTATTGACAACGTTTCGCCCTCACAGTGGGCTTTATCAAGTCACAAGTAGCCAGTGTATGGGTAAAACGTAGTCAACAAAGTATCGCATTATCCTGTTATTGGTGTTGTATTTTTCCATCTTGTCACCCCTGGTCTTTCCGTCCTCCAATAACGTCAAGTTTAGCTCCAGTTGTGCTTGTGTGGTACACAGTTCGACATATGAGGAGGAATTCGACACATGTGGCAACATCCGGTATCTTTATCGTAGGGACGTATCGCCAGCCAGTGGCTTTATCAACATCAAAATTCTAGGACTATAACTTGAAAGACGGTAGGAATATTTCAAAAGATGATTACCTCATTCTTTGTCTAGTTCTTCAATCTTCACTATATGTCATTTGTATTGATAAGTCTACTTGTACGGTGAATAGTTTAGAAATAAGATACTCAAAGTTGAACATATGTCCTAATGCCTCATCGTTCACCTCACATTGTACAAAAACTGCCACCAGATGTGGTAATTTATTCCATCCTGTGGACGGTAGGAAAGAGCATATGGATACATAAAAGGCCTTGGATTTAGGCCAAAGGGTTAATAGGTGTACAGCTGGATTTATATCTAAGTTCAATGAAATATATCTGGTATCTATTTTTATTATTAGTATCTTGGAATGTCACGTAGGTTATTTATACTGGCTTTCCTGTATTTTATCAATAATGGACATTTTAAGCACATAGTGTACAAGTTAGTGACATAGGACTGGCCACATAATTTACATTTAGTTTGTTCATCATTTGTGGGTCTCCCTAACTGCCAGAAGTACTTGTAAACCAAAGCCTAAGCCTGGCTACTACATCATCAGTTCAGTCTGTTCACATTGCAAGTTGCACATAACATATCTTTCTACGTTCATGTTATCTGGTTTTGAGTTATAGATCTATTCAGTCTTCTAATTGCCTATCATACATTCGCAGTTTCATTATTTTTACTTTCTCTCCGATTATTATGCATAATGCTAGGACACAGAACCCCAAAGGGGGTTATATCTACATTCTCTTTCAGGTACTTTTTCTTGGTGAGTGTCAGCTTTATCATGGAGTAATCCAGTGTGTGAGAGTGTGGGAAAACATTGCAAAGGTTTCCGTTTCACAATTATATGAGAGGAGGGAGTAAACTTCATGGATGTTGTAGATCACGGTTGTCGTTTTCTTCCCCAGTAGTGGTCTTCGAAAGTTTTATGGTTTTTGAAGGTGGTTTATTCTGGTGTGTGTGTGTGTGTGTGTGTGTGTGTGTTGTGTGTGTGTGTGTGTGTGTGTGTGTGTGTGTGTATGTGGTGTGTGTGTGTGTGTACTCACCTATTAGTACTCCCTATTTGTGGTTGCAGGGGGTCGAGTCCTAGCTCCTGGCCCAGCCTCTTCAACGGTTGCTACTAGGCCCTCTCTCTCCCCGCTCCATGAGCTTTATCAAACCTCGTCTTAAAACTGTGTATGGTTCCTGCCTGTGTTGTGTTGTGTGCTGTGTGTTAGACCTTAACTTTGCTGGAAGTGCTTTTGGTCCCTGTGGGTTTTGTTACATAGTTCCATAGAAGCTAATTCATTAGAGCTAACTTTACTGGATGTTGGAGTTTAAGTTTCTTGGTCCCTCCTTTTACTATTCTGTGAATAAAATACAATGATCATTTTACCTAGAAAACATCGCGTCCCTCAGAGACTTGATCAACCCAAATAAAATCTCCTGGTGGTCGAAACGTTTTCTAAAACGCCCTAAACTAAAATACTATTTTTAATTCACACACTAGTGAATCTGACTTTAGTATTTTAGTACATAAAATTTGGTTACACTTGTTCAATGTTGTTGATAGAGGTGAGCTAATTAGGTAAGTTGTTCATGTACAGGTATACATAAATAGAGTTACATATAGAATGATACATAACAGCATATATATATATACATTACCTTGGGTAATCTAAAAAAATGTCAAACTGACTTATTTCCATTGTCATATATCTGAAAATACACAAATAACCTGCAAGTAATAGAGAAAAGCTTATGACGACGTTTCGATCCGACTTGGACCATTTACTAGTCACACTAACACACGAAGATAAGGGAGTCATCGTTATCCAACTTCCTCCACTAAAACAAAACCAAACGTAATGAATTTTTTCCCGAGGTCAGTGGGTTTTCTTTTTCCACGAAGCCTACAAAAAAAAAGAATCTAGGATGATTACAACAAGGATGATATCGAGACCTAACAACCCAACCCGACTCGATCGCTATGGGTTCAAGCCCCCCCGTCCGTGGTTTGTTTCTTCTAATAGCTATGTCACAGTTTCTCAGCCCATTTCTAAGTTGTGTTGAGTTAGGTAAATTCAGTTAGCTCCGGGACATTTGGCCGAATGACATTTCACCAAAGGACACTTAACCGAATGGACATATAGCCGAATTGGCATTATCACCTAACGCTACCTAACCAAATCTAACCCAACCTAACCTAACTCAACCTAACCTATCCTAATTATCAGTTTGCTCTAGCATTTATTGGCCAAATGGCTGTCGGTGCAATGTCCGTTCGGCCATCTGTCCTTAGGTCAAATATCTGTCAGCCAAGTTTCCGTCGGTCACCTGTCCGGCCACGGTTAAATTAGGTTAGATTAGGTTATAAGCTAAAAACTATGAGAAGAGGTTCGGGAAATTTAACCTCATGATACTGAACGACAGGACTTGGGGTGATATGACAACAACATATAAAATACTGAGAGGAATTAATAAAGTGAATAGGGACTGATACATTGAGAGATGGGAAACAGGAATAACAGGACATAGC
Organism: Cherax quadricarinatus; assembly: GCF_026875155.1. Lineage (NCBI taxonomy): Eukaryota > Metazoa > Arthropoda > Malacostraca > Decapoda > Parastacidae > Cherax > Cherax quadricarinatus. The sequence continues at coordinate 15,730,596 of NC_069474.1, read as the reverse complement.
CCGAAACTGAAAACACAGATGAGTCACAGGGACGTCAGGAAGTATTTATTCAGCCACATAGTAGTGAGGAAGTGGAACGACCTGGAGAATGAAGAGGCTGAGGCAGGATCTATGCATAGGTTTACGAAGAGGTACGATAAGGCTCTCGAAACCAGGAGAGAGTAGACGTAGTAGCGACCAGCGAAAAGGTGGGCCCAGAAGCTGTGAGTATTTCTGCAACCACGTACACACACACACACGCACGCACGCACGCACACACACACACACACACACACACACACACACACACACACACACACACACACACACACACAATTTGCAAGGCAGCAGAGGAGACGTTTGTTTCCAAGGGCAACAGACATAACGAGAAGGCCAAGAAGAGCCCTTGGTTCACCCTGAGGTGTAGAGAAGCCAAAACCAAATGCAATAGAGAATGGAAGAAGTATAGGAGGGATAGGACCCAGGAGAATAAGGAGGGTAGTCGAAGAGCCAGAAATGAATATGCACAGGTAAGGAGGGAGGCCCAGCGACAATACGAAAATGACATAGCAGCGAAAGCCAAGTCCGACCCATAGCTGTTGTACAGCCACATCACGAGGAAAACAAGAGTAAAGGACCAGGTAATCAGGCTGAAGAAGGAAGGAGGGAAGCTCATAAGAAATGACTGAGAAGTATGTGAGGAGCTCAACAAGAGATTTAAGGAAGTATTCATAATGGAGACAGACAGGACTCCAGAAACACCGAGTGGTAGAGTCCGCCATCAAGTGCTCGACACAATACATGTAACCGAGGAAGACGTAAAGAAGCTACTGAGTGAGCTAAATACCTCAAAGGCAATGGGGCCGGATAACATCTCTCCATGGGTCCTGAGAGAGGGAACAGAGGCGCTATGTGTACCACTAACAACAGTCTTCAACTCATCTATCAAAACAGGGCGACTGCCTGAGGTATGGAAGACAGCAAATGTAGTCCCAGTATTTAAAAAAGGAGACAGACACGAAGCATTAAACTACAGACCAATGTCACTGACATGTATAGTATGCGAAGTCATGGAGAAGATTATCAGGAGAAGTGTGGTGGAGCACATAGAAAGGAATGAGCTTAGCGACAACCAGCACGGATTCAGGAATGGGAAATCCTGTCACAGACCTTCGGGAATTCTATGACAGGGTGACAGCAGCAAGACAAGAGAGGGGTGGGTAGACTGCAGTTTTCTTGGACTGTAAAAAGGCTTAAGGCACAGTTCCACACAACAGATTAGTGCAAGAGCTGAAGGACCTGGCAGGTACAACAGGGAAGGCACTGCAGTGGATCAGAGAATACCTGACAGGAAGGCAACAGCGAGTCATGTTATGTGACAAGGTGTCGGAGTGGGCGCCTGTGACGATCGGGGTTCCACAAGGGCCAGTTCTATGACCGGTGCTGTTTCTGGTATATGGGAATGACATGACGGTATGAATAGACTCAGAAATATCTCTGTTTCCAGACGATGTGAAGTTAATGAGGAGAATTCAATCGGAGGAGGACCAGGCACAACTACAAAGGGATCTGGACCGGCTACAGGCCTGGTCTACCAACTGGCTTCTGGAATTCAACCACCATCAAGTGCAAGGTCATGAAGATCGGGGAAGGGCAAACAAGACCGCGGGCAGAATACAGCCTAGGGGGCCAAAGACTACAAACCTCACTCAAGGAAAGGGATCTTGGGGTGAGTATAATACCGAACACATCTCCTGAGGCGCACATCAACCAAATAACTTCTGCAGCATATGGGCGACTAGCAAACCAAAGAATAGTTTTCCAACATCTCAGTAAGGAGTCGTTCAGGACACTGTACACCTTGTACGTCAGGCCTACATTAGAGTATGCAGCACCAGTTTGGAACCCACACCTGGGCAAGCACGTCAAAAAATTAGAGAAAGTGGAAAGATTTGCAACGAGACTAGTCCCGGAGCTAAGGGAGCATGTCCTACGAGAAGAGGTTAAGGGAAATTGACCTTATGACACTGGAGGACAGGAGGGACAGGCGGCACATGATAACATATAAAATACTGAGAGGAATCGACAAAGTGGACAGAGTTGAAGACTCAGATGAATCACAGAAATGTTAGGAAGTATTTCTTCAGTCACAGAGTTGTCAAGAAGTGGAATAGTCTGGGAAGTGATGTAGTGGAGGCAGGATTCATACATAGCTTTAAGAAGAGGAATGATAAAGCTCACGGAGCAGGAAGGGAGTGACCTAGTAGCGACCAGTGCAGAGGCGGGGTCAGGAGCTATGATTCGACCCCTGCAACCACAATTAGGTAAGTACACACACACAGTACAGAAGGCAGAGAACACACGAAAATAGGGAGATCAGTCGCAGAGCCAGGAATGAGTACGCACAGGTAAGGAGGGAGGCCCAGCGACAGTATGAAAATGACATAGCATCGAGAATCAAGACTGACCCGAAACTGTTGTATAGCCACATCAGGAGGAAGACAACAGTCAAAGACGGGTGATCAGATTAAGGACAGAAGGTGAGAACCACAAGAAATGATCAGGAGGTATGTGAGGAGCTGAACAGGAGATTTAAGGAAGTTTTTTACAGTAGAGACAGGAAGGGCTGTGGGAAGACAGCACAGAAGGGAACATCAAGAGGGAATATACCAACAAGTGTTGGATGACATACGAACAACTGAGGAGGAGGTGAAGAAGCTCTTAAGTGACCTTGACACCTCAAAGGCGATGGGACCGGAAACATCTCCCATGGGTCCTTAGAGAAGGAGCAGAGATGCTGTGCGTGCCTCTAACCACAATCTTCAACACACCTTGAAACTGGGCAACTACCTGAGAAAGGGAAGACAGCTAATGTAGTCCCCATATTTAAGAAAGAACAGAAACGAGGCACTAAACTACAGACCTGTGTCTCTGACATGTATTTGGTCAAAGTCATGGAAAGATTATCAGGAGAGAGTGGCGAACACCTGGAAAGGAACAAGATTATAAATGAAAACCAGCATGGGTTTCAGGGAAGGCAAATCTTGTATCAAAAAAACCTCCTGGAGTTTTATGACAAGGTAACAAAGTAAGAGCACGAGAGAGAGGGTGGGTAGATGCTTTCCTAGACGCGAAGGCCTTTGAACACATTTTCCCCACAAGAATTAGTGCAAAAGTGAGATCAGCGCACGTAAAAGGGAGGGCACTGCAATGGATAAGGGAATTACCTGACAGGAGGGCAGCAACAGACATGATACGTGAGAGGTATCACAGTGGCGCCTGTTACGAGCTGAGGACCCACAGGGGTCAATTCTAGGACCAGTGCTATTTTTGATATATGTGGAACATGATGGAAGGAATAGACTCTGAAGTGTCCTGTTCGCAGTACGTGAATTGATGAGAAAAATTAAATCGGACGAGGATGAGGCGACTGCAAGAGACCTGGACAGGCTGGACATGTGTCCCAGCAACTACTCTCGAATTCAATCCAGCCAAACCCAAAGTCATGAAGATTGGGAGGGCAAAGAAAAAACCGCAGACAGAGTATAGGACAAGGTGGACAAAGACTAACAGAGCCACACAGGGAGAAAGACCTTGGGGTGCCATAACACCGAGCATCACGGAGGCAAAACATCAACCAAATAACCCCTGCAGATACGGCGCCTGGCAAACCTGAAAAGCGTTCGATACTTAATAAGGAATCGATCAAGACACTGTACACGTGTATTTTAGGCCCATACTGGAGTAATGCAGACAGTCTGGAACCCACACGGGTCAAGCACGTCAAGAGTTAGAGAAAGTACAAAGGTTTGAAATAAGGCTAGTCCCAGAGTCAAGGGAATGTCGTACGAGAAAGGTTAAGGGAATCGGACTGACGACACTGGAGGACAGAAGGGTCAGGGGAGACGTGATAACGACATACAAGATACTGCGGGAATAGACAAGGTGGACAGAGATAGGATGTTCCAGAGAGGGACACAGGACAAAGAGGTCACAACTGAAGCTGAAGACTCAGACGAGTCACAGACGTTAGGAAGTATTTCTTCAGTCATAGAGTTGTCAGCAATGGAATAGCCTAGCAAGTAAGTAGGGGAGGCAGGAACCATACATAGTTTTTAAGAAGAGTCATGACAAAGTCAGGAAGCAGAGAGAGAGAGGATCCATGCGATCATAAAGAGGCGGGCCAGGAGCTGATCTCGACCCCAGCCACTACAATTGGGTGCAGTACAATTAGGTGAGTGACACACACACAGAAAGGAGGTTTATTTTTGTTCCAAGAGAAACAAGAAATATGGGAAGAACAGAACGATCCTTGGTTCACTCCAATGTGTAGGAGGCAAAAATAGGTGTACTAGAGAATGGAAAAGGTACAGAAGACAGAGAACTCAGGAAAATAGAGAGATTAGCCGAAGAGCCAGAAACGAATATGCACAGATAAGAAGGGAGGCTCAGCGACAAAATGAAAATGACATAGCATCGAAAGTCAAGACTGACCCAAAGCTGTTGTATAGCCACATCAGTAGGAAAACAACAGTCAAGGACCAGGTAATCAGACTGAGGAAGGGTGATGGGGAATTCACAAGAAACGACCGAGAGGAATGTCAGGAGCTCAACACGAGATTTAAAGAATTATTTACAGTGGAAACCAGTAGGACTCCAGGAAATCAGAACATGGGGGTACACCAGCAAGTACTGAATGAGGTACATATAACCAAGGAGGAAGTGAAGAAGCTGCTATGCGAACTTGACACCTCAAAGGCGGTGGGACCAGACAACATCTCTCCATGGGTCCTTAAAGAGGGAGCAGAGATATTGTGTGAGCCATTAACAAAGATCTTCAACACATCATCTGAATCTGGGCAACTCCCTGAGGTATGGAAGATGGCAAATGTAGTCCCAATTTTTAAAAAGGGACAGACATGAGGCACTAAACTACAGACCTGTATCACTAACGTGTATAGTATGCAAGGTCATGGAGAAGATCATCAGGAGGAGAGTGGTGGAGCACCTGGAAAGAAACAAGTGTATAACTGACAACCAGCACGGTTTCAGGGAAGGAAAATCCTGTGTCACAAACCTACTAAAGTTTTATGACAAGGTGACAGAAGTAAGACAAGAGAAAGAGGGGTGGATCGACTGCATTTTTTTTTTGGACTGCAAGAAGGCCTTCGACCTTCCTCACAAGAGGTTACTGCAAAAGCTAGAGGATCAGGCACACATAACAGGAAAGGCACTGCAATGGATCAGAGAATACCTGACAGGGAGGCAACAACGAGTCATGGTACATGACGAGGTGTCAGAGAGCTTGTGACAAACGGGGTTCCACAGGGGTCAGTCCTAGGACCTGTGTTGTTCTTGGTATGTGTGAACGACATACCGGAAGGGATAGACTCAGAAGTGTCCTTGTTTGCAGATGATGTGAAGTTAATGAGAAGACTCAAATCGGATGAGGATCAGGCAGGACTACAAAGAGACCTGGACAGGCTGGAAGCGTGGTCCAGCAACTGGCTCCTTGAGTTTAACCCTGCCAAATGCAAAGTCATGAAGATTGGGGAAGGGCAAAGAAGACCGCAGACACAATATAGTTTAGATGGCCAAAGACTGCAAACCTCACTCAAGGAAAAAGATCTGGGGGTGAGCATAACACCGAGTATATCTCCTGAGGCGCACATCAATCAGATAACTGCTGCAGCATAGGGGCGCCTGGCAAACCTACGGATAGCGTTCCGATACCTCAGTAAGGATTCGTTCAAGACTCTGTAAACCATTTACGTCAGGCCCATACTGGAGTATGCAGCACCAGTTTGGAATCCACACCTAGTCAAGCACGTCAAGAAATTAGAGAAAGTGCAAAGGTTTGCAACAAGACTAGTCCCAGAGCTACGGGGATTGTCCTAGGAAGAAAGGTTGAGGGAAATCGGCCTGACGACACTGGAGGCCAGGAGGGTCAGGGGATACATGATAACGACATATAAAATACTGCGCGGAATAGACAAGGTGGACAAAGACGGGATGTTCCAGAGATGGGACACAGACACAAGAGGTCACAATTGGAAGTTGAAGACTCAGATGAATCAAAGGGATGTTAGGAAGTATTTCTTCAGTCATAGAGTAGTCAGGCCGTGGAATAGCCTAGAAAGTGAAGTAGTGGAGGCAGGAACCATACATAGTTTTAAGGCGAGGTATGATAAAGCTCATGGAGCATGGAGAGGACCTAGTAGCAATCAGTGAAGAGGCGGGGCCAGGAGCTATGAATCGACCCCTGCAACCACAAATAGGTGAGTACACACACACACACACACACACACACACACACTCATTAGCCTCAAAACTTAACAGCGCTTAAAAAACAATTATAACAAAGCAAATAGGTTAATCTCCCCTCCCCCAGTAGCCATGGTCTCCCCTCGTAACCATGGTAACCAATTTGCTGGACCGACGTCTGATGCCGACGCCGAGAACTAACCTATATATATATATATATTTTAGCAATGGCTAAAATTAAACGCTTATTCCATGTCCGAAAAATGGATCTGACGCGATCCTCTGGGAAATTGAATCTTATTAATCTTTACACGTATATATTTATTCCTCTATTAATTCACGTGTTAATGCATGTATCTAAATGAAAAAACTTTTATTATGACGAAAATGGTTGTATAAAATGAATATTGTATATATATAATATATATATATAATATATATATATATATATAATATATATATATATATATATATATATATATATATATATATAAAAAATATATAATATGCAATTAAAGATCACAATGTTTAAACAGGGGGATTTCGGAATATGCAAACAACCTCTCTGAAAGAAAAGAAATTCCAAGCGCTTTCGTACTTTCATCGTAGTAGTCACGAAAGCGCTTGGAATTTCTCTATTCTTTCAGAGTGTTGTTTTGCATATAGATATATATATATATTTATATATTATATATATATATATATATAATAAATATAATACTATATATATATATATATCTTAGGTAGTAGGTTGGTAGACCGCAACCGCCCAGGGAGGTACTACCGTCCTGTAAGTGAGTATAAAACGAAAAAACCTATAATGTTTTACATGATGGTAGGTTGCTGGTGTCCTTTTTTCGGTCTCATGAACATTCAAGATTTCAGGTACGTCTTGCTATCTACTTAAAACTTAGGTCACACTACACATACATGTACAAGCACATATATACACACACTCTGGGTTTCTTCTATTTTCTTTCTAGTTCTTGTTCTTGTTTATTTCCTCTTAACTCCATGGGAATAGAACAGAATTCTTCTCCGTAAGCCATCTTGTTGTAAGAGGCGATAAATCCGGGACAAGGCTAGTAACCTCTTCTCTGTATATATTACTAAATGTAAAAAGGAGACAACTTCGTTATTCCTATTGGATCACCCTGCCTCGTGGGATACGCCGGTGTGTTGAAAGATAAATACATATTATATATATGTATATATATATATTTTAAATATTAGATATATATATAATATATTCATATAGAATATAATATCATAAGATCACTGTAAACAGGTGATATCAGAATCTGCAAAACAACCACTGTGAAAGAATAGTGAAATTCCAAGCGCTTTCGTAACTTGTCACATTATCAAGGAACTATGATAGTTCCTTGATAATGTAAAGTCACGAAACCTTGAATTTCACATTCTTTCACAGTGGTTTTTTTTGCATAATATATATATAATTAAGGATATATATATATAATTATATATATATATATAAAGATATAAATATATATATTAAACACCACACACACACACACACACAATATTCCGTACATTGACAATCTGATGCTATACCGTCTCGGCTGCCCAGGCCTCTAATAGGAAGGAATCGAAGCTTATACTTGCTATATTATATTCCGTCAGAGGCATCAGCTGGGTCGAGGGAAGGAGTTCAGCTGGGTCGAGGGAAGGAGTTCAGCTGGGTCGAGGGAAGGAGTTCAGCTGGGTCGAGGGAAGGAGTTCAGCTGGGTCGAGGGAAGGAGTTCAGCTGGGTACAGCTGGTGCCTCTGTATGGACTAGTAGGTCTTCTGCAGTGTTGTACAATTTTAAGTTTTTATGTTCTAAGCACCTGAGAATTTGCTTCAGTACTTCAGATACTGATCAAACCTCGTACCAAGGATCACATATCATGAACTGTGGAAAAGCTCATTATAAAGATATGTGCAGCAATGTGTACTGTGTAAACCCAGTACACAGTCTGGTTGATTAGGCCCCGAAGGACTGGTCATGATGGACTGGGCTGGAGTGGGAGGCGTTGACCCTCAGAGGGGCCTTCTGCTACACCCCAGGTAGATATCACGTGAACTCACCTGAAGCGGTACTTGGCTTGTCTGGGTGGCACCTGACCTGACCTGTCTGGGTGGCACCTGAACTGACCTGTCTGGGTGGCACCTGCACTGACCTGTCTGGGTGGCACCTGAGCTGACCTGTCTCGGTGGCACCTGAACTGACCTGTCTCGGTGGCACTTGAACTGACCTGTCTCGGTGGCCCCTGAATTGACCTATCTCGGTGGCACCTGACCTGACCTATCTGGGTGGCACCTGACCTGTCTCGATGGCACCTGACCTGTCTCGATGGCACTTGACCTGCTCCTCTATCTTGTTTCATCTCCTGTCTCCTGTTCCTCCTTCCCTTTCTTACTCTCCCTTCACTTGTTCCTTCATCCTCTCCTGTCTCGCTTATTTTCTCTGTCCCTCTCCTCTTTCCCTACTTCCATTTCTCGCTCTCTTCCTCTTTTGTCCCTCTCTTGCTTCCCTTACGCCTTCTCTCCCACACTCACATCATCACTGTACGTTGCCAAAACATTCTAACATTCACAGTACCATAAATCATTTTCGTTGTTAACACTCACTCTCTATTACAGAGGAAAAACAAAAGAGGGCGAGGGGGGAAGGGGTAATGATTGGTTAAGTGTAATGCTAATCATGCACTTAGGTGACCTTTCATTACCTGTGACCTCATTACCCAGTGAAGGCACTAATTAACCTCTTGATTACCATAGTCATCTCCTGCTCGAGTACTGCCAATTTGTCATCTCAAGTGTGATGGTTTGTGCCAGACGTACGATGTGTTTCCCTCACTTCTATGCGAAAGTTTGTGCCAGACGTACGATGTGTTCCCTTCACATCCTTACATTCACTTGTTAGACGAAGAATGAGGGGAGACATGATCGAAGTGTATAAGTGGAAGATAGGTATTAATAAAGGAGATATTAATAAGGTCTTGAGAATATCTCTCCAAGAGAGAACCCGCAGTAATGGATTTAAATTAGACAAGTTTAGATTTAGAAAGGACATAGGAAAGTGATGAAGCCACTGTGTGGCGAAACGTCTCCTCAATGAAGATTCCCAAGTGTTGTATATGTGTCTAATTTATCAACATGTCGGTTCACTGAACCATTCATCGACATAGGAAAGTATTGGTTTGGAAATAGGGTAGTTGATGAGTGGAACAGTCTACCTAGTTGGGTTATTGAGGCTAGGACTTTGGGTAGTTTAAAATTTAGGTTGGATAAATGTATGAGTGAGAGGGGTTGGATTTGAGTGTGACTTGCAAATAAGTGGATGGAGTTATCAGAGCTTATTTCTTGGGTAGCATTGAAACCTAGGTTGGGCAAATGTTTTGTTAGTGGGATGGATTGTAAAGGACCTGCCTAGTATGGGCCAACAGGCCTGCTGCGGTGATCCTCCTTTCTTATGTTATGTTCTTATGTTCACTAACATGCGAAGGTTTGTGCCAGGTGTACGATGTGTTGCCCCTCACTTCTATGCAAAGGTTTGTGCCAGGCGTACGATGTGTTGCCCCTCAATATGATGTACAGGTGTACAGATGCCTGATATATAGATGAAATTAGTAAAAAATATTTTATTACCCACTGATTTTGGGAATAAACACTTGCACAATTAAGGCTATTATTGAGTGAAACGTCTTGACACTGGTGGCTTGATCAACCTTGTCGATTGATGTAACTGGAAAATATTTTCCCAAAATTATACTGTATAATGTTTATAATGTAAATGCTTAACGCATTACTGTTGGTCTGAAGTGTTGGTAGATAAGACACAAAGGCAACATTTAGGCATCTTTATTCCGGAACGTTTCGCCTACACAGTAGGCTTCTTCAGTCGAGTACAGAAAGTAGGCGGGAGCAGTAGAGATGTGAAGACGATGTAATCAGTCCATCACCCTTGAAGTCGTAGATTTGAGGTTGTCAGTCTGAAGTGTATTTGAAAGTGGAAGAGAACCAACAGAGAAGCCCTGCGCATGTGGTGGAGTGTGCGAGGGGAGACAGGGAGACGCGGGAGTGTTTTGAATGCGGTTAATAGGTTGGTCAAAACATGGGACCAGGAAACTGGCGTCCACAGCGGCCTAAGGATTAATATAGGCCTCATTTCATAAGAGGAAGTGTTGCAACTGTTCCGGTTTAGAATATGGGACAGGAAGTGAACGAAACTACCATAATAGGGTAGTGAGAATGGGAAATAGTGAGGGACGTCGGCTTGGAGAGTGTTGGAGGCGGTGACAACAAATTCGTCTAATTTAATCAAGCTTTATCGAGGACACATTACAGTGAATCGACCTCCGATGAACAGAAAATAATGCGGGAATGTGATATGTTGCGAATTGTGAAGAATATAGTGGAAAACACACTCAACCCAAGTGATATTAGGTGAAATAAATAGGTCACCATAATGAAATTCCAGTGTGGACACCTGGTGGCCCGGTGGCCTGGTGGCTAAAGCTCCCGCTTCACGCACGGAGGGCCCGGGTTCGATTCCCGGCGGGTGGAAACATTTCGACACGTTTCCTTACACCTGTTGTCCTGTTCACCTAGCAGCAAATAGATACCTGGGTGTTAGTCGACTGGTGTGGGTCGCATCCTGGGGGACAAGATTAAGGACCCCAATGGAAATAAGTTAGACAGTCCTCGATGACGCACTGACTTTCTTGGGTTATCCTGGGTGGCTAATCCTCCGGGGTTAAAAATCCGAACGAAATCTTATCCTTATCTTATCTCTAACTTGGCGTCCCATTTCCGATATCCACGGAGAGTTTTAATGAGCTCAGCCTCCTGTATTGGAATAAAACAAATCGGAAATAGTATCTTGCTGAAGTTGCATCATATCAACTTAGCAAGACTTCGAAATGAGATGGTGAATGGAGGAAACAAGGAGCATCAACCACCCACAGCTAAGTACACCTTATGTAGAGTTAGCTGGCCAGTTTAATTTCTGTGTAATATGATAGGTATTGTGGGTGATCCAGCTGTATCATGTAACCACCAGAGAAAATCTGGTAAGTGGTGGTATTATATACAAGTATTTTCCCTTGATGGATATACATGTATATGCGTGTAACCCCCTCCCCTTTTTCTTCAGTCAGTCTAATATAATCCATACAGTCCACAACTAATTAGTAGCGCCGTGCTTGTGGGTGCTATCTACTTGTAAGTTATAGTACTGGCCCAGGATAGATGTGCCTAGTGCGTGTGGCATCGGAGGGAGCAACTCAAAGCGGTCAGTACTGACACAAATTTTCCCACACGCTTCTGCGGGGTAACAATGTCTGGTTGTCACCTCCCAATGAGATTATTTGTATGAATGCAATGACGAAGTTCATATAGGTAACCTTATAAAATTCTCCACAGTAGCCACTGGTAGCGAAACGTCCCTTCCAAGCAATTTATTTATTGTGCACATGTCTCTTATTTCCACTGGCGAAACGTTGTTTGAAAAAGAAAAATTAGCTATGACTGCACCTAGCGCCTGGTGTACCATAAACCGCACCTACGGAACAACAATGCTCCTGTGTCCCATAATGGGATTTCAGGTGTTGTCTACGATATCTTATAATCCTGCATATGAGCAAAGGAAGTCTAACATAAAATATCATAAACACTGGCAGACGCTTTATATATTGAAAAATGTCGAGTGCTGTCTGGTGTACTATAACCTCCTCCCCAGGCGTAACACCGATATTTATGGTAAACTTCCCTTGGTGTCTCCTGTGACATTTTAAAGTGTGATACACGATGGTTTATTGCCCGGGATATAATACTCTGTTATGCTGGGTGCGATGCTTTTATGTTTCAGGAATACATTAACGAATGAATAACGATTTTGTAAAGTACTGAGTACTGGGCTTGGGTACTTTGATATGCTTCTGGATATGAAGTAATTTAAACACTCTAGTACGATTCCAATGCTTTTAGGGCAATTAATACAACAAATTGCAATCCTTTCCCCAACACACGCACTCGCAGCAGGCTAGGCTAGCCTACATCATAAATCTTGCAACCTCTACTAGCGCTGGTGATTGATGAAGAGGCTATCTACTGGCTCCATGATTTTCTTAACATGATATGCCTTTAATGTATAAGTTAGGCACAAGAGAGAGGGAGGGAGACGGAGAGAGGGGGGGGAGAGAGAGGGGAGAGAAATACAGATAGACAGACAGACAGATAGATAGAGATAGATAGATAGATAGAGAGAGAGAGGTACTCAGAGGCCTTAATGGGACAACTAGTCCATGGGCCAGATCAGATAATGGTACCACCTAAGTTGGCAAAACCTTTGAGACTCTTAATGAAACGTAAATGGCCAAAACACAAGAGAAGTTTTTACATTGTGCAACGAGGTTACGACAGATGTGAAAAACCACGAAAGCTGCAGTTAGGAAAATTGACAAAAATATATTTCTTGCCGTTGTCAACAGGGAACCGGTAGCTGCTGAGTCACTATCACAGGTCTTGCTACAGTCTGCACACAAAATACGAGGAATAAAGCGCTTATGTGAATCTTTACTGAGGAAACGTTTCGATACACAGTGACTTCATCAATCCAATACAATGAAGAACGGTGTAAGGAGAGAAGGAGTGTGAGGTAATTAGTTCCTCAGCCTGGAATTGATGTGCTCAGTCCATCAGACTTGAAAGTACAGCATATGAGAAGTGGCTTATATATTGAAGATTGAAACACTTATGCAGCATATGGGAATCTTTATTCAGGAAACGTTTCGCCACACAGTGGCTTCATCAGTCCAATACAAAGAGGAAGGCGTAAGGAGAGGAGGAGTATGAGGTAATCAGTCCCTCAGCCTGGAGTCGATGTGTTCAGTCCATCAATCTTGTAGAATGTACAGCATAGGGCCGTAGACGTGGCTTATATACTGTAGTGAGGTGACTTGAAGCAGACGGAGGCGGGATCATAGTGGTACCATCCACTAGTCGAAGTAGGTCTTTGTTCAAAGGTTGAACAAGCGTTGAAGAATTCTTTGTAAGAAGATCCCATGATGCTGCAGTGTCTGACAGTTGTGATGAATGGTATGAAAAACCGACAAGTTGAAGATTGAGACACTTATGCAGCATATGGGAATCTTTATTCAGGAAACGTTTCGCCACACAGTGGCTTCATCAGTCCAATACAAAGAGGAAGTGCAAGAAAGGTATAAAATACCGACAATATGAAAGTTAAGACACATGTGCAACATCTGGATATCTTTATTGTAGACGTTTCGCCAACCAGTGGCTTTATCAATACAGATTCTAGGACATAATAGGAAGACAGTAGAACTATATACAAAAGATGAGGTAATCAGTCCCTCGGCCTGTCGGTATTTTATACCTTTCTTGCACAACTTGTCAGACACTGCAACATCATGGAATCTTGGTTCAGAGGACATCTACAAGACCTTCTTCACGGCTTCTGCAACTAACCCATCTCTTTGGGAAGGACCTACTTCCACTGGGGAATCCCGGGCCTCCCAGTGACTGCCCTCGTCTGCTGCCCGTCCTTTATCCACTGAGCGTATATAACCGCCAGTTTCTTGCCTTTTCTCCAGATTCTCCTCCACCACGATGCTGTGAACACTAACTCCAAGGCCGAGGGACTGATTACCTCATCTTTTGTATATAGTTCTACTGTCTTCCTATTATGTCCTAGAATCTGTATTGATAAAGCCACTGGTTGGCGAAACGTTCTACAATAAAGATATCCAGATGTTGCACATGTGTCTTAACTTTCATATTGTCGGTATTTTATACCTTTCTTGCACAACTTGTCAGAAAACTGCAACATCATGGAATCTTGGTTCAGAGGAATCTACCAAGCCCTTCTTCAGGGCTTCTGCAACTAACCCATCTCTTTGGGAAGGCCCTACTTCCACTGGGGAATCCCCCCAAACCAGTGACTGCCCTCGTCTGCTGCCCGTCCTTATCCCTGACGCGTATATAACCCCCAGTCTTTGCCTTTTCTCGATTTCCCCCACCACGATGCTGTAAACACTAACTCCAAGGCCGAGGGACTGATTACTCATCTTTTGAAATATAGTTCTACTGTCTTCCTATTATGTCCTAGAATCTGTATTGATAAAGCCACGGGGTTGGCGAAACGTCTACAATAAAGTATCCAGATGTTGCACATGTGTCTTAACTTTCTATTGTCGGTATTTTATACCTTTCTTGCACAACTTGTCAGACACTGCAACATCATGGAATCTTGGTTTCAGAGGACATCTACAAGACCTTCTTCACGGCTTCTGCAACTAACCCATCTCTTTGGGAAGGACCTACTTCCACTGGGGAATCCCGCCTACCGTGACTGCCCTCGTCTGCTGCCCGTCCTTACCCACTGACGCGTATATAACCGCCAGTCTTCTTCCCTTTTCTCCAGTTTCTCCTCCACCACGATGCTGTGAACACTAACTCCAAGGCCGAGGGACTGATTACCTCATCTTTTGTATATAGTTCTACTGTCTTCCTATTATGTCCTAGAATCTGTATTGATAAAGCCACTGGTTGGCGAAACGTCTACAATAAAGATATCCAGATGTTGCACATGTGTCTTAACTTTCATATTGTCGGTATTTTATACCTTTCTTGCACAACTTGTCAGACACTGCAACATCATGGAATCTTGGTTCAGAGGACATCTACAAGACCTTCTTCACGGCTTCTGCAACTAACCCATCTCTTTGGGAAGGACCTACTTCGACTGGGGAATCCCGCCTACCAGTGACTGCCCTCGTCTGCTGCCCGTCCTTATCCACTGACGCGTATATAACCGCCAGTCTTCTTGCCTTTTCTCCAGATTCTCCTCCACCACGATGCTGTGAACACTAACTCCAAGGCCGAGGGACTGATTACCTCATCTTTTGTATATAGTTCTACTGTCTTCCTATTATGTCCTAGAATCTGTATTGATAAAGCCACTGGTTGGCGAAACGTCTACAATAAAGATATCCAGATGTTGCACATGTGTCTTAACTTTCACAAAGAGGAAGGCGTAAGGAGAGGAGGAGTATGAGGTAATCAGTCCCTCAGCCTGGAGTCGATGTGTTCAGTCCATCAATCTTGTAGAATGTACAGCATAGGGCCGTAGACGTGGCTTATATACTGTAGTGAGGTGACTTGAAGCAGACGGAGGCGGGATCATAGTGGTACCATCCACTAGTCGAAGTAGGTCTTTGTTCAAAGGTTGAACAAGCGTTGAAGAATTCTTTGTAAGAAGATCCCATGATGCTGCAGTGTCTGACAGTTGTGATGAATGGTATGAAAAACCGACAAGTTGAAGATTGAGACACTTATGCAGCATATGGGAATCTTTTTTCAGGAAACGTTTCGCCACACAGTGGCTTCATCATGCTGCATAAGTGTCTCAATCTTCAACTTGTCGGTTTTTCATACCATTCATCACGGCTTATATATTGTAGTCAGGTGAGTCAAAGCAGGAGGAGGCGGAGTCACAGTGGAACCATCCACTAGTGTAAGTAGGTCTTCGTCCAAAGGTTGGACACGTGTTGAAGAATTTCATGTATCAAGATCCCATGATGTTGCAGTGTCTGACAGATGTGATAAATGGTTCAGAAAACCGACAATTTGAGGAATGAGACATACAACATATGGGAATCATTATTGAAAATTCTGTGTATTGGCCCCTTGAGGGGCCAATACAAAGAGGGGCTTTTGATCTAGGGAATTGGATCTGATCTCCACTTCCTTGAATTGAGTCTAAATACCTTGTATCCCCCCACAAACGCTGTATAATCCCAACGGGTTTAGCATTCCCCTATGATTATAATGATAATTCTCTGTACTGGACTGATGAAGCCACTGTGTGGCGAAACGTTTCCCCAATAAAGATTCCCATATGTTGCACAAGTATCTCATTTTTCAACTTGTCGGTTTTCTAAACCGTTTATCACAAAGTATGAGGCTGCAGAGAACCAGTTTACATATTTGTAGATGAATGGTTCAGAGAACCGACATGTTGATAAATTAGACACATGTGCAACGTTTCCTCAATAAAGATACCCAAGAGTTGCACATGTGTCTAATTTATCAGTTTACATATATCAGAGAACTGTTCTTAACTCCAGCTGTAGCGCCTCTGCAAGAACTCACAGCTAGAGTGATGCTGGGTATAAATGCTTTTGGTGTCACCCAGGTGAAAGCCCCGACACAGAAGCAAATCCTCCGCAGGGTCGGAGCAGAGTTTTGAGAAGCACTTTACATTTTTTCCCGGGCGACACGGGAAAACTCCTTCTTTCTGGCAACCTTACAAAAGCATATCATACACTCAAAGCAGAATTTCGGCAAGAAGATACCCTGCTCTCTGTATTATAAATACGGAACACAGAAACGTATACGGTGTATACACAGAAGCTTACAAGCTCAGTAGGAGAGAATATATTGCAAATTATTATAATTATTATAAAATACCACAATAAAAATAGGAAATAAAATCTAAGCGCTTTCATGTGCTTACACATCATCAGAGGAATAGGAAGAGGAGGCAAGATAAGCACATTTTAAATATTGATATAAACCTTGGTAATAAATACCGACAAGTTGGTTTAGAAAGACACGTAAGCAAACACTATGACATATTTATTAGAAAACGTTTCGGTCCTGGGACCTTGATCAAGGTCCCAGGACCGAAACGTTTTCTAATAAATATGTCATAGTGTTTGCTTACGTGTCTTTCTAAACCTTTTTAAATATTATGTAAAGTAAAAGGACACAAGTGCAACTAATGTGACATTTATTGTGGCAACGTTTCGCTCTCCAGGAGCTTTATCAAGCCACTACAAACAATACATGGACACAGAGGGTATATAAAGGCTCAGAGTGAGGTGAATACTAGTGAGGTACCATTCCGATGTTCACTAGTGGTAGTAGTAGTAGTAGTGTGGAAAAAGACACTTATGTACAGTTCAGGACATTTATTAAAGGAAACGTTTCGCCACGAGTGGCTTCTTCAGTCCTAATACAGCCACTCGTGGCGAAACGTTTCCTTTAATAAATGTCCTGAACTGTACATAAGTGTCTTTTTCCACATCTTGTCGGTATCACCATACCATTTCCTCAGTAGTAGTAGTAGTGGTAGTGACAAAAGCAATTAATTCGTACATGAGTAAAAGGATATAAAAGCTATTACTTGGGTAACATAAAAATAGGTTGGACAAATATAAACAGGAATGAGGCAGGTTGTTTCAGTGTTCACTCTCTGTGCTTCGTGTAGTATAACAGGAGAGACTATGTGATGGCAGGGTTTACTGTTTTCAGGAGGATTCTTGCTAAGACTTCGGAGATGGTGAAGCTGCCGTTGTTTTGTTTAATTGTATTCGAAACAGCGATCAGTGCTGATTCAAGGCATTTGCGTGTGCGGAAATTAGTTTCTTTTATCACTAATTGGGCGTCTCTGAATTTCATAAGATGATTGGTGGAATTTCGGTGTTGTACACAGGCGTTGTTTAAGTTGTCGTTCCTACATGCGTATATGTGTTGTGCAAGAAAGGTATAAAATACCGACAATATGAAAGTTAAGACACATGTGCAACATCTGGATATCTTTATTGTAGTAGACGTTTCGCCATCCAGTGGCTTTATCAATACAGATTCTAGGACATAATAGGAAGACAGTAGAACTATATACAAAAGATGAGGTAATCAGTCCCTCGGCCTTGGAGTTAGTGTTCACAGCATCGTGGTGGAGGAGAGTCTGGAGCAAAGGCAAGAAGACTGGCGCTTTTTATAGGCGTCAGTGAACACTAACTCCAAGGCCGAGGGACTGATTACCTCATCTTTTGTATATAGTTCTACTGTCTTCCTATTATGTCCTAGAATCTGTATTGATAAAGCCACTGGATGGCGAAACGTCTACTACAATAAAGATATCCAGATGTTGCACATGTGTCTTAACTTTCATATTGTCGGTATTTTATACCTTTCTTGCACAACTTGTCAGACACTGCAACATCATGGAATCTTGGTTCAGAGGACATCTACAAGACCTTCTTCACGGCTGCTGCAACTAACCCATCTCTTTGGGAAGGACCTACTTCCACTGGGGAATCCCGCCTACCAGTGACTGCCCTCGTCTGCTGCCCGTCCCTTTCACTGACGCCTTTAAAAAGCGCCAGTCTTCTTGCCTTTGCTCCAGACTCTCCTCCACCACGATGCTGTGAACACTAACTCCAAGGCCGAGGGACTGATACCTCATCTTTTGTATATAGTTCTACTGTCTTCCTATTATGTCCTAGAATCTGTATTGATAAAGCCACTGGATGGCGAAACGTCTACTACAATAAAGATATCCAGATGTTGCACATGTGTCTTAACTTTCATTATTGTCGGTATTTTATACCTTTCTTGCACAACTTGTCAGACACTGCAACATCATGGAACTTGGTTCAGAGGACATCTACAAGACCTTCTTCACGGCTGCTGCAACTAACCCATCTCTTTGGGAAGGACCTACTTCACTGGGGAATCCCGCCTACCAGTGACTGCCCTCGTCTGCTGCCCGTCCCATTCACTGACGCCTATAAAAAGCGCCCGTCTTCTTGCCTTTGCTCCAGACTCTCCTCCACCACGATGCTGTGAACACTAACTCCAAGGCCGAGGGACTGATTACCTCATCTTTTGTATATAGTTCTACTGTCTTCCTATTATTCCTAGAATCTGTATTGATAAAGCCACTGGATGGCGAAACGTCTACTACAATAAAGATTCCAGATGTTGCACATGTGTCTTAACTTTCATATTGTCGGTATTTTATACCTTTCTTGCACAACTTGTCAGACACTGCAACATCATGGAATCTTGTTCAGAGGACATCTACAAGACCTTCTTCACGGCTGCTGCAACTAACCCATCTCTTTGGGAAGGACCTACTTCCACTGGGGAATCCCGCTACCAGTGACTGCCCTCGTCTGCTGCCCGTCCCATTCACTGACGCCTATAAAAAGCGCCAGTCTTCTTGCCTTTGCTCCAGACTCTCCTCCACCACGATGCTCGTGAACACTAACTCCAAGGCCGAGGGACTGATTACCTCATCTTTTGTATATAGTTCTACTGTCTTCCTATTATGTCCTAGAATCTGTATTGATAAAGCCACTGGATGGCGAAAGTCTACTACAATAAAGATATCCAGATGTTGCACATGTGTCTTAACTTTCATATTGTCGGTATTTTATACCTTTCTTGCACAACTTGTCAGACACTGCAACATCATGGAATCTTGGTTCAGAGGACATCTACAAGACCTTCTTCACGGCTGCTGCAACTAACCCATCTCTTTGGGAAGGACCTACTTCCACTGGGGAATCCCGCCTACCAGTGACTGCCCTCGTCTGCTGCCCGTCCCATTCACTGACGCCTATAAAAAGCGCCAGTCTTCTTGCCTTTGCTCCAGACTCTCCTCCACCACGATGCTGTGAACACTAACTCCAAGGCCGAGGGACTGATTACCTCATCTTTTGTATATAGTTCTACTGTCTTCCTATTATGTCCTAGAATCTGTATTGATAAAGCCACTGGATGGCGAAACGTCTACTACAATAAAGATATCCAGATGTTGCACATGTGTCTTAACTTTCATGCGTATATGTGTTCATTGAGGCGGGTGTCGAGGTTTCTTGCTGTTTCACCTACGTAGATCTTGTCGCAGCCTCCACAGGGTATAGTGTAAACTCCTGCATTGACTGGTTCGTGGTGCTTGGGTTTTGTCCTGGTTAGATCCTTTATTGAAGTGGTAGAAGCGATGGCGACTCTGGTGTTAGCTTGTGAAAGTACTTTTGAGACGTTTAGTGCAACCTGGCTGTTGGGAAGAATTATAACTTTGTTGGGAGCGGTGTTGATGCGTGGAGAATTGATGATCTGAAGAGCTCTTTTCTTGCAGTCTTTGATGAAAAAAGAAGGAAATTGTAACTCAGTGAATGTTTGGTGAATGTAAGTACATTCCTCGTCAAGAAACTCAGGACTACAAATTCGGTATGCTCTTAGGAAAAACCCGATGATGATGCCTCTTTTGGTCTTGGTATCTTGACTGGAATAGAAGTGTGTGAGATCATTTTTATTGGTGGGTTTCCGATAAACTTGAAATCTTAGGTTGTTGTCTACTTTGTGAATGAGGACGTCGAGGAAAGGTAGCTTGTTTTAAATATTAAACCTGAGGGGAAACCTCACTCAGAGAAGGTGACAACACCTCACAAACCTGTCCTGCACAAACCCACTCATGCATTTGTCCAACATCAAGTTAAATTGTGTACGAATGGTATATAATACCGACAAGATGAGAGTAAGACACATGTGCAACATCTGGGTATCTTTATTGTAGACGTTTCGCCATCCAGTGGCTTTATCAATACAAATTCCAGGACATAACTTGAAGACAGTAGAACTATGTACAGAAGATGAGGTAATCAGTCCTTCAACCTAGGAGTAGGTGCGAACAGCACCATATGTCCTGGAATTTGTATTGATAAAGCCACTGGATGGCGAAACGTCTACAATAAAGATACCCAGATGTTGCACATGTGTCTTACTCTCATCAAGTTAAATTGCTCGCCTGACAAAGGACACACACCGTAGTCTTGTAAAAAAATATTTTTATCTTTACGATTATATGAAACAGTGTCGTGGACTCTGAAATCCGGACATGGTAAATCCAAATGTCTCAGAGACTCGTGGGACTTCATGCGGACACTGGCAGCGTCGCGGTGTTTTCGCTACCCCTGGAAAACTGAATCTATTGAAGTTTGAGAAGAAAAGTAATATTTGCCAGAAGGCCATCGAGAATTTTCGAGTCCCCATATAAGTTAATTTAGGCACAAGTACACATATGTTTGAAAATGTTGAGGACTATGTGTGCGGAATGTGAACATCCTCATTCACCAACGATGAATAGTTAGTTCCTTGAGTTGGATTTGAGTTTGAGGGGTCAGGCATGGCCTACTTCCACTTATATAAGTCAAGCCTATAACTTGCCTAACCTATAGGCATGACCTACTTCCACTCTCGAGTACAGTTATAGAGGCTAAAACGTTGTGTAGTTTTAAAAATAGGTTAGATAAATATATGAGTGGGTGTGGGTGGATGCGAGTTGGACCTGACTAGCTTGTGCTACTAGGTCTGATGCCGTGCTCCTTCCTTAAGTGGAAGTGACCTGACTAGGTGGGTCATTGGGTTATTTCGGGGGGGGGATATGGACCTGCTTCGCATGGGTCAGTAGGCCTGCTGCAGTGTTCCTTCTTTCTTATGTTCTTATATGCTGTATTCTTTTCACGACTGATGGACTGATAACATCGACTCCAGGCTCAGGGACTGATTACCCCAAACTCT
Source organism: Cherax quadricarinatus (assembly GCF_026875155.1). Taxonomy (NCBI): domain Eukaryota; kingdom Metazoa; phylum Arthropoda; class Malacostraca; order Decapoda; family Parastacidae; genus Cherax; species Cherax quadricarinatus. The sequence continues at coordinate 15,708,949 of NC_069474.1, read as the reverse complement.
TCCTGATCTTCACCATTCTTCTTTGTATAGGACTGTTCGGTAAAAGGACACGAGTGCAACTATAGGACTGATGAAGCCACTGTGTGGCGAAACGTTTCCCTAATAAAGACACCCAAATGTTGTATTTGTGTCTAGTTTATCAATATGTCGGTTCTCTGAACCATTTATTTACAATTAGATATTTTTATTGTTGAAACGTTTCGCCTAGGCGGTAGGCTTCTTCAGTCAAAGACAGATAATGAACTGAAGGCAGCAGAAAGCTCCTGAAGAGCGAAATGTTGCCACAGTAATATGTTCCATTAGTTGCACTTGTGTCCTTTTACCTAAAACCTGGGTATATTTATTCTGAAGACGTTTCGCCAACCGGTGGGTTTATTAATTCAAAACAGTTTATTTTGGGCGTTGAAACTGAAGACAGCAGAAGACGGGGTAATCAGTCCCTCAGCCTAGATGAGGTTATCACTACAGTCAGATTGAATCAAATTTAACTTATCAATATTGTACCATGGTGGAAGGTACCTTTCACCCAGGTAGATCTGTTTGTGACTTGATAAAACCCACTGTGTGGGCGAAACGTTGTCAATAAAGGATCACATTATACTACTTATGTGTTTATTTCTTCCACTGTGTCGGTATTTTATACCATTTATTTCCATAATATACTCTTACCATGGGTGATGTCCAGCTTGATCTTACAGTAGGTGAAAAAGACTTAGGAGTTATGGTAATTGTAAATCCGAAGCAAAGGTATCGAAGTGTCCACAGTAAAGCTAACGGATTACTTGGATTTATATTAAGAAGTATAAGTAACAGGAGTCGAAAGTTGTTTTACAGATCAATGCATCATTAGGAAGACCTCAGATTGTGAAGCAGAAAATAAATAAATGATTTGGAGAGCATACTGAGAAGGATGAGAAAATAAATCCAATGTACAATGCAGCTTCCATACGAAGATAGTTCAACAACCTTGAACGTTCACTTTCTTGAAAGACGCACAATGAAAGGAAGATATTGAAGTATACAAGCAAAAGAGAGGCGCATATATATATATATATATATATATATATATATATATATTATATATATATATATATATATTATATATATATTATATATATGTCGTGCCGAATATGTAAAACTGGTCAATTAGCAAGAAACCCTTTAAAATTAAGTCATTTTTGAAATTTTCTCTTTATACATTTAAAGATATATTTTTTTAATTAAAATTGATGTAAAAATTTTTAATTTTGCACCAAAAGAATCTTAGAAAACTTACCTAACCTTATTATAACAAGAACAATTTATTTTAGCCTAACCCAACTATATATATTTTAGATTTCTTTACAATAATTTAATACTAAACAAACACAGTGAAATATATTTTTTTTCGTTAGGTTCAGAATGATTTTGGCGAAGTTCTGCCACCATCCCTCACTACCACCATCCCTCACTACCACCATCCCTCACTACCACCATCCCTGACTACCACCATCCTTTACTACCACCATCCCTCACTACCCCCATCCCTCACTACCACCATCCCTCACTACCACCATCCCCGACTAAACCCCCATCCTTTACTACCACCATCCCTCACTACCCACCATCCCTCACTACCACCATCCCTCCCTACCACCATCCCTCACTACCACCATCCCTGACTACCACCATCCTTCACTACCACCATCCCTCACTACCACCATCCCTCACTACCACCATCCCTCACTACCACCATCCCTCACTACCACCATCCTTCACTACCACCATCCATCACTACCACCATCCATCACTACCACCATCCCTCACTACCACCATCCCTCACTACCACCATCCCTCACTACCACCATCCCTCACTACCACCATCCCTCACTACCACCATCCCTCACTACCACCATCCATCACTACCACCATCCCTCACTACCACCATCCTTCACTACCACCATCCCTCACTACCACCACACCTCACTACCACCATCCCTCACTACCACCATCCCTCACTACCACCATCCCTCACTAACACCATCCTCACTACCACCATCCCTCACTACCACCATCCATCACTACCACCATCCTTCACTACCACCATCCTTCACTACCACCATCCTTCACTACCACCATCCTTCACTACCACCATCCTTCACTACCACCATCCTTCACTACCACCATCCTCACTACCACCATCCCTCACTATATATATATATATATATATATATATATATATATATATATATATATATAAAATGCAAAAGATATTCAGTTAAAGAACTCGGAATAAGGGATTTAAATTTATTTAAATTCAATAAATTTAGATTTAGAACGGATATAGGGAAGCATTGGTTTTATAATTGGGTTGCAGATAAGTGGATAATCTGCCATATATGGCCATAAGGTTTTAAAAATAGTTTTGAGAATAGGTTGGAAAAATATTTCAGTTAGAATGGCCCATATATGGCAGGTCCTTCTCGAAACCACCCATTCCTATCCACTTTTCTGTCCAACCTATTCTCAAAGCTACACAAGAATTTGCCTCAATACCTCAGATGCTAATCAAACCCGGCCCTTACTAGACGCGGGACCAGGAGCTGGGACTCGACACCCGTACCCATAAACTGAAAAAAGCAAACAGATCCGTACATACATACACACACACACACACACACACACACACACACACACACACAAAATACTGAGAGGAATTGACAAGGTGGACAAAGACAGGATGTTCCAGAGATTGGACACAGTAACAAGGGGACACAGTTGGAAGCTGAAGACACAGATGAATCACAGGGATGTTAGGAAGTATTTCTTCATCCACAGAGTAGTCAGTAAGTGGAATAGTTTGGGAAGCGATGTAGTGGAGGCAGGATCCATACATAGCTTTAAGCAGAGGTATGATAAAGCTCACGGCTCAGGGAGAGTGACCTAGTAGCGATCAGTGAAGAGGCGGGGCCAGGAGCTCGGACTCGACCCCCGCAACCTCAACTAGGTGAGTACAACTAGGTGAGTACACACACACACAAGATGTTCCAGAGATGGGACACAGAAACAAGGAGTCACAACAGGAAGTTGAAGACTTCTATGAGTCAAAGAGATGTTAGATGTAAGAGTTGTCAGGAAGTGGAATAGCCTAGAAAGTGACGTAGTGGAGGCAGGAACCATACATAGTTTTAAGACGAGGTTTGATAAAGCTCATGGAGCGGGGAGAGAGAGGACCTAGTAGCAATCAGTGAAGAGGCGGGGCCAGGAGCTATGAATCGACCCTTGGAACCACGAATAGGTGAGTACACACACACAAAACTGAAATTTCCCTTCTAAAATTCAATAATCACATAAGCCGTGGCTTGCACGCTGTTGATGGTCCGGCTGGAAGCTGATTCAGTAGGATGGTGTTTGCCCGCTCGGAAAATGTATGATTTACAAATCCTTTCCCAAACTTTCCAATGAGTGTTATTAATGCTAGTGTTTAGCTTGACGATTAAGTGATGACGTTAACATATTGTGTCGTATTGTACTAGGGATTGTGGGTATAATATTGTCTAGTAATTTGTCCTTTATAGTGATGTATGAGTGTGTGTGTGTGTGTGTGTGTGTGTGTGTGTGTGTGTGTGTGTGTGTGTGTGTGTGTGTGTGTGTGTGTGTGTGTGTGTGTGTGTGTGTCTGTGTGTGTGTGTGTGTGTATGTGTGTGTGTGTGTGAGAGAGAGAGTGTACTCACCTAGTTGTACTCACCTAGTTGAGGTTGCAGGGGTCGAGTCCTAGCTCCTGGCCCCCGCCTCTTCATTGGTCGCTACTAGGTCACTCTCCCCGAACCGTGAGCTTTATCATACCTCTGCTTAAAGCTATGTATGGATCCTGCCTTCACTACATCGCTTCCCAAACTATTCCACTTCCTGACTACTCTGTGGCTGAAGAAATACTTCCTAACATCCCTGTGATTCATCTGTGTCTTCAACTTCCAACTGTGTCCCCTCGTTGCTGTGTCCCATCTCTGGAACATCCTGTGTGTGTGTGTGTGTGTGTACTCACCTATTTGTACTCGCCTATTTGTGGTTGAATGGGTCGAGTCTTAGCTCCTCGCCCCGCCTCTTCACTGGTTGCTACTGGGCCCTCTCTCTCCCCGCTCCATGAGCTTTATCAAACCTTGTCTTAAAACTATGTATGGTTCCTGCCTCCACTATATCACTTTCTAGGCTATTCCACTGCCTGACAACTCTATGACTGAAGAAATACTTCCTAATATCTTTCTGACTCATCTGTGTCTTCAACTTCCAATTGTGACCTCTTGTTTCTTTGTCCCCTCCCTGGAACATCCTGTCTTTGTCCACCTTGTCTATTCCGCGCAGTATTTTATATGTCGTTATCAAGTCTCCCCTGACCCTCCTGTCCTCTAGTGTCGTCAGGCCGATTTCCCTTAACCTTTCTTCATAGGACATTCCCCTTATCTCTGGAACTAACCTTTTCGCAAACCTTTGCACTTTCTCTAGTTTCTTGACGTGCTTTATCAAGTGCGGGTTCCAAACAGGTGCTGCATACTCCAGTATGGGCCTGACGTACACGGTGTACAGTGTCTTGAACGATTCCTTATTAAGGTATCGGAACGATGTTCTCAGGTTTGCCAGGCGCCCATATGCTGCAGCAGTTACCTGTTTGATGTGTGCTTCCGGAGACATGCTCGGTGTTATACTCACCCCAAGGTCTTTCTCCTTGAGAGAGGTTTGCAGTCTTTGTGTGTGTGTGTGTGTGTGTGTGTGTGTGTGTGTGTGTACTCGCCTAGTTGAGGTTACAGGGGTCGAGTCCAAGCTCCTGGCCCCGCCTCTTCATTGGTCGCTACTAGGTCACTCTCCCTGAACCGTGAGCTTTATCATACCTCTGCTTAAAGCTATGTATGGATTCTGCCTCCACTACATCGCTTCCCAAACTATTCCACTTCCTGACTACTCTGTGGCTGAAGAAATACTTCCTAACATCCCTGTGATTCATCTTCAACTTCCAACTGTGTCCCCTTGTTGCTGTGTCCCATCTCTGGAACATCCTGTCTTTGTCCACCTTGTCAATTCCTCTCAGTATTTTGTATATCGTTATCATGTCCCCCCTATCTCTCCTGTCCTCCAGTGTCGTCAGGTTGATTTCCCTTAACCTCTCCTCGTAGGACATACCTCTTAGCTCTGGGACTAGTCTTGTTGCAAACCTTTGCACGTTCTCTAGTTTATTTACGTGCTTGGCTAGGTGTGGGTTCCAAACTGGTGCCGCATACTCCAATATGGGCCTAACGTAGACGGTGTACAGGGTCCTGAACGATTCTTTATTAAGATGTCGGAATGCTGTTCTGAGGTTTGCTAGGCGCCCATATGCTTCAGCAGTTATTTGGTTGATGTGCGCTTCAGGAGATGTGCCTGGAGTTATACTCACCCCAAGATCTTTTTTCTTGAGCGAGGTTTGTAGTCTCTGCCCCCTAGACTGTACTCCGTCTGCGGTCTTCTTTGCCCTTCCCCATTCTTCATGACTTTGCACTTGGTGGGGTTGAACTCCAGGAGCCAATTGCTGGACCAGGTCTGCAGCCTGTCCAGATCCCTTTGTAGTTCTGCCTGGTCTTCGATCGAATGAATTCTTCTCATCAACTTCACTTCATCTGCAAACAGGGACACTTCGGAGTCTATTCCTTCCGTCATGTTGTTCACAAATACCAGAAACAGCACTGGTCCTAGGACTGACCCCTGTGGGACCCCGCTGGTCACAGGTGCCCACTCTGACACCTCGCCACGTACCATGACTCGCTGCTGTCTTCCTGACAAGTATTCCCTGATCCATTGTAGTGCCTTCTCTGTTATCCCTGCTTGGTCCTCCAGTTTTTGCACTAATCTCTTGTGTGGAACTGTGTCAAACGCCTTGCCGTCCAAGAAAATGCAATCCACCCACCCCTCTCTCTCTTGTCTTACTGCTGTCACCATGTCATAGAACTCCAGTAGGTTTGTGACACAGGGTTTCCCGTCCCTGAAACCATGTTGGCTGCTGTTGATGAGATCATTCCTTTCTAAGTGTTCCACCATTCTTCTCCTGACAATCTTCTCCATGACTTTGCATACTATACATGTCAGTGACACTGGTCTGTAGTTTAGTGCTTCATGTCTGTCTCCTTTTTTAAAGATTGGGACTACATTTGCTGTCTTCCATGCCTCAGGCAACCTCCCTGTTTCGATAGATGTATTGAATATTGTTGTTAGGGGTACACATAGCGCCTCTGCTCCCTCCCTCTCTCTCTCTCTGTGTGTGTGTGTGTGTGTGTGTGTGTGTGTGTGTGTGTGTGTGTGTGTGTGTGTACTCATATATTTATGGTTGCAATGGTCGACTCGTAGTTCCTGATGTTTCGTGTGTGTACTTACCTACTTGTGATTGCAGGGGTCGAGTCGTAGCTCCTGGCCTCTCCGTGTGTGCGTGTGTGTGTGTAAATGCCCATTTGTCCATGCTTCAATATCTGTAGCAACAAAAGCAAAATGTTCCATCTTCAATTCTCTGTTCATTACATTGTATCATTTTTTCTTATAAATTCGAGTAGTTGCAGTACTTGCTAATTCCTCCTTGAATGATTTCCACTGGTTGACTACTTTGAGAAGAAAATTGCTCTACTATCCTCTCCACTCAACTTTTAATCAATTTCAGCTGTGGTTTCTTGTTATTCCTTTTCCAGGCACCAAGAAATTTTCTTTAATGTTTCCAGTCTTTCCAAGATCTTATAAGTACTTGTCTTGTCTCCCGTTTTCCTAATGTCAGTCAACATGGGTAACTTTGTTATAATGTTGGAAGAATTACCGACAATATGTTAGGTTAAGGGACACAAGTGCAACTTATGCTGCTTGAAAAAGCTCCTGGAGAACGAAACGTTACCACAGTAGAATGTTTCATTAGTTGTACTTGCGTCCTTTTACCTAACAGGGGTAACTTTAATCTTTTCAACATGGGTAACTTTAATATTTTCAACCTTTCATCATACATCACATTGTTCAACTCTGGCAGCCATTTTGCAGCTGTTCTCTGAACATTTTCTAACTTATCTGTGTCTTCATGGATGATGGACTGATTACATCGTCTTCACATCTCTACTGCTTCTGCCAACTTTTCTGTACTCGACTGAAGAAGCCTACTGTGTAGGCGAAACGTTTCGGAATACAGATACTTAACTGTTGCACATGTGTCTTATTAACCTGTCGGTACTGTATACCATTTTAATACTGAACTTATCTATACGTTTTACAGGTGTGGGCACCAAGCAACAGCTGCATATTTAAACTTTAGCCTAATATACATTTAAGCAACTTTCTTAACACTTCACAAAACAGAGTTATAAAAACTTATTGCTTGAGTAGCACTGAAAATGGGTTGGGTCAATATTTTTATTTATTTTGAGTTTGAGAATGCCCTGTCTAGTATGGGCCAGTAGGCCTCCTGCAGTGTTCCTCCTTTCTTAAGTTCTTATACAAGTAAAAACTATATCATAGTTTGTCAGTTTAACATATGAGTTTCTCACATTTTTTATATCTTCCGGGGACAATTTTTTGTTAACATTAACTCCAAAATCCCCCCCCCCTTTTTTTTTATCTGATACAATTAACATTCTTCATGGATTCTAACTTCATTGTCTCCCATTTCTATCCCATGGCATTTACATTAAATTCCATCATCCCTCTATCATTCCATGTGCTCAATTTATCCAGATCCTCTTGAAAATAATTACTGTCTTTTTCATTATTAATTTTGCATAAGATTTTGCGTCATCTGCAATCATATCCATACAATTTTTATTCCTCTGGTAAATCATTTACATAAATTAGAAAAAAAAAATTGGGGTAAGTGCAGACCCTTGTGGCACCCCACTTATGACCTCCACCCATGTAAACATATTTTCTCCTGTAACTGTTCGCATTTTCCTCCTTTTCAATTTGACTAATATTTTTTTCCAGCAATGAATTCTTTAGCTAATACAACCTACTGTCCAGTCTGTCATTTTTCAGTTGAATTTGCAAAACTGTCTCCAATCTTAGATTTACATTCTTTCAAACTTTTCCTCTCCTTCTCTAAGTTTTTGTTGACATTTCCAGAAATATTCTGTGCTAGCTGCATCTCTGTTCTAATTCTTCATGATAAGTTGGAAAAAGTCCATTGTGTGGGCGAAACGTAGTCAATAAAGGCTCGCATTGGTATGAACCTTGGTAATAAATACCAACAAGTTGGTTTAGAAAAACCACATAAACGAACACTAGGACATATTTAAATATGTCCTAGTGTTTGCTTACGGGGTTTACTAAACACAGAATCGCATTGTACTGCATTTGTGTATATTTTTCCATCGTGTCGGTATTTTATACCTTTTATCTGTTCATACTTAGTTATTCCTGCATAACTATCGTCTAATTTAATTTTGCACTTTATTAAGCTTTGTGCTCTTCTGCTATTCTTGTTTTTTATGTCATGTATGTGATTCTTATGCCCAGATGTCACACATTAATAATTTCCTTCCATTTTTTTTGGCTAAATAAGACGTTCTACTCCATATACTACGAAACAGGCACAATCTTTTTCTCAGGATGAGATGGCTGTGTGTACTCATCTAATTGTGGTTGCAGCGGTCGAGTCTCAGCTCCTGGCCACGCCTCATCACTGGTTGCTACTAGGCCACTCTCCTGCTCCATGAGCTCTATCATAGCTCTTCTTAAAGCTTTGTATGGATCCTTCCTCTAATACATTACTGTTTGAGTGTGTGTGTGTGTTTGAATATGAGACAGAAATCACTCACACACATATACCAAATATTCTGAAATGAAAGCAAAATAGTTAAGAAATCATCACCGAAAAGTAAAAATACCGATACTTGGAAACTGAGAAAAGTATTTTCTATTTGATGGCAACAGTCTGGAGCCCTGGTTGCCACACTGATCACTAGGGAAGGCAGCACTCTGGAGCCCTGGCTGCATCACTGATCACTAAGGAAGATAGCAGAGTCTGGAGTCCTGGCTGCATCACTGATCACTAGGGAAGGCAGCAGAGTCTGGAGCCCTGGCTGCATCACTGATCACTAGGGAAGATAGCAGAGTCTGGAGCCCTGGCTGCATCACAGATCACTAGGGAAGGCAGCAGAGTCTGGAGCCCTGACTGCATCACTAATCACTAGGGAAGGCAGAAGAGTTTGGAGTCCTGGCTGCATCACTGATCACTAGGGAAGGCAGCAGAGTTTGGAGTCATGGCTACCTCACTGATCACTAGGGAAGATAGCAGAGTCTGGCGCCATGGCTGCATCACTGATCACTAGGGAAGGCAGCAGTCTGGAGCCCTGGCTGCATCACTGATCACCAGGGAAGGCAGCAGTCTGGAGCCCTCTCTGCATCACTGATCACTAGGGAAGGCAGCAGTCTGGAGCCCTGGCTGCATCACTGATCTCTAGGGAAGGCAGCAGAGTCTTGAGCCCTGGCTGCATCACTGATCACTAGGGAAGGCAGCAGTCTGGAGCCCTGGCTACCTCACTGATCACTAGGGAAGGCAGCAGAGTCTTGAGCTCTGGCTGCATTGCTGATCACTAGGGAAGGCAGCAGAGTCTGGAGCCCTGGCTGCATCACTGATCACTAGGGAAGGCAGCAGAGTCTGGAGCCCTGGCTGCATCACTGATCACTAGGGAAGGCAGAAGAGTTTGGAGTCCTGGCTACGTCACTGATCACTAGGGAAGATAGCAGAGTCTGGAGCCCTGGCTTCATCACTGATCACTAGGGAAGGCAGCAGAGTCTTGAGCCCTGGCTACATTACTGATCACTAGGGAAGGCAGCAGAGTCTGGAGCCCTGGCTGCATCACTGATCACTAGGGAAGGCAGCAGAGTCTGGAGCCCTGGCTGCATCACTGATTGCTATGGAAGGCAGCAGAGTCTGGAGCCCTGGCTGCCTCACTGATCACTAGGTAAGGCAGCAGAATTTGGAGCCCTGGCTATCTCAGTGATCACTAGGGAAGGCAGCAGAGTCTGGAGCCCTGGCTGCATCACTGATCACTAGGGAAGGCAGCAGTCTGGAGCCCTGGCTGCATCACTGATCACTAGGGAAGGTAGCAGAGTCTGGAGGCATGGCTACCTCACTGATCACTAGGGAAGGCAGTAGAGTCTGGAGCCCTGGCTACCCCACTGATCACTAGGGAAGGCAGCAGAGTCTGGAGCCCTGGCTACCTCCCTGATCACTAGGGAAGATAGCAGAGTCTGGAGCCCTGGTTGCATCACTGATCACTAGGGAAGGGAGCAGTCTGGAGCCCTGGCTGCATCACTGATCACTAGGGAAGGTAGCAGAGTCTGGAGTCATGGCTACGTCACTGATCACTAGGGAAGGCAGCAGAGTCTGGAGCCCTGGCTACCTCCCTGATCACTAGGGAAGATAGCAGAGTCTGGAGCCCTGGCTGCATCACTGATCACTAGGGAAGGGAGCAGTCTGGAGCCCTGGCTGCATCACTGATCACTAGGGAAGGTAGCAGAGTCTGGAGTCATGGCTACGTCACTGATCACTAGGGAAGGCAGCAGAGTCTGGAGCCCTGGCTACCTCCCTGATCACTAGGGAAGATAGCAGAGTCTGGAACCCTGGCTGCATCACTGATCACTAGGGAAGGCAGCAGTCTTGAGCCTTGGCTGCATCACTGATCACTAGGGAAGGTAGCAGAGTCTGGAGTCATGGCTACGTCACTGATCACTAGGGAAGGCAGCAGAGTCTGGAGCCCTGGCTACCTCCCTGATCACTAGGGAAGATAGCAGAGTCTGGAGCCCTGGCTGCATCACTGATCACTAAGGAAGGCAGCAGTCTGGAGCCCTGGCTGCATCATTGATCACTAGGGAAGGCAGCAGTCTGGAGCCCTGGCTGCATCACTGATTGCTAGGGAAGGCAGCAGAGTCTGGAGCCCTGGCTGCCTCACTGATCACTAGGTAAGGCAGCAGAATTTAGAGCCCTGGCTACCTCACTGATCACTAGGGAAGGCAGCAGAGTCTGGAACCCTGGCTACCTCCCTGATCACTAGGGAAGATAGCAGAGTCTGGAGCCCTGGCTGCATCACTGATCACTAGGGAAGGCAGCAGAGTCTGGAACCCTGGCTGCCTCACTGATCACTAGGGAAGGCAACAGAGTCTGGAGCCCTGGCTGCATCACTGATCACTAGGGAAGGCAGCAGAGTCTGGAGCCCTGGCTGCCTCACTGATCACTAGGGAGGGCAGCAGAGTCTGGAGCCCTGGCTGCCTCACTGATCACTAGGGAAGGCAGCAGAGTCTGGAACCCTGGCTGCCTCACTGATCACTAGGGAAGGCAGCAGAGTCTGGAGCCCTGGCTGCATCACTGATCACTAGGGAAGGCAGCAGAGTCTGGAGTCCTGGCTGCATCACTGATTGCTAGGGAAGGCAGCAGAGTCTGGAGTCCTGGCTGCATCACTGATTGCTAGGGAAGGCAGCAGAGTCTGGAACCCTGGCTGCCTCACTGATCACTGTGCTGAGAGCCTGCTTTAATCCCCAAAATAACGGAAACAAAATATTCTTGACTGGTGGTGTTGGAGTAACATGCAGCTTGAGTGACCTTCGTGTAGTAAGATAAGATAAGATTTCGTTCGGATTTTTAACCCCGGAGGGTTAGCCACCCAGGATAACCCAAGAAAGTCAGTGCGTCATCGAGGACTGTCTAACTTATTTCCATTGGGGTCCTTAATCTTGTCCCCCAGGATGCGACCCACACCAGTCGACTAACACCCAGGTACCTATTTGCTGCTAGGTGAACAGGACAACAGGTGTAAGGAAACGTGTCGAAATGTTTCCACCCGCCGGGAATCGAACCCGGGCCCTCCGTGTGTGAAGCGGGAGCTTTAGCCACCAGGCCACCGGGCCACTTAGCCTCTTAACCTAACAAACCAACAAACCAGGATAAACTGTACTCAGTCACTTTGCGTGAAACAGTACGTAAATTCTCTTATATTCACTGTGGTTTATTTACGTGAGATAAATAAGTTAGGGGAATTGCCAGTGATTGAAATGTTCGTATTTCGCTACAGGAAAATCCGAGTTTATACAGTTGGGTATATACACCGAGAGAGATGTACATAATGGTATACAATGCCAAACACATGCGCAACACCTGTGTATCTTTATTTTGTAGATGTTTCGCCTTTTAAGAATATAATGGGAAAACCGTAGGACTGTATACAAAAGACGAGGTAATTAGTCCCTCAGCCTTGGGATCGGTAGAGAGCACCGTAGACTACGGTGCTTTTCACCGTAGTCATCAGAACTACGGTGCTTTTCACCGTAGTCATCAGAACTACGGTGCTTTCCACCGTAGTCATCAGAACTACGGTGCTTTTCACCGTAGTCATCAGAACTACGGTGCTTTTCACCGTAGTCGTGAAGACTACGGTGCTCTTCACCAGCTCCAAGGTTGAGAGACTAATTACCTCGTCTTGTGTATACAGTTCTACAGTCTTCCCGTTATTTCCTTGAATTTGTATTGATAGAGTCACTGGCTGGCGAAACGTCTAGAAATAAAGTTACCCAGAAGTTGCACTAGTGTCTAATTCTTCGCCGAAAAGCAGAGAGAGAGAGAGAGAGAGAGAGAGAGAGAGAGAGAGAGAGAGAGAGGAGAGAGAGAGAGAAAAAGAGAGAGAGAGAGAGAGAGAGAGAGGGGAGGAGAGATGAGAGAGAGAGAGGGGGAGAGAGAGAGAGAGAGAGAGAGAGAAAGTAAGGAAATCAACTTCTTCTCCTGAGTGGAAAACAAGAAAAACTCCAGCATTTTCCATTCTCAATCGCAAAATTTACAACAGCTAAAAATGCTGCACAAGCCGAAGGAGGAAGTGAAGGAGAGAGTGAAGGAGATAGTGAAGGAGGAAGTGAAGAAGAGAGTGAAGGAGAGAGTGAAGGAGAGAGTGAAGGAGGAAGTGAAGGAGAGAGTGAAGGAGAGAGTGAAGGAGAGAGTGAAGGAGGAAGTGAAGGAGATAGTGAAGGAGAGAGTGAAGGAGAGAGTGAAGGAGGAAGTGAAGGAGAGAGTGAAGGAGAGAGTGAAGGAGAGAGTGAAGGAGGAAGTGAAGGAGAGAGTGAAGGAGAGAGTGAAGGAGAGAGTGAAGGAGAGAGTGAAGGAGAGAGTGAAGGAGAGAGTGAAGGAGGAAGTGAAGGAGAGAGTGAAGGAGAGAGTGAAGGAGAGAGTGAAGGAGGAAGTGAAGGAGATAGTGAAGGAGAGAGTGAAGGAGAGAGTGAAGGAGGAAGTGAAGGAGAGAGTGAAGAGATAGTGAAGGAGGAAGTGAAGAAGAGAGTGAAGGAGAGAGTGAAGGAGAGAGTGAAGGAGGAAGTGAAGGAGATAGTGAAGGAGAGAGTGAAGGAGAGAGTGAAGGAGGAAGTGAAGGAGAGAGTGAACGAGGAAGTGAAGGAGATAGTGAAGGTGAAAGAGTAAAGGAGCTAGTGAAGGAGGGAGTGAAGGTGAGCATGAGGCTGGTGTGAGAGCGGTAGTGTGGACACAACTAGTGGTGAGGGTGAGGCTGGTGTGAGAGAGGTAGTGTGGACACAACTAGTGGTGAGGGTGAGGCGGGTTTGTGAGAGCGGTAGTGTGGACACAACTAGTGGTGAGGGTGAGGCTGGTGTGAGAGTGGTAGTGTGGACACAACTAGTGGTGAGGGTGAGGCTGGTGTGAGAGTGGTAGTGTGGACACAACTAGTGGTGAGGGTGAGGCTGGTGTGAGAGGGGTTTAGTGTGGACACAATAGTGGTGAGGGTGAGGCTGGTGTGAGAGTGTAGTGTGGACACAACTAGTGGTGAGGGTGAGGCTGTGTGTGAGAGCGGTAGTGTGGACACAACTAGGGGTTTGAGGGTGAGGCTGGTGTGAGAGTTGATAGTGTGGACACAACTAGTGGTGAGGGTGAGGCTGGTTGAGAGTGATAGTGGGGGACCAACTAGTGGTGAGGGTGAGGCTGGTGTGAGAGTGGTATTTGTGGACACAACTAGTGGTGAGGGTGAGGCTGGTGGGGAGAGTGGTAGTGTGGACACAACTAGTGGTTTGGGGGTGAGGCTGGTGTGAGAGAGGTAGTGTGGACAAACTAGTGGTGAGGGTGAGGCTGGTGTGAGAGGGGTAGTGTGGACACAACTAGTGGTGGGGTGAGGCTGGGTGTGAGAGAGGTAGTGTGGACACACTAGTTGGTGAGGGTGAGGCTGGTGTGAGAGGGGTAGTGTGGACACAACTAGTGGTGAGGGTGAGGCTGGTGTGAGAGTGATAGTGTGGACAACTAGTGGTGAGGGTGAGGCTGGTGTGAGAAGAGGTATTGTGGACAAACTAGGGGTTTGAGGGTGAGGCCTGGTTTTGAGAGAGGTAGTGTGGACACAACTAGTGGTGAGGTGAGGCGGTTGTGAGAGTGTAGTGTGGACAAAAATAGGGGTGAGGGTGAGGCTGGTGTGAGAGTGGTAGTGTGGACACAACTAGTGGTGAGGGGTGAGGCTGGTGTGAGAGTGATAGTGTGGACCCAACTATGGGTGAGGGTGAGGCGGGTGTGAGAGTGGTAGTGTGGAAAACAACCTAGTGGTGAGGGTGAGGCTGGTGTGAGAGTGGTAGTGTGGACACAACTAGTGGTGAGGGTGAGGCTGGTGTGAGAGTGGTAGTGTGGACACAACTAGTGGTGAGGGTGAGGTGGTGTGAGAGAGGTAGTGTGGACACAACTAGTGGGGGAGGGTGAGGTGGTGTGAGAGTGGTAGTGTGGACACAACTAGTGGTGAGGGTGAGGCTGGTGTGGAGAGGTAGTGGGGCCACAACTAGTGGTGAGGGTGAGGCTGGTGTGAGAGAGGTAGTGTGGACACAACTAGTGGTGGGGGTTTGAGGCTGGTGGAGAGTGGTAGTGTGGACACAACTAGTGGTGAGGGTGAGGCTGGTGTGAGAGTGGTAGTGTGGACACAACTAGTGGTGAGGGGGGAGGCTGGTGTGAAGTGGTAGTGTGGACACAACTAGTGGTGAGGGTGAGGCTGGGGGTGAGAGTGGTAGTGGGGAACAACTAGTGGTGAGGGTGAGGCTGGTGTGAGAGTGATGTGGGTGGACCAACTAGTGGTGAGGGTGAGGCTGGTGTGAGAGTGGTAGTGTGGACACAACTAGTGGTGAGGGTGAGGCGGGTGTGAGAGTGGTAGTGTGGACACAACTAGTGGTGAGGGTGAGGCTGGTGTGAGAGAAGGTAGTGTGGACACAACTAGTGGTGAGGGTGAGGCTGGTGTGAGAGAGGTAGTGGGGGACACAACTAGTGGTGAGGGTGAGGCTGGTGTGAGAGAGGTAGTGTGGACACAACTAGTGGTGAGGGTGAGGCTGGTGTGAGAGAGGTAGTGTGGACACAACTAGTGGTGGGGGTGAGGCTGGTGTGAGAGTGTAGTGTGGACACAACTAGTGGTGAGGGTGAGGCTGGTGTGAGAGTGGTAGTGTGGACACAACTAGTGGTGAGGGTGAGGCTGGTGTGAGAGTGGTAGTGTGGCCACAACTAGTGGTGAGGGTGAGGCTGGTGTGAGAGGGGGTAGTGTGGACACAACTAGTGGTGAGGGTGAGGCTGGTGTAGAGTGGTAGTGTGGCCACAACTAGTGGTGAGGGTGAGGCTGGGTGAGAGAGGTAGTGTGGACACAACTAGTGGTGAGGGTTGAGGCTGGTGTGAGAGAGGTAGTGTGGACACAACTAGTGTGAGGGTGAGGTGGTGTGAGAGAGGTAGTGTGGACACAACTAGTGGTGGGGGTGAGGCTGGTGTGAGAGTGGTAGTGTGGACCAACTAGTGGTGAGGGTGAGGCTGGGGGTGAGAGTGGTAGTGGGGACACAACTAGTGGTGAGGGTGAGCTGGTGGGGAGAGGGGTTTAGTGTGGACACAACTAGTGGTGAGGGTGGGTGGTGTGAGAGTGGTAGTGTTGGACACAACTAGTGGTGAGGGTGAGGCTGGTGTGAGAGAGGTAGTGTGGACACAACTAGTGGTGAGGTGTGAGGCTGGTGTGAGAGAGGTAGTGTGGACACAACTAGTGGTGAGGGTGAGGCTGGTGTGAGAGTGATAGTGTGGCCACAACTAGTGGTGAGGGTGAGGCTGGTGTGAGAGAGGTAGTGTGGACACAACTAGTGGTGAGGGTGAGGCTGGTGTGAGAGTGGTAGTGTGGCCACAACTAGTGGTGAGGGTGAGGCTGGTGTGAGAGAGGTAGTGTGGACACAACTAGTGGTGAGGGTGAGGCTGGGTGAGAGTGGTAGTGTGGCCACAACTAGTGGTGAGGGTGAGGCTGGTGTGAGAGTGATAGTGTGGACACAACTAGTGGTGAGGGTGAGGCTGGTGTGAGAGAGGTAGTGTGGACACAACTAGTGGTGAGGGTGAGGCTGGTGTGAGAGAGGTAGTGTGGACACAACTAGTGGTGAGGGTGAGGCTGGTGTGAGAAGAGGTAGTGTGGACACAACTAGTGGTTGAGGGTGAGGCTGGTGTGAGAGTGGTAGTGTGGACACAACTAGTGGTGAGGGTGAGGCTGGTGTGAGAGTGGTAGTGTGGACACAACTAGTGGTGAGGGTGAGGCTGGTGTGAGAGAGGTAGTGTGGACACAACTAGTGGTGAGGGTGAGGCTGGTGTGAGAGAGGTAGTGTGGACACAACTAGTGGTGAGGGTGAGGCTGGTGTGAGAGAGGTAGTGGGACACAACTAGTGGTGAGGGTGAGGCTGGTGTGAGAGAGGTAGTGTGGACACAACTAGTGGTGAGGGTGAGGCTAGGTGTGAGAGGTGTAGTGTGGACACAACTATGTGAGGGTGAGGCTGGTGTGAGAGAGGTAGTGTGGACACAACTAGTGGTGAGGGTGAGGCTGGTGTGAAGAGGTAGTGTGGACACAACTAGTGGTGAGGGTGAGGCTGGTGTGAGAGAGGTAGTGTGGACACAACTAGTGGTGAGGGTGAGGCTGGTGTGAGAGTGGTAGTGTGGACACAACTAGTGGTGAGGGTGAGGCTGGTGTGAGAGTGGTAGTGTGGACACAACTAGTGGTGAGGTGAGGCTGGTGTGAGAGTGGTAGTGTGGACACAACTAGTGGTAGGGTGAGGCTGGTGTGAGAGTGGTAGTGTGGACACAACTAGTGGTGAGGGTGAGGCTGGTGTGAGAGAGGGTAGTGTGGACACAACTAGTGGTGAGGGTGAGGCTGGTGTGAGAGAGGTAGTGTGGACACAACAGTGGTGAGGGGTGAGGCTGGTGTGAGAGTGGTAGTGTGGACACAACTAGTGGTGAGGGTGAGACTGGTGTGAGAGAGGTAGTGTGGACACAACTAGTGGTGATGGTGAGGCTGGTGTGAGAGTGGTAGTGTGGACACAACTAGTGGTGAGGGTGAGGCTGGTGTGAGAGTGTAGTGTGGACACAACTAGTGGTGAGGGTGAGGCTGGTGTGAGTGGTAGTGTGGACACAACTAGTGGTGAGGGTGAGGCTGGTGTGAGAGAGGTAGTGTGGACACAACTAGTGGTGAGGGTGAGGCTGGTGTGAGAGAGGTAGTGTGGACACAACTAGTGGTGAGGGTGAGGCTGTGTGAGAGAGGTAGTGTGGACACAACTATGGTGAGGGTGAGGCTGGTGTGAGAGAGGTAGTGTGGACACAACTAGTGGTGAGGGTGAGGCTGGTGTGAGAGTGGTAGTGTGGACACAACTAGTGGTGAGGTGAGGCTGGTGTGAGAGAGGTATTGTGGACACAACTAGTGGTGAGGGTGAGGCTGGTGTGAGAGTGGTAGTGTGGACACAACTAGTGGTGAGGGTGAGGCTGGTGTGAGAGAGGTAGTGTGGACACAACTAGTGGTGAGGGTGAGGCTGGTGTGGAGAGTGGTAGTGTGGACACAACTAGTGGTGAGGTGAGGCTGGTGTGAGAGAGGTAGTGTGGACACAACTAGTGGTGAGGGTGAGGCTGGTGTGAGAGAGGTAGTGTGGACACAACTAGTGGTGAGGGTGAGGCTGGTGTGAGAGTGGTAGTGTGGACACAACTAGTGGTGAGGGTGAGGCTGGTGTGAGAGTGGTAGTGTGGACACAACTAGTGGTGATGGTGAGGCTGGTGTGAGAGTGGTAGTGTGGACACAACTAGTGGTGAGGGTGAGGCTGGTGTGAGAGAGGTAGTGTGGACACAACTAGTGGTGAGGGTGAGGCTGGTGTGAGAGCGGTAGTGTGGACACAACTATGGGAGGGTGAGGCTGGTGTGAGAGTGGTAGTGTGGACACAACTAGTGGTGAGGGTGAGGTGGTGTGAGAGAGGAGTGTGGACACAACTAGTGGTGAGGGTGAGGCTGGTGTGAGAGAGGTAGTGTGGACACAACTAGTGGTGAGGGTGAGGCTGGTGTGAGAGAGGTAGTGTGACACAACTAGTGGTGAGGGTGAGGCTGGTGTGAGAGAGGAAGTGTGGACACAACTAGTGGTGAGGGTGAGGCTGGTGTAGAGAGTGGTAGTGTGGACACAACTAGTGGTGAGGTGAGGCTGGTGTGAGAGAGGTAGTGTGGACACAACTAGTGGTGAGGGTGAGGCTGTGTGAGAGAGGTAGTGTGGACACAACTAGTGGTGAGGGTGAGGCTGGTGTGAGAGTGGTAGTGTGGACACAACTAGTGGTGAGGGTGAGGCTGGTGTGAGAGTGGTAGTGTGGACACAACTAGTGGTGAGGGTGAGGCTGGTGTGAGAGTAGGTAGTGTGGACACAACTAGTGGTGAGGGTGAGGCTGGTGAGAGAGGTAGTGTGGACACAACTAGTGGTGAGGGTGAGGCTGGTGTGAGAGTGGTAGTGTGGACACAACTAGTGGTGAGGGTGAGGCTGGTGTGAGAGTGGTAGTGTGGACACAACTAGTGGTGAGGGTGAGGCTGGTGTGAGAGAGGTAGTGTGGACACAACTAGTGGTGAGGGTGAGCTGGTGTGAGAGAGGGTAGTGTGGACACAACTAGTGGTGAGGGTGAGGCTGGTGTGAGAGTGGTAGTGTGGACACAACTAGTGGTGAGGGTGAGGCTGGTGTGAGAGTGGTAGTGTGGACACAACTAGTGGTGAGGGTGAGGCTGGTGTGAGAGAGGTAGTGTGGACACAACTAGTGGTGAGGGTGAGGCTGGTGTGAGAGTGATAGTGTGGACACAACTAGTGGTGATGGTGAGGCTGGTGTGAGAGTGGGAGTGTGGCCACAACTTGAGCATGCAAGACACGCACCAGTCCAGTGATTTGACTCATCTTCCACAGGAAATCGGATTTCTAAAGACGACGGGAAAATAGTGGAAGTGGGGGAGAGGGAGGAGGGGGTTGGGTCGATGGAGGAGGTGGAGGAAGAGGTCGAGGAGGAGGAGGAGGAGGAGGAGGAGGGGGGATGTGCTTATTTACCGATCTGGTTTTAAGGAAGTAGAGCTCTAGTTCTTGGTCTTTTCATCTGGTTATATTAATGGTATTCAGTACTGTTAAGAACATTTGCATGACGCACATGCAGAAGTTTGGTATCTATAGTGGTAAAATGTTCATCAGGAGCTGAACACACCAAGACTGAGGGACTGATCACCTCAAACTTATTCTTCTCCAGGTTGAGGGACTGACCATCATATTTTTCTAAGCTAAGGGACTGACCACCTCAAACGTACTTCTCCGGGATGAGGAAATGATCATTTCAGACTTACTACTCTAGGATGAGAGACTGAGCACTTCAAACTTCCTTTTTTTTAAGGCTGAGGAACTGTTCACCTCATATCTACATCACAACTTCTCCTGTCTCCTTTGTGATTCAACTGAAGAAGCCTTCTGAGAGGGAGAAACGTCTCACAAATGACGATACCAAACTGTTAAATCATTATTCTATTTCCACTCATTTAAAATCCTAACCTTATCTTCAGTGTTCTACTGCCCCTCAGAATGCCACCAACGTCAGGCACTTAGCACAACAGACACCTGTATCCTGTTAGGTGAACAGGGGAAAACAGGTGTAAGGAGACTTACACATGTGGCTCCACACGCCCAGGTATGAACCCAGCTTATACTAATGTAAAAAAAAAAAAAAAAAAAAAAAATCACGGAACAGGTGGGGGTTTAAACTCGTGGCAAGTGACTCCCTAAATTCACTGGCCAGTGCGTTAACTACTCGACTGAGCTACATATCATCTAAATAATAAATATTAACATTTTGCAAGTTGTTTGACGAGATATGGCTTCCATACCTGTGTTGTGATGAATGGTTTGAAAAACCGACAAGTTGAAGATTGAGACACTTATGCAGCATATGGGAATCTTTATTCAGGAAACGTTTCGCCACACAGTGGCTTCATCAGTCCAATACAAAGAGGAAGGCGTAAGGAGAGGAGGAGTATGAGGTAATCAGTCCCTCAGCCTGGAGTCGATGGACTGAACACATCGACTCCAGGCTGAGGGACTGATTACCTCATACTCCTCCTCTCCTTACGCCTTCCTCTTTGTATTGGACTGATGAAGCCACTGTGTGGCGAAACGTTTCCTGAATAAAGATTCCCATATGCTGCATAAGTGTCTCAATCTTCATACCTGTGTTGCTGACTGCAATGACTGGTATCAAGACCACCTGACCTGGGCATCAAGATCACCACAGACCTGGGCATCAAGACCACCACAGACCTAGCCATCAAGATCACTACAGACCTGGGCATCAAGACAACCAGACCTGGTCATCAAGATCACCACAGACCTGGTCATTAAGACCACCACAGACCTGGTCATCAAGACCACCAAAGACCTGGTCATCAAGACCACCACAGACCTTGTCATCAAGACCACCACAGACCTGGTCATCAAGACCACAACAGACCTGTTCATCAAGACCACCACAGACCTGTTCATCAAGACCACCAGACCTGGGCATCAAGATCACCACAGACCTGGGCATCAAGACCACCACAGACCTAGCCATCAAGATCACTACAGACCTGGGCATCAAGACAACCAGACCTGGTCATCAAGATCACCACAGACCTGGTCATTAAGGGCCACACAGACTGGTTTATCAAAACCACCAAAGACCTTTCATCAAGACCACCACAGACCTTGTCATCAAGACCCCCCCCCAAAAACCCCCTGGTCATCAAGACCACACCAGACCTGTTCATCAAGACCACCACAGACCTGTTCATCAAGACCACCAGACCTGGGCATCAAGATCACCACAGACCTGGGCATCAAGACCACCACAGATCTAGCATTTAAGATCACTACCCGACCTGGGCACAAGACAAACCAGACCTGGGTTTTTCAAGATCACCACAGACCTGGTCATTAAGACCACCACAGACCTGGTCATCAAGACCACCAAAGACCTGTTCATCAAGACCACCACAAACCTTGTCATCAAGACCACCACAGACCTGGTCATCAAGACCACAACAGACCTGTTCATCAAGACCACCACAGACCTGGTCATCAGATCACCACAGACCTAGTCATCAACACCACAGATCTGGTCATCAAGACCACCACAGACATAGCCATCATGACCACCACAGACCTAGTCATCAAGACCCCACAGACCTAGTCATCAAGACCACCACAGACCTGGTCATCAAGACCACCACAAATCTGGTCATCAAGACCCCACAGACTTCATACATACTTAGTGAACAATATGCAAGAGAAAACCATCCGAAATTCAAACCAAGATGTGTGTATATCTCAGTGTGTATGCATCAACAGGTTTGTTTCTCTCAGTGTATTTACACAGGGAGGTATGACTCTCGTGTATATGCACTACAAGGTGTGTATGTCTCTATGTATATACAGCGAAAGATGTGAATCTCTCATAGTATATACACCGTATCTCTCAGTGTTATTTCCCAAGATGTATTATTTTTTAGGCATATGCTCTGAGGGGGTGTGTATCTTTCAGTGTGTATATACTGAGAGGTGTGTATCTTTCAGTGTGTATATACTGAGAGGTGTTATCTTTCAGTGTGTATACACCCAAGAGGTGTTGTATTTCTCAGTGTGTGTATACCGAGAGGTGTGTATTTCTCAGTGTGTATATACCGAGAGGTGTGTATTTTGTGTATATACCGAGAGGTGTGTATTTCTGTGTATATACTGAGAGGTGTGTATTTCTCAGTGTGTATAACTGGAGAGGTGTGTATTTCTCAGTGTGTATATACTGAGCGTCTGTCTTAACACCCGTTGCTTGTGTTTAAAAGTCTCCTTATTGACCATCGTGTAGACGGTAGGGTTCAAACCTTACTAACCCGAGAATGATTTTTAACATCGGCGTTGCTTGCAAAAATCTGGTGCAAACTATTAAGTGGGATGTCTTGAAACCAAGGGATTAGAATTTCCTAGCTCTCGGAACAAATCTGATTATTCCCCAGATGGTTCAATATTTCTGATCATCCTTCTGCTTCTTCCAGTTCCCATCGACTACATCATTTCCAAGGTTGAACTCGAGTAGCCAAGTCAAGATATGATCCCTTATATACGATATTCAGAAGCTAAATGGGGATCAACAGCTAGAGCTCAACGCCAGGCAAAACGTTTTGAGTATTTGTAATACACAAACAAATTCATATACTCATATACATATTCACAAACACACTAGGCCTCTTGGTGGATCAAGGTCTGATCGACCAGGCTGTTACTGCTGGCCACACGCAGTCCAACCTACGACCCACAACCTGGCTGATCAGGAATAATTGAGGAATCTGGCCTGCCAGGACAAACGGACCAAGACTTTACCATTCTATTGGTAAGCACAGATAAAATGTAAATTGTTCCCGATATGGTAATGTGGCTTTAGTCCTCCAATACTGTACTTAGTGTAAGACACAGGCTGCGGCGGAGCCCCAAGACTTAGCAGTGTCGTGGAAATAATGCCACACTTTATCGCAAATCGAGACTCGAGAGTTTCCTAGTGTCGAAGATTGAATTTCTGCGCTGAATACAAAGAGTCGGGCTTAGTTACTGTTTGTAATAATGATGATGGGTTGGTGGTGATTGAGGACGTGGTAATGCTGTTGTTGGTGGTGTTTTAATAACCAAATCACTAAGCAAAAATCACGTACATTATACACACACACACACACACATATATATATATATATATATATATATATAATATATATATATATATATATATATATATATATATATATATATATATATATATATATATATATATATATATATATCGTGCCGAATAGGCAGAATTTGCGATCTTGGCTTAAATAGCAAGGCTCATCTTGCCATATAGGACAAGCGAAAATTTGTGTATGCAATAATTTCGCCAAAATCATTCTGAACCTAACAAAAAAATATATATTTCACTGTGTTTGTTTAGTATTAAATTATTGTAAACAAATCTAAAATATATTTAGTTGGGTTAGGCTAAAATAAATTGCTCTTGTTATAATAAGGTTAGGTAAGTTTTCTAAGATTCTTTTGGTGCAAAATTAAAATTTTTTTACATTAACATTAATGAAAAAAACATATCTTTAAATGTATAAGAGAAAATTTTAGAAAGGACTTAATTTTAAATGAGTTCTTGCTAATTGACCAGTTTTACAATTCGGCACGACATATACATTATATATATATATATATATATATATATATATATATATATATATATATTATATATATATATATATATATATATATATATATATATATATATATACATAACAAGGAGTGTAATTGCAGCCTGAGTCGTGTTGTTTATCATAGTGGAAAAGCTAATTTTCCCAGGAGGGAGGGAGGGAGGAGGGAAGGAAAGTGGGCTGGGGAACACATTGCCACCAGATATTAACCGTGCAGCATCCACCGTATTTATGCTCTTCGTGTCACGTATGCCTTAGAATATTCCGGGGGAGAGGGGAGGCAGATTATAGACGTTTCATAATGTTGGAATGCGTGTTAGCAAATTCCTGTTTATCGCCTGGACCTGGCGTGCTATATAATATTCTGTTATTGCGCATTCCCAGCCTCTTGAATCGTCTCGGGTTGAATTTCATCCCGTTGCCACGGGAATAATGTAGGAAACGCCAGTGAACGCCGCCGCCCGACACTGAATATCCTATGATTTATGGCCTGGTCCTCACCATGGGCGGTGGCCAGGGTGAGTAAGAGAGGATGAGGGACGCCTTGTTGGGTGGCTGAGGGTAGCACAGCTTGAAAGTTTATGTAAGTACAGGTCCACATAAGTACAAATTATTCATAGTAACATGAGAATAACTAAAGTGAAATGAACACTTATCAGCGCTTAGTCATAACCCACAGAGACAGAGCACAGAGGGTTGGTTTATCTCGTATATTTCAATCCCCTTCTGGGATCCTCTTCAGAAGAAGAGGATCCCAAAAGGGGGTCGAAATATACAGATCAATCAACCTCCTGTGTTTCTGTCTCTACGTGGGTTATTATTGAGCATAATAAGATGTACACATTACCTAGGGGTAACCCCCAAAAAGTCAGTCTAAGTGAATTATGTCCACTGGGGTCCATGTTTACGTTTGTTCGTCAGGAGACACGCAAATGTTCTGTGACATGCGTGTGTGTCAGATGATGACCCGTTGCGTGATTCACGCGTAGCAGGTAGGCTCGTATTGGGTATCAGTAATTAAAACGCTAGTGCACCCGACATGGGTATTAGTAATTTAACGATTAAACATACCAGTACTAAATACTGTGGCAACGTTTCGCTCTCCAGGCTTTTTGTCAAGCCGCTACTTGAGAATTCCTCTCCTGACTGGATTTAGTCTTTCAAAGCTTGTGGATCTTGTACTATTTATATCGATTTTGTTCTGTCGAGATGTCTATATTTATTGTAAAGCTGGATATATTTGTTTCCGTGAAATAACTTGCGAAAGCCTCTTCTGATTGGCTTTAAATCGTCAAAGAAAGTCATGCCACACACTGTAATGTTACTGTGCATTGAGGTAGACGAGGTTGGGCTTACTGAAAGCATGCTTCCAACAGCATTCATATTTCCTGCCAAGCCATACCTTCCTTTCGTTTGGTCGAGTGACTCGTTTCTCCCGTGCAACCCGACAAAACTACAGGAGATCCGTCACCCATCGTTTACCGTCCTATAGCGCTCCCACACCCACCCTGTACTGTCCAATATCATTCTCACAGCCATCCTTTACTGTCCTATAGGTCGCTGTACGATCTCTACAGATCGTACAGCGACCTACGTCGCCTACTCACTCTCAGTGGTAGTCCCATTGCAGCTGCTACCACCCTGAAGGGTGAACCCTAACGTCAACAAAAGCCACGAAATTCTCTGGGTAAACAGCCACTGAGCAAGGGAATAATGCTGCCAGCTGACTTGAAACTGCAAATCGCTTTTTTTTTTTTGCTCTCTGAATTGACGTGTTTATTCCATGTGTTTACATGCTTGATGAAGCGAGAAACTTTTAGGCTTTGATGGTACTGGTCAGACCTCTGGCTATATTATCAGGCCAAGCTACAGGCTATATTACTATGTGGGGGGTCAGTTTACAGGCTGTTTTGTTATGTGAGGGTCAGAGTAAAAGGCTGTGTTATGTGATGATCAGACTAAAAGGCTGTTTCGTCACCTTTAAAGATTATGGTATCGTGTGGGGGGTCAGATTACAGGCTTTTTATCATGAAAGGTCAGATAGGAGATATTTATCGTGTGAGGGTCACATTACAGGCTATTGTATCATACGAGGGGTCAATTACAGGCTGTTTTATGTGAGGGGTCAGGGCACAGGCTGTGTTATGTGATATCAATTACAGGCTATATCGTCGCCTTTAAAGACAGTGGTATCGTGTGGGGGGTCAGTTTACAGGCATTTTATCACGTGAGGGGTCAGATTACAGGCTATTTTATCATGTGAGGGTCAATTACAGGCTATTTTAATCACGTGAGGGTCAGAGTACGGGCTATTTTATAAAGTTGGGGGGTTAGATTACAGGCTATTTTATCACGTGAGGGGTCAGATTACAGCTTTTTTTAATCACGTGAGGGGTCAGATTACAGCTATTTTATCACGTGAGGGTCAGATTACAGGCTATTTTATCACGTGAGGGGTCAGAGTACTAGGCTATTTTATCACGTGAGGGTCAGATTACAGGCTATTTTATCACGTGAGGGTCAGAGTACAGGCTATTTTATCACGTGAGGGGTCAGAGTACAGGCTATTTTATCACGTGAGGGGAAAGATTACAGCTATTTTATCACGTGAGGGTCAAGTACAGGCTATTTTATCACGTGAGGGGTCAGATTACAGGCTATTTTATCACGTGAGGGGTCAGAGTACAGGCTATTTATCACGTGAGGGGTCAGAGTACAGGCTATTTTATCACGTGAGGGGTCAATTACAGGCTATTTTATCACGTGAGGGTCAGAGACAGCTATTTTATCACGTGAGGGTCAGAGTACAGGCTATTTTATCACGTGAGGGGTCAGATTACAGGCTATTTTATCACGTGAGGGGTCAGAGTACAGGCTATTTTATCACGTGAGGGGTCAGATGTACAGGCTATTTTATCACGTGAGGGGTCAGATACAGGCTATTTTATCACGTGGGGGTCAGAGTACAGGCTATTTTATCACGTGAGGGGTCAGAGTACAGGCTATTTTATCACGTGAGGGGTCAGAGTACAGGCTATTTTATCACGTGAGGGTCAGAGTACGGCATATTTTATCACGTGGAGGGGTCAGATTACAGGCTATTTTATCACGGAGGGGTCAGATTACAGGCTATTTTATCACGTGAGGGGTCAGAGTACAGGCTTTTATCACGTGAGGGGTCAGAGTACAGCTATTTATCACGTGAGGGTCAGAAGTACAGCTATTTTATCAGTGAGGGTCAGATTACAGGCTATTTTATCACGTGAGGGGTCAGAGTACAGGCTATTTTATCACGTGAGGGGTCAGAGTACAGGCTATTTTATCACGTGAGGGTCAGATTACAGGCTATTTTATCACGTGAGGGGTCAGATTACAGGCTATTTTATCACGTGAGGGTCAGATTACAGGCTATTTTATCACGTGAGGGGTCAGATTACAGGCTATTTTATCACGTGAGGGTCAGAGTACAGGCTATTTTATCATGCAATTACTAGATTGACAGTCTGTTCCATCATGTGGTGATTAGATAACAGGATATTATCTCAGACTGTATGCCATAATTATGCA
>NC_069474.1:15544356-15676856 GCF_026875155.1 Cherax quadricarinatus | reverse complement strand
ACTTCTCATATGCTAACTTTTTCTCCCTTACTACTCTCTTTACATCATCATTCCACCAATCGCTCCTCTTCCCTCCCGCACCCACTTTCCTGTAACCACAAACTTCTGCTGAACTCTCTAACACTACCTTATTAAACCTACCCCATACCTCTTCAATCTCATTGCCTATGCTCTCAGTAGCCCATCTATCCTCCAATAACTGTTTATATCTTACCCTAACTGCCTCCTCTTTTAGTTTATAAGCCTTCACCTCTCTCTTCCCTGACGCTTCTATTCTCCTTGTATCCCATCTACCTTTTACTTCCAGTGTAGCTACAACTAAAAAGTGATGATATATCTGTGGCCCCTCTATAAACATGTACATCCTGAAGTCTACTCAACAGTCTTTTATCTACCAATACATGATCCAACAAACTACTGTCATTTCGCCCTACATCATATCTTGTATGCTTATCCTCTTTTTCTTAAAATATGTATTACCTATAACTAAACCCCTTCCTATACAAAGTTCAATCAAAGGGCTCCCATTATCATTTACACCTGGCACCCCAAACTTACCTACCACACCCTCTCTAAAGTTTCTCCTACTTTAGCATTCAGGTCCCCTACCACAATTACTCTCTCACTTGGTTCAAAGGTTCCTATACATTCACTTAACATCTCCCAAAATCTCTCTCTCCTCTACATTCCTCTCTTCTCCAGGTGCATACACGTTTATTATGACCCACTTTTCGCATCCAACCTTTACTTTAATCCACATAATCCTTGATTTTACACATTCATATTCTCTTTTCTCCTTCCATAACTGATCCTTCAACATTATTGCTACCCCCTTCCTTAGCTTTAACTCTCTCAGTTACTCCAGATTTAATCCCATTTATTTCCCCCCACCGAAACTCCTCTACCCCCTTCAGCTTTGTTTCGCTTAGGGCCAGGACATCCAACTTTTCATTCATAACATCAGCAATCATCTGTTTCTTGTCATCCGCACTACATCCACGCACATTCAAGCATCCCAGTTTTATAAAACGTTTCTTCTTCTCTTTTTTTAGTAAATGTCTACAGGAGAAGGGGTTACTAGCCCATTGCTCCCGGCATTTTAGTCGCCTCATACGACACGCATGGCTTGCGGAGGAAAGATTCTTTTCCACTTCCCCATGGACAATAGAAGAAATAAAGAAGAACAAGAGCTATTTAGAAAAAGGAGAAAAACCTAGATGTATGTATATATATATGCATGTGCGTGTCTGTGAAGTGTGACCAAAGTGTAAGTAGGAGTAGCAAGATATCCCTGTTATCTAGCGTGTTTATGAGACAGAAAAAGAAACCAGCAATCCTACCATCATGTAAAACAGTTACAGGTTTCTGTTTCACAGTCATCTGGCAGGACGGTAGTACTTCCCTGGGTGGTTGCTGTCTACCAACCTACTACCTACGACCTACCTATATAATTTTATTATGATATGTCGTGCCGAATAGGCAAAACTTGCGATTTTGCCTTCAATAGTAACTCTCTTCTTGCTGAATAAGGCAAGCGAAAATTTGTGTATGCAATAATTTCGCAAAAATCATTTTGAAATTAACCAAAAAAATATATTTCACTGTGTTTATTATTAAATAATTGTAAACATATCTAAAATATATTTAGTTGTATTAGGCTAAATTAAATTGTGCTTGTTATAATAAGGTTCGGTAAGTTTTCTAAGGTTCTTTTGGTACAAAATTATTAATTTTTACATTAACGTAATTGAAAAAAAAATATATCTTTAAACGTATGAAAGAAAATTCTGGAAAGGACTTAGTTTTAAATGAGTTCTTGGTAACTGACCAGTTTTTCATATTCGACGTATGTAACATTACACACACACACACACACACACACACACACACACACACACACACACACACACACCAGGGAGGGGACACAGAAACAAGAGGCCACAATTGGAAGTTGAAGACACAAATGAGTCAGAGAGATAGTAGGAAGTATTTCTTCAGTCATAGAGTTGTAAGGCAGTGGAATAGCCTAGAAAATGACGTAGTGGAGGCAGGAACCATACACAGTTTTAAGACGAGGTTTGATAAAGCTCATGGAGCGGGGAGAGAAGAGGGCCTAGTAGCAACCGGTGAAGAGGCGGGGCCAGGAGCTAGGACTCGACCCCTGCAACCACAAATAGGTGAGTACAAATAGGTGAGTACACACACACACACACACACACACACACACACACACACACACACACACACACACCTGACAACGAAATTAGTTCTAAAAATAATTAAAAAATGTATTTTCGGACACCCAAAAGGTGGCTGGAAAATGAGAAATATTCTGGTTCGGAACATGACACTGGTATCAGGTGTTTGTTGAAAATATATTTAGATGTTTTCAAAATTGCTGAGGTTGATGGAGGTGAAGATTGCAGGAGCAAGGTTATTGCAGGTGAGGGTAGGCAAGTAGGTAGGTAGGGGCAGGTAGATAGGCAAGCAGGTAGGTAGGGCCAGGCAGATAGGCAAGCAGATAGGTAGGGGACAGGTAGACAGGGAAGCAGGTAGGTAAGGGCAGGTAGACAGGAAAGCAGGTAGACAGGAAAGCAGGTAGACAGGAAAGCAGGTAGACAGGAAAGCAGGTAGGTAGGGGCAGGTAGAGAGGCAAGCAGGTAGTTAGGGACAGTTAGATAGGCAAGCAGATAGGTAGGGGCAAGTAGATAGGCAAGCAGATAGTTAGGGGCAGGTAGATAGGCAAGCAGATAGTTAGGGGCAAGTAGGTAGGCAAGCAGGTAGGTAGGGGCAGGTAGATAGGTAAGCAGGTAGGTAGGGGCAGGTAGATAGGCAAGCAGGTAGGCACGGGCAGGTAGATAAGAAAGCAGGTAGGTAAGGGAAGGTAGGTAGGCAAGCAGGTAGGCAAGGCAGGGAGATAGATAAGAGAAGGTAGGAAAGTAGGTAGGCAGGGGAGGTAGGTAGGCAAATGAAGGTAGGAAAGTAGGTAGGCAGGGGAGGTAGGTAGGCAAATGAAGGTAGGAAAGTAGGTAGGCTGGTGTAGATAAGGAGGTAGGTAAGCAGGCAGGGGCAGGTAGGTAAGGTAGGTGCAGGTAAGTAGGTAGGTGTAGGTAAGCAAGAAGGTGCGGGTAGATATTCATCTGAAAACAGGAAGGCAGGTGAAGGCAGGCAGGTGAAGGCAGGCAGGTGAAGGCAGGCAGGTGAAGACAGGCAGGTGAAGGCGGGCAGGTGAAGGAGGGCAGGTGAAAGCAGGCAGGTAAAGGCAGGCAGGTAAAGGCAGGCAGGTGAAAGCAGGCAGGTAAAGGCAGGCAGGTAAAGGCAGGCAGGTAAAGGCAGGCAGGTAAAGGCAGGCAGGTAAAGGCAGGCAGGTAAAGGCAGGCAGGTAAAGGCAGGCAGGCAAAGGCAGGCAGGTAAAGGCAGGCAGGTAAAGGCAGGCAGGTAAAGGCAGGCAGGTAAAGACAGGCAGGTAAAGGCAGGCAGGTAAAGGCAGGCAGGTAAAGGCAGGCAGGTAAAGGCAGGCAGGTAAAGGCAGGCAGGTAAAGGCAGGCAGGCAGGCAGGCAGGCAGGCAGGCAGGCAGGCAGGCAGGCAGGCAGGCAGGCTGGCAGACACGAAGGCAAACATATATATATTTCTTACACTTACAAGTGTAAGTAATTCAATCTCTCTTCTCTTTTTCTCACTTTCTTATCCTCTCCCTATTTCTCTGCTCTCTCTCCATCTCTCTTTTCTTCCTCTCACCCTTTTCCCGTCCTCCGTCTCCTCTTACGTACTTTTTTCTCGACCCCCACTCTTCCCGACTTCCTTTACTCTCCCTTTCTTCCTCTCTTCTCTCGTCCAAGAGGATCTTCCAGGAATCGACGTGTCCCACAGAGTAAAAACACACCCTTCCTGATTTTCCCTTTCGTCTGCGCGATTCCAGCCACACATTTGCGATTTCCGTCGCGAATTCCAGTAATTCCAATCGCGATTTTCTGACTTATAATCCCTCTGGGAATTTCCGAGAGACTGTTGTTGAGGAGCTGAACTTACCCTAGTGAGATCTTGTCCTGTTATTGAGTGTTAGTGGAATAAGTGGTGGTGGTGGTGGTAGCAGTGGTGGTGGTAGCAATGGTGGTGGTAGCAGTGGTGGTGGTAGCAGTGGTGGTGGTAGCAGTGGTAGTGGTAGCAGTGGTAGTGGTGGTGGTGGCAGCAGTGGTGGTGGTGGTGGTAGCAGTGGTGGTGTAAGCAGTGGGTGTGTGGTGTAGCAGTGGTGGTGGTAGCAGTGGTGGTGGTAGCAGTGGTGGTGGTGGTAGCAGTGGTGGTGGTAGCAGTGGTGGTGGTAACAGTGGTGGAGGTAGCAGTGGTGGTGGTGGTAGCAGTGGTGGTGGTGGTAACAGTGGTGGGGTAGCAGTGGAGGGGTAGCAGTGGTGGTGGTAGCAGTGGTGGTGGTTGTGTAGCAGTGGTTGGTCGGTAGCAGTGGTGTGGTAGCAGTGATTGTGGTGGTGTGTGGTACCCAGTGGTGTAGCAGTGGTTTGGAGGTAGCAGTGGTGGTGGTAGCAGTGGTGGAGGTAGCAGTGGTGGTGGTAGCAGTGTGTGTTTAGCAGTGTGGTGGTAGCAGTGATGGTGGTGCGTGGTGTGGTAGCAGTGGTGGTGGTAGCAGTGATGGTGGTGGTGGTGGTTTAGCAGTGGGGTGGTAGCAGTGGTGGTGGTAGCAGTGATGGTGGTGGTGGTAGCAGTGGTGGTGGTAGCAGTGGTGGTGGTAGCAGTGGTGGTGGTAGCAGTGGTGGAGGTAGCAGTGGTGTGGTAGCAGTGGTGGTGGTAGCAGTGGTGGTGGTAGCAGTGGTGGTGGTGGTAGCAGTGGTGGTGGTAGCAGTGGTGGTGGTGGTGGTAGCATGTGGTGGTGGGTAGCAGTGGTGGTGGTAGCAGTGGATGGTGGTGGTGGTGGTAGCAGTGGTGGTGGTAGCAGCGGTGGTGGTAGCAGTGATGGTGGTGTGGTGGTAGTACAGTGGTGGTGGTAGCAGTGGTGGTGGTGGCAGCAGTGGTGGTGGTAGCAGTGATGGTGGTGGTGGTGGTGAGCAGTGGTGGTGGTAGCAGTGATGGTGGTGGTGGTGGTAGCAGTGGTGGTGGTAGCATGTTGTGGTGGTGTAGCAGTGGTGGAGGTAGCAGTGGTGTGGTAGCAGTGGTGGTGGTAGCAGTGGTAGTGGTAGCAGTGGTGGTTGGTGGTGGTAGCAGTGGTGGTGGTAGCAGTGGTGGTGGTAGCAGTGTGGTGGTGGTGCGTGGGTAGCAGTGGTGGTGGTAGCAGTGGTGGTGGTAGCAGTGGTGGATGGTAGCAGTGGTGGGGTAGCAGTGGTGGTGGTAGCAGTGGTGGTAGCAGTGGTGGTGTTAGCAGTGGTGGTGGTGGTAGCAGTGGTGGTGGTGGTAGCAGTTGGTGTGGTGGTAGCAGTGGTGGTGGTGGTGGTGGTGGTGGTAGCAGTGGTGGATGGTAGCAGTGGTGGTGGTAGCAGTGGTGGAGGTAGCAGTGGTGGTGGTAGCAGTGGTGGTGGTAGCAGTGGGGTGGTAGCGTGGTGGTGGTAGCAGTGTGGTGTGGTGGTAGCAGTGGTGGTGGTGGTGGTAGCAGTGGTGTGGTGGTGGTAGCAGTGGTGGTGGTGGTAGCAGGTGGTGGTGGTGTGGTAGCAGTGGTGGTGGTAGCAGTGGTGGTGGTAGCAGTGATGGTGGTGGGTGGTGGTAGCAGTGAGGTGGTGGTAGCAGTGGTGGTGGTAGCAGTGGTGTGGGAGGTAGCATTGGTGTGGTAGCAGTGGTGGTGGTTAGCAGTGGTGGTGTAGCATGTGGTGGTGGTTAGCAGTGGTGGTGGTGGTAGCAGTGGTGGTGGGGGGGTAGCAGTGGTGGTGGTAGCAGTGGTGGTGGTGGTGGGTAGCATGTGGTGGTGGTGGTGGTGGTAGCAGTGGTCAGGGGTAGCATGTGGTGGTGGTAGCAGTGGTGGAGGTAGCAGTGGTGGTGGTAGCAGTGGTGGTGGGTTAGCAGTGGTGGTGGTGGTGGTAGCAGTGGTGGTGGTGTGGTAGCAGTGGTGGTGGTAGCAGATGGTGGTGGTAACAGTGGGGAGGGTTGTGCAGAGGTGGTGGTAGCAGTGGTGGTGGTGGTGGTGGTGGTAGCAGTGGTGGTGGTGGCAGCAGCCGTGCCGAATAGGTAAAACTGGTCAATTAGCAAGAACTCATTTAAAATTAAGTCTTTTCTAAACTTTTCTCTTGTGTGTTTAAAAATATATATTTTTTCATTTATGTTAATTTAAAAATTAATAATTTTGTACCAAAAGAACCTTAGAAAACTTACCTAACCTTATTATAACAAGCATAATTTAATTTAGCTAAATATATTTTAAATAGGTTTACAATAATTTAATAATAAACAAACACAATGAAATACATTTTTTTCGTTAGGTTCAGAATGATTTTTGCGAAATTATTGCATACACAAATTTTCTCTTGCCTTATTCGGCAAGAAGAGCGTTGCTATTAAGCCAAAGTCGCAAGTTGTCCCTGTTCGGCAGGACACACAAATTCTCTCTTTCTCTCTCTCTCTCTCTCTCTCTCTCTCTCTCTATATATATATATATATATATAATATTATATATATATATATATATATATATATATATATATATATATATATATATATATATATATATATGTGTGTGTGTGTGTGTGTGTAGAGAGAGAGAGAAAAAAAAATAGAATGAAATGACTGATTATTTAACATGTTTCTTGCATGTCTTCCAACATGTTGTCTGACATGTCTTCTGACAAGTAACACACTTCAAGATTTCCGCGAGGTTGTTATGCACGTCACTTAAATATTTACGACACCGAGGATAACAGTCAAATAAAGTTAGACAAATTCATAGTGTTGTGTACATGGTGTGTGTGTGTGTGTGTGTGTGTGTGTGTGTGTGTGTGTGTGTGTTTGTGTGTGTGTGTGTGTATGTACACCCATAAGGGTCGAGGCTCTCTCTTACTGGTCCAGCTCTCTGTTTGCTGCTGAGTTCATTCTCTCCTAGCTGCATGAGCTCTATCTTATCTTGAAGCTTTGTATGAATTTTGCCTCTGACATTTCGCTGTCTAGGTCGTTCCACTTCCTGACTAATCTAAGGCTAAAGAAGTATTTCCTAACATCCCTGTGACTCATCTGTGTTTTCAGTTTCCAGCTGTGATGTGTGTGTGTGTGTGTGTGTGTGTGTGTGTGTGTGTGTGTGTGTGTGTGTTGTGTGTGTGTGTGTGTGTGTGTGTGTGTCGTGTCGAAAAGAGAACAATTTTTACAATTCTATTCAACAAGCAAAACAAACACGGGAAAGTTGAATGATAGCTCTAGGCCAATCGGGTAGCAATCAACACGTCATCAGGAGCTTGTAACGCTGCAGGCTCTTGGTGATGTGTTGAGTGCAACACTAAAAGCTTAAAGCTATCATTCAACTTCCTCGTGGTTGTCTTTGCACACAACACACACACACACACACACCAAATATATAATATATATATATATATATATATATATATATATATATATATATATATATATATATATATATATATATGCACAAGAGAAGCCACGCGGGATGGAAATCTTCAGCTCAAGATCTTTCACATGTCTTCGTGCGTCATCAGGAGCTATGCAATGTTGCAAGAGTAGCAACAGTTGGAATGAGAGGAAGTTTGCTCAGAGTAAGGCAGCACAGTGACAACAACTAGCCCTCAGAAAATGAATAGTTACTAAAGACTTTATCCTCCGTCCACTAATCGTCAAACAGAAACGCTTATCTCACATCCAGTTCCGCTCCTACAACTAAGTGAATAAATTATATAGTCTTTAAATAATATTGCCTACCTGCAGTGTTTGGGGGAAAGTGAAGTAATTAATGATAAAGGAATTAATGATTTGCCGTGTGTGCTATCTCGTGGCTGAGTAATGCTGGGATCCCTTATGGCTAAATCTCTTAAAGTAAGCAGTCGAGGTTCAGCCATGCTGACACTCAAGTTAATTTTCTACCTGAGTCCGGTAAAGCGATCTCTCTTTGTAACTGAAGCTGCAGTGTTTCTTGTCGTTTTATACCGGTGATGTACAGTTAGTGTCAGTTATGTTGACTGTTTTGACTGCAAGTCTCTGTGTTGAGTGAGTGTTGTTATCTTAAACTGCCTGTGTTCCCAGTGTTCGTGTGGTTGTTAGTTACTCTGAAGCTTTGTGTAGTTAGCTTCTTTGAAGCTGTGTGCTGATAGTGTTGTTAGCTTGTCTAAAACTTTGTGTGCTGATAATGAATCTAGCTTGTCTGAAGCTGTGCTTGTACTCATCTATTTGTGGTTACAGGGGTCGAGATTCAGCTCTTGGCCCCATTTCTTCACTGACCGCTACTAGGTCCTGTCTCTCCCTGCTCCATGAGCTTTATCATACCTCGTCTTTAAACTATGCATGGATCCTGCCTCCACTACATCACTTGCCAGACTATTCCACTTCCTAACAACTCTATGACTGAAGAAATACTTCCTAATATCCCTTTGATTCATCTGAGTCTTCAACTTCCAATTGTGGCTCCTTGTTGCTGTGTCCCATCTCTGGAACATCCTGTCTCTGTCCACGGTCTTCTCATAATTAAGAATTTATTCAAAATTTGCAAACATACAATAGACTACCTCCTCTCTCCTTCCTCGTTAATAAATGGTGCCATACTAATGTCTGATCCTGTTTACCAATAAACTTGAACAGTTCCAGTAACAGTTAATTACATGAAATGTTCACCAGAACATTAAAATAGAAGAACAAGCTTATGAAATGTGTTGTAAGATGTGTTGTAAGATGTGTTGTAAGATGTGTTGTAAGATGTGTTGTAAGATGTGTTGTAAGATGTGTTGTAAGATGTGTTGTAAGATGTGTTGCAAGATGTGTTGAAAGATGAGTTGTAACATGTGTTGAAAGATGTGTTGTAACATGTGTTGCAAGATGTGTTGTAACATGTGTTGTAACATGTGTTGTAACATGTGTTGTAACATGTGTTGTAACTGTGTAACATGTGTTGTAACATGTGTTGTAACATGTGTATTGTAACATGTGTTGTAACATGTGTTGTAACATGTGTTGTAACATGTGTTGTAACATGTGTTGTAACATGTGTTGTAACATGTGTTGTAACATGTGTTGTAACATGTGTTGTAACATGTGTTGTAACATGTGTTGTAACATGTGTTGTAACATGTGTTGTAACATGTGTTGTAACATGTGTTGTAACATTGTTGATTGTAACAGTGTTGTAACATGTGTTGTAACATGTGTTGTAACATGTGTTGTAACATGTGTTGTAACATGTGTTGTAACATGTGTTGTAACATGTGTTGTAACATGTGTTGTAACATGTGTTGTAACATGTGTTGTAACATGTGTTGTAACATGTGTTGTAACATGTGTTGTAACATGTGTTGTAACATGTGTTGTAACATGTGTTGTAACATGTGTTGCAAGACGAAAAGTTTGCTACACAAAGTGTACAATGCATAATCTTTTATTCATTTATTAATATTTAGTATTTTTATCATAGTAAGTGTGTTAAGTAACACCTAGAACGAAAGAGCACAATATTACTGACATTTGATGTGTTGTGGTTAATTAACACTATTTAACATTACTCACTTATTAAAATTTTTTTTTTGACTCGCCTAAGGAGACTTTAACATGGTTATTAACATTTTAACATGTCTAACTGTTTAAACTTTTTTTTTTTTGAACATCGCTAGGAGACATTACTGGTTAAATTTAACATTTTAACATTACACTTTATGTAAACATTTTTTGTTTGACTGCTAAGTAGACTAAATGGTTAGTAACATTTTTAACATTACTCACTTGATTAAACACTTTTACTTTTTACTTGCTTAAGAGATTAACTGGTTGATTAACACTAGTTTAACATTTACTCAACTTATTTAAACATTTTTTTGACATCGCTTAAGTGAGTACATTAACTGGTTAATTTTAACATATTTAACATGTTACATGTATTAAACTTTTTCATTGTTTGAACTCGTCTAAGGTAGACTAAAGGTTATTACACATATTTAAACATTATTCACTTATTAATATTATATTTTTTATTGGATTAGACCTAAGAAGACAATAACCGCTGTGTTTAATTAACACTATTTAACATTACTCACTTATTAAACATTTTTTTTGACTCGCCTAAGGAGACTTAACTGGTTAATTAACACTATTTAACATTACTCACTTATTAAACATTTTTTTTTGACTCGCCTAAGGAGACTTAACTGGTTAATTAACACTATTTAACATTACTAACTTATTAAACATTTTTTTTGACTCGCCTAAGGAGACTTAACTGGTTAATTAACACTATTTAACATTACTCACTTATTAAACATTTTTTTTTGACTCGCCTAAGGAGACTTAACTGGTTAATTAACACTATTTAACATTACTCACTTATTAAACATTTTTTTTTTGACTCGCCTAAGGAGACTTAACTATAAACCAAGTTAGAAAAAAATGGTCTTCATAGCTTTAAAATGTTTTATTTTTTATCCCCGAGAGTTTTTTTTTTTTTTTTGGTGGTGGTTTACAAGTATTACCCGTAAATGTTCAACTTTCACAAGATAATTCTTAAGTGTGTCTTCCCTGTCTTATCCACAAGTGTCTTGTTGTCTTCACATCTTTCACGATGGATGTCATTGAAATTGTGTAAATTAACATCCTCTACATTGTGTAAATTAACATCCTCTACATTGTGTAAATTAACATTCTCTACATTGTGTAAATTAACATCCTCTACATTGTGTAAATTAACATCCTCTACATTGTGTAAATTAACATTCTCTACATTGTGTAAATTAACATTCTCTACATTGTGTAAATTAACATCCTCTACATTGTGTAAATTAACATTCTCTACATGTGGTAAATTAACATTCTCTACATTGTGTAAATTAACATTCTCTACATTGTGTAAATTAACATTCTCTACATTGTGTAAATTAACATTCTCTACATTGTGTAAATTAACATCCTCTACATTGTGTAAATTAACATTCTCTACATTGTGTAAATTAACATTCTCTACATTGTGTAAATTAACATCCTCTACATTGTGTAAATTAACATTCTCTACATTGTGTAAATTAACATTCTCTACATTGTGTAAACTAACATTCTCTACATTGTGTAAATTAACATCCTCTACATTGTGTAAATTAACATTCTCTACATTGTGTAAATTAACATCCTCTACATTGTGTAAATTAACATCTCTACATTGTGTAAATTAACATTCTCTACATTGTGTAAATTAACATTCTCTACATTGTGTAAATTAACATTCTCTACATTGTGTAAATTAACATCTCTACATTGTGTAAATTAACATTCTCTACATTGTGTAAATTAACATTCTCTACATTGTGTAAATTAACATTCTCTACATTGTGTAAATTAACATTCTCTACATTGTGTAAATTAACATCTCTACATTGTGTAAATTAACATTCTCTACATTGTGTAAATTAACATTCTCTACATTGTGTAAATTAACATTCTCTACATTGTGTAAATTAACATTCTCTACATTGTGTAAATTAACATTCTCTACATTGTGTAAATTAACATCCTCTACATTGTGTAAATTAACATCCTCTACATTGTGTAAATTAACATTCTCTACATTGTGTAAATTAACATTCTCTACATTGTGTAAATTAACATCTCTACATTGTGTAAATTAACATTCTCTACATTGTGTAAATTAACATTCTCTACATTGTGTAAATTAACATTCTCTACATTGTGTAAATTAACATCCTCTACATTGTGTAAATTAACATTCTCTACATTATGTAAATTAACATCCTCTACATTGTGTAAATTAACATTCTCTACATTATGTAAATTAACATTCTCTACATTGTGTAAATTAACATCCTCTCATTGTGTAAATTAACATTCTCTACATTGTGTAAATTAACATCCTCTCATTGTGTAAATTAACATTCTCTACATTGATGTAAATAACTCCTCAACGTTGTGTAAAAAAAAATATTACACTCCTCTCATTGTGTAATTAACATTCTCTTTTGTAAATTAAATTCTTCATTGGATAAGAAAAGTTACTGGCTGCGCTAACGTTCCCTGGAATACAATACCCAATATTGAGCACGTCTTATTTAACAAACGTGTGGATTCTAAAGCCATTTATTCAAATTTATTGTATAAGAAATGAATTCTAGAAAGATCTCGACTAATTCTTGATTTGTATTTACTAAACTGTTAATTTGAAAGGTTGTGGGACGGGTCGCAGACAGGGCCTCTGGTGTACCATGTTAGTGTGAATCGGGTTCGTGATTGTATAATTTTTGATTTTATATTTTACACTGAGATGAGCTGTTTTGTGGGTGTGTGTGCTGGTCAAGAGGGCCGCGGGGAGCGTTGACCCGGAACTCTCTCCGAGAGAAACTCCAGTGTAACAGGATTGTTGATTTGCTGTGTTTCCACCTAATTTGGGATAGATGAGTGTGTTTTTTGTTGTGTGTTGTTGTGAGAGAGAAGAAGAAAACATGAGAAGTGATCTAAGAAATTGACGTACAGTAAGAGAGGAGATCGAGAGAGAGTCGTATAATTTCGATGAGGGATGGATTGATCAAGCACGGAGGTTTGATAATTAGAAAAGTGAAAAAACGTAAAATGTACAAGGACTTGGTGATTCGGTTCTATCAAAAAAAATTGAGGAATAAGAACAGAAGAAATCTACCATATTTATAAAGTAGTTACTAAGGGAGGAGAAAAACAATAACACATGAACACTCGGTTATACTCACAATAATTGGATTGTATCTTAAACAGTACTGGTTCCAAGTCGAGCCGAAACGTTACATAAAATTTCTTTCCCTGTACGGGTTATTTGAGATATTGATCAAGTCAGGTTACACATGTGTCTTTTTTCTTTCATAATTAGTTTGAATATAACGTGAAAAAACAAACAAACACTACTAAAGACCTGGTATTCGGTTCTTAGAATCAAACCATATAGACCATTGAACCTTTGTTGAGCTAGAAATCCCACATTATAAAAGGTGAAACAAGGAAGTGTGGACAGGCAATAATCTAAGACGTTTAAAATACACAATAGTTACTTGCGAATATAAGGAAGATGCAGCCATACGGCTCCAGTAGGCGAAGCCGAGCAAAAAAAATTATCATCAGAATAAAGGAAACTGTCCCGCAGGATTATTAAAAACCATTCCATCAATAAAGTAACCCATGTGTTACACATGTGTCTTGTTGATTACCTTATCAGTATTATATACCTTTAATATAAAGATAAGTATTTACAAGAGCATTAACAGCCTACCTGGTCAGAGACCGGGCGGTAGCCTGCCTGGTAGACACCATGGCCTCAAGTCTTCACCGTTTGTTACTCTAAATGATCCCAAACAGTTTCAGCACAAGAGTATAAACAGCGAGATGTGTGTATCTCTCAGTATATATTCGCTAAGAGTTTACTTTAATTCCCATTTTAAAGTATAAAGTATTCTTGACTGGAAATATACAGGTTACATGCAGCCTTAATGACCCTTCGTGTAGTCGATAGCCTTTAAATCCAATAACACAAATTAATTGGTTTAATACTTCATGAAATACAAAATAATGAAATACAATTCCAGTTTCAAATGTGAAGTAAAATAAATACAATGACCGCCTTTAGTTGAACAAGCAATTTGTGTAAGTGAAAGCCAGGTGTGTTAAAAGGCATAAGAGGAATGCAGGAGAAAACGAATAACGGAAAACAGATGACTGTAAATATTTACATGACATATGGGTATCTTTATTGCAGAAACGTTTCGCCTGCGTAGTAGGCTCCTTCAGTCGAAAAGTATTTCATACGTGAAGACGATAACTGAGAGTAATGGGAAAGGGTGAACCACTCCAGCGAATACCCTACATAAGCCACTCTCTCAGAGAATCTACACGTTGTCAGAGAACTGCCAAAGAGTTGACAGATGGAATAAGTAAAACAATAAATACGAAGATTAAGCAAGAACATAAGAACTGTGTACAGGAATTCAGTAAGGTACGTTTCGGTCCTGGAGAGCGATAATAAAGTGTCACATTACTTGCACTTGTGTTCATTTGCCTAACGTTTTGTCGGTAATTCTACACACATTTCAATAGGAGGAAATTCAGTTTCGTACCAGATTGTACATAAGCACATTAGAAAGAAGGAACACTGAAACAGGCCTACTGGCCCATGGGAGGCAGGTCCAAATCTCCTACCGGCTTATGCCACTGACTCAACCTAGTCAGGTCAGGAAAAATTGTAGTGGCAGAGGAGATACGATCATAGTTTGAAAATTACTCCGTGTTGTCGACAGAGTAAGGGAGACAGACTATTGGATATGGTTGGTCCAAGATGGGAGCAAACATATGGTACGAAGCAACATGAAAAAACACACACAGTAGGGAGTAACATGAAGACACACTCATGGTAGAAACCAACATGAAAACACACACGTGAGGCTGACAGATATTAGAAATAACTTTTCAACGTCAGGAAGAAAGGGAACAAAATAAATAGGACAAGAATTAAGTCCAGCTCGTTCAAGAATAAAAAACCACGATACTCTGACTGGAACAGAGAAAATAACCCAAATTTCGGAGAGAAAACTTTTTACGACGTTTCGGTCTTTCCTTTCATTAGGTTAGAACTAATCATGGTCAGAACCGACATAGACGCCAT
Source organism: Cherax quadricarinatus (assembly GCF_026875155.1). Classification (NCBI taxonomy): domain Eukaryota; kingdom Metazoa; phylum Arthropoda; class Malacostraca; order Decapoda; family Parastacidae; genus Cherax; species Cherax quadricarinatus. Next base: position 15,662,100 of record NC_069474.1, on the reverse strand, counting down.
GTAGTGTGATATTCGTGAATTGTATCTATATAGAAGATTAAAAGTAGAGATGAACTCTGCCTTATCAGTCGATCTGTAATTAAGGTTGTAGTGGCAAGACTTAGGCTTTGAAACAAGTACTTCAGGCAGTCTGATAGATACACAGATGACGACCACACTAAATGCAATGTGGCCAGCCCTATGGTCACCATCTTGAACACTATGTGCTTAATTGTCTAGTTATTGAGGAGGGAGGGAGGTTGAGCTATAGCTCATGGGTCCTCTTTATTCATTAGCCATAGCTCAACCGCCCTACAAACTCATCTATATAATTACAGCAGGGTAAATTACTTTACACACACACACAACACACACACATCCGCCCCACACACCCCTCTACCACCCCCAAAAGATTTATTTCGCTTCAACAAACGTCGCTCCCTTAAATGAACAGGGAAAATATGTTGGGTTAGCGTAATCAATGTATCCCAGGGTGTAATGTGGTTGGTGGTCCTGGTAAGGCCTTTTAATCGAGTTAGCTCAAGTGCTTCTCTGGATTTCGTCCACTTCCTCACTCCCCTTCCTCTTGGGTGAGTCTGTATTATTAGTAGTGGTGGCGGTAGAGGTTTGCAGCGAGCAGGAGAGGGTGGAGGAAGAGTGGGAAGAGGGACGAAGAAGACAGGGAAGAGAAAGAGAGGGAAGAGGAAGGGAGAGAAGAGAAAGAGGGGAGAGGGAGAGAGGGACGAGGAAGAGTTACAAGGAAGAGAGGGACGGGGAAGAGAAAGAAAACCAAAGAGGAACGAGGAAGAGAGAGGTGGGGAAGAAAGGGACGAGGAAGAGAGCGAAGAGGAATAGAAGGAAATGGAAGAGAGGGACGAGGAAGACAGGAACGAGGAAGACAGGAATGAGGAAGACAGGAACGAGGAAGACAGGTGCGAGCAAGACAGGTGCGAGCAAGAGAGGGGGAACTCTCTAACAAAATTAGGTACTGTACAAACGCTGTGTACGGCTATCCTATTATATTTGATGGTTACTTGGTGGGAACACACGCTATGTGCGGCTACCCTACTCTATATGGTAATTACACAGTGAGAATACACGCAATGTGCTGTTACCGTAATATGAGAGACACATGGACTGAACACCCTCATTGTTAGTATACCATATTCTATGTGAGACTTCACTGTGGGAACACACGCAGTATATACCTGTGGAGTTTGGGAGTTATACAGTGGGAATATCCACAGTAGTTCGAGTCTTGGTCGAGGACCAGACCTCGATACTGGAGATGCTTCGGGGGCACTGACCCCCGAAGCACCCTCCAGGTAGACTCTAAATAGGTAGACAGTATGTCAATACCCAGTTGCTTGGTGGGAAGACAAGCTGGCAATTTCTTCCTGTTATATTCCATTAAATAAGATGGATGTATATGTGAAGTAATGAAATGTGCCAGCCTGAGCTGGGAGACTTGTATTTAGGCAATAACTGACGATGAACATATCGTCAGTTATTGTGGGAGAGGCGAGAAAATGACATGGTGTGTGTGTGTGTGTGTGTGTGTGTGTGTGTGTGTGTGTGTGTGTGTGTGTGTGTGTGTGTGTGTGTGTGTGTGTGTGTGTGTGTGTGTGTGTCTGTGAGAGAAAGAGATATTTTATTGCTCGTGTGTCTTCACTTACTACTTGCAACCCTCCCTTCCCTCCTATCTTTTCTCTCTCTCTCTTCACCCCCTCCACCCATCTTCTTTATAGCTTCTAATTACTGTCTCCCTTCAGTCTTTGACCTTTCCTGGCTCCCTCTCCTCGAGACTCTCTAGTGTCCCTCCTCTCCTCTGGGGAGAGGCGAGGGGAGGTCACGGTGACCTCCCCTCCTTCCTTCTTTGCTCTCTCCCTCCTCTTTCTTTCACTAACAATCCTGAAAGATGATTATTCTCAAGTAACGGATCTTCAGCTGTACTTGAACGATATCCTTGAAACTTACTGTGGGTGCGGAAGCCTTAGATGGATACTCGACGATAGCCTCATTGCGATACCCGAGTCTCTCAGCTCAGACTGACACATTTCACCACTTAGTGAATGAAAGCCATTCTGTGTGATGGAATATGGCAGGGAAATTCATCCTGTGTGATGGAATATGACAGGGAAATTCATCCTGTGTGATGGAATATGACAGGGAAATTCATCCTGTGTGATGGAATATGACATTATCCGTCTTGTGTGACTGAAAATGACAGACAGATCAATCTTGTGTGATGGAACGTGAAAGGGAAATCTACCCACGACATGGGGAAATGCATCGTCAAACGATGGAATATGAGAAGGAAATATAGCTAGCTTTTGTATCCACTGTGTCACTGTTATGTGGAACAGGGTTATGTGGAACAGGACACTGCTGTGTTCATTCATGCTATATAATATAAAAACCTTACATTCTACCTCACTCTCACTCTTCACTTTCATTTCTCCCCTTTCACAATCTCCCTTCACTCTCACCCCAAACCTCTTCGTCCCTGACTATTCCTTATTCACACTCACCCTCCACCCTGTTTACTCTCCCCCTTCACCCTATTCACTCTCTTCGTTTACTCTCACTCTCTCCCAGGTCTTGCCACTTCACTTCTCTTTCTTGACTTTCTAATCGTCGTTTGTCTCTTCTGCTATTTGACTCTATCTTCAACCCTCTCCCTCTTCCCCTTTCATCCTTGGGAAATCTGAACCAAGCCTGCACACACACAAACAGAAAAAGCTGGAATAAAAGTCCAAAGGTTTACAACAAGACTAGTTCCAAAACTAGCTTAGGATATGAGCTTTGAAGGGTAACTAGAGAAGTTCCATATTCACCAGTATTACAAAATGTTCCAGATTTCACCAGTATTATTTCAAGATGTTCCAGATTTCGTCACTGTTGCTGTAAAATGTTTCGGAATTCAACAATATTATTACAAAATGTTCCATATTTCATCACTGTTATTTTAAATGTTCCAGATTTCATCACTGTTATTTTAAAATGTTCCAGATTTCATCACTGTTATTTTAAAATGTTCCAGATTTCATCACTGTTATTTTAAAATGTTCCAGATTTCATCACTGTTATTTTAAAATGTTCCAGATTTCATCACTGTTATTTTAAAATGTTCCAGATTTCACCAGTATTACAAAATGTTCCATATTTCATCACTGTTATTTTAAAATGTTCCATATTTCATCACTGTTATTTTAAAATGTTCCAGATTTCATCAATGTTATTTTAAAATGTTCCAGATTTCATCAGTTATTTTAAAATGTTCCAGATTTCACCAGTATTATAAAATGTTCCAGATTTCACCAGTATTACAAAATGTTCCAGATTTCACCAGTATTACAAAATGTTCCAGATTTCACCAGAATTTCAAAATGTTCCAGATTTCACCAAAATTATTTCAAAATGTTCCAGATTTCACCAGAATTATTTAAAAATGTTCCAGATTTCACCAGAATTTAAAAATGTTCCAGATTTCGCCAGATTTCAAAATGTTCCAGATTTCGCCAGATTTCAAAATGTTCCAGATTTCGCCAGAATTTCAAAATGTTCCAGATTTCACCACAATTTCAAAATGTTCCAGATTTCACCACAATTTCAAAATGTTCCAGATTTCACCACAATTTCAAAATGTTCCAGATTTCACCACAATTTCAAAATGTTCCAGATTTCACCACAATTTCAAAATGTTCCAGATTTCACCACAATTTCAAAATGTTCCAGATTTCACCAGAATTTCAAAATGTTCCAGATTTCACCACAATTTCAAAATGTTCCAGATTTCACCAGAATTTCAAAATGCTCCAGATTTCACCAGAATTTCAAAATGCTCCAGATTTCACCAGAATTTCAAAATGTTCCAGATTTCACCAGAATTTCAAAATGTTCCAGATTTCACCAGAATTTCAAAATGTTCCAGATTTCACCACAATTTCAAAATGTTCCAGATTTCACCAGAATTTCAAAATGTTCCAGATTTCACCACAATTTAAAAATGTTCCAGATTTCACCACAATTTCAAAATGTTCCAGATTTCACCACAATTTCAAAATGTTCCAGATTTCACTACAATTTCAAAATGCTCCAGATTTCACCAGAATTTCAAAATGTTCCAGATTTCACCAGAATTTCAAAATGTTCCAGATTTCACCAGACGTTTCACAAGACGTTTAATTTTTGTCTACATTCAAGACGTTTCCAAATTTCTCCCTATTTTTAAAATATCTTTTCCGGATTTACTTATAAATGATTTTTCCCCGATTTACTTCATATTCATAAAAAATAATGTTCAAAATAAAAAAAATATTGTTCAAAACATAAAAATATTTTTCAAAATAAAAAAATGTTCAAAATAATAAAAATATTGTTCAAAAAAATAGACGAAAAAAATTAAAATTCATTCAAAATTAAAAAAAAATATTCAGATTAAAAAAAAAAATTGCTCAAAACAAAAAATTCTGCTCAAAATTTTGAACGTAAATATTAGAAATTACCAAAAAATAATAATAAGAAAATATTAATATTGCTATATCATAAATACGACCATTTTTGAAAACTGGTTAGAATAATCACTATTATTCCCATTTAAAAATAAAAGCCGAACACACGAAAGAAAAACTGGAACCAAAACCATTCTCTTTTTGGAATTTATGGTGAATTCAAAAAATATTTGGTGCCATAAATTAACAAAAAATCCCACGAGATTTGAAACTATTACGCAGGTCGACAGACTAATGTAAATAAATAATCGTGTTCATATATAGTGTCGTGCCGAATATATATATATATATATATATATATATATATATAATATATATATATTATATATATATTATATATATATACATACTATCTATTGCGGCACCACGAGTGATATAATAAAAATAATAATCTTAATAATTTCTACAAGTACATGTACAAGGTATACAGGTCTAGCTGACATCAATGACATACAATACCAAGGGTGGGGTATACCCCGCCCTTGGTATGGTTTGTTTGCAGCCGTGTCATTACGATTTTGCCGCTTGTTATGCAGAACATTTCGTGCAAATTAACTCAATATTGTCCCAGGATGCGACCCACAACAGTCGACTAACACCCTGGTACCCAGTTTACTGGTAGGTTAACATAGACATCAGGTGTCTTAAGGAAGCACGTCATAATGTTTCCACCCGTACCGGGGATTGAACCCCGGACATGAATGTGGGAGGCGAGTGCTTTACCAATCAAGCTCCGGGACATGTGACGAAGGTCTGGCCAGGTAATAACGTCAGGGAACAGTAACCTCGCATATAGTAAAGGCATTACTTTTCCATGACGGGTAAAGGGAGCTGATGCCCTTGACCAAAAAGTTCCATCAGCCCCGTCCCTCCCAGGAACTCTCGAAAAAAAATAATAATAATGATAGCAACACTAACAACAATAATATTAATTATAATAATTATAATAATACTAATAATAATAATATAATAATAATAACACTGTTTCAAGACAAGTTCTTAGCCTCCTCATCCAATCGGATTACCGCCACTAATCTTCTCCTATATATAACTTCTCGAGTCGCCTCCTCCCCGTGCCACCAATCATTCAAAATAAAACTATTTAAAATTAGTAATGCACGTTAATTTTGTACATAAAATCAAAACGCAATAAAACTACTGTGTTACAGTAAGTAAAAATGCTATTTTGCATTTGTAAACAAATTTAGAATGCAGTTTTACAGTGAGTACTTGTGGTATATTGTTCGAAAATAGAAACAGAACAGTATACGAAGCAGTGATAATGGTGTATGAGGTAAATATAACAGCCTACTTCATCTAGATTCATTCTAGCAAAAAAGTATTTATTAGCATATTATAGTCTACCGCATGTGCCGAAAAAAAATTCTTCAGCGGCGAGTTGGCTAACGCAGATAATGTGTCCTCACCCATCGATGAACACAGACACAACCTGCTGAGTCTGACTCGACTAGATGATCGTTCAGTGGCTGCAATATCGACAGGTTAGGATAAATGAACCACATACCACTGAAAATAAATGGAACACTTGCCAGTGGGGATAAATGAACTACATACCATACACACTCCACTCTTAATATACTGATTAAGTGTTAACTTAATGACTTAACAAATAGAAATATTAATTGAAGAAGGTGAGCATAGAGGAAGTATAGGGGATGGAGGAAGTAAATGTTCTCAAATATTTGGGAGTCGACTAGTCGGTGGACGAGTCCGTGAAAGATGAAGTGACTTACAGAACTGACAAGTTTAAAAAAAGAAAAAAACTAAACTTCAGGTAAAATTAAAAAAGAAAAATCTATATTTGAGTTTCTCGAACTATCTATCATATATATTGACATCCAATGACTAGTCTACAAGAAATACATGTTCACCTCAAAATTCCTTCGTCTTGGTATATGAAATCTACCAAGTTCAAAGCACAGAAAAGTCAAGCCATACTGTTCTTGTTGTGAAACAGTACTGATAGAATACAACACAAATAAGAAAACTGGGTTTTTTTATACAGTGTAGAGTTCTGGGCTACCATGTGTAGCCTCAGCGTTGCCAGACCTTAATTAAGAAGCCTATATTTAGATTTTCGTATATGTCGTTAGTTTAAGCTTTTATAGGTTTTGGTAACATAACCTAACTAAAGCTCAGCTAACCTAACTTACAATGTAGAAAATAGTGCTTTTAGTGTTGGAGTAAATGCTTAGGAATAGACACTAATGATCTTGTAAGAATCTAAAGTAGCTGTGATACTCGCGAAACCGTAATAACACAACTGTAAACAACGCAGGCAAGCCGGTCCTAAAACAAGCAGGTCGATGCTCTAACAACTGTACCATACTAGCCAAGCAGTTTTTTGGACTGGCTTGTTGCTATGAGTACGTATGTTATTTTGCAATTAAAATTAAAACATAAAAGGGCGTGTTATCTTTTCATTTTGTATTTCAAATGTAGAAACTGAACAATGTACGAAGCAATAGGAATAATATATGAAGTAAATACAATAGCCTCTTTCGTCTAGATTCATTCTAGCAAGAAGTATCTGTTAGTTTATTATAATCTACTACAGTTGCCGTAAAAAAAAATTCAACGGAAAGCTTAGCTAACCCAAACAGCCGTCTTCACCCACTGATGAACGCAGACAGGACCTGCTGAGTTTGAGTCTACTAGAGGATTGTTTGGTAACTGCGATGCTTACTGGCTTGCTCAGTCCTGCTTGTTTCGTGATCAGCTGTGAAAATTACTAGTGGTTAATTAGTTACTTCGAGACATGACGTTACCGGTAGCTGCATATTTCCCCCTGACACGGCTGCAAACCTGGTCCTCTCTAGGACTCCATCCTGATCCTCTCTAGAACTCGATGGAGGCTGAGGACTGGCTACTTCCTAGAAATTATATGAATGGCTTAGAAAATCGACAAGTCGATAAATGAGACACTGATACAACATTTGAGAATCTTTGTCCTAGAAACGTTACTCCAACCAGGAGCTTCTTCAGTCCAATACAAAGAACGGTGAAAGATGAAGAGAATTTGAGGGTAATTAGCCTCTCAGCCTGAAGTGGATGTGTTCAGTTCATCAGTCTTGATAAAATCTTGATTCATGGACATATCGACTCAACTCATCCTGCTTACTGCCTACTGACACTCTCAGCTCCTGTCTCTATCTTCGCCATCCTCTCCTAGAGAGCCAAGTAACGACATCATTCATGCCTCTTCATCTACGCCTCTAGTACTTCGGTACCACATGTCCCAAAGTGCTTGGGCCACTTGCCTTGATTCCTCCTCTTCCCCTCCTTCCCATCCTTTTCCAGTTATTTCCATCCTTCCTTATCCTTCTTCCTTCCCATCTCACGACAGCTCTCGTCGTCTTCTTCGATTCGATTCGACATATCGACTCCAGACTGAGGGACTGATAACCTCAAACGTTTCCACAATGAAGATACCCAAATGTTGCACAAGTGTCTCATTTACTCCCCAGAAAGTCACCCAACATCACGAACTTGTAGATAGAAGAGACTGAGTGGGAAGAGAGAAGAGAAACTTGATAATAAAAATAAAAATATGGCCAGAGTAAAGTAGATAATACAATAGCTTTTATAAGATTGTGTTAGATGTTATAACCAACGATATTATATTCAAGGGGAAGCGCTGTATCCGTAGGGGTCGTATAGTTCCTGGTTGAATGGAAGGCAGTCGTATTATATTTAAGGAATAAACCGACAATTTTTTTTCTTTGTGTAGTTTACAAAATGTAATAAAATATTGTTAGGTTAGGTTAAGATAGGTTAAATTCCTTGGATCAAGAGCTCTTTGCAAGCTTCAAGGCACCCCTTTCTTAAAGAATTTCCTTCATCCCTAGCTTCTATTTTTGCCTTAACTCCTTTCTCCCCTTTATTCTTCTTTTACCTTTCTTATTTCTCATTTTTTCCCTTTTCCCCTTTCTTTTTCTGCCATCATCTCCCCTCCTTCTTACTTTATTAGAACATTGTCACCTGCGCATCTAAATGCTGCCTTTTATTTTCAACCCTCTTAGTTAATTCCTTGGTAGTCTGCTACAGGCGAGGCTGCTGAGTGTGTCTGGCAGAGCTCTCCTGCCTCTTAAGAATCTCCCTCCCTAAGTTTTGTAAGATCTTTTATTTTTTATTAACAGCACTTGTTGTGAGTATTATTGTTTCAGAATATGGAACAGAGCTCTTCTCCAGGCTGAGGGACTGACAACCTCAAATCTACATCTTTAATGGTGATGGACTGATTACATCGTCTTCACATCCCTACTGCTCCTGCCTACTTTCTGTTCTCGACTCAAGAAGCCTACTGTGTAGGCGAAGCGTTTCAGAATAAAGATGCCTAACTGCTGCCTATGTGTTTTACTTACCAACCAGTATTATGACTAAACCAGAAACACTTTTACAAGACTTAACAACCAGATACTCTGAAGATATGCCAGGTTAGCTAAGGTAAACTGAAGGACGTCTGGATAACTTCCTATATAAAAACAGAGGAACTTAATACTCCCCTTACTTTCTACTGCCACTACTACTACTATTACTTCCACTACCAGCAGTACCACTGCCGTTCTTTTTTCTTCCTCTCTTAGTCTCGCCCCTGTCCCCACTCTCCTAAATATACGTACCGGCTCCTTCACTCTTGTGTTAGTGTGACTTTGTAAATGGTCCAAGTCGGACCGAAATGTCGTCGTAAGCTTTTCTTTATGTGCGGGTTGTTTGTGTATTGTTCTAGTTGGGGTATTGTGGTTTTTTGTTCTCTAAGAATAGGCAAGAACTGCAATACTCCTATTGGCTATGCCACTGCTAGTCATGATAGCTCTCCTTCCTGGTTTATTGCTGTCCTGCTGAGGCAGAAGTAGACTGGAGGAAGCCTAAATGCCTCTCCTCTCACCTCGTCCCCTTCGGTATTGTGCCTTTTTGTTCCTTTCACCCCTCACAGGCCTGCTAAAACAGGTGAAGGTCGCTGGGAAAACTCTCATCTATCCTAGTCTCCTGCAGGTCAGCTGAGGCAGGTCAGACTAGACAAGCTGAGGACAGTCAGGAGAGCTCTTCTTCCTAGTCTCCTGCAGGTCAGCTCAGGCAGGGTGATGGAAGCCGGGAGTACGACAACGACCACCAATCTACACATAAATGGCCTTGGATGAACTGGATTACTGGCAAGAAAAAGGCCCGAGAATTGACCAAATTCTTGACTTTAATTTTATCGTGAAGGAATAAGGCAGCATATAATAAGGGTTGTAGGAACTTGTAGTAAGAGATGTAGGAACTTGTAGTAAGAGATGTAGGAACTTGTAGTAAGAGATGGGGGTGGAAAGGTGCAGCGGGAACCCCAGACAAAAATGTAGTGGGGAATATGGAAGGATGGGAAGATAGTGGAATATGGTAGAGGATGAAATATTTTTAATTTGGCCACTATTGCCATCACCATATACCTGGAGGGAGTTCCGGGAGTCAACGTCCCCGCGGTCCGGTCCATGACCAAGCCTCGAAAAACTGAAAAAGCAAGTGTATATAAGTGAAATTACATAACCAAGAAGACATCGTTCAGGGGCACAATATGAAACAAAATATTGTCCCGAGAATTATTTTGAATTGGTAATAATGGTAGAATTACCGACAAAATGCTAGGTAAATGGACGCTAATGTGACATTGTGACATTTTGTGGCAACGTTTCTCTCTCTAGGAGAGCAAAACATTGCCACAATAAAATGTCACATTAGAAGCATCTGTGTCCTTTTCGAATAATCTTCAAATTTTGAGCAATTGATTAGGATTTGGGCACAGAAGTGCTCGAATCTTAATAAAATGGCAGTACAAAGCCGGAAGAAAATATTAGTGCCTCTACACAAAATTATGACTCATTTTCAGAAACTAGAGACAGAGTGAATGATAAATTAACATGCGGACTCGTCACTACAGATGGAAACGATAGTCAAAATTTTGGGTTCTGGCTCAAGGAAGCAAAAGGGATAAATAAGGTGTTTTGATGTTATTTATTGTGGAAAATATTGTTCATATGTATGGATGTCTCAATAAACATTTGATTTTTGTGAATGTTAGTCCAAATTTCACTCAGAGTAAGAATACTTATACATTCTGAGCTGTGAGTCCAAATTCCATTCATAGCAGGAATACTTATACATTTGAGCGTATCAATTCTTCATGCAGATTTTCATCTAGCTGCGAGTCCAAATTCCATTCATAGCAAGAATTCTTATACATTCTAAGCTGCGAGTCCAAATTCCATTCATAGCAGGAATACTTATACATTTTAAGCTGTGAGTTCAAATTCCATTCATAACAAGAATACTTATACATTCTAAGCTGTAAGACCAAATTCCAATCGGAATTTGTGATTACATTATTCTGTTTGTATTTCAATATCATGTGAGTATACATAATATTTTTTTTACTAACCAACGACTATATGGAACTCAGTCCAGCAGAATACATTAGTGATAATTGCTGACCTGGTCTTTGTATCAGTTTCCGGAGACTATCGATTCAATGTGTCCTACCAACTATCATCCTCCTATCATCCACTCCCTCCTTCCAATTTCTGAGCCTGAACCTTCCTGCAATATTCGTCCTAATATTGCACTGCGTAGTAAATTTAAACATTATTAATAATGACTGGCAAAATTGCAGACACGGAGAATATACAGAAAACTTTCACTGTACGTATAATAAAGGTGCTTTATTATAAACATGTATAATAAAGCACTGGGAACAGTTGAAGTTCTTTGACTTGTACTCCTTGGTACGCGGGGTTTCGGTAACGGTAAAATTTGTTCCACTGATCTAAGAGTTCCATTCTGACATCACTGTCGGCTTTGCTGAAATGGTATCAAATGCCGACACGATGATGAGTGAGACGCATATGCATCAGTTAGGTATTTTTATTGTTGAAACTTTTCGCCTAAGAAGTAGGTATCTGCAGTCAATATGCATCAGTTAGGTATTTTTATTGTTGAAACTTTTAGCCTAAGAAGTAGGTATCTGCAGTCAATATGCACAGATAGGTATTTATTGTTGAATACTTAGCCTAAGAAGTAGTATCGCAGTCAATTGCAACATTGAGGTATTTTATTGTTGAAACTTTTGCCTAACAGTAGGTACTGCTCAATTACAATAATGTATCAATACCGACACGATAAAACTAGACATATGTGCAACTGGGTATCTTATGATAGATTATCGCCATACAGTGGCTTATAATACATTTCTAAACAAATCTAAGACAATTGAGTATAACAAGAACTTCTGACCTACGGCTTATCACACCAACTCAGACTGAGGATGTTTACCTGGAGGTTACGAGAGTCCGGGTCAACGCCCCCGCGGCCCGGTCTGTGACCAGGCCTCCTCTTTTGTATATAGTTCTACTGTCTTCAAATTATGTCCTAGAATTTGCATTGATAAAGCCACTGGATGGCGAAACGTCTACAATAAAGATACCCAGATGTTGCACATGTGTCTCGGTTTTCGTCCTCGGTCAAATACAGAGGTAGCAGGTGTAGTGGCAAAGAGGTGGTCAGTCCACCAAATACTATTTTTCCAAGGTTAGTGAACTGATTATATTATCTTTCCTTCGCTACTACATCTACCACCTCTGTATCTGACTGAAGAAGGCTACTTCTTAGGCGAAACGTTTAAACAATAAAGATACCATACTGTTGCACATGTATTTCACTCATCAATTGTCTGATTAGCTGACTACATAGCAGTCAGCAACACATCTTGGTAACAAAGCAGTAATAACTAATCTCTCCCGTTATCCTTGATTTCCCTAACAAATAAGGAATAAAAAGGCACAACACCGTGACAGGAACAATACACAAATAACCCGCTTACGACTACGTTTCTGTCCAGATTTGGACCATTTACAAAGTCTCAGTGTGACTTTGTAAATCTTAGTATTTATCAGACATTTTTTCTCACCTAAACTGTGCTACATTTACACCTGTGTCGTGCACCGGGCATTTTTAAAAATAGAGCACACAAACATATTCCTGCATGTTATTTTAGTCAGCCTTAGACTCGGTTGTCATTGCTGCCCAGAATGTATGCACCATCATGGTACAGGGTGCCCAAACCAAGTGCTGGAGGCTGTCTGTTAGTTCAGATTGAGGAAGAGGGATCTAGGTGAGGTTATCTCGTATGTAGGTACCGCCCAGACCCTCAGACCCTCACGTTCCTCAGCTTGGCTAGCACCATACTCGAATTCGTCTTGATGGGTGTCCAATTGCTGTAACAGTGAGTGTTCTAAGCACTCTCACAGTTTGGTTTAACTGGTTCAGACTCATTGTAAATAGTGAAAATAATTTGTAATTACGTCCTGGTTTTATGAATAAATTGTAAAACAAAGCTATCCTTCTGTGTACTTTTTATTCCTCATCTCCGATTGCTATATTGACTGTGATATAGGCCGGTGTATAACACGGCCGGGTACTGCAAACCTGCTATATATCAGTGATATTCAATACCTGCAAGATGAGGATTAAAACACTTGATCAACATCTAAGTATCTTGTAGAAGTTTCGCCATCCAGTGGCTTCATCAATACATACATATACATATGCAGAACAACCACTGTGAAAAAACAGCGAAATTCCAAGCGCTTTCGTGACTTCTTACATTATCAAGGAGCTATATATTTCCTTGATAATGTGAGAAGTCACGAAAGCGCTTGGATTTTCGCTATTTTTTCACAGTGGTTGTTCTGCATACTGTAATATCACCTGTTTACTGTGATCTTATTGCACACATGTACATATGAAAATTGTAGAAATTATACAACAGACAATGGAAGATGAGGTAATTAGTCCCTCGCCATAGGAGTAGGTGAAAAGCACAATTATGAAAATAATATCCACAGGTACAACTTTGGTCTAAGTTTCTTTAAGGCATACTCTCTTTCTCCATATACTGCTATTAATTTATAACCACTATTTAATTTCCTACCACTATTTAATTTCCAACACTATTTAATTTCCTACCACTATTTAATTTCCAACCACTATTTAATTTCCTATCACTATTTAATTTCCTATCACTATTTAATTTCCAACCACTATTTAATTTCCAACCACTAATTTCCTACCATTATTGAATTTCCTACCACTATTTAATTTCCTGCCACTATTTAATTTCCTACCACTATTTAATTTCCTACCACTATTTAAATTCCTACCAACTATTCATTAAAACTGTTGACTTGGTCCAGACCGATTTCGTTTCCTCTATTTTTTTGCTCCGTTTGATTTCTGCCGTTAAAAATTTATTCCACATACAACTATTAAATTCCTGACATACATCATTCAAAAAGGATGAATGGTCAAGACGATCCGATTTGAGGAGGAGGTGAGAGTAGATGCAGAGACGAGTAGAGAGATGTATCAGAAAATCGGTTGTGAATCAGTAGAAGAGAGAGAAGAGAGAGAGAGAGAGAGAGAGAGAGAGAGAGAGAGAGAGAGAGAGAGAGAGAGAGAGAGAGAACGAGACCGACAGGGGGATTCTAAAATGAAGCTTCCGAGAGGAGAAAAATTTAACAAGCTTGGCGAAGACAATTGTGACGACGAACAGTAGACAGCTGCCATCGCCCACTTCTCTTGCTTCCAAGTAGGGTAATTGGAGATAACGAATGGTGGTCGAGAGATTACCTATGGTGCTTTACAAATTATAAGGGGAACAAGAAAGTTTAAATGGGACTGACTTGCCGGGTGTTAAATTAGTCAAGAATCGTCACTCCTTCTTTCTTTCCTCAGAGGCAATAACTTGCATACCGATGTTGAAGATGAGACATCTTATCTCTTTCTACAATTGGACACCATGGAGTACTTATACTTGGGTCGTCCTGCACGTTCAAACCTCTTCATATTAACTCCTTTCTCTCACAACGGTTTAGTCTATGGTTGAAATTAACCTAATAAACCAATTGCATCATTGCACCATGTACAACCGTCAAAGTTACTGGCGGGTACAAACACATTTCTACGAGTGTCTTCAGCCACTCATGGAACACACACACAAACCAACAAAACAGGTACATTCAAGCACAGTTCAAAAGTTGCAGGCTAGGGTGCACAAGTTTACAGGCTGTTGACACGTCCAAAAATAACTACAACAACTGTACACACATCACACCCATCACACATGCACGCCCACTACCGAACAGATGCATCACAATGCAGAGTTGAGGGAATTAGCTTATTGGTGCAATCAGATAACGCAACAGACTCAGTTATAAACTACAAATGGTACAACCAATACGAACCGCAGTAAATAGTGCAGCGTCGTCACTCCGAAAGAAGTGCATGACAATTCATAGTAGATGGAGCAATATATTTTTTGGTCAATTCCGATAACGAACGAGACTCTGGGTTATAACTAGTCAATGGATCTATACCAACTAGTGTTCAGTTCGCATCTTCTTAGGGAAATAAGGTTCAATTCCAACAGCAAGAGATTGAGCAATAACAAAGCTGGGATAACCCTGGATGTAATGGACTGCACGCGCGTTACAGTATAGTCTAGATAACTCTTTACTCTTACCCTACGTGCTTTTTTTCTTTCATAAAAAAAAATCCCAAAAATTTTTGAAACTATTTTATTCACAAAACTTTTTTGTGGTTACCTGCTGACATGGGACTATATTGTTAAAAATATTTTAAAAGTATGCAGGTTTCATATTTCCAAATAGACTTTGGAACACACGCACGTAAAATTTTTATTATCCTTTTTGTCAGTTAACCATAAATCTGTTTTTTTTTTGGTTTTACGTTTTAGTAATTAATTACTTCAGTGTAAATTATATATGCATACATACATACATATATATATATATATAATATATATATATATATATATATATATAATATATATATATATTATATATATATATAAATATATATATATATAAATATATATATATATATATATATATATAAAATTAGGGTGATATGCAATATGCAGCCTTATTGACCTAATACCCATTGATAGTAGGTTGATAGACAGTAACCACCCAGGGAGGTATTATCGTCCAGCCAAGTGAGTGTGAGACAGAAACCTGCAATTGTATTACATGATGGTATGATTGCTGGTGTCTTTTTTCTGCCTCATAAGGACGCGGGATAACAGGTATATTTTGCTACTTCTACTTACACTTATGTCACATTACACATGCATGAACACGCATATATATATATATTTACACTCCCATCTGGATTTTCTATTTTCTTAATAGTTCTTGTTCTTCTTTATTTCCTCTGATTTCCATGAAGAACTGGACAAGAATTCTTCCTCCGTAAGCCATGCGTGTCGTAAGAGATGACTAAAATGCCGGGAGCAAAGGGTTAGTAACCCCTTGTTTTTCTTTTTGAGGTTACCCTATGATATTTTAATTATTAAGGGAAACCATGATTTAAAATCCTTAAATTTACAGAAACAAATCTCTGTTCATGCTGTCTCTATTAGTTGACTAAATAATGTTAACCGGAGCAAGGTGTAACCCCTGTTTTTGCAATTTTAGTATTTGACCCTATATTTAATTATTGGTAAACCTGACTTTAATCCTAAATTAACAGGAACAAACAAACTGTTCCATGGCACTAAAAATTTACCGTTCAGACAATCAGAATACGTTAAACTGTCGGTATTCATCAGTAATTGTTTTTGACAAACGTTACGTATTTGCAACGATAGTTCGCTGATACCGTGTTTGCTTCTGACCTCGATCCTAATTCTTACTACGTGGAGTACAAAATCTGTTCACATGGCACCAAAGTCATAAGCTGTCCAGTGACAAACAGAATCCGTTTAGATGCTAACAGTAATACTTTTTCAGTGGAAACCAGTAACACGGGGTTAATTACGCGATAAACGTGAATGTTTGCAATCAGTATCATAATATTTCTTAAGTCACAGTGGTAACAGTTAATATCTTTCACATGTGACAACAGTTAATAAGCTTTTCACATGACAAGAATCCCCAGTTCTAGTGCAACAACAGTGAATCTTCTTTAGCATGGATAACTGTTACTACACAGTATACAATAAACGTAACTGTTGACCACCAGTCAAGATTACTTAATAAGGTCGACTAAACATGTGCAACGGTCGTAGTGTCTTTTTCTCGAAAAGTTTCGCCTCAGTCTGGGAACGAACTCACACCATAAGTCCTGGAATAAATGCCCAAATATGAAATGTACCGAAATGTACATTCCTGCAGGTGCACATGACATGAAGTGTACACCCCTGAAGGTGCACATGTACCGAGATGTACACTCCTGCAGGTGCACATGCACTGTTGCTGTGCACATATACCGAGATGCACACTCCTGCAGGTGTACATGTTTCGAGATGTACACTCCTGCAGGTGCACATGTATCGAGATGTACACTCCTGGAGGTGCACATGCACTGTTACTGTCGGTGCACACACAGTTCAGAATATTTACGATCCAGTTGTGAAAAATTTCCTCCTATTAATATTACATACATTTTAAAATTTCTGTCATTTGTCCACAAATAAAAAAAAAATCTCTTGCATGGTAATTTTTTTTGTTTTATTTATTTAGTTTTACTCTGAAATATGTATATTTTTGAACATTATTTAATATTTATTCTTTCTTTTATCATTGCTGTTATGAGGGAAAAAACGTTGAATTTTAAATTCCCGGGAAAACGTCAGTTTGCGTTTGTGCTGCCATCTCTGTGGAATCCAAGCCGCCTATTGGCTGCCGCTCCCGAGGGAACACCAATCAGCTGCCATATGCTGTTTCCTGATTGGCTGGTTATTGTGTTTTGATTTTTTTTAAATTTATTGGCTCGTACTGGACCTCGGAGCTCCTGGCTGCCGCTATTGGTCTTCGCGATGCCAATGACAAGTTAAAATGATATATTTTGTAATATAGTCAATTCGCAAAGACAAATGTTGGGAGGTAGAGGGATCCAGTAGCACAGGTTAAGGGATCCAGTAGCACAGGTTAAGGGATCCAGTAGCACAGGTTAAGGGATCCAGTAGCATAGGTTAAGGGATCCAGTAGAACAGGTTAAGGGATCCAGTAGCACAGGTTAAGGGATCCAGTAGCATAGGTTAAGGGATCCAGTAGAACAGGTTAAGGGATCCAGTAGCATAGGTTAAGGGATCCAGTAGAACAGGTTAAGGGATCCAGTAGCACAGGCTAAGAGATCCAGTAGCACAGGCTAAGAGATCCAGTAGCACAGTTTAAGAGATCCAGTAGCACAGGCTATGAGATCCAGTAACACAGTTTAAGAGATCCAGTAGCACAGGTTAAGAAGTCCAGCAGCACAGTCTAAGAGATCCAATAGCACAGGTTAAGGGATCCGGTAGCACACGGAAGCTTGATTTCATATAAGAATGACTATAACCTAGTCTGAGAAACTTTTCCCTATGAGTGATGGACTGAAGAAATCGACTCCAGGCTGAGGGACAGATTACCTCAAACTCCTCCTCATCTTCCATATTTCTCTGCACTGGACTGAAGAAGTCACTGCCTGGGGAAACCTTTCCAGAATAAACATACCCAAACGTTACACAAGTGTTCCATTTATCATTTCAAAATACACTCAGATCACTGAGTCTGAGTGGTAAGCCAATGGCTCACTGACGTAGGGCCAACGATGACCAATAGAGAATAAAAAGCCACAATACCCTGACTGGAACAATACACAATTAACCCGCACATAGGAGAATTTAACATTTGTTAACTTTTCGGCCCGACATGGACCAACTCGGGCCGAAACGTCGGCGTGCGGGTTATTTGTATATAGTAACGACTACCACATTAATGTCTGTGATCTTAGACACTACTCTCTATAGCACTTCATGTCAGTGATTGCCTATTGGACGCTGTAAGATCAACGTCTAAACACGCTTCCATCAAACCAATGAGTCTGGCCATGATGCTAATATTCCCGCTGTTATGTCCCGTTTTAATGCTAGCAGCTATCACATTACGTCTGCTTCAGTATATAGCACGCTATCTACTGACAGGAAACACCAGGTGACAAGAAACACAGGTGACAAGAAACACAGGTGACAAGAAACACGAGGTGACAAGAAACACTAGGTCACAACACCAGGTGGCAAGAAACACCAGGTCACAACACCAGGTGGCAAGCAACACTGCGTGTTTCCTGCCATGCCCCGTCACAGGGCCAATAACAACACTGATCTGACCAACACATGAAACACACCAATGTATGCATTTTTTCCTTCTCTCTGGTGAATGTACTAACAACAGCGCAACACAAGAACACTGACGCTTCATAGGAACACCTAAACCCTTCCTCGCTTCAATGCTGACTCGCCATCAGGAATATAAGGAGCACTGCATAAGGCTTACTGGCCCATGCTAGGCAAGTGCAGTCATGCGGAGCTACCGTCATTTTACCCTGATTACCTCCCAGTCCTCAAGCTCTGTATGGTCTCTAAGAACTGAACATTTCAACATCAAAATAATAATAATACTAACAGCAGTAACAGAATCATCGTCACCACAAATATCAACAAAAAAACGAATAATAATAAATAATAATAATAATTATATAATTATTATTACTATTATTGAGGAAATGGAAAAGAATTCTTCCTCCGTAAGCCATGCGTGTCGTAAGAGGCGAATACAGCGCAGGGAGCAAGGGGCTAGTAATCCCTTCTGTATAAATTACTAAATTTAAATAGAAAATTTTCTTTTTTCTTTTTAGGTCACCCTGCCTCGGTGGGATACTGCCGGTGTGATAAATTATTATTATTATTATTATTATTATTATTATTTTTATTATTTACTACTACAACTACCGCATACTCCGACATGTTGTCATGATAATGTCAATGACGCTCAAGGGTCATTAATATTTGTGTGTGCAATATGACACAAGGTGTCATATTGCACACAATCATTTGGATTGATAAATTTTTCAGACTGTATATTATAGCTCTCGTAATTATGTACTCTTAAGTGCACAACATTGCGCATACAAACACACTAATTATTTCACAAGGTAATTCTCAATGGGAAGGAGGAGAGATGGGGAGGGAGAATATAGCCCAGCATACACACTAACGTGATCATTTGTGTTGTGATGAGTGAGTCATTCACTCCCTTCACGAGTAATTGTTTTATGTATATTTGTGAGTGTAAAGATGAGTGAGGATGTCTGAGTGAGTGTGGCAGCCATAGCACCTGACCTGGCTTTGTGGTCACGCGTCTCTTAGTCGCTATTCCCTATTCTCTCTCTCTCTCATTCCTAATATATATGTCGTGCCGAATAGGTAAAACTGGTCAATTAGCAAGAACTCATTTAAAATTAAGTCCTTTCTAAAATTTTCTCTTATACGTTTAAAGATATATTTTTTTCATTAAAGTTAATGCAAAAAATTTTAATTTTGCACCAAAAGAATCTTAGAAAACTTACCTAACCTTATTATAACAAGAACAATTTATTTTAGCCTAACCCAACAAAACATATTTTAGATTTGTTTACAGTAATTTAATACTAAACAAACACAGTGAAATATATTTTTTTCGTTAGGTTCAGAATGATTTGGGCGAAATTATTGCATATACAAATTTTCGCTTGTCTTATATGGCAAGATGAGCGTTGCTATTTAAGCCAAGATCGCAAGTTCTGCCTGTTCGGCACGACACACACACACACACACACACACACACACACACACACACACACACACACACACAAATGTAGTCACAATCTTTAAAAAAGGAGACAGACATGAAGCACTAAACTACAGACCAGTGCCACTGACATGTATAGTATGCAAAGTCATGGAGAAGATTATCAGGAGAAGAGTGGTGGAACACCTAGAAAGGAATGATTTTCATCAACAGCAGCCAACATGGTTTCAGGGACGGGAAATCCTGTGTCACAAACCTACTGGAGTTCTATGACAAGGTGACAGCAGTAAGACAAGAGAGAGAGGGGTGGGTGGATTGCATTTTCTTGGACTGCAAGAAGGCGTTTGACACAGTACCACACAAGAGATTAGTGCAAAAACTGGAGGACCAAGCAGGGATAACAGGGAAGGCACTACAATGGATCAGGGAATATTTGTCAGGAAGACAGCAGCGAGTAATGGTACGTGGCGAGGTGTCAGAGTGGGCACCTGTGACCAGCGGGGTCCCACAGGGGTCAGTCCTAGGACCAGGGGCTGTTTCTGGTATTTGTGAACGACATGACAGAAGGAATAAACTCTGAGGTGTCACTGTTTGCAGATGACGTGAAGTTGATGAGAAGAATTCATTCGATCGAAGACCAGGCAGAACTACAAAGTTATCTGTACAGGCTGCAGACCTGGTCCAGCAATTGGCTCCTGGAGTTCCCACCAAGTGCAAAGTCATGAAGATTGGGGAAGGGTAAAGAAGACCGCAGACGGAGTACAGTCTAGGGGGCCAGAGACTACAAACCTCACTCAAGGAAAAAGAACTTGGGGTGAGTATAACTCCAGGCACATCTCCTGAAGCGCACATCAACCAAATAACTGCTGCAGCATATGGGCGCCTGGCAAACCTCAGAACAGCATTCCGACATCTTAATAAGGAATCGTTCAGGACCCTGTACACCGTGTACGTTAGGCCCATATTGGAATATGCGGCACCAGTTTGGAACCCACACCTAGCCAAGCATGTAAAGAAACTAGAGAAAGTGCAAAGGTTTGCCACAAGAATAGTCCCAGAGCTAAGAGGTATGTCCTACGAGGAGAGGTTAAGGGAAATCAACCTGACGACACTGGAGGACAGGAGAGATAGAGGGGACATGATAACGACATACAAAATACTGAGAGGAATTGACAAGGTGGACAAAGACAGGATGTTCCAGAGATTGGACACAGTAACAAGGGGACACAGTTGGAAGCTGAAGACACAGATGAATCACAGGGATGTTAGGAAGTATTTCTTCAGCCACAGAGTAGTCAGGAAGTGGAATAGTTTGGGAAGAGATGTAGTGGAGGCAGGATCCATACATAGCTTTAAGCAGAGGTACGATAAAGCTCATGGTTCACGGAGAGTGACCTAGTGGCGACCAGTAAAGAGGCGGGGCCAGGAGCTTGGACTCGACCCCTGCAACCTCAACTAGGTGAGTACACACACACACATTATATTATATATATTATATATATTATATATATATATATATATATATATATATATATATATATATAATAATATATATATATATATATATTATATATATATATATATATTATATATATATATATATAATATATATATATATATATACTCTTTCATCAAAGCGGCCGTCTCCCACCGAGGCAGGGTGACCTAAAAATGAAAGCTTTTCTTTACATATATAGTAATTAATACAGGAGAAAAGGTTACTAGCGGCTTGCTCGAGGCATTTTAGTCACATTTAACAACACTGATGACTTACGGAGGAAGGATTCTTTTCCACTTCCCCATGGAGATGAAGGGAAATAAATAACAACAAAACCTATTAAGAAAATAGAATAAATTGAAAAAGTTTGTGTGTTACTAGTTTAGTCAATTCAAATTATTTCAGTAAACTGCAAATGATCGATATTGCTTTTTATTTAATATTTTTTTACCATTTTGAAGCGAGTTCAAATAACATTTTTTCACCTATTTTTTTTTCTGTCTACTCGTATCTCTGTTAAAGTGGATTATGCCTTTTAAGTACCAGATGGGATCCAGTACATGAAGCTGTGTATGGCTTCCATTCCCAGGTTTGCACAGCTCTATTACACATAGAGAGGCACAAATGCAGTATAATCTGATCCTTTATTCACAAAGTCAATAATGGAGTGCACTATACTGCATTTGTATTTTGTTTTCCATTGTGTCGGTATTTTATACAATTTCAGTCCACTGTTATATATAAGAAAAAAATACCACAGTGAAAATAAAAATATAAAATCTGAGTGCTTTCACATGCTGACACATATATCCTCTAAAGATGTGTTTAAGTACACGAAATCGCTCAGATTTTATTTCCAATTTTCACTGTGGTATTTTTTTCATATTTGCAATCGCACATTTTATTGTGATTTCTTCTATGTCATATAATAGACACTTGTACGTGTCTATTATTGTAGAATGTTTTGGGAACCAGCCTGGCATAAAAACCTACTGTAAATACCTTTTATTATGCCACATTGGATCCAACACCTCCTTTTATAATCCATTCTCATCCATTATCATTTTCAATCCATTTATTCATTCCTCAATCTTCTTTTCCCACCACTCGCCCTATTTAACTCATCTTTTAGTCTTTCCAACTCACTTTTAAGTATAGGTATTCACTCATTGCTTGGGTCGTCTTCTGTTCTTAATGGATTATTGAATTTCTTCCATTTCCCAGTTAATTTGTCTTTCTAAGCCTATTATATGATACAGTCACCAATATCATAAGAACATAAGAATGTAGGAACACTGCAGAAGGCCTACTGGCCCATACGAGGTAGGTCCTTATCAAAACGACATCTTGTAATAAAGTTGGTAGAATTACCGACAATATGTAAAGTAAAAGGACACAAGTGTGGCAACGTTTCGCTCTCCAGGGCTGAACATATGGGGAAGATATTGACAATTAGATTACACACATCTGTATGATGGAATTTTAGGTAAGGTTCGTCAGGAAACAGGACAAGCGTTTCCAGACACTGGTCTTAGATGACCCGCCATTGGAGCTTTTGGTCATCTGGCCGAGGCCTTCCACTGGCTTACCTCTCCACCCCTTTTAATAATCCGTTTTTTTATATGACGGAAGGTGCACTCTGTCTATACCAGAACAACAGTGGCACTTCATAACTGACCACTAACCATGTGTGTGTGTACTCACCTATTTGTACTCACCTAACTGTGGTTGCATGGGTCGATTCATAGCTCCTGGCCCCGCCTCATCACTGGTCGCTACTAGATCCACTCTCTCCCTACTCCACAAGCTTTATTGTACCTCTTCTTAAAGCTATGTATGGATCCTGCCTCCACTACATCACTCTCCAGACTGTTCCATATCTTAAGAACTCTGTGACTGAAGAAATACTTCCTAACATCCCAGTGGCTCATCTGAGTTTTCAACTTCAAGTTGTGACCCCTTGTGTGTGTGTGTGTGTGTGTGTGTGTTGTGTGTGTGTGTGTGTGTGTGTGTGTGTGTGTGTGTGCGTGCGCGCACGTACTTGGTGCTACAGGGTAGTTCATATTGAATTTTGGACGTCATATTATTGAGTTTAGAGAGGCAATATGGCACTCAAAATGCAATAAACGTGAGTTATTTTTTCCGGGGGGCAAAGATTTTTGTTTTCTAAAGTGCTTCTCATTACTTATTATTATTATTATTATTATTACTTTCTGTACTACTACTATTTGTACTCTATTACTACTATTGCTACAACTATTTCTTCTATAGTACACTACTACTATTACAGCAACAAATGCTACTGCTATTACAACAGCAACTACTACTACTATTGCAACAACTACTACTACTATTACAACCTCCTTCTCGGTTGTGTGTATTGTGTTCAGCACTTGATGGTGTACCCAACCATACCGAATTTCTGGAGTCCCTTCTGTTTCCACTGAAAATACTTCTTTAAATCTCCTGTGAGCTCCTCACATACTTTGTGATCGTTTCTTGTGGTCTTCCCTCCTTCCTCCCTCAGCCTGATTACCTGGTCTTTGACTATTGTTTTCCTCCTGTTGTGGCTGTACAACAGTTTCGGGTCAGACTTGTCTTTCGATGCTATGTCGTTTTCGTATTGCCGTGTGTGTGTGTGTGTGAGTGTGTACTCACCTATTTGTGGTTGCAGGGGTCGAGTCATAGCTCCTGGCCCCCCCTCTTCACTGATTGCTACTAGGTCCTCTCTCTCCCTACTCCATGAGCTTTATCATACTTCGCCTTAAAACTATGTATGGTTCCCGCCTCCACTACTTCACTTTCTAGGCTATTCCACGGCTTGACTACTCTATGACTGAAGAAATACTTTCTAACATCCCTTTGATTCATCTGAGTCTTCAACTTCCAATTGTGACCTCTTGTGTCTGTGTCCCATCTCTGGAACATCCCGTCTTTGTCCACGTCGTCTATTCCGCGCAGTATTTTATATGTCGTTATCATGTCTCCCCTGGCCCTCCTTGCCTCCAGTGTCGTCAGGCCGATTTCCCTCAACCTTTCTTCGTAGGACAATCCCCGTAGCTCTGGGACTAGTCTTGTTGCAAACCTTTGCACTTTCTCTAATTTCTTGACGTGCTTGACTAGGTGTGGATTCCAAACTGGTGCTGCATACTCCAGTATGGGCCTGACGTAAATGGTATACAGAGTCTTGAACGAATCCTTACTGAGGTATGGGAACGCTATCCGTAGGTTTGCCAGGCGCCCGTATGCTGCAGCAGTTATCTGATTGATGTGCGCCTCGGGAGATATGCTCGGTGTTATACTCACCCCCCGATCTTTTCCTTGAGTGAGGTTTGCAGACTTTGGCCGTTTTAAACTATATTGTGTCTGCGGTCTTCATTCCCCTTTCCCAATCTTCATGACTTTGCATTTGGCGGGGTTTTTAACTAAAGGAGCCATTCTGGACCAGGCTTGACCCGTCCAGTTCTTTGTAGTCTGCCTGATCCTCATCCATTGAATTCTTCTCATTAATTTTCACATCGCCCGGGCAAAAAGACACTTTGAGTCTATCCCTTCGTTATGTCATTCACATATACCAAGAACAGCCCGGTCCTAGGACTGACCCCTGGGGAACCCCGCTTGTCACAGGCGCCACTCGGGACACCTCGTCACGAAACCATGACTCGTGTTGCCTCCCTGTCAGGTATTCTGATATTGCAGGTGCCTTTCCTGTTATGTGTGCCTGATCCTCAGCTTTGCAGTAACCTCTTGTGAGGAACTGTGTCGAAGGCCTTTTGCAGCCCAAAAAAATGCAGTCGACCACCCCTCTCTCTTTGTCTTATTTGTCACCTTGCAAAAAAACTCTATAGGTTTGTGACAAAATTTTCCCTCCCTGAAACCAGCTGGTTGTCAATTATCACTTGTTTCTTTCGTGCTCCACCACTCTCTTTGAGATCTTCTCCATGACCTTGCAACTATACATGTTAGTGATACAGGGTTCTGTATTTAGTGCCTCAGGGTCTGCTCCTTTTTAAAATTGGGACTACATTTGCATTTTCCCAACCTCAGGGGTTGCCAGTTTCAAGAGTGTTGTAGACTTTGTACGTACACATAATATCCTGCTCCTCTTTAAGGACCCACGGAGAGATGTCTGGTCACACCGCCTCTTGAGGTGTCAAAGTTCGCATAGCAGTTCTTCACCTCCTCCTTGGTTATATGTACCTCATCCAGTACTTGCTGGTGCACCCCTTGCTCTGATTTCCTGGAATCCTACTGGTTTCCACTGTAAATACTTTCTTTAAATCTTGTGTTGAGCTCCTGACATCCCTCCCGGTCGTTTCTTGTGAATTCCCCATCACCCTTCCTCAGTCTGATTACCTGGTCCTTGACTGTTGTTATCCTCCTGATGTGGCTGTACAACAGCTTCGGGTCAGTCTTGACTTTCGATGCTATGCCATTTTCGTATTGCCGCTGAGCCTCCCTTCTTATCTGTGCATATTCGTTTCTGACTCTTCGGCTAATCTCTTTATTTTCCTGAGTTCTTTTCTTCTGTACCTTTTCCATTCTCTAGTACACCTAGTTTTTGCCTCCCTACACCTTTGGGTGAACCAAGGACTCGTTCTGTTCTTCCATTATTTCTGTTTCCCTTAGGAACAAACCTCTCCTCTGTCCTTTTTGCATTTTGTTGCCACATAGTCCTCATTCTTGTACTGGTTTTCCTGTCAGTTCCCTCTCCCACTGAATGTCTTGAAAGAAGTTCCTCAAGCCTGAGTAGTTCCCCCTTTTGTAGTTTGGTTTCCCAACCCTATTCCTGCTGCTCTCTCCACTTGGAGCTCAACTATGTAGTCGAAGCACAGAACCACATGATCACTAGCTCCCAGGGGCCTTTCATACATGATACCCTCGATGTCAAAAATACTCAAGGTGAATACAAGGTCCAGTCTTGCTGGTTCATCCTCTCCTCTCTCTCTGGTAGTGTCTCTAACATGTTGATGCATGAGGTTTTCCAGTACCACATCCATCATCTTGGCTCTCCATGTTTCGGGACCCCATTTGGCTCCAGGTTTTCCCAGTCAATCTCCTTGTGATTGAAATCCCCCATAACTAGTAACTTTGCTCCCCCCATGTGTGCTCTCCTGGCCACCTCGGCTAGTGTGTCGACCATTGCTCTGTTGCTCTCATCGTATTCTTCTCTTGGCCTCCTGCAGTTCTGTGGTGGGTTGTACATTACTGCAATTATCACCTTATGTCCCTCAGACTGGATTGTTCCTACTAAGTAGTCTTTTCGCCCGTGCCATCCATTCCTTCCATTTTCTCAAACCCCACTGGTTTTTAATGAGCAGTGCAACCCTCCTCCCCCTCTCCTCCCCCTGTCTTTCCTGAGGATTTGATATCCCGGGTGGAAAGATTGAATCTGTTATTATTCTGGTGAGTTTTGTTTCTGTGAGTGCTATTATGTCTGGGAGTCTCCTTGATTCTTTCGTGCCACTCCTCATACTTATTTGTTATTCCATCTGCATTTGTATACCACACCTTCAACTTCTTTTCTAAGATTGTGGTCTGGGAGGTGTATTGGGTTGGGGGAAATGGGAGACCTGATAAGGAACTATGGGTGGTTGCTGTGGGGGTGGAGTTTGTAATGCAGTGGGTGGGGGCATTAGATGTGGCATGGGTGTTTTGGTTTAGAGTGTTTGGTTGCACTGGGGTTGACCTGGTTGGGAGGCTTCTATAGGAAGTTGTGAGGGAGGCTGTATTTGATCTTCCTGTGTCTGGAATCTCCTGTCTGTCTTCTCCATCCCCTCTCTTTCCTCCTTTCGCCTTTGTACTATCTCTCTCTGTTTCTGCCTTTCTGCTTGTGTTCTGTCGCGGTCGAGATACACCTTCCTGTATGCCGGCATGTCCCTTAATCGTGCTTTCTCCTGCAGGATCCTGTTCCGAGTCGATTCTGCCTTGAAGGTCACTTTCACTGGCCGGGTTCTTTTTTTTACAAACCCCCCTATTCTCCGAAAATTTTCCAGCTGGGTCATGTCGTCTTCTCCTATTGCTTTCATGATGCTTTCAATTGCTTTTTTTTCCCCTTGTTTTCTTTTCTTATATGTTTCCCCTTCAACTTCCTGGAGCCCATACACAAAGACTGACCTCATCCTTTCATTCTCCCACTGCATATCCCCGTGTATCCCCTCATTCAATTTGATTTCCTCCATTGCAGCTTTCCTTTCTTCAGTTTCACTAGCTAATGTACTTGGGCTCAGTGGCCTGTCATTTTCCCTTCTTGGTTTTCCCTGGGCTCTGCTGTGGTCTGTTAGGGCCTCCACATATAGCTTAGCTCTTTCATTTACTACAGTCTCCACTGATTGAGCTTCTACATGCAGTTTTGCTTCTTCTTTTCCTACAGTCCCCTTATTTGTGGCTGAGGTAGCAGTCTCTGTTGTCAATCCCAAAATGTTCTTTAGTTCTCTAGGCTGTTTCAGATTTTTCAGTTCCTCTTCTAAACTCTGTATCCTGGCCTCTGCTGCTTTGACTTGCACCTCCCACTTCCTGCTTTCCATGTCTAACCTCTCTTCCATTCTCATGCTATCTTCCTTTGTAGTTTCCTCCTCCTGTCCCTTGGTTTTTCTTGTTGCTCTCTGGCAACCCATTTTTGTTTTATCCTGATTGCCTCAGAGTGGGAAACCTATGTAATTCTGTATGTTAGGTTAGTATTGTGTATGTCAGAGTGTGGGGGGGGGGAGGTAGTGGAGGAACTGTGGCTATGTGGGAAGGAGGGAGAAGCAAGTGGGTGAGTGGGAGAGGGAGAGGGGGAAGGAGGGAGAGGTGGGGAGGGGGAGGGTTGAAAGAGGGAGGGAAGGGATCAGGTGAAGGAGTGAGATGTCGGTGGGGGAGGGGGAGGAGTGTATGTGTGAGTCTGGTAATGTACTCACCTAATTTTTGGTTGCAGGGGTCGAGTCACAGCTCCTGGCCCCGCCTCTTCGCTGATTCCTACTAGGTCCTCTCTCTCCCTGCCCATGAGCTTATATACCTCGCCTTAAAACTATGTATGGTTCCTGCCTGCATGTGTGTGTGAGTGTGTGTGTGTATGTATGTTGTGTGTGTGTGTGTGTTGTGTGTTGCGTGTGTGTGTGTGTGTGTGTGTTATGTGTTGTTGTTGTGTGTTGTGTGTGTGTGTTGTGTGTGGTGTGTGGTGTGTGTGTGTGTGTCAGTGGTCCTAGTGACTGCCGGATTGGCGCCCCCTCCGGCCCCCCTCTTCAATGTCCCTATAGGCTTGTGGCTGGTGTTATCTTTGTTTGTTTGTTGGTTGGTATTGTTTTTTTTTTTGACCCTTTTTTTGAAGTAAATTTTTTTGTGTTAAATTTTGTTCCAAACTATTCCACTTACTGACTACTCTGTGGCTGAAGAAATACTTCCTAACATCCCTGTGATTCATCTGTGTCTTCAGCTTCCAACTGTGTCCCCTTGTTACTGTGTCCAATCTCTGGAACATCCTGTCTTTGTCCACCTTGTCAATTCCTCTCAGTATTTTGTATGTCGTTATCATGTCCCCCCTATCTCTCCTGTCCTCCAGTGTCGTCAGGTTGATTCCCTTAACCTCTCCTCGTAGGACATACCTCTTAGCTCTGGGACTAGTCTTGTTGCAAACCTTTACACTTTCTCTAGTTTCTTTACGTGCTTGGCTAGGTGTGGGTTCCAAACTGGTGCCACATACTCCAATATGGGCCTAACGTATACGGTGTACAGGTCTGAACGATTCTTATTAAGATGTCGGAATGCTGTTCTGAGGTTTGCTAGGCGCCCATATGCTGCAGCAGTTATTTGGTTGATGTGCGCTTCAGGAGATGTGCTGGTGTTAACTCACCCCAAGATCTTTTTCCTTGAGTGAGGTTTGTAGTCTCTGACCCCTAGACTGTACTCCGCTGCGGCCTTCTTTGCCCTTCCCCAATCTTCATGACTTTGCACTTGGTGGGATTGAACTCCAGGAGCCAATTGCTGGACCAGGTCTGCAGCCTGTCCAGATCCTTTGTAGTTCTGCCTGGTCTTCGATCGAGTGTATTCTTCTCATCAACTTCACGTCATCTGCAAACAGGGACACTTCAGAGTCTATTCCTTCCGTCATGTCGTTCACAAATACCAGAAACAGCACTGGTCCTAGGACTGACCCCTGCGGGACCCCGCTGGTCACAGGTGCCCACTCTGACACCTGCCACGTACCATGACTCGCTGCTGTCTTCCTGACAAGTATTCCTGATCCATTGTAGTGCCTTCCCTGTTATCCTGCTTGGTCCTCCAGTTTTTGCACCAATCTCTTGTGTGGAACTGTGTCAAACGCCTTCTTGCAGTCCAAGAAAATGCAATGTGGTGTGTGTGTGTGTGTGTGTGTGTGTGTGTGTCAGTGGTCCTTGACTGGCCGCAACTTCTTGTGACCTGACCCCCACTCTCCTGGGGCTTACCCCACCTACTTACAATGTTGCCTTAAAAGCTGTGTGTATGTGTGTATACGTGTGTGTGTGTGTGTGTGTGTGTGTGTGTGTGTGTGTGTGTGTGTGTGTGTGTGGTGTGTGTGTGTGTGTGTGTGTGTGTGTGTTGTGAGCGCGCGTGGTGTGTGTGAATGTATGTGTGTGTGAATGTATGTGTGTATGTGTATACTCACCTAGTTGTAGTTGCAGGAGTCGAGTCACAGCTCCTGGCCCCGCCTCTTCACTGTCGCTACTAGGCTCACTCTCTCCCTGCTCCATGAGCTTTATCATACCTCTTCTTAAAACTATGTACAGTACCTGCCACCACTACCTCACTTTTCAGACTATTGCACTTCCTGGCAACTCTATGGCTCAAGAAATACTTCCTAACATCCTTGTGACTCATCTGAGTCTTCAACTTCCAATTGTGACCCCTTGTTGCTGTGTCCCATCTTTGGAGCATCCTGTATCTGTCCACCTTGTCGATTCCTCTCAATATTTTATATGTCGTTATCATGTTCCTTCCTGTCCCTCCTGCCCTCCAGTGTCGTCAGGTCGAGATCTCTTAATCTCTCCTCGTAGGACATGCCCTTTAGCTCCTGGGCTGGATTAGTTGCAAACCTTTGCACTTTCTCTAGCTTCCTGACGTGCTTGCCAGGTGAGGGCTCCAAACTAGAACTGCATTCTCCAATATGGGCCTGACGTATACGGTGTACAGCATCCTAAACGACTCCTTACTGAGATATCAGAATGCTGTTCTTAGGTTTGCCAGGCGCCCATATGCTGTAGCAGTTATTTGGTTGATGTGTGCCTCAGGATATGTGCTTGGTATTATACTTCTTTGAGCGAGGATTGCAGTCTTTAGCCACCTAGCCTATGCTCTGTCTGCGGTCTTCTTTGCTTTTCCCCGATCTTCGTGACTTTGCACTTTGTGGGATTGAACTCCAAGAGCCAGTTGTGTGTGTGTGTGTGTGTGTGTGTGTGTGTGTGTGTGTGTGTGTCCTGAACCATTCTTTTTAAATTCTTATTATATTCATATGAACATTCTAACTGTCGAATGAAGGGCAAACAGTAGTTCCTGAAAGAAGAGAAGAGTAGCTCGACGTCCTTGGATCAAGAACCCTACACAAACATCAGAGGGTCGCCTTCGAATTCCTGAAGGTATCTGTGTGTGTGTTAATCATAAAAAAAAAATCACCTCTCAAGGGAGGAACTCACCAGCGTCTAATACGGGAACTGCTCAAAGAAAATGAATTAATAATAGAGAGCATCTTCTTATAACGTCTTTCAAAGGATATATTTCGATTTATTTTAAAATAACGTTTTTCAGTTTCGTTATATTTTAATTATATTTTTCTCCACTGGGGTGAAACTTGAAATATTTTGAGATGAAAACTTTAATTCCTTTGATGACTTATCTCCTGAATTTTTTAATTATATTGTTAAAAACTGGGATTTTTTTTTTGATAAATTATAATGTTGTCTTTCCTCTCTGTCTGTTTGTCTGTTTCCATGTCTGTCTGGATGTCTGTCTGTATGCCTGTTTGTCTATTTGCCTGTCTGTTTGTTTGTCTGTCTGTGTCTGGTTGTCTGCCTGGTTGACCGTGTCGTTCTGTCAGTCTGACTGGATGTGTTTCTCTCTCTCTCACTCACACGTATTCACATATACATACTCACATACATACATTCACACACGTACACACACATACACACACTTGTATGTGCAGAGCTAGACAAGGAGTCTAGTTCCGGAACTAAGTTCTAGGAATGGGCTAAGAGAAATAAATCTAAGGACATTAGAGAATACAAGAACCAGGAGACATGATAACTACATAGAAAACTGACATACAAAGACGTAGTTGGAAGCTGAATCATAGGGTTGCCAAGAAGTATTTCTTTAGCCTCACTGTGGACAGGAAGTGGACCCACACATATCCGTGCACAACTGCATACGTAGTATAAACTCTGAGTAGTTTCAGCAAGATAAACGGTTTAAGATAACAGTTTTATCATAAACCTGTCATCTTAGTTGTTCATGAGACAGAAAGAACACCAACAATCCTTCTACTGTGTGAAACGACGATGTATTGGATGAAGGCTTCTTACATAGGTTTAAGAAGAGGTACGAGGGAGCACATCCGATAATAGAAAATCGAGAGACGGAGCTTGGAGCCGAGGCTCGGCATCTGCAACCACAAATAGGTGAGTGCAAACTGGCCAGTACTCTGGCTCACCTCACCTAGGCTTTCCCAAATAGGTGAGTACAAATTGGCGAGTACTTTGGCTCACCTCACCTAGGCTCTTCCAAATAGATGAGTACAAAATTGTGTGCACTCTGGTTCACTCACCTAGACTTTCCCAAATAGGTTAGTACAAATCGGTGAGTACCCTGGCTCACCTCAACTTGGCTTTCCAAATAGGTAAGTATACTAGCTCACCTCAACTTGGCTTTCCAAATAGGTAAGTATACTAGCTCACCTCAACTTGGCTTTCCAAATAGGTAAGTATACTAGCTCACCTCAACTTGGCTTTCCAAATAGGTAAGTATACTAGCTCACCTCAACTTGGCTTTCCAAACAGGTAAGTACACTAGCTCACCTCAACTTGGCTTTCCAAATAGGTAAGTATACTAGCTCACCTCAGCTAGGCTTTCCACCCATTTCGAATAGCATACTATCACCACACTAGTAGTGTCTTCGGTAGATTTTCTTCATTAGATGTCAGTTGCGAAACTCTAATAAATCGATCTTTGGACGATGGAGATTTTTTCTTTAGCATCCCTCTACTATTCCTTTTATTCTCGGAGTTTTCAAAGATTTCTTTGATGTCTTATACACCAGCAAAAAAGTTGAAACCAATAATTGCAAATACCATCTCGACGTGATATTCTCCACAACTTAGGGATGATCTTTGTGAAGTGTGTCGCGCTAGTGTGATTGAACTTCTCAGATGAGAGAGACTGATCAACAGCCTCCCACCAGCTATAAGGGGAATTACCAATAGACCCCGGATCAGCCGTGCTGTGGTTCATACGTTGGACTACGTGCGGCCAGCACTAAAAGCCTCGTTGATCACGCCCTGATCCACCAGGACATGTGTGATTGAACTGCTCACTTGACTGCACAGGTGTGGATGAACTGCTCAAGTAATTGCGCAGGTGTAAACGAATTGCTCAGGTGACTTTTACAGGTGTATGTGAGCTGCCCTTGTGGTTGCATGGGTGTAAATGAACTGCTGAAGATATTGCACAGTTGTAAATGAACAGTTTATGCTGTTGCACGAATGCAAATGAACTGCTAAAGTTGTTGCAGGAGTGTAAATGAACTGCTAAAGTTGTTGCAGGAGTGTAAATGAACTGCTAAAGTTGTTGCAGGAGTGTAAATGAACTGCTAAAGTTGTTGCACGAGTGTAAATGAACTGCTAAAGTTGTTGCACGAGTGTAAATGAACAGGTGAAGTTGTTGCACGAGTGTAAATGAACAGGTGAAGCTGTTGCACGAGTGTAAATGAACTGCTGAAGTTGTTGCACGACTGTAAATGAACAGGTGAAGTTGTTGCACGAGTGTAAATGAACAGGTGAAGTTGTTGCAGGAGTGTAAATGAACAGATGAAGCTGTTGCACGAGTGTAAATGAACAGCTGAAGTTGTTGCACGAGTGTAAATGAACAGGTGAAGTTTTTGCACGAGTGTAAATGAATTGCTTGTTTGTTTGCACAAGTGTAAATGAGCTCCACAATTTGTTTCACAGACTTCGATGCACAGGGACCTCTACTGAACCTTTGTCTGGTGTCTTTGTTAAGGTTATTGTCATTATTATTCACATCCGTTTGTTATTCAAATCTGTTTTTATAAATATAGAGATATTGAATTCTATCTCTTTTGCATAAGGGGAGGGAGCGCGATATTATGCTGTCAGGCATCAAGTTAACGCTACATAAAACTTTCTCGTGGAGTTTCCACTCTAACATGTTCGAGGAGACTAAGAGTGCCAAGGCACAGTAAACATTATGTGGCACTTTGCCTTGTACTCAACATGCACACAAGAACACAAAAAGCCGAATAGGTAAAACTTGCGATTTTGGCTTAAATAGCAACGCTCTTCTTGTCGAATAAGACAAGCAAAAAATCTATGTATGCAATAATTTCGCAAAAATCATTCTGAACCTAATGAAACAAACATATATCATTGTGTTTGTTTATTATTAAATTACTGTAAACTAATCTAAAATATATTTAGTTTGATTATGTTAAATTAAATTACACTTGTTATAATAAGGTTAGGTAAGTTTTCTAAGGTTCTTTTGGTACAAAATTATTAATTTTTACATTAACTTAGATGAAAAAATATATCTTTAAACTTAAACGTATAGGAGAAAATTTTAGAAAAGACAATTCTAAATGAGTTCTTGGTAATTGACCAGTTTTACCTATTCGGCTGTTCTACTTATCCACAGTTACTGTGTGTGTTGTCATTACACGCTCTTCGATATAACAACTCTCACAGTTTTACGTTCAATGTAACGAGTAGTTCTGATGTGGTATGCATTGACGATGACGTAGGTACCGTAGAGGAGCTTATGAAATAAATTTTAACTATAAAACTGAAAACTGCTATTGATGATCTGGCAACGTGTTTACATGCGGTCAGCCATGTACCTTATGTGTCACTGTTGCGCTCAACCATGTGCGCTGTGTTGCACTCAAACATATATGTCTTATGTATCTCTCGCACTCTACCGTGTATATACGTTCTATAGGGCTTTATAATTATCTCCGGTAGGGAATACCTATATCAGTTGCTTGAATATTCTTCCTCTGACATTTGCATTTTGTACAAGAACTTGTGAATGCCCCATCTAACTGGTTTAAAATTTTGATTGTTGATATATCTTGCTTAAACAAGAGGTTCGTATTGTTATTGAGTTGCGTATGTAAGTTTATTTACGTACAGATATACATAACTACCATTATCATAGTTCAGTATGTGTAGATTGCCTAGGATAACCTCAAAAGTCAGGTGCATATTTGTCAATTTTATGAGAAAAACAGAGTGGGATCTTACTTACCCTTGGGGAGCACTTTGAAACTGGAATATCTATACCGGGGTCACTGTACGCAAGTGTAAGGCCTTAGTCAGATGACCAAAAGCTATGGGTCATCATATGACTAAGACTCGAGTCAGGTAACACTTGTCCTGTTTCCTGACAAACCTAACCTAACTGCACGCATTCCTTAACTTCCCATAATAATCAAGGAAGTTATAACTCAAAGCAAACAAGCAGAAATTTTTGAGTTTTGCCTAATTGAAAAAACAAACCATTTTTTTGTTACATTTATGTTTATATCTCACAATACCTTACGAAATATGTTTGAAATGTGGAATGTAGAATGTAGATGACTTGCATATAGACATTCCTTAGTTCAAATTACTAATAAGTTGAAAAATTTTCCAATTTCCTATTGTACTGAGAACTAATTCATATTTTACTATTCAACTGGCATTAACTATATTGTACATTTTTTTTTAATTCATGTCATGCTCTCTGTCAGTCTGAAAAAAATGAATTTGAAAAAAATTCAAATTAAAAATTCGATCTTTGTTTTTTCTGCAGATATTTTTTGCCAAAAATTTCAATATATATATTTTTAATTATTTATGCACTGGAGGTACACACATAGAAGTATCAGTTAGGTTTTAAAACGAAATATTTTATTGTATATTACACTTTATGACAATTAACTTCCTTCTTATTTTTAAAAATTCCTATTTGTTAAATCACAAAGACGCCAGAAATTTTTAAAAGGTAAAATTACATTGAATCTTTGTTAGGTAAATGGACACAGCTGCAACTAATACATTCTAATGAGCTTTGCCAAAGGCTTAACAAAACTCGTGGAGAGGAAAATGTTACCACAGTACAGTATCACACTAGTTGTATCTGTATCTATTTACCAAACATTTTCTCGGGAAAGAACAAAAGGCAAAATACAGTGACTGCAACGTCATCGTAAGCTTCTCTCTCCTATGTGCGGGTTATTTGCGTACTTTGTCGGTAATTATTTCCACATTGCGTCTATGCCGTGTCTTGGACTTTCTTAAATGATTCTGTTTAGCCGTTTGTGATATTTTTTTCACCTTATACTCCTCAACAAATTCGTAAAATTAATCTTTATTCGAGTTTACATCAAAGCTTAAACTGTTATCAGAAATCTTCCCTATGAGGATAGACTGAGGGCCCTGAATCTGTACTCTCTAGAAAGGCGTAGAATTAGGGGGGATATTAGTGAGGTGTGTAAAAGGAAAACAGGAGTTAATGAGGAGGATGTAAATAGCGTGCTAAAAATATCTAACATAGACAGGACTCGTAGAAATGGTTTTAAAATGGAAAAAATCAGATTCAGGAAGGATATAGGAAAACACTGGTTTGGTAATAGAGTTGTGAATGAGTGGAACAAAATTAGATTGGATAAATACATGAGTGGGTATGAGTTTGTATTAGTTAGATCTGGCTAGGTTGTGCTACTAGGTCGGATGCCATGCTTCTTCCTTAAGTGACGTGACAGACCTGACCAGGTCAAGACGTTGGCTTAAGCTGGTGAGAGAATTGGACCTACCTCGCATAGGCCAGTAGGCCTGTTTCAGTGTTCCTTCTTTCTTATGTTCTTATGTTATTCTTTATCACATCGTCTCAGCTAGAGATAAAACCGACATGAGTTTCGTAAAGATTGCAATGTTGTCTTGCAGACACACAAACATCCCTGAAAACCATCAGTCTTTACGCTTCTTTGTTTTCCTCGGGGCCAGGAGCTGAGACTCGACTCGTACAACCATATATAGGTGAGTGCTTGGGCATGTCCAGATTGTAAGAATTTCTATTCACGAAAAACACTAGGAGAGAGTAAGAGCCGACTCTCTTCTATGTGCGGGTTATTCGTGTATTGTTCCAGTCACGGTATTGTGTCTTTATGTTCTTTATCTTTAATTTTCGTAGCTTGTCAGTGTTGGGTTCAAGCTCTTGGAGCTTTTGAAAGAGTTAAGCTACAGTTCTCGGCCACATCAATAATGTGCTTAGATGTATTTGAAGAGTTTAAGATCCCGGTTCATAGCCTGACATAGTGATTTCAAGCTTCCTCTGTGTTTGAGAGTGTTGACCTCCAGCTTCTGGGCCTGAAGGGTGATAAACTGCACGTTTTATGCGTGATAAATATATCTTCACGAAAATATCAAATATCTCACAAATGGTTCATCCTATCTATCCAAAACTTTAAAAGGAGTTTAAGAGGTCTGGGGTCATAGCTAACGAACATGTTGAGGCCTGGTCACAGACCGGGCCGCGGGGGCGTTGACCCCCGGAACTCTCTCCAGGTAAACTCCAGGTAAACAGCTCCTGGGTTTCTTGAGTATATATATATAAGCAGCGCTTCTCCGAATTGTCTTCAGTTTTTAAGTGTTTTAGAGAGTTAGCCTCAAGGGTTGAGAATTGAGTTTGTTTCTGGGCTTCTTGAGAGTGTTGAGCAATAGCTATTGGGCCAATCGAGTTTTGGGTTGCAACTGCTTGGCCTCTTGTGGGCTATGAGTAACAGGTTTTGGCCGGCTCGTGGTTTTTGAGAGTTGTGATGTAATGGCTTAGAAAAACCAACAAGTTGAAGACTGAGACACATTTACGACATTTGGGTATGTTTAATGAGGAAACGTTTCGCCAGCCAGTGTCTTCTTAGTCCGATACAGAGAAAAACGGTGAAAAATGAGGAGGAAGACGAGGTAGGCAGTCCCTCAGCCTGGAGTCAATGTGTTCACTCCATCAGTCTTGACGAACTCAACTCATCGAGGGACTGAGTACCTCATTCTCCTCATCTTTCACTGTTTTCCCCTGTATTTGACTGAAGAAGCCACTGGCTGGCGAGACGTTTTTTCAATCAAAATTTCCAAACATTGCACAAGTGTCTCAGTCTTCGATTTTGAGGACGTTAGGCTACTGCTCAATAAATTTGATATATAATACTAGAATTACTGGAACCTCCCTTATTTGTACAGCGACCAAGACACATTAATTATCAGCTTAACTAATCATAAATATATATGGTAATTAATGAAGGATAGATTTCTTAATTCACAAAA
The DNA here is from genome assembly GCF_026875155.1 of Cherax quadricarinatus. Classification (NCBI taxonomy): domain Eukaryota; kingdom Metazoa; phylum Arthropoda; class Malacostraca; order Decapoda; family Parastacidae; genus Cherax; species Cherax quadricarinatus. The sequence goes on along the minus strand of NC_069474.1, from coordinate 15,623,882 downwards.
GCAAGGCTTTATTTGTGGAAATACTCAGGATGTCATAGTACCGACTAATATAGCAGATACGTTCGTGTTTTATTAGTGATTAATGTAACAAATATAGTCGTATCTTAGCCCTGACTGGCACAACAAATATTTTCGTATCTTAGGACTAACTAGTGTAGGAAATAAGTTCGTATCTTCGTATCTTAGTACTAATGCTGCTAAAAGGTTCGTATGTTAGCACTAATGTAGCAAATGAGTTCGTATCTTAGTACTAATATCGCTAAAAAGCTCGTATCTTAGCCATTATTAACAACATATATTTCGGTCTTAACATAAAGACTATTGTTTTATAAGCATATCGTTGACTGTTATTGGGGACAACATGATTTGGACTGGATATGAAAAATGTGGTGACATTTGCAAATAGGAAGGACCAAGGACCTCGTACCAGGACAAAAAACAGTGAATTTAATATAAAATTTTAAGGAACGATCAAGGAATCAACGTGGTATTGTCTGGGAGTTGTTAAGTCAGCAAGAGCAGTGGACCTGTCCAGAGAGTCAACTCAGTGCCAGATTAAAACTGGTGGTGGTAGTGGTGGTAGTGGTGGTGGTAATAGTAGTGGTGGTGGTAGTGGTAGTAGTGGTAGTAATGGTAGTGGTGGTAGTGGTGGTAGTAATGGTAGTGGTGGTAGTAATGGTAGTGGTGGTGTAGTAGTGGTAGTGGTGGTGTAGTAGTGGTAGTGGTGGTAGTAGTGGTGGTGGTAGTAGTGGTGGTGGTAGTAATGGTGTGGTGGTGGTAGTAATGGTGGTGGTGGTGGTAGTAGCGGTGGTGGTGGTGGTAGTGGTGGTGGTAGTAGTGGTGGTAGTAGTGGTAGTAGTGGTGGTGGTAGTAGTAATGGTGGTGGTGGTAGTAGTGATGGTGTGGTGGTGGTAGTAGTGGTGGTGGTGGTGGTAGTAGTGGTGGTGGTAGTAGTGGTGGTGGTGGTGGTAGTTGAGGTAGTGGTGGCAGTAGAGGTAGTGGTGGCAGTAGTGGTAATAGTGGTAGTGGTGGTGATAGTAGTGGTAGTGGTGTTAGAGGGGGAGGAGATCACTGTATTTCACATCAAAGCGGTGTTCCCCAGGGTTTCCTCTACTCTATGGTTTCCTACGACAAGCATCAAATGTTTTTTTTGTATGGAGTTCACAGCAAAGCTTCTCCCAACAGCTGTTGCAACACACGAAAGCTCACCCATCCATCCACCTACTGAACGCACCCTCCTTCACCCATCCATCCACCTACTGAACGCACCCTCCTTCACCCATCCATCCACCTACTGAACACACCCTCCTTCACCCATCCATCCACCTACTTAACACACCCTCCTTCACCCATCCATCCACCTACTGAACGCACCCTCCTTCACCCATCCATCCACCTACTGAACACACCCTCCTTCACCCATCCATCCACCTACTGAACACACCCTCCTTCACCCATCCATCCACCTACTGAACACACCCTCCTTCACCCATCCATCCACCTACTGAAACACCCTCCTTCACCCATCCATCTACCTACTGAACGCACCCTCCTTCACCCATCCATCCACCTACTGAACACACCCTCCTTCACCCATCCATCCACCTACTGAACACACCCTCCTTCACCCATCCATCCACCTACTGAACACACCCTCCTTCACCCATCCATCCACCTACTGAACGCACCCTCCTTCACCCATCCATCCACCTACTGAACACACCCTCCTTCACCCATCCATCCACCTACTGAACACACCCTCCTTCACCCATCCATCCACCTACTGAACACACCCTCCTTCACCCATCCATCTACCTACTGAACGCACCCTCCTTCACCCATCCATCCACCTACTGAACACACCCTCCTTCACCCATCCATCCACCTACTGAACACACCCTCCTTCACCCATCCATCTACCTACTGAACGCACCCTCCTTCACCCATCCATCCACCTACTGAACACACCCTCCTTCACCCATCCATCCACCTACTGAACACACCCTCCTTCACCCATCCATCCACCTACTGAACGCACCCTCCTTCACCCATCCATCCACCTACTGAACACACCCTCCTTCACCCATCCATCCACCTACTGAACGCACCCTCCTTCACCCATCCATCCACCTACTGAACGCACCCTCCTTCACCCATCCATCCACCTACTGAACGCACCCTCCTTCACCCATCCATCCACCTACTGAACGCACCCTCCTTCACCCATCCATCCACCTACTGAACGCACCCTCCTTCCCCCATCCATCCACCTACTGAACGCACCCTCCTTCACCCATCCATCACCTACTAAAACACACCCTCCTTCACCCATCCATCCACCTACTGAACGCACCCTCCTTCACCCATCCATCCACCTACTGAACGCACCCTCCTTCACTTACATAATTTCAGTAGAAACAGTCACTTACACCTTTTTTGGAGTTATCCAAGGTAATATAAACTACGTATTATAACTGTACTTATGTGTACCTTACCCTAAATAAACTTACCTTCTTAAAGTTTTTCACAAAAAAATGGGAAAATGCAGGGAAGTTTTTTTTTTTTTTTGGTTTATCGTGGTGTTTGGGGGGGGGTGGGGGTTATGAAAGGTGGGTCAGTAACGGGATGAGTGACGACTCATCCCGTTACTGACCCACCCTACATAAACCACTAAATAATAAGGATATTTGGTGGTGCATATAGCAAGGTAGTGAAACCATAGATATGCCACTGGTCTGTTCTGATACAATGCTGGTGGTGGTGGAAGGTAGTGGTAGTGGTGGAGGGTAGCGGTGGTAGTGAAGGATAGTGATAGTAGTAGCAGTAGTGGTTGTACTGGGGGGTAGTTATAGTGGAGAGTAGTGGTGGTGGTGGTGAGGATAATGGTAATAGTAGAGGTAATGGAGGATAGTGGTACTGTTGGAAGGTAGTGGTGGTGGTTAAGAGTACTGGTGGTGTTGGAGGGTAGCGGTAGTGATGGTGGTGTTGGAGGGTAATGGTAGTGATGGTGGTGTTGGAGGGTAGTGGTATTGATGGTGGTGTTGGAGGGTAGTGGTATTGATGGTGGTGTTGGAGGGTAGTGGTATTGATGGTGGTGTTGGAGGGTAGTGGTATTGATGGTGGTGTTGGAGGGTAGTGGTAGTGATGGTGGTGTTGGAGGGTAGTGGTAGTGATGGTGGTGTTGGAGGGTAGTGGTAGTGATGGTGGTGTTGGAGGGTAGTGGTAGTGATGGTGGTGTTGGAGGGTAGTGGTAGTGATGGTGGTGTTGGAGGGTAGTGGTAGTGATGGTGGTGTTGGAGGGTAGTGGTAGTGATGGTGGTGTTGGAGGGTAGTGGTAGTGATGGTGGTGTTGGAGGGTAGTGGTAGTGATGGTGGTGTTGGAGGGTAGTGGTAGTGATGGTGGTGTTGGAGGGTAGTGGTAGTGATGGAGGTGTTGGAGGGTAGTGGTAGTGATGGAGTGTTGGAGGGTAGTGGTAGTGATGGAGGTGTTGGAGGGTAGTGGTAGTGATGGAGGTGTTGGAGGGTAGTGGTAGTGATGGTGGTGTTGGAGGGTAGTGATAGTGGTGTTGGAGGGTAGTGGTAGTGATGGTTGTTGGAGGGTAGTGGTAGTGATGGTGGTGTTGGAGGGTAGTGGTAGTGATGGTGTTGGAGGGTAGTGGTAGTGATGGTGGTGTTGGAGGGTAGTGGTAGTGATGGTGGTGTTGGAGGGTAGTGGTAGTGATGGTGGTGTTGGAGGGTAGTGGTAGTGATGGAGGTGTTGGAGGGTAGTGGTAGTGATGGAGTTTTTGGAGGGTAGTGGTAGTGATGGAGGTGTTGGAGGGTTTGTGTAGTGATGGACGGTTGGAGGGTAGTGGTTAGTGATGGTGGTGTTGGAGGGTAGTGATAGTGGTGTTGGAGGGTAGTGGTAGTGATGTGTTGGAGGGTAGTGGTAGTGATGGTGGTGTTGGAGGGTAGTGGTAGTGATGGTGTTGGAGGGTAGTTTGGGAGTTGATGGTGGTGTTGGAGGGTAGTGGTAGTGATGGTGGTGTTGGAGGGTAGTGGTAGTGATGGTGTTGGAGGGCAGTGAAAAGTAATGAGGTGTTGGAGGGTAGTGGTAGTGGTAGAAGTGGAGGATAGTTGTAGTGGTGGACGTGGAGGGTAGTGGTAGTGGTGGACGTGGAGGGTAGTGGTAGTGGTGGACGTGGAGGGTAGTGGTAGTGGTGGACGTGGAGGGTACTGGTAGTGGCAGTGCTGGAGGGTACTGGTAGTGGCGGTGCTGGAGGGTACTGGTAGTGGCGGTACTGGAGGGTACTGGTAGTGATGACATGATGTTGCATGTATAATTATACATACAAGCATACTGATAACGTTATATTCACAGTGTATTTGTATTATTTTTCTCATCTTATACCATTGTGTCCCTCGTGTATCTATGTAACTAAATCATACACGAGATGGAGCAATAAATTCATAAATTACCTAAGAAACTCAAGCTTTAATATTTCAAATATTATATGTATAATTTAGTTTAAACATGAAGAAAATAAGACAACAGCGTGACTGGAGAAAATACACAAATAACCCGAACACAGGAGAATGAAACTTACGACGTTTCGGTCCGACTTGGACCATTAACTAGTGACACAAGAAATGGAAAGGGAGCAGAGCCGGGAGTAACGAAACGAGAGTAGGGAATAGTATCAAAGTGATAGCAGTAGTAGTGGTAGTGTTAGTAGTAGTGTTAGTAGTAGTAGTGGTAGTATAGATAGTGTAACAATGGTAGACGTGGCAATTAAGCATTATTATTATTATTATAATCAAGGGGAAGCGCTAAACTCGTAGGATTATACAGCGCCTGGGGGGGGATGTGGAAGGCATTCAGGCTTAATTCGGGGAACTGGAGCACAGATCCAATTCCCTAAATCAAGGGCCCCTCACCAACATCAAGGAACCTTCCCTGAGGGGTAACAAGGTAGCAGTGGTACTTAAAAAAGGGGGAGAAGGAAGACTTAGCGAGGAGATGTAGTAGTAGTAGTAGTAGTAGTAGTAGTAGTAGTAGTAGTAAAAGTAGTCTAAGAAGAAGAGATAAAAGGGGCAGCACTGCAGGAGACCTGCTGGCCCACGAGGATAGGGCAAAACCACAGGGGGACCAGAACCCACATTGGTAGAAAACAGGAATGTCAAAGAAAATACACGAAAAGAGAAGAGATAAAGAAAGAAGAAGGAAATAAAGATTAGGTCAAGTCAAAAGGGTTCTGAAGTTTGGAGCATTTAACAATGTCATGAGTAAGAAAAACCGAAACGTTGTCACGAGTTTCAGTCCCCTATGTGCGGGTTATTTGTGTATAGACTAAACATTCAACAGTTCAAAGATATGATGAATAGTTTTGAAAAACGACAAGTTGAAGAATTGAGACACTTATGCAGCATATGGGAATCTTTACTGAAGAAACGTTTCGCCACACAGTGGCTTCATCAGTCTTATACAAAGCAGGAAGGTATAAGGATAGGAGGAGTTTGAGGTAATCAGTCCCTCAGCCTGGAGTCGATGTGTTCAGTCCATCAATCTTGTAGAAAGTACTTTCTTTTTGATGACCAGTGCGCTACATAGATGGCACTGCTTGACAAGAACGTGTTGCACGTTGCACTCAAAAGATGGCGCTGGGGGTCGCGTCGGCGGTGGAAAAAGAGGGCAATAATTCTCCCCTTCACACTCACTGTTTTGTATTGATGTCTGGTTTGCCTTTCTCTCCTTTCAAAATGAGTTGATGATAGTGAGAGGTTCTTGATTCGAGGAACTCGGGCTATATTTCCCGTTTAACCCTCGTGGGTTTAGTGCTTCAACCTTAATCTGATTATAATGAGGGTGTCAGTATTAACACGGATGCTTGTTTGTACGTGTTTGTATATTTTCCTGTTTGTAAGTGCTGATGTATGATCGTATGTAAGGGCTAACGTGTGTGTACGTAATGTAAGTGTTGATGTACTCAGCTATTTATACTCACCTATTTGTACTCAGCAATTTGTAACAACATATTTATACTCAGATATTCGGAGTTCCTCCAAATTTTAAGCTGTTTTGAATTAATTTAAAATTTAGAATAAGAGAGAGCAAAACGATTTGTTTAAACACAATGGATAAAGTGTATATTTTAATGTCGATGTGTCATAATAATAACAACAACAATATAATAATAATAATGATTATAATAACAATAATAATAAAATTAATTGGAAAATCGTTATTTTAATTTAGAAAGCATATATAATAGGAATTTCAAGGGGAAAATTATGAGCTTCTGTTGTTTCTCGTTTTTGAAGTTGTGGCACCAGTTGTGAGTAATAGTGTGGCACCCGTTGTGATAGTGGCACCCGCTGTGGCTTCTAGTATTATTATTATTATAATCAAGGGGGAAGCACTAAACCCGTAGGATTATACAGCGCCTGTGGGGAGGGATGTGGAAGGTATTGAGGCTTAATTCAGGGAACTGGAGCACAGATCCAATTCCCTAGATCAAGAGCCCCTCACCAGCGTCAAGGAACCTTCCTTGAGGGGCGTGGCTTCTAGTGTAGCAGCTGCTGAGGCACAGTAGTACAGGGCTGGAGGGCAGTACTCAATGTGAGTAATGAGTGAGAACATTAATCACCTGTCAGCAAGGGTAAACAGAGCTGTCTCTGGTCAGCAAAGTTTAATGGGACTTTCAATTCTTCTGTCTGAGGGCAATACTCAAGGGTCCCCAGGCACTACTGCATACAGTTCCTGGTTTAGCAGGTTCGTCCGTCTCCAGGAGCGAGTTGATGTCATGTTTGATATCATTGGTGTTTGCGATCATGCTTGACTTCACTCCAGTTTGTTTATGCCTTATCTGACCTTCCTACACTTTGTTGATTCTGTATCTGGCATCACTGGAACATGTCTTATCGTCGATGTTTGGGATTACAAGATCTGATCCTCTCCATCGCTATGCTTAGTTTTTGCTTTCTTTCCATCTGTTCTCTTTCCTTATATGTTCTCCCTACTTTCTGAAAATTCCCTTTATTAGTTTTTATTATCTTCCTATCACTATTATTATTTCTTCCACCATTTTTCTATGGTAGTCCCATAATACGGCGCTCCACATTTTTTCATAATGGTTATTCTGCATATTGTGATATCACCTGTTTACTGTGATTTTATCTGCACCACACACACACACACCTAATATATAATATATATATATATATATATATATATATATATATATATAATATATATATATATATATATATATATATATATGTCGTGCCGGATAGGCAGAACTTGCGATCTTGGCTTAAATAGCAACGCTCATCTTGCCATATAGGACAAGTGAAAATTTGTGTATGCAATAATTTCGCCAAAATCATTCTGAACCTAACGAAAAAAATATATTTCACTGTGTTTGTTTAGTATTAAATTATTGTAAACAAATCTAAAATATATTTAGTTGGGTTAGGCTAAAATAAATTGCGCTTGTTATAATAAGGTTAGGTAAGTTTTCTAAGTTCTTTTTGGTGCAAAATTATAAATTTTTACATCAACATTAATGAAAAAAATATATCTTTAAACGTATAAGAAAATTTTAGAAAGGACTTAATTTTAAATGAGTTCTTGCTAATTGACCAGTTTTACATATTCGGCACGACATATATATATATATATATATATATATATATATATATATATATATTATATATTATATAATTAATAAACCGGCCACATCCCACCGAGACAGGGTGACCTAAAAAGAAGAACAAAACTTCCTCTTTTTAAACTATGTCATGTACTTGCAGAAATAAACAAAATTTCCTACCATGATACTGTAACACGGAAAAAACATCTTCACACTTAAGTATATTACAAACACCGTTTTTTTCAGGGTCTTTGCCATTTTTTTTATATCTGTCTGGCGACCTTACATATGTCAAAAAAAAAAAAAGAGGTATTGATTCAACCTCAGCATCCGGCTTCACAAATGAGGGTTGGCCCTCAGTATCTGGCCAGAAGGCGTACTGGACCGCCATCCATTTCCAGCTATAATCATCACTAACTGAGCCGAGGTACCCAGCCGCCTCCTGCGTTTTATGGTCAAGTTACGAGCAACGGAAAAAACGTTAAATTCAGGAATATCACTCCCTCACTCGTGGCCTCGTTCACTCCCTCACTCGTGGCCTCGTTCACTCCCTCACTCGTGGCCTCGTTCACTCCCTCACTCGTGGCCTCGTTCACTCCCTCACTCGTGGCCTCGTTCACTCCCTCACTCGTGGTCTCGTTCACTCCCTCACTCGTGGCCTCGTTCACTCCCTCACTCGTGGCCTCGTTCACTCCCCCACTCGTGGTCTTGTTCACTCACTCGTGGTCTCGTTTACTCCCTCACTCGTGGTCTCGTTCACTCACTCGTGGTCTCGTTCACTTACTCATTTGTGCCCCTATTCACTCGCTCATTATTCATACACTCGTTCATTCGTTAACTTATACATTCGCTCATTCTCTCACTCATTAATGAGCTTAATAACACAACCCTTACTTAATCTCACATTTCCTAATCCATTTATAAAGTACACAGTACTTTATCCACAACGCCAGACTCGTTGTTCACTGCATGTGGCCTGGATATAACGAAATAACTGAAAACGAACCTGGTGCTCCGGGGTATGGGGAAACATCGTCTAGCTTCGGCTAGGCGCCCATACTTATCTGGAGTGTGCCGTCGTGGATAAAGTACTGTGTACTCTGAGGCAGATTTTGCAGGTTCGAGTCCTGCTGTGGGAGTAGAGATAATGTTTGTAAATAACTTCGCCTGTTTCCGAATTGTTAAGCATATATCAATAACAACACTGCGACTAGCCGAGAAATCGAACCTCATGGTGAGCGAGAAACCACATGAGTTCTTCATGTGTCCATTTACCCAACATATTGTGGGAAGCCTTACCAATGATTATTGAAGAGCTGATTGATCAAACACTGCACATATAGGACTCTGCTAGTCAGTTCTTTTCAGATTGTGTCAACAAATACCCGGGCAAGAGCTCACATGCTGCACAGGATATCCAGTTTGCCACTGGCCACCCGGAGTATAGCATTCGTTAGTAAATTTAATGGTATGCATTTTTGCTGTGGTTGGCAGTAAGGTAGTCTGGGTAGTTTACCTGGAGTTTACCTTGTGCAGATGAAGCAAAAATGAAGTCAGTGCCTCGCAGCCAGTTCTAAATTAATATTCACATTTGTTTTATTGCAGATGGCCTTGATGTGGACTGCAAAGTCCTCTGTTATCAACCTTTCCCACATACTTAAAAATACTCTCTCTCTCCCTCTCTCTCTCTGTCATTTCCAGGCATGTATAAATATCTGGACGGTTCATACTCTAGCCCAAAGGCCACCATAAGAGTGGAGATCCCAGTTGGTTTAGGGTAATTTTCCGCTCAATATACCACAGCCTGTCGTCATGTCCTACGATGGGATCCCGTATGGGGGGTGATTGTGTTTGACGAGGCGTGGAAGGAGGCATGAGGGGAAGGGGGGGACAGCTGAGGTCAATGGACGTTGAGTGGGGGTTTTTAGGGGTTGAGTGGCAGTATGGTTTTCAGGGGTTTTTTTGAGGCGGGGGTATGTTGTATGATAGAAAGGGAGTGAGGAAACAGCGCAGACAAAAAGTGAGCGAGAAATAGAAGGGTAGAAGGAACAGGAATAAAAATTATTGACCACAAAAATCGTAAAACACTATCGCCAACAAATCTTGGAACGGGGGGGACTTGAACCCAGGGCCCTGTTATTTTATGACTACCGTGAATAAAAACTTTAAAGGTTTATGATTTTTATAATCGAAAAAAAAAGCGCTAAACCCAAAAGGGTTTTTACTAGAATGACAAAAAAGAAAATGCATAGGCTATTGGCCAGCTAGGCAGGTCTATTTTAATACGAAAATAAGATATACACCAACAAGAATACCAAACTCATCTTTAAAAAACGACAAAAACTAAAAAGGGAAAAGCCTAGAAAAGCAAATTTTAAAATTCCCGGGTACTAGAGAAAAAAAAATTTAAGTTGTTTTAAAACAAAGCAAAAGCAAAATCATTTACATGTAAAACTGGGGGTGGTAAACCCGACTAATGGGAAGTGACCCACTCCCAGTCTCCTTCATTTTCCCCCTTTCATTGAATTTATAACGTGTGAAATCTCTACTACCCGTCAGAATTTAAATGACTGTCACCTCTACAAAACTGATCCCGAGCTTCACCCTCTTCCTGATTTTATATAAGCTAATGCAGTCATCTGTTTTTGCATAAAAAAAAATTTAGGCTGGGACTCTCGTAAACACAAGTTTTTTCAACTGGTTTTGGATTTTTTTCTTTTTCACTTTACTTCCCCCTTTAAGCCACACAAATGCATGTTTTTCCCTTTTAAAAGAATAAAACAGAAACAGATTCCTTGCTGAACAAAACTAAAATATCTCATCCCCCCAATAAGACAAAATACTTGTAAAAATTTAGACCAAAATTCTATTATCTAGAAAAAATGTGAACATTTTTTGATGAAATTTGAAATATTTTGGGTGTAGGATATTTGATAAAAGGTGGAATATATTTGTTTAAAGGTAAATATATTTAAAAAACGTAAATTTTGAAAAAACTGGAATATATTTGATTAAGCTAAAAATTATTTGATAAACGAAAATATTTGTAAAAACATGGAAAATTTGATTAAGCGTAGTTTATATTGATAAACGAAATTTGAAAAAACAGGAATATATTTGTTTTTAAGCTTAGAATATATTTGAAAAAAACGAAAATTTTTGATAAAACATGGAATATATTTGAAAAGCGTAGTATATTTGATAAAACGTAAATATTTGAAAAAACGGAAATTTTTGGATTAAGGTAGAATATATTTGATAAAACGTAAAATTTATAAAACATGGAATATATTTTGTTAAGCGAGAATATATTTGAAAAAAACGTAAAATTTGTAAAACATGGAATATATTTATTAAGCGTAGAATATATTTATAAAACGTAAATATTTTGAAAAAAACAGGGAAAATTTTGAAAAAATGAAAAAACTTTTGAAAATCCCCAGAGTTATTTTTAAAACGGGAAATTTTTGAAAAACGTAGAAATATGAAAAAACTAAAATACTTTGAATAAAGTGGAATATTTTTGTTTAAAACGTAGAATATATGATAAAACATAAAAAAATTGAATAAAACGGGAATAATTGAAAAAAGTAGAATTACTGATAAAACATAAAATACATTGAATAAAACGTGGAATATATTTGATAAAACGTAGAATATACTGATAAAACATAAAATACATTGAATAAAACGTGGAATATATTTGATAAAACGTAGAATATACTGATAAAACATAAAATACATTGAATAAAACGTGGAATATATTTGATAAAACGTAGAATATACTGATAAAACATAAAATACATTAAATTTAAAACGTGGAATATATTTAAATAAAACGTAGAATATATTGATAAAACAAAAAAATACTTTGAATAAAACGTGGAATATATTTGTTTAAAACGTAAAATTTATACTGATAAAACAAAAAATACTTTGAATAAAACGTGGAATATATTTTGATAAAACGTAGAATATACTGATAAAACATAAAATACATTGAATAAAACGTGGAATATATTTGATAAAACGTAGAATATACTGATAAAACATAAAATACATGAATAAAACGTGAATAATTTGATAAAACGTAGAATATACAGATAAAACATAAAAACATTGGAATAAAACGTGGAAATATATTTGAAAAAAACGTAGAATATACTGATAAAACATAAAATACATTGAATAAAACGGGAATATATTTGATAAAACGTAGAATTATATTTGAAAAAACATAAAATACATTGAATAAAACGTGGAATATATTTGATAAAACGTAGAATATACTGATAAAACATAAAATACATTGAATAAAACGTGGAATATATTTGATAAAACGTAGAATACATTAGATAAAACGTAGAATATATTTGATAAAATGTAAAATTTATTTGATAAAGCATAGAACATATATGATAAAACATAGAACATATATGAAATATATCTTTTTAATGGTTTCAATGCCATATAATTCTTTTAAAGAAACAGTGGAGGGGACCTGTACCATACTTTGCGGATCACAAGGAATGTAGACTGGCAGATAAACATATAAATAAATACGTATATAGTAGAATGAAAGTCAAAATATCGTAGCAAGAACAATTCGCAGGTAACTTACAAATTGGACATGAAACTCGACAACGTTTCGGTCTGTCTTCGACTATGGGAAAATTCAGGTACTTAATTTTGATTTAGTTATTGAAAGAATTGACGGGAAAGTGTGACTCTGACTTAGTTTAGTACTGAAGGTGTTACCTTTTCACCGCTATACAGCTTCCCTCGTGATTCAGGGAATCGTAATAACACGAGTGAACACAAATCAGGAAACGGGAGGGGTTTGAATTATGGTAGGTGAGTCTTAAGGTGGTTAACAAACTGGCCTGTGAATTTTAGGACTCGCTCGCCGTAGGTTCAGGCCTCAGGAGTTCTGTGTTTAGTTTCCATCGTTCTTCTAGTATACGCTTAGTACTCCACGGTATTTATTTAAACGTTCTCTTCTTCACCCTTCTGGAGAAATAAATGTAAGAAATGTAGTATGTCAGTCTTAAACTGTCAGTCTTATAGTTTTTTCTTTAAGTTTACTTTCATTTCTGATTTGTAGATATTTTTTTTCTTGTGATTATACGGTTGCCAGCACTGATTCTCCTCTTTAACTTACGTTGTTTCAACTCTCGGTAAAGGATACGTTTTACCATCTGGTAACTTCTGTTTTATCTTCTCTCCTCAGTCCAATTATCGGGCACTGTCACTTGGGTCGAAAAAGAAGCAACACTTTGCCGTATCACTGAGTCTTAAGACTACACTACTTTATGAAGGAGTGCATAAGCTGGGAACTTGTCCTCGTGTCAGACTCACGTCATACAAATGCCAAAGAAAGCCATAGAGATAATTTGTTGTCAAACCTGGGGAAGGGAAGGGCAACCTAGTTTACAATCTTATTAATGCATCCCTATTCAACACTGCCATCTTTACTAACTCTCGGTGACTTTCTCCACTTCTTCAGAAGGAACCCTCGTAAATTGCCCTGGAGTCTACAACTTTCTTAGTGTCTACAATCTCATACCAAACTCCAGCATTTTATCATTTACTTCAAGAATAAGTCCTCTACATAGATTACTATCTGTGTTTACGTATAATTAGAGAATGTAAGACACTGGTTGTCTGATTTATTTTTTGTGCGCAAATATTTATTTTTCACTCTCTAATAATAAAAGTTATGGCTTTATTATTGATTATGCATTCTTCATCGTAGCCCTTTTATTCTTTATTGTTCTTCTATTGTGTATTCTTTTATTTAAGCAACTCCTCAAGGCAGGAACGGTGCAGTCCCCCTTCTTAACATGCACCATTATGAAGTCACGTTTTGATAATGGACCAAAAAGGATCAAAATCTTGTTTAGTTTCACCTTTATTATTGTGATTTGTGACCAATAGCCATGTGCGTCTGTCAGAGATCATACGCATGAAATAATTGCATATACGCATGTCAGCCTCAAAGTCAACGTCACTAGATGACTTCCTGACGATATAATATGTGACATAACAATAAAAACTCTGCTGGTTTTATTGCTCTGTGAAACGCGAGTATCTGGGACGGATATTACGGGAAAGTACCAATAACTGCGCCCAACACGCCAGCGACTCCACTACTGTGACTGACCAAAGTAAATTAATTGGACGAATTAAAACTGATTAAATTAATAGCGAATGAAATTGAATAAAGGGGACTAGGACAGATTTAATTGAATTTAATTTGTTACGAACAATTGATAAACGTCATGAATTAATTTAAGATAAAAAGATTTGCTAAATACTCGTGATTTTTTAAAAAAAAAATCTGTCGAATTGACTAGCCAAAAGAAACACCATTAAAAAAAAATATGTTTGTAAATGATGACTCATGATATATATATAATTTTATATATTTTTAAAATATATTATTATTTTAAAATTTTATAAAATCGCGTATATTACAGGAAACAGAATTTTAATGTAAAATAACCAAAATATAACAGTAAAAACCCAAGTGTTTTATCACAAAATAAAGAAAATTAAAAAAATATTATAAAAGGGAAGACTTTAAAGCTGAAATATGACCTCACATAAACCTCCATATGACCTAAATATGACCAAATATGACCCCAATATGCCCTCACATATGCCCCTCACATATGCCCCTCATTGATTTTAGGAATTTTAACAGATCAATGTCAAATAAAAAAAATTTAAAGAGGACATACAGGAAAAGGAAAATTTTTGTAAACGTGTATGATCCTCACAAATTCTATTTATTATATATGTATCAAAATTTATTATCCTGAATTTAATTTCGCCCTATCCATTGTTTGCCTGTTACAACTTTCAGGCACTTTGAAAAATAACTGTTTTTTAAAAATTTCTCACATGAAAACGAGAACATAGTTCATGTTGAAAAATTTTTGAAAAAAAGATTAAATTTTTGGCCCAAAATACAAAAATTTCCCGCGTTTTTTAATATTTAAAAAACAATCAAATATTTTCGCATCGTAAGCGCTAAGCGGACTCGTTACTCCGTAGGAAGACATCAAATGCCACAAATACCCCTCGGCCCCCACACCACAAAGTATATTGGGCACATTTTTTCTGAAATTAGCCATACTTGCATATTGGGACATGTTATGTTTTTTCTAGGGGTAAAAAAAAAAATTTTTTGGGTTCGACCCGCGGGGGGAACGGGAAACTTTGTTTTGTGAGTCGAACGTTCGGCCACTGAGCTACGAGTTCAGAAGTCGCGCAAAAATACCGACGCATTTGTTTTCCCAGCGAAAGGGGGGGGGGGGGGGGGGGAAAATTTGAAGGGATATAACTTTGCAAAAAATTGCAAACAGGACTGCCCAAAATTTACACGTAGTTTACAACATCTACCCAATTTTTACAATATTTTCACATAAGACACACACCAAACCAAAACACCACACACACACACACACACACACAACACACCACCACACCACACAACAAAGAACTAAATATTCACCCCTTTTGTAAATCAAAATTTATCTAATTTAAGCCCTTTTTTTTTGGTTCTTACTTGATTCACCCCTAGTACTTTATTGACTCACCCCAATGTTGAATAACATCACCAGTGTTGAATGAACAAAAACCATGTTGAATGAAAACACCAGTGTTGAATGAACAACACCTTTTTAATGAACATCCCCCGTGTTGAATGAAAATCACCCGTGTTTAATGAAATCACCCAGGTTTTAATGAACAACCAGTTTGAATGAACTCACCGTGTTGAATGAACATCCATGTTGAATGAACAGACCCGTGTTTTAATGAACATACCCTGTTGAAGAACAAACAGTGTTTGTGAACATCACCCCTGTTTAATGAACATCACCCGTGTTGAATGAAAATCCCAGTGTTTTAATGAACATACCATTTTTGAATGAACATGCCATTTTTGAAGAACATGCCAGTGTTGAATGAAAATGACCGTTGAAAGAACTGACCAGTGTTTTTTAATGAACAACACAGTGTTGAAAAGAACTCCCAGTGTTGAAAAAGAAAAGACAGTGTTGAATGAAAAATGACCCCGGTTGAATAACATGACCAGTGTTTAATGAAAATGACCATGTTTTAATGAACATGACCGTGTTGAAAAGAACATGACCAGTGTTTTAATGAACAAAACCCCGGTTGAATGAACATCCCAGTGTTGAAAGAAAATACCAATGTTGAAAAAACATGACCCCTGTGAATGAACATCACCAGTGTTGAATGAAATGACCTGTTTAAAAACAGACCGTGTTTGAATGAACATCACAGTGTTTTAATGAACATCACCAGTGTTGAAATCATACCAGTGTTGAATGAACAACACCAGTGTTGAATGAACATGACCAGTGTTGAATGAACAACACCAGTGTTGAATGAACAACACCAGTGTTGAATGAACAACACCAGTGTTGAATGAACAACACCAGTGTTGAATGAACAACACCAGTGTTGAATGAACAACACCAGTGTTGAATGAACAACATCAGTGTTGAATGAACAACACCAGTGTTGAATGAACAACACCAGTGTTGAATGAACAACACCAGTGTTGAATGAACAACACCAGTGTTGAATGAACATGACCAGTGTTGAATGAACATCACCAGTGTTAAATGAACATCACCAGTGTTGAATGAACATCACCAGTGTTGAATGAACAACACCAGTGTTGAATGAACAACACCAGTGTTGAATGAACATGACCAGTGTTGAATGAACATCACCAGTGTTGAATGAACAACACCAGTGTTGAATGAACAACACCAGTGTTGAATGAACATGACCAGTGTTGAATGAGCATCACCAGTGTTGAATGAACATCACCAGTGTTGAATGAACATCACCAGTGTTGAATGAACATGACCAATGTTGGATGAACATGACCAGTGTTGAATGCTACAACACTTTAATTTAAGTTACAAAACCTACCTACCCATGTATTTGATGCAAGATAGTGTATGCATGAAATAAATATATGTAGAAATAAACAGCAAGTCCACCAAATGCTTTATGATTGCTGCCTTTGGAATTGCAACAACTCTGGCGACCGTGTATATGAAACAAGCATTTGGAAGCTTTGAGACGTTTTCAGACTTTGGGTATCTGGACCACGGAAGTCGAGGGACATTTGGAATAGAGCTGACTGAAGGAGCTTAGAGCTCTGAATGCTAGAAAATTATATTAAAAATATTTTAAATCGTACGTTCAAAATGTTAAAAATTTTATGAGCTTATTAATTAATTTTTGTTAGAAATCTATATTTATTTTTTTTTGTCTTATACTAGAAACTATTTATATAAATTTATTTTAAAGCTTCATGTTAGAAATTTGATTTAGAGAAATATTTAAAATCTTATTTTGAACCTTGAACATTTATAACTTTTATTAGAAGTTTATGCTAGAAATTAATTTCATATACATATCAGAATAATATATTAAAAATTGACATTTGCAAGGTAGTTTACACTTCATATTAGAACTTAGGTTAGAAACCAATACTAAAAGTTTATCATAAAAACTTAGAAAGGTAAGTTCGAAACTTAGAGAAAGTACTAGACGTGTTTGGGAAAATATGTATTACCCGACAGCGATATATTTAGATTTTATTTTTCTTCCTCTAAATCAGTGGTTCCCATTTTTTTTCAGGCTGTCGCCCCCCTTGGCTCCTAGACCAGATCCCTAGCTCCCCCCACACACATACACACACACAGTCGCCCCCTTGGCTCCTAGACCACATCCCTAGCTCCCCCCACACACATACACACACACAGTCCCCCCCTTGGCCCCAAGGCCCATTTTTGCCCCCACTTCGCCCCCTTGGCCCCCAGACCATCCAGCCCCCCAACACCCCCCCCTAGGACACCCCCCCCCACCCCAAAAGTCGCCCCCTGGCCCCAGGCCACATCCCTACTCCCCCACAACGGCGCCCCTTGCCCCCAGGCACATCCCGCGCCCCCCACATGGTCCCCCCCCTTGGCCCCCAGCCACATCCCTAAGCCCCCCCCCACACACGTCGCCCCTTGGCCCCCACCCCCAAAAAAAAATTTTCCCCCCTTTGGGCCCCCCGAATCCCCCCCCCCACAACTTCCCCCCTTGGGCCCCCCCTCCCCCCCCCAAACCCCCCCCCCCCGGGCCAATCCCTACGCCCCCCCCACACACTTTCCCCCCCCCCCCCCCTTGGCTCCCCCCCCTTCCCTACCCCCCCGGGGGCCCCCGGCCCCCCCCCCCCCCAAACTTATTTTGCCCCCTTTTTGCCCGCCCAGGCCCCCCAAATTCCCCCCGGACCCCCCGCCCCCCCACACCCTGTCGCCCTTGGTAAGGGACATCCCTTTGCGTCCCCAAAGTGGGGCCCCTCCCCAGGAAAATTCCCGCGCCCCTCCCCACCCCAGAGCCCCCCCCCCACCACCCACCCCCCCCCCACAATCCCTAGCCCCCCCCCCACACCACCCCCCCCACACACACCCCCTGCGCCCCTCCCACACACATCCCTGGGCCCCCCTCCCACCCCACACCCCCGGGCCCCCCCCACTAACGCCCTTTTTTGGTGTTAGATTTACTGAAAATTCGAAACAAAATTAACTAACACTAAACAAAAATTAATTAACAAATAAAAAACAATAATCAACACAAAAACAAAACAATTCAAAACACTATAAAAAACAATTAAATCAAAACACATAAACAAAAACTAATCTAACACATAAAAAAAACTAATCAAACTATAAACAACAATTAATCTAACACTATAAAAAAAACAACAAATTTAACACTTAAACAAAATTAATCTAACCTATAAACACAATTAATCTAACACTATAAACAACAATTAATCTAACACTATAAACAACAACAAATCTAACACTATAAACAACAATTAATTTTAACCCACTATAAACAACAATTAATCTAACACTATAAACAACAATTAATCTAACACTATAAACAACAACTAATCTAACACTATAAACAACAATTAATCTAACACTATAAACAACAATTAATCTAACACTATAAACAACAACTAATCTAACACTATAAACAACAATTAATCTAACACTATAAACAACAATTAATCTAACACTATAAACAACAACTAATCTAACACTATAAACAACAATTAATCTAACACTATAAACAACAACTAATCTAACACATAACAACAATTTAATCTAACACTATAAACAACAATTAATCTAACACTAAAAACAACAATTAATCTAACACTATAAACAACAACTAATCTAACACTATAAACAACAATTAATCTAACACCTATAAACAACAATTAATCTAACACTATAAACAACAATTTAATCTAACACTATAAACAACAATTAATCTAACACTATAAACAACAATTAATCAAACCCACTATAAACAACAACTAATCTAACACTAAAAAACAAAAATTTAATTCTAACACTATAAACAACAACTAATCTAACACTATAAACAACAATAATCTAACACTATAAACAAAAATTTAAATCTAACACTATAAACAACAATTAATCTAACACTATAAACAACAATTAATCTAACACTATAAACAACAATTAATCTAACACTATAAACAACAACTAATCTAACACTATAAACAACAACTAATCTAACACTATAAAACAACAACTAATCTAACACTATAAACAACAATTAATCTAACACTATAAACAACAACTAATCTAACACTATAAACAACAATTAATCTAACACTATAAACAAGGGTATTTATTTCACAAATAAAAAACTTAACATAGTAAACCAGTTAATTTAACAATATGAAAAGATAAATTTAAATCTCATCTGTATTATTATTATAATCAAGGGGGAAGCGCTAAACCCGGAGGATTATACAGCGCCTGGGGGGGGGGATGTGGAAGACATTCAGGCATAATTCGGGGAACTGGAGCACAGATCCAATTCCCTAAATCAAGAGCCCCTCACCAACATCAAGGAACCTTTCTTGATGGGAAATCTCATCTGTAACTACATTGTCTTCACAGTTTTAATGATAATAATATAATTAAAAGTAATAATAATAATAATAATCTAAAATAATACTATTAATAATAATACTAGTACCATTGAAAATAATAAGTGAAAGTAATAATATTAATTAAAAGTAATAATAATAAGTGAAAGTAATAATATTAATTGAAAGTAATAATAATAAGTGAAAGTAATAATATTAATTAAAAGTAATAATAATAAGTGAAAGTAATAATATTAATTAAAAGTAATAATAATAAGTGAAAGTAATAATATTAATTAAAAGTAATAATAATAAGTGAAAGTAATAATATTAATTGAAAGTAATAATAATAAGTGAAAGTAATAATATTAATTGAAAGTAATAATAATTAGTGAAAGTAATAATGTTAATGATAATTAAAAGTAGCAATAAAAATAATAGTAATGATAATTAATGTATCGTTGAATATTAGACGTATTATATAGAACAGACAAATACACAAATAACCCGCACATAAAAGAGAGAAGCTTACGACGACGTTTCGGTCCGACTTGGACCATTGACAAGGGTCCAAGTCGGACCGAAACGTCGTCGTAAGCTTCTCTCTTTTATGTGCGGGTTATTTGTGTATCGTTCCAGTCACGGTATTGTGCCTTTTTGTTATTTATGAACAGACAAACATTAGACACACATGTGTAATAGGGACAATTATATAGCATAATTAAGCGCTAAAAGTACAGTACTTAAGATCAATAAATGCATCATTAGTCTCAATAAATAAAGTAAGATCAATAAAGCAATCAAATTAAATAAAGAAAAATAAATATTATCCACTTCTTTCCCCTGAATAAATCTTAAGATTTTTAATAAAAGCCTTTAGGGGTCAGGGAGGGGGTCAAGAGGGTGAGGGGTCAGGAGGAGGTCAGGATACAAGGAGGGGGTCAAGAGGGTAAGGGGCCAGGAGGGGGTCAGGATACAGGGAGGGGCATTGAGCGGTCATGGTGGGGAGGGAATGATCGTGTCTTGTTCCCTGAGGCAGCAGGTGGAACCTCCCTGCTATTGGCACAAAGGATATTTACCCAAATTTTACAAATATATATTTAATATACTACAATGAGACTAGGAAAGATAATTGAATACTTGTCAATGTTCAACAATAACACAGAGACAATTCTGAAAATTAATTGGTCTGTATAGTTCGACTCCCTGTTGTGATCCTCTTCAACCGGGGGTTATCTGCTGAAGAGGACCCCAGCAGATGGTCGAAATATTCAGACCAATTAATTTTCTGAGTTTCTGCCTCCATGTGTATTATATATATATATATATATATATATATATATATATATATATATATATATATATATATATATATATATATATATATATATATATATAAACAAACAAACACTGATCTCTGGCTGAAGGAGACTCGAACCTACGAACCTTAGGACAAGGTACGCAGTGCTTTACCAATCTACCCACACTGGACAATACCTTGGCGTGTAGCTTGCGCTACACACACACATATATATATATATTATTGTGTGTGTGTGTGAATGAAGGAGAAATAAATCCTTTCCTCGGTCCTCTCCCTTCCTTTCCTTCCCTTCCTTTTTCTCCCATCACCACCCGCATCTTTCTCCCACTCTAATTCTCCACCTCTCCCTTTTCCCCCCTCCCCCTCTTATCGCTTTCCCCTTCCTTCCACCCCCACCCTCCACTATCCCCGCTTAATTCCTGAGGGTGGCAGAAGTTGAGGAAGAAGTTGACAAATCCTGAGATGAAAGTGAGAATGTCTTGAGAAAGAGTTTTCTGAGAAAATCTTGTAATCAATTATTTTGAGAAGTCTTGAAAAGGAGTCAGTGTGTGTGAGATACCAGAGGAAAAAAGAAGGTTCCCTGAACAAACATGAGAGAAAGTCTCTCAAGGTAGCCTAGAAACTCATGCAGAGAGAGTTTCATAAAATTTAATGTTAGACGAGATTGTTAGAAAGCATTTTAGAAATGTCCTGAACGTCTTGGAAAAAAAAGTGTCTTTGAAGAGTATCCTGGAAGAAAAATCTATGAAGAAAATCCCAGAAGAAAATGCTGGAAGATAATCCTGGAAGAAAGTTTTTGAAGAAAATCTTGAAAGACTTCGAAGAGAGTTTTGAAGGAAAGACTCGGATAAAAAAAATCGATTAAGAATGTCGTCATAAAATGCTTTTCAAGTCATGTAAAAAATTCCTGTGAGAAAGATACGAGAAAACAGCACAAAAAAATAATCAGAAACTCTCTCTCAAAACTGTCAGAATAAAGCCTTGTGATATCCTGTAATACAATAAAACCTTTACTTAGACTGTTGAATTGAATTTCATGAAGAACTAAGTCATTGTGTGTTACTCAGAGCAAGGAGTGTTGTGGACTTGATCCTCCTTTCGCTAATCGTTCCTTGTTCTCTGGTCAGTATATTGACAATCACTTCCTCCTTTTCAGAAGAGAAAATATCTGGGCAAAGGTTTCCTCTGAAAATAGTTCTAAATTATATAACCCCCCCAAATTAATTTAAATTCCAGTTCTATCATGGAGATGTATGCTAGCAATGTGAAAATGGCTAAAAGAAAGTTTTCCTCTCTGGAATATCTGGCTTGAGAGACTTTTTTTTGGACTTATATGAATTTTTTGGACTTTCATATAATATTTTAGAACTATTTTCAGGAGGAAACCTTTGCCCAGATATTTTAGGTAAATATTCACACAAGATTTCTCATAAGATAGTTACTAATAGAAACATAGGAATTGGCCTAGAAAGAGTAACAGTTTAGATAGGCAAAGAAATAACTTCCCTCGCGTCTTACATATAAGTATCCGCAGTCGAATAAATAGAATAGATGAAATAAAACTAATTACGTGTTCTTTAAACGGATATTATTGCATTAACCGAGACTTGGTTAAGGTTGGGAAAAAAAGGGATATTCCTACTCAGTGTCCACCAACAGGGATTTAAATTATGTAATACTAATAGGGTAAACAGTAATGGGGGCGGAACTGCAGCATCAGGAAATATTTAAACTGTTGTATCACGAACAATACAAAGGTAGAAGGGATACACCTGGGTTTTATTTGGTCGCAGTTTCTCGATAGGTATGAAAGGAAAGCTAGACCTCCAAACCTAGATATTGGCCTCAGTACATCTCTACGGGTCGAAACTGTCAAGGCATCTCTAGGGAAAAATGTAGTTTCAGTGGGAGATTTTTAACTTTAGTCAAATTCCTTGGAGCAATTTGCCAGGAACACTAGCAACTTTCCTACAAGTAGTCCAGGAGTGCTTTTTTTAAACAGTTTGTGACATAATCAATTAGAGGAAATAACCTGCTTGATTTCGTCCCCGAAAAAAAAATCCTGTTAAGTAATTTTGAGATTTAAACAGCTTGGATAAACTGTTCACATATAAGTTCAATATTTCACAGAATTACCAACATAAAGAAAGAAAAGGCCCTGATTTTTCTCTCTGCAGATTATACTGGCTAGTGTAGACTGGCTAGTGTAGACTGGCTAGTGTAGACTGGGCAGACGGATGGTGTAGAGGGATTCTAATGTAACATTATCCAAAATGTTGTACAAGCTACATATGTTGTTATTAGAGAAATTAAATCGAATTTATAATTCCCTAAATGGATAAAACAATGGACTCAAACATTTCTTGGCTCAAAAGAGGCCGGTTATTGAATATGTAATTAAGGTAATAATGTATATATTATAAAACTTACAACTATTCTACACTATTGAATAAATTGATGGATTCAACCCAAAATAATGACTATTTTGGGTTGAATCCACCTAAGGGACAATCAACCATGAGTATTTAACTGAGTCAATGCATCTGACCCATCACAGTGAAAAAAACAACAACAAAAACAAAAGACACAACAGTTTATGTCAGGTTAGGTTACGATAGCTTTTGTTTTTTCCCCAATTATGCAACATAAAAATACCTCAGATGCAGAACTCATTTAATGTTGTAGTTTTAAACTATAATTAATAAGTTTTTTCACCGGTTGCACAACATTAAACTATCTCAACTAAAGAATCCACTTAATACTACACTTTTAAACTATAATTTACCACCAGAATGTATCCAAATGAATACACAACAATTACCACAGAAAGACACATTTACAGGAGAATGTAAAGAGGAAATGGTCATTTTACAAACCTCGATCTTCGATTTAAGAAATAAGTCAAGAAAAAGAAATAAGAAAAGCCAGAAGAGAGAGTGAAATTAAAGTGGCATGGGAATCAAAGACTACCCGAAAGGTTTTCTTCCAGGTATATAAAGGAATAAGATTAGACTGAAAAAATAGTACACTGGGGAAAAATGATTTTATACGTTAACAACTTAACACAGATACTCTCTAGCATTGGGAATAATAATAATAATAATAATAATAATAATAATAATAATAATAAATACAAAAATAATAATAATAATAATAAAAGTGTTTCAACTTGTATGCAACGAGACTTACAGAATTAACCTTGTTAGGTTTATCTGGAGAGAGTTTATCTGGAGAGAGTTCCGGGGGTCAACGCCCCCGCGGCCCGGTCTGTGACCAGGCCTCCTTTAGGTCAGTGTCCCAGGATGCGACCCACACCAGTCGACTAACACCCTGGTACCCATTTTACTGATGGGGAACATAGACAACAGGTGGAAAGAAACACGTCCAATGTTTCTACTCTGGCTGGGAATCGAACCCAGGCCCTCACCGTGTGAAGCGAGAGCGTTAACCACCAGGCCACCAGTGTGCAAATAATGTGACATTTTATTGTGGCAATATATCACACTAGGAGATACAAAAGAGATCACAGAAGCCAAGAACTACATTGATCAGGAGGAAAACAAATTAGGTTAGATTAAAGTCACCAGTGACATAGTCCTGTGAAATTAACTAGATTAAAATCAAACAAGTCCTGGTTATGTATAATGGTTTTCGACTGGTTAAAACCCTAAAAGAACTGGAACAATGCTATAAACATTGGTAATAGATACCGACAAATTGGTTAACTTGACTACCTGTCCTCATCCCAATTTGGATTTTTAAGGTCACGATTTGTCAGTCACACCTCACTGTCCGTCTAATATATACTGTCATACTCCAGTATGTCAGTATATACTACAAACATACTGATCACTACAAACATACTGATCACTACAAACATACTGATTACTACAAACATACGGAGTATGTTTGTAGTAATCAGAACCGAAACGTTTTCTAATATGTCCTAGCGTTTGCTCATGTGGCCTTTTAAATTGGAACAAATAGCCCACACATAGGACAAAAACTTAGGACGACGTTTCGGTCCGACTTGAATCATTAACTAGTGACACTAACTATACCAAACCCTCAGCTGTAAATTTAACAAGGCCTATAGTCGATACGAACCACCAGTGGAAAAAATGGACACATACTGGGCTTTATCAAGTCAAAACAGATATACCTGTAAAAAGAGTACACGAGTCAGGTGGAGAATGTTGAGGTTACATTTTAGACTGACCTGCACGGGATAGGCATATAGGTATATTATCTTTGTGACCTTATAAACCCCACTGTATGGGCGAAATGTTGTCAACAAAGGAGTGCATTATACTGTTCTTTTTTCCATGTCGGTATTTTATACCATTTATCTCTAACGAACCTGCAATTTTAGATATCTACCCTAACGACACGTTATGACCTCCGTACATGACATCTCGTTCCTGCCTATATAATCTCAGCTTCCAGGTGCATTCTACTGGCTTGAAAAAAAAGCCTGTAACACAAGCAAATACAGTTTTCTATAACTGCTAGGTGTGTGGGTGTCTCTATTGCATACAAACTACTGCTATTCACATTCCATTATTCGTTATAGCTGGTTCAACTGGTGTTGTTCAATGGGAAAATTTTTACATTGTTTAGGCAACCTGGCGATCGTTGTATGAGAGTCTGTGATGTTCGTGATGCTGTATAAGAGTCTGGTGTCCTTGATGTTGTATGGAAGTCTGTGATGTTCGTGATGTTATATGAGAGTCTGTGGTGTCCATGATGTTATATGAGACTCTGTGGCGTCCGTGATATTGTATGAGAGTCTGTGGTGTCGGTGATGTAGTATGAGAGTGGTGCACTTAACTCACACATTAAGGTCCGTGGATGTATCCCCAGTACGGGTGTGAAGCATTAGGACGTGTTTCCTTAAGACACCCGCTGTCCCTGTTCACTTAGCAGTAAAATAGTGTTAGTCGACTAGTATGGGTCGCATCCTGGGGACAAAATTGCCCTAATTTGGCCGAAATGCTTTGCATAACAAAGAGCTTTCTATATAGCAGTATGTCATTGATATCAACTAGGAGTGTATACCTTGTAAATGTACTTGTAGAAACAAAGCTTATTATTATTATTATTATTATTATTATTATTGAGCGTCTGTGGTGCTGGTGATATTGTATGGTAACATTTGCATGTGTGAGTGAGGTTAGCCTGACGTGTGGTGTGGTGGGTGCTGTCAGAGGGGCGGAGGTTCGCATGACTGGCTCCCTCGTGACTCTGCCTGACACCTACTGGAATTGGATCTGTCATGTGCGGCTGGACGCCTTGTTGGATCATGCACGCGCGCGCGAACACACACACACACACACACACAAACACGCGCGTGCGCACGTACACTCACATTTTTTTTTTGAAAAGCTTTCACTAAAATTTAACCACATTTCTCTTGCCAATCGATAAGAGTTTCCAAATATGAGCGATGTTATTTCCCCATCTCGTTTTCGTAAGCCTAAAAATACAATTTTATTTCCTATAGGCCTAACCGCATGTTTGTACACTATTTTATGGAAGCCAATAGGCCTCCTGTAGTGTTATCACAAGAACCATTAAAAATTCGGCTTTAGGTTTGAGTTTTTATGTATAGGCTTGAATGTGTTTACATGAGTACATTATTCATATGTGTAAACATTATTCATATGTCTAAACATTATTCATTCGTTTAACATTGTTTATGCGTGTGTATAATGTTTGTATTCTTGTTACTGAGGCCAGTGTAAATTGTTCTTTGGTGTGAATATTGTTCATAAGTGTGTATTTTGTTCTTATGTATGAATATTGCCTTGTGTGTATATTGTTCATGTGTCTATATTGCTCGTGTATGTATATTAATTCATGTGTGTTAAAACTGACTGTAGATGTGTTCATTGTAATTACGTGTGTTCATTGTTTATATGTGTGTGCTGGTGTATGTATAATTGTTCATACGTGTGTCCTTGTGTGTGTGTGTGTACATTGTTCGTACTTGTTTACGTATGTATGAATGTGTACGTTGTTCATATTTCAGCCTCAGATATTTGGCAGCCGCATTGATGCCGGTGAAGAGTTTTTGATCCAAAGAATGGAATTTACCTTTTCTTTCCTATAATTAAAATTGATTGCCTCCCATTCTTCAAGGGCTTCATGAATCCCAATACCTCACCCCCAGATACCGCACCCCCAGACACTTCACCCTCAGATATATCACTTCCAGACACCTCAATCCTAGGTACCTCCCCCAGACACTTCACCCCAGGTACCTCACCCCCAGGTACCTCACCCCCGGCTACATCACCCCCAGGTACCTCACCTTACATCTCACCCCCAAACTCCCCTTCCAACCAAACTTTTAAACTGGGTAGGTGGCGTAATGGCCTAAAATTCCTCCACTTTTGCTTCCATGCACTATTCAGCGTAACTTATTGCTCGCCATTATCGTTACGGAATCGCAAACTCAGACAAGCAAACGATGTGCGCTGTTATTCGACATTTTTTCCCTTAAAGGCATTTCCAGGCTGTTGTTCTGATGCTGCAAACGCAGGCGCGGATGATTGGAGCGGCATGCGTAATGTTACAGTCCCTCAACGAGCGTTGCGACAGGAAAGCACGGTCTAGATGCTTTGCATTAGTTCCCCCAACATCGTCGACAGGTCGTAGAAAACGGATTTTGTGCCATAAATCCCCGGGTGTATAGGCCTGTTGGACACTAACTGGTAGCCGAACCCGGGATTTTTTTTATTTAAAATGATTTTTTGAGAGGTTATATTTAGCAGTGTGCAGCACGGGCTGACATTTCTTACCTCTATATTGTGTTGCAAATGTCATCGCGAAAAATCCAATACCAGTACTCACTGTTCGATGTTAAAGCAGAGAGGCTTTATAAAGTAACCTGTTAATAGGCTTTATTGTGCAATCTCTATTTTACTATTAAAAATCTAATGCATATAATCAAACATAATTTTTAAAGGGGTGGAGAGGGGGCAAGCCAGAGGAAGGTCTCGGTCAGATGACCAAAAGCTCCAGCTGTAGGTCATACGACTAAGCCCCGCGTCAGGAAACACTTGTCCTGTTACCTGACAAACCTTACCTAACCTTATTTTACCTGCATCGTCTTTAAACTCTCACGTGACTTTTAGTTAGTACAGTTTAAGACCTATTTACTAAACTAGGCAACCTTCCCAGACACGAATATTTTAATCCCTAAAATAGGGTTTAAGGTAAACTCTGAGCATATATACGCTGAGAGAAACACATCCTTATGGTAGTATAAACCTTGGTAATTGATACCGACAAATTGGTTTAATAACACACGTGAGCGAACACTAGGACAAATTTATTAGAAAACGTTTCGGTCCTGGGACCTTGATCAATACCTGGAAGAAGTATCTGGGGGTTTATCCCACCCCGCAGCAGCCCGGTCCGTGACCAGGTCCGTGATTAAAGTCCCAGTACCGAAGCGTTTTCTAATATGTCGCTTTCAACCCCTTAGGGTACATATGTGTACGATTTGTCCTTTGTAAGGTTGATTCCTCTATGTTAATCTGTGAAGCTTGACGCTTAAAGTGAACTCTGAATTGAACCTGTCCTCCAGTTAGTGTGTTCAGTTTCCTCTTATGTTTACAGTTAGTTGAGTTCTGCCCGATCTATCACTCAACGAAAATTTAATATTACCAAATTATTTTTATTTAAATTTTAAATGATATGGCGATACCAACACGCTATGTTCCAAGGATACATTAGGATTTGTGAAGCCATTCTCTCTCTCTCTCTCTCTTTCTCTCTCTCTCTCTCTCTCTCTCTCTCTCTCTCTCTCTCTCTCTCTCTCTCCACTTCACTCCACTTTGTCTCTGTCAATACCACTACTTCCCTTACCTACTTCTACTACTATTACTTTCCATACCATCAGTACCTCTACCACTACTATTTCCACTTCCTTTTTTCTTCCTCCTCTCTTTATCCCGTACGTCTTCCTCTCGTATATATTCTGGCTCCCTTACCTTCGTGTGTTAGTGCGTAACCAGTTAATAGCTCTAATTGGACCGTAACGTCATCATAAGGTTCTTTCTCCTACGTGCGCGTTATCTCTTTTTTTTTGTGGAGAAATTTTCTCCAGGAGGGGGGTATCAGCCCCCTTCAGCCCCTTTCAGCCCTGAGGGGCCCAGCCCTCTCAGAAGGGGCAAATAGCTTGTTTACTGCTACAGCGAGTAATTGACCCCAGATGCAGTACCAGTATGTGACGTGGCTTGACGCTCCGTGCGGTCCTGTGTTGCAAAGTGTAGCTTAATAAAAGACAGTTCATCTCTTACCTTAGAAAGACAATTAAGGAAAATCCTGCTCCCACTTTATTAACATAGTAAAGATAGTGGACATTGTTGTCTATGCTTAAGACAGCAAGATTTAAACATTCTGCTTTGCTTCATCGAGGAAGTGGCAAGGAAGCAAAAGTACTAGGTCAGCTTTTCCTTTGTGCTGGGGGCAGTGACGGCGTGGGGCGCTGTGGCGTCTTCAGATTACTTTTGACTCTGCTGAGAGTGACACTGATGCCAGGATAACCAACAAAGAACGATCTGTGCGTTAGTGTGAACAAAGTGTCTCATAAAACACAATAAACACTTAAGAGAAGTGTGATCAGCTTCTTTAGTGATAAGACTGTGAACAATAAAGACAAATCTTGTGGAACATAGTGTACCAGTGTGCGTTTTCCTAGACTATGGAAGACGTGGACATCCGAGGACACTTCAGCTTCTATCAAGTCACCGATATCTGTCGAAGGTGTGAAGAACACCATAGCTCACGCTACAAGAGCAAGGTAGGTTACGAATTTCTTGTAGTACGGGGGACTGCGCAGTTCTTGAGTCGCAAGGAGTTTGTAATCAACCTATAGTCGGCAGTAAGGGGCGGACTTTTGAGTCCACACAAGTAAGTTTGTCAGCAATCAGTGAATGAAATATGCTGACATAACATCCCCTAGGGGTAATTTATAATCTCAAGACCTCGTCTGCAGGGGCGGCTGTGCAGGCGATGAGCTGTCTTTCTAAGTTAAGTTTTCCCTATTCAAAATGTTTAAGCTTAACTGGTAATGCCATTTCTCAACATTTTTTTTTTTTTTACACAGGATTTGACAAGGTTAAGGATCCCTAGCTTTAATGACAAGCTATTTACAGGTTAAGGATTCCTAACTTTATTGACAAGCTAAGAGCTGTTACCTACATCAGCTCATTTGAAAGCATTTTTATTGTTATGAGACATACAAGTAGGGAACAGGATGAAATTGGAGCCATCTGTGGGCCAGCATTTTCATTTGATCAACTGACTTTATCTCGTTGACATCATTATGCTGTACTCGAGTCATCCTGGGTATATATGATCTCAGATGGAGTGATGTTCTGGAGAAGGGTACAGCCAGAGTGAAGTTGCTGCTTTCTGCCCGTCTTGTGGCATAAAAGCTTGTTTCACGCTGTCCTCGAAGTGGATCCAAGTGTGGTACTTTGACAATATTGGCCTTGTACATAACAGTAAGGCCACCCACATTCCTCCTGTGTTGAAGGCTCTGCTGAAATGACAGATCTATCCAGGATGGGTCCAGGCGAGAGATGAGACTTCTTGCTCTGTTCTCTACTCTGTCAAGCAGTCGCAGATGAGAGGGGGGGCAGGCAAACCAAGAAAGTGGAGCATACTCAAGGTGTGAGCGTACTTGTGCCTCATACAGAATCTTGCAACCCCTACTGTCAAGCAGATGCGAGATACGGCGAAGTGCTGTAAGCTTCCTGGCTGCCTTGTTTGCAAGATTTACATGGTTCTTCATGGTTAGTTTGGAGTCAAATTTTACCCCAAGGATATCAACTTCTTCTCCAGGTGCCAACACCCTCCCATTGATCCTTACTACTGCACCAGCATTACCATCATGGTGCCTAGAGACGATCATCATTTGCGTTTTCTCAGGTGCAAATGTTACTTGCCATCTATTTCCCCAAGCTGATATAGCTCTCAGCTGGTGATTGATGTAGCTTAGAGCAGCTGGCATTTCTTCTCTTGGATAAGTGAATGTCAGTGTACAGTCGTCTGCATATGCATGTGATTCTGGGATGAGATGAAGAAGGTCGTTGAAGTAGACATTCCATAACAATGGCCCCAGCATGCTTCCTCGTGGAACACTTGCCCCAATAGAATGTCTTGCTGATTCCGTTCCATTGAGAACTACACTTAGAGATCTACCATGAAGGTAATCACTGAGGAGGCGTAGTGTAGAGCCTGCAATTCCCAGTGCTTGAAGTTTTGCTAAGAGGCCCTGTTGCCACACCCGGTCGAAAGCACCAACAATGTCCAATGTCTTTCTCTCTCTCTCTCTCTCTCTCTCTCTCTCTCCTCTCTCTCTCTCTCTCTAATATCTCTTACAAAAATTGTCTTAATTAATTCCAGGTTACATTCTCTTTTTCAGCCGCCCTTCTCAGATATCCTCATCACTGTAGCAGAGTGAAGGAAGTCTTCATTCAAGACCGGGAGAGATAACAGCAGCATCAGCAGCAGAGAAAGAAGTCTATAATGAGGCTGAAGATGATGGGAAAGACGACGACAAAGACGTTGATGATGATATAATTTTTGCAATTATCACGGGAAAACAATGAAGAGTGAGGTGTAATTCTGGGGACGTTATTAAATATAGTCGTTTCATTAACTTTTGTAACCAAAGAATTAAAGAATTATCCTAATTTTCTCTCTCTCTCTCTCTTCTCTCTCTCTCTCTCTCTCTCTCTCTCTATATATATATATATATATATATATATATATATATATTATATATATATATAAACACTGATCTCTGGCTGAAGGAGACTCGAACCTACGAACCTTAGGACAAGGTACGCAGTGCTTTACCAATCTACCCACACTGGACAACAACCTTGGCGTGTAGCTTGCGCTACACGTTTGATCCAAGGCAGCCAGCTTTCAGGGAGAAAGCTTACAGCTTTTCATCTCATCCCCTGCATGCATCAGCCTTACTAGAGATTTTAACAATGCAAGGAATTCGCAAGAGCAGGCGAAATATACACAAACACTGATCTCTGGCTGAAGGAGACTCGAACCTACGAACCTTAGGACAAGGTACGCAGTGCTTTACCAATATACCCACACTAGACAATACCTTGGCGTGTAGCGTGCGCTACACGTTTGATCCAAGGCAGCCAGCTTTCAGGGAGAAGGCTTACAGCTTTTCATCTCATCCCCTGCATGCATCAGCCTTACTAGAGATTTTAACAATGCAAGGAATTCGCAAGAGCAGGCGAAATATACACAAACACTGATCTCTGGCTGAAGGAGACTCGAACCTACGAACCTTAGGACAAGGTATGCAGTGCTTTACCAATCTACCCACACTGGACAATACCTTGGCGTGTAGCGCAAGCTACACGCCAAGGTATTGTCCAGTGTGGGTATCTTTTAAGGCGTTCTCGAGTAATAACCGAAAATTTGTGAGAATGCAAACGAAAATGTTGAAAGTTTTTCGAAAAATAGGAAAGTCTCACCTCGATGAACTTAAAAAAATGTCTCGGGTTTTCTTTTTTCCGATTTATTTTTCTCAACTACATTCTATTTAATATTTCCCACATTTTAATAAGAAAAATGTTTGATTTTGATTTAAAAAATCCAGTTTGATATGATTTGCAAAAAATGGAAAATTCACACTCACCCATCGGAACTTTGGGTTTGAAGCTGATCTGAATGACCATTCTCTAGTTATTAGATGTGAAAGAATTGTTTCATAAAATGTGCAAATTGAAATTTACACAGCTGAACGTGAGTGACAAGCTGTGTTTTAGTAAAGTTCACCAATGGTAAAAGTTTGAAGCCAGTCAGAAGAGGCATTATCCAGTAATTAATCTGATTACAATGATTCCAGTTTTTTTTTTAACTATTTCATATAGTTTCAAATTCGTATCATCTTATAGAAGGAATTGACAATAATATTTTGAAATCAGTATGAAAAAACATTCTTTAGTTACTGAAAAGAATGAAGAACAGTATTTTTTCAATAAATTTTGCATATTTGGACTTACAGTTGCCAATGGCAGTTTGAGTTGCGCTCATGACACCACATCAGGGGTGAAAAATTTAAAACCGATCGGATGAGTCATTCTCCAGTTACGTCACGGAATCCAACTATTTTAATATATATTTTTTTTTACTATTTTACATCAAATTTGTCTCCATGGAAACGAAATTTCATAGTTACTATCCTGGTCCTAAGATACATCGGGTATCAAATGTTGAAGTCGCTCAGAAGACGTAAACTGAAGTCGCTCAGAAGACGTAAACTGAAGTCGCTCAAAAGACGTAAACTGAAGTCGCTCAGAAGACGTAAACTGAAGTCGCTCAGAAGACGTAAACTGAAGTCGCTCAGAAGACGTAAACTGAAAGTTATTTACGGTGACTTACGAGATTAAAAAAAAACAGTTTTGCACATAAAATGATCAAATTTGCACCAGTGAGTTTCGATGTCACTCTCCGTCATCATCGAATTATTTTGCACCATTTTTCAAGGTTTGATGCTCCTCTATTGAGGCGTCTGGGAGTTATCCCAGCCCTTCCAGGATGCTGGGAATGGGTCAGCAACTTTGAGCAAGGAACACGTGAACATACCAGCTATTCCACTAATGTGTAGCGTAACAAGGACCACAAGTGTTGAAAATTTGAAGTCGATTGGATGAGACGTTCTCGAGTTATGAGCGAAATACAATTAAATTGGAAAAGAAAAATAAAAAGAAACGAATAATGGCAACCTCTTAAAGGTCAACCTTCAGGAATACGTAAAAATACATATTAGCATAGTAATATTAACTAGTAATATTAGCTAGTAATATTAGCTAGTAATATTAGCTAGTAATATTAACTGGTAATATTAGCTAGTAATATTAGCTAGTAATATTAACTAGTAATATTAACTAGCAATATTAACTAGTAATATTAACTAGTAATATTAACTAGTAATATTAACTAGTAATATTAACTAGTAATATTAACTAGTAATATTAGCTAGTAATATTAACTAGTAATATTAACTAGTAATATTAACTAGTAATATTAACTAGTAATATTAACTAATAATATTAATTAATAATATTAACAAGTAATATTAAATGCTAATTGTAGTCAATAACATTAACTGGTAATATTAAGTGCTAATTGTAACCAATAACATTAACTGGTAATATTAAATGCTGCTTTTATCCAGTAATATTAACTAATAATATTAATCAGTGATATTTACCATTACACTGTTCATATAACCAGCTGGTACACAGTAGTAAATAATTTTGTTAAAAACGCCGATACGAAAAATGAAATTTTTTTTTTTTAATAATTCATTTCCGTGTGTGTTTGTTGTGTTGTTCTGTGTGTGTGATGAGTTGAGTGAGACTAATGAGCTAATCTCGTATTTCATGCTAATTATTTAATAAATCATCTGGACAATTGATTTTTGTTTTCCATAAATGTTATATGCCTATGTGATGTCAATTTTCCCACGATGAATATAGCGGAATTTTGGCGCAAAATAAAATGACGATAATTTAAAAATATATATGATGGCTTTAAAACAAATCATTGACGCTGGACGTAATTATCGTTTAATTTCGTTCTGTTTCATTAAATTTCATTAATTTTGTGAATTTTACTCTATCAAATTTCATATTAAATTAATATATGATATATGCGAGCAAATTATCTACACAACTGTAGAACTGGAATTATTAGTGGATTATATAGCCAGCGCAGTTGTCAGTATGGGTACGTAATGGTCAAAAAATGAGGACTGATGAGGTGAATGTGTTATTTGTCCTCAAACCAAAACTGCAAGTTTTAAACTTTTTCTTTTTACCCTCACTGATTAAACTTTTTTAGCTCTCAGTTTTGGTAAGTTTACGTTGTGGATAAATGGCTCAGAGAACCGACAAGTTGATAAATTAGACACATATGCAACACCTGGGTATCTTTGAGAATCTTTACTGTGGAAACGTTTTCCCCACTATGTAGCACAACGTTTCCATCATTAAAGATACTTAAGTGCTGCACTTGTATATGATTTATCTAAGTTAAACTTGATTAGTTTAAGAATCCTAACTTTCAAAATCCAAATAACCCGCACATAAAAGAGAGAAGCTTACGACGACGTTTCGGTCCGACTTGGACCATTGACAAAGTCACACTAGGTGTGACTTTGTCAATGGTCCAAGTCGGACCGAAACGTCGTCGTAAGCTTCTCTCTTTTATGTGCGGGTTATTTGTGTATATAATTCTAACTTTCCTCTGTTTGAGAATACCTACGTAGTTATCCCACCTGGGAGACGCAAATCTCCAGAGACACTTGTTCTCGGGGGCAATAGATATACCCTAGTTCTCTCCCCATGCAAACACCCGCCAGAGAAATACACACACAACCTCTCCTGAAATCTTTGAAATTAAGCACTGATAAACCAGAAAATAATGGACGGAAACACTGCATGGACATTAACGTTTACGAAAACTGAGAATATAATTTTCGCACGAGATTTATGTATATGCCAAGTTTAACAGGACAAACACCCATTCAGAATTGCAAACTGCAAACAGTGTTATAAACATTGGTAATAGATACCGATAAATTGGTTTATAAAGTTGCTTGCTCACATGTTTTCCTAAACCAGAGTAGCGAACAACAACACGGACTCTCATGACCACGCAATCAGAACAAATCAGTAAACAATCCAATAATCAGAAGTGTACTAAAAAGCTGGCAAAAGATGGTTAATGAATCAGATACTTGTACAACATTTGGGAAATTGTGTGTGTGTGTGTGTGTGTGTGTGTGTGTGTGTGTGTGTGTGTGTGTGTGTGTGTGTGTGTGTGTGTGTGTGTGTGTGTGTGTGTGTGTGTGTGTACACTTACACCATTAATCCTAAAAAATCTAAATCACGAACTGGGTCACTTAATCCGACTAATTTATTAACTAATCTCATTGTGAAGGAAGAGAGAGAGAGAGAGAGAGAGAGAGAGAGAGAGAGAGAGAGAGAGAGAGAGAGAGAGAGAGAGAGAGAGAGAGAGAGAGAGAGAGAGAGAGAGGTTGTTATACTGTCACGGCAGATTACACAAATTGCACTCTTATGGCACAGTTATTTTAAGGTAATTATTGTAGATTTTAATAAATTAAAACAAATTTCCCCCTCCTCATATACCCTCCCCTCCTCATATACCCTCCTCCTCATATACCTCCCCTCCTCATATACCTCCCCTCTCATATACCCTCCCTCCTCATATACCCTCCCTCCTCATATACCCTCCCCTCCTCATATACCCCCCTCCTCATATACCCTCCCCTCCTCATATACCCTCACCTCCTCATATACCCTCACCTCCTCATATACCCTCACCTCCTCATATACCCTCACCTCCTCATATACCCTCACCTCCTCACATACCCTCACCTCCTCATATACCCTCCCCTCCTCATATAACCTCACCTCCTCATATACCCTCCCCTCCTCATATACCCTCCCCTCCTCATATACCCTCCCCTCCTCATATACCTCCCCTCCTCATATACCCTCCCCTCCTCATATACCCTCCCCTCCTCATATACCCTCACCTCCTCATATACCCTCCCCTCCTCATATACCCTCACCTCCTCATATACCCTCCCCTCCTCATATACCCTCCCCTCCTCATATACCCTCCCCT
The DNA here is from genome assembly GCF_026875155.1 of Cherax quadricarinatus. Lineage (NCBI taxonomy): Eukaryota > Metazoa > Arthropoda > Malacostraca > Decapoda > Parastacidae > Cherax > Cherax quadricarinatus. Next base: position 15,587,197 of record NC_069474.1, on the reverse strand, counting down.
CCTCATATACCCTCCCCTCCTCATATACCCTCCCCTCCTCATATACCCTCCCCTCCTCATATACCCTCCCTCCTCATATACCCTCACCTCCTCATATACCCTCACCTCCTCATATACCCTCACCTCCTCATATACCTCCACCTCCTCATATCCCTCACCTCCTCACATACCCTCACCTCCTCATATACCCTCACCTCCTCATATACCCTCCCCTCCTCATTATACCCTCACCTCCTCATATACCCTCCCCTCCTCATATACCCTCCCTCCTCATATACCCTCACCTCCTCATATACCCTCACCTCCTCATATACCCTCACCTCCTCATATACCCTCACCTCCTCATATACCCTCACCTCCTCATATCCACCCTCCCCTCCCTTCATATAACCTCACCTCCTCATATACCCTCCCCTCCTCATATACCCTCACCTCCTCATATATCCTCACCTCCTCATATACCCTCACCTCCTCATATACCCTCACCTCCTCATATACCCTCACCTCCTCATATACCCTCACCTCCTCATATACCTTCACCTCCTCATATACCCTCACCTCCTCATATACCCTCACCTCCTCATATACCCTCACCTCCTCATATACCCTCACCTCCTCATATACCCTCACCTCCTCTTATACCCTCCCCTCCTCATATACCCTCCCCTCCTCACATACCCTCACCTCCTCACATACCCTCACCTCCTCATATACCCTCACCTCCTCATATACCCTCACCTCCTCATATACTCTCACCTCCTCATATACCCTCACCTCCTCACATACCCTCATCCCCTTCCCGAGCGTGTGTGTACTCGCCTAATTGTTGTTGTAAGGGTTCATTCATATCTCCTGACCCCGCCTCTTCACTGGTCGATACTAAGCCACTCTGTCCCTGCTCCTTTAGCTTTATCATACCTCTTCTTAAAGCTATGTATGGATCCTGCCTCCGCTACTTCACTCTCCAGATTATTCCACTTGCTGACAACTCTAAGGCTAAAGAAATACTTCGTAACATCTCTATGACTCATCTGGGTTTTCAACTACCAATTGTGGCCCCTTGTTACTGTGTCCCATCTCTGAAACATTCGAGTTCTGTCCACCTTGTCAGCTCCTCTCAGTATTTTATATGTCGTTATCATGTCCCTCCCTATCCCTCCTATCCTCCAGTGTCATCAGGTTGAGTTCTCTTAATCTCTCCTCGTAAGACATACCCCTCAGTTTCGGAACAGATCTTGTTGCAAACTTTTGCACTTTCTCCAATTTCTTGACGTGTTTGACTAGGTGTGGGCTCTATACTGGTGATCCATACTCCAGTATAAGCCTGACGTACATGGTGTACAATGTCGTGAGTCATTTCTTACTCAGATGTCGACATTCTATTCTCAGGTTTGCCAAGCTCCCATACGCTGCAGCAGTTGACTGATGTGTACCTCAGGGGACATGTTCGTTATAATGCTTATCCCAAGATCCTTTTCTTTAAGTGACGTTTGCAACCTTTGATCCCCTAACCTGTATTCCTTCTGCGGTCTTCTTTATCCTTCCCCATCTAACCCCACTTAACTGGGGTTAGACTTCAGGAGCCATTTGTCGGACCAGACTTGTAGTCTATCCAGATCCTCTTGTAATTTTAGTAATGTGTATGTGTGTGTGTGTGTGTGTGTGTGTGTGTGTGTGTGTGTGTGTGTGTGTGTGTGTGTGTGTGTGTGTGCTAACCTAATTGTACTCACCTAATTGTCGTTGCAGGGGTCGAGACTCAGCTCCTGGGCCCGCCTTTTCACTGATCGCTACTAGGTCCTCTCTCTGCTTCCTGAGCTTTGTCATACCTCGTCTTAAATCTATGTATTGTTCCTCACTCCACTACATCACTTTCTAGGCTATTCCACTTCCTGATGACTATGACTGAAGAAATACGTCCTAACATCCCCGTGACTCGTCTGAGTCTTCAGCTTCCAATTGTGACCCCTTGTTTCTGTGTCCCCTCTCTGGATCAACCTGTCTCTGTCCACCTTATCTAATCCACGCAGTATTTTGTATGTCGTTATCATGTCTCCCCTGACCCTCCTGTCCTCCAGTGTAGTCAGTCCGATTTCCCTCAACCTTTCTTCGTAGGACATACCCCTTAGCTCCGGAACTAGCCTTGTTGCAAACCTTTGCACTTTATCTAAATTCTTGACGTGCTTGACCAGGTGTGGGTTCCAAACTGGTGCTGCATGTTCCAATATGGGCCTGATGTACACATTGTACAGTGTCTTGAACGATTCCTTACTACAGTATCGGAACGCTATTCTCAGGTTTGCCAGGCGCCCATGTGCTGCAGCAGTTATTTGGTTGATGTGTGCCTCCGGAGACATGCTCTATGTTATGATCACCCCAAGATCTTTCTCTTTGAGCGAGGTTTGCAGTCTTTGGCCACCTAGCCTATACTCTGTTTGCGGTCTTCTTTGCCCTTCTCCAATCTTCATGACTTTCCATTTGGCAGGGTTGAATTCAAGAAGCCAGTTGCTGGACCACGTGTCCAGCCTGTCCAGGTCTCTTTTAAGTCCTGCCTGAGCCTCATCTGATTTAATTCTCATTAACTTCACATCATCTGCGAACAGGGACACCTCTGAGTCTATCCCTTCCATCATGTCATTCACATATATCAAAAATAGCACTAGTCCTAGGACCGACCCCTGTGGGATCCCGCTCGTCATAGGTGCCCACTGTGATACCTCACCCCGTACCATGACTCGTTGTTGCCTCCCTGTCAGGTATTCTCTGATCCACTGCAGTGCCCTTCCTGTTATACGCGCCTGATCCTCTAGTTTCTGCACTAATCTCTTGAGAGGAACTTCGTCGAAGGCCTTCTTGCAGTCCAAGAAAATGCAATCAACCCACCCCTCTCTCTCGTGTTTTACTTCTGTAACTTTGTCATAAAACTCCAGAAGGTTTGTGACACAGGATTTGCCTTCCATGAATCCGTGCTGGTTGTCGTTTATAATCTTGTTCCGTTCCAGGTGCTCCACCACTGTCCTGCTGATAATCTTCTCCATGACTTTGCATACTATACACGTCAGTGACACTGGTCTGTAATTTAGTGCCTCTTTTCTGTCTCCTTTTTTAAAAATGGGAACTACATTTGCGGTGTGTGTGTGTGTGTGTGTGTGTGTGTGTGTGTGTGTGTGTGTGTGTGTGTGTGTGTGTGTGTGTGTGTACGTACTCACCTATTTGTGGTTGCAGGGGTCGAGACTCAGCTCCTGGCCCCGCCTCTTCACTGATCGCTAATAGGTCTTCTCTCTCACTGCACAATGAGCTTTATCATACCTCGTCTTAAAGCTATGTGGTGTGTGTGTGTGTGTGTGTGTGTGTGTGTGTGTGTGTGTGTGTGTTATTGCAATTCACTTTGCATTTAACAGCATTCATCAATTTACAAATCTATTTCCACCTACCAATTTGTATTTACCTATTGGAAGCTACAAGCAAGGCCATAATATACATCTGAGACACGGCCTACCTATTCTAAATTTTGAAAAAAATGAAAAAAAAATCACTTCTGAAATTCAACCTAAGGTCCAAAATAAACCTGTTTACCTAAGGTTCAAATTAAACCTGTTTACCTAAGGTTCAAGTTAAACCTGTTTACCTAAGGTTCAAATTAAACCTGTTTGCCTAAGGTTCAAATTAAACCTGTTTACCTATGGTTCAAATTAAACCTGTTTACCTAAGTATCAAATTAAACCTGTTTACCTAAGGTTCAAATTGCACCTGTTTACCTATGGTTCAAATTGCACCTGTTTACTTAAGGTTCAAATTAAACCTGTTTACCTAAGGTTCAAATTAAACCTGTTTACCTATGGTTCAAATTAAACCTGTTTACCTAAGTTTCAAATTAAACCTGTTTAGGTTCAAATTACTTACACACGTTCGTTGAAAATTAAATTCTGGAATAATATTCAAAAATTTTTAAGTTTTTAAAGGAACATGGTTATATACTTTAAAAATAATAATGATATTAAAAAAATAAGATGAGTAAAGGGTGTATTATTGTTATTGAAATAAATTAGTTATTTCGGTCGTGTGTGGAAGAGGAGGAGGAAGAGGAGGAGGAGGAGGAGGAGGAGGAGGAGGAGGAGGAGGAGGAGGAGGAGGAGGAGGAGGAGGAGGAGGAGGAAGAGGAAGAGGAGAGGAGGAGGAGGAAGAGGAAGAGGAGGAGGAGAAATATAATGAGAATAAAACATGGAACTCGACACAAACCTACCAAGACTGGAACCGTAAGAATGAACCGCAAGTAGTATAAATCATAAATGAAAACAAGAACATTTTCCAGGCCAGAACACCGGTAAGGGTGACGCTGGAAGGGGTGACGCTGGTAGGGGTGACGCTGGAAGGGGTGACGCTGGAAGGGGTGACGCTGGAAGGGGTGACGCTGGAAGGGGTGACGCTGGAAGGGGTGACGCTGGAAGGGGTGACGCTGGAAGGGATGACGCTGGAAGGGGTGACGCTGGAAGGGGTGACGCTGGAAGGGGTGACGCTGGAAGGGGTGACGCTGGAAGGGGTGGCGCTGGAAGGGGTGGCGCTGGAAGGGGTGGCCCTGAAAGGGGTGACGCTGGAAGGGGTGACGCTGGAAGGGGTGACGCTGGAAGAGTGCAAACTGACGTTTGCTGGTGCTGACCGAAATAGGGAGTCCATTTTCTTTTTTCGTCCTCTTTCCCCCTTGGTGCAGTCAAGAGGCAAGTTTAGTGGTGCGTGAGGCCATATTACTCTGTGGTGTGAGAAGGCAAAACCTCGCTATTTTTGCTTGAGCTGAAGGGAAACGTTCTCTAATTGGCAAAGCCAGGAGAAAGAGAGGGAAAGAGAGTGAGAGAGAGAGAGAGAGAGAGAGAGAATTTTCATAACCAATAACCAGTACAGCTTGAAAGTAAATTCCGTCTCTCAAGCCTGCCGAAGCTAAATGCCGTGGTAGCAAAATTAACAGAGTGAAGGGTAGACTGCAAATTCTAGGGCTGCAAGAAGGCTTTTGACACTGCATCTCTCAGGATACAGGGACAAACACTGGACTTACAGGCAAGAATAACAGGAGATGCGATACAGTGAATTAAAGAATACCTGATAAGGCGCCAAAGAGTGGCGGAAAAGAGGTGTTAGAATAGGAAACCTCTGCAAGTAGGGTAACACAAATGTCCGTACTTTTCCCGGTAGTGTTTCTGCTAATTAGAACCCCTCATGGAAGGTTCCTTGATGTTGGTGAGGGGCTCTTGATTTAGGGAATTGGATCTGTGCTCCAGTTCCCCGAATTAAGCCTGAATGCCTTCCACATCCCCCCCTCCCCTGGGCGCTGTATAATCCTATGGGTTTAGCGCTTCCCCCTTGATTATAATAATAATAATGCTAATTAGAATTGAAAAAGGTACTCCCAAGCCTGGTAATTCAGAGACACTTTAAACAGATAAAACCTTTACGGTGTTTCACCCACAGTGAATGAAGTTCCTCATGACCTATGGCACTACACACTACGTATGTCAGGCCAGTCTTGGAACCCACACTCGGTAAAGCATGTCGAAAAACAGGAGAAAGTGCAGATTACTCCCAGAATTAAGGTGACTGAACAATGAGGGAAGACTAAATGAACTGAACTTTACAAATTATACCACGGGCGGGGTTAGAACCCGCGATCAGAGAGTCTCAAAACTCCAGACCGTTGCGTTAGCCACTGGACCAGCTAGCCACAATAAGATTTATCCAACTAAGTATATTTATACACCATAGGAAGGTTAGCATAGGCACCTCTGTGACCACAAATGCAAGTTTTTACAGACGAATCTCCAGCTAGCGTGGCCGTGACGAACTCTAGCTCAAGTCCCATCAAAACCGTCAACATGACTCACGAAAGTAGAGGGTGGACAAGGATAGAATGTTTTACAAATTGTAAACAGGTACTCGAGGTCACAGCCGTAAGTTAAAGTAATATACAAATCACAAGCATGTCGAGAATTATTTCTTCAGTTTCAGGATGCCTAAGAAGTAAAATGACCTGGATGAAGAAGTGATAAGGGCAGGCTCAATACAGAGTTTTAAGAAGAGGTATGACAAGGCCCACAAAGCTATAATGGAAAGTACAAAGAAGTACACAAGAATCCCACTAATCTTAAGTCTCTCTGGCTGTTGTGGTAAATGATACAATCCATACCACGGGTGGGGTTTGAACCCGCTGTCCGAGAGTCTCAAAACTCCAGACCCTTGTCATGAGATGCCGTATATAATCTTTTATACTAAGAATAATGTGATTACTTAACCTTACACCAACACACAGATATAATTACCTTAAGTTTACCGCGGACACACAGTGATGAAATAAGACATTTGGAAAGTTAATACTTACTTAAAACATAGAGAGCAATGATATAACAGATAATTGATTTAAAAAGAGACTGACTACCCTTTGCTTATATAAGTATTGCTACACGCTTTGTCATAGAATCGACCAATGTCGAACACATTTTGGTAAGTTATTCGTTGCGGTACCAATCCTAATAACAGCAGCAATTAGCTTCTGCACAGTTGAACAGTACTGTTTCACGATCCTGCCTTTGGTTACTCTCTATAGAATCTCCATTGGGATGAAGTCAGGAGAGTTTCCAGGCCAGTTTAGAAAGCTTAGCTCACTCTCTTGGAAGAATGTCAGTATTTTTCTGGAAGTGTAGCATGGAGCAAGATCCCGCTGGAAAATGCCTTCTCCATCAGAAAAGTCTATCTACAATGGGAAGCAAATGAGTTGCCAGGATTGTCTTGTATTTGTAACTGTTCATCGTTCCCTCACCAATAACAAGCCATTCAGGGCCTTTAGCAGTAAAACTAACCCAAAACATCTTAGGTGGGTGTTTTGGCACATGTTGAATGTGTTCATTAAGAAGAGGTTCGCCTTTGCTCCGTCTCACTACCGCTGATCTTTAACCCATATACTTCACAATGCGCCTCATCTGAAAATATCTTTTCTTCATCCATCTGTCTCCCATCCCTTATGATCGAGTGCCCATAACAGCCGTTTTTCCTTCATAGCAGCAGCCAAAATTTGTTTCTTTACTGACTTTCTGGTAGTTCTGCCAACTTCAAGGAGCCTTCGTCGAACACTCGAAGAATCAACATTTACGCCAACTGAAGCCAAATCTCTCTGTACATATTTGCTAGTTTTCTTGCTATCTTTCACACTATTTCATATCATAGCCTTGTCATCGTGAGGTGCTGGTCTGAGTTTTGTTTCACATCTTTCTCGACGCAGCGCTCCACAATCACCGGTGTCGTCACCTCACTTCAGAATCCGACCAGCAGTTGACTTTGCTAGACTCAGATTTTCAGCGATCTGACTGAAACTCAATTCAGCATGTTTTCTAAGAGCTACAATATTTGCACGCTTGCTAGGTGTAACATCCATCATGAGTTTAAGAAGTATTCATGAACTGAAGGGGAGAATTTGGCGAAGCCGCATTCACTCACAGAGCACGCTTGCAGGAATAGCCTTACAGAACAACAGCTGTTGTAGCACTGACGAGAGTCGCAGGTTAACACCACAGCTGGATGGTTGCCAGAAGTTGGTAGCAAACTACCAACTTCTGCAAACTACATTAAGCTGGAGATTAAGACATATGTGAGATAAATAAAAAAAAATTTACTCCTGTCCCAATTAATCTGCACACTATGTGTGTGTGTATATATATATATATATATATATATATATATATATATATATATATATATATATATATATATATATATATATATATATATATATTATATATATATAACCTCTTTCCGAATTACTTATGTTTACTGAAACATCAATTTAAACTTTCTATATTCAATTAGTTCATATAAGTTTATTTATGTTTGTCTGAAGTTGAAATGAGGCGAGTGACATACCATCTGGACACTTCAAGTTCCTCCAGTAGAGTTTTCCCTGCAGAGTATCTCCAGTAGAGTTTCTCCACAGGAATTACTCCGGTACAGTTTTTCCAGTAGTTTTCTCTACAAAGTTTCTCCAGTAGAGTTTCTCCACTGGAATTACTCTGGTACAGTTTCTCCAGTAGAGTTTTCAGAGTTTTCGAGAGTTTCTCAGATTTCCAGTAGAGTTTTCCCTGCAGAGTTTCTCCAGTAGAGTTTCTCCACTGGAATTACTCCGGTACAGTTTCTCCAGCAGAGTTTTCCCTACAGAGTTTCTCCAGTAGAGTTTCTCCACTGGAATTACTCCGGTACAGTTTCTCCAGTAGAGTTTTCTTACAGAGTTTCTCCAGTAGAGTTTTCCCTGCAGAGTTTCTCCAGTAGAGTTTTCTCCACTGGAATTACTCCGGTACAGTTTCTCCAGTAGTTTTCCCTACAGAGTTTCTCCAGTAGAGTTTCTCCACTGGAATTACTCCGGTACAGTTTCTCCAGTAGAGTTTTCTTACAGAGTTTCTCCAGTAGAGTTTCTCCACTGGAATTACTCCGGTAAGTTTCTCCAGTAGAGTTTCTCGTTACAGAGTTTCTCCAGTAGAGTTTTCCCTTCAGAGTTTCTCCAGTAGAGTTTTCTCCACTGGAATTACTCCGGTACAGTTTCTCCAGTAAGTTTTCCCTACAGAGTTTCTCCAGTAGAGTTTCTCCACTGGAATTACTCCGGTACAGTTTCTCCAGTAGAGTTTTTCTGCAGAGTTTCTCCAGTAGAGTTTCTCCACATGGAATTACTCCGGTACAGTTTCTCCAGTAAGTTTTCCCTACAGAGTTTCTCCAGTAGAGTTTCTCCACTGGAATTACTCCAGTACAGTTTCTCGTATTTTCACAGTTCTCCAGTAGTTTTCCCTGCAGAGTTTCTTCCCAGTAGAGTTTTTCCACTGGAATTACTCCGGTACAGTTTCTCCAGTAGTTTTCCCTACAGAGTTTCTCCAGTAGAGTTTCTCCACTGGAATTTGACTCCAGTACAGTCTTCTCCAGTAGAGTTTTCCCTGCAGAGTTTCTCCAGTAGAGTTTCTCCACTGGAATTACTCCGGTACAGTTTCTCCAGTAAGTTTTCCCTACAGAGTTTCTCCAGTAGAGTTTTCCCTGGATACTCAAGTTTCTCCAGTAGAGTTTTTCCACTGCAGAGTTTCTCCAGTAAGTTTCTCCATGGATTTCTCCGGTACAGAGTTTCTCCAGTAGAGTTTCTCATGGAATTACCCAGGTACGTTTCTCCAGTAGAGTTTTCCCTGCAGAGTTTCTCCAGTAGAGTTTTCTCCACTGGAATTATCGTAAGTTCTCCGTTAGTTTTCTCTACAAATTTAGAAGTTTCTCACTGGATACTCCGGTACAGTTTCTCCAGTAGAGTTTTCCCTGCAGAGTTTCTCCAGTAGAGTTTTTCCACTGGAATTACTCCGGTACAGTTTCTCCAGTAGTTTTCCCTACAGAGTTTCTCCAGTAGAGTTTCTCCACTGGAATTACTCCGGTACAGTTTCTCCAGTAGAGTTTTCCCTGCAGAGTTTCTCCAGTAGAGTTTCTCCACTGGAATTACTCCGGATATCAGTTTCTCCAGTAGAGTTTTCTTACAGAGTTTCTCCAGTAGAGTTTTCCACTGCAGAGTTTCTCCAGTAGAGTTTTCCATCCCAATCACGGAATTACTCCGGTACAGTTTCTCCAGTAGTTTTCCCTACAGAGTTTCTCCAGTAGAGTTTCTCCACTGGAATTACTCCGGTACAGTTTCTCCAGTAGAGTTTTCCCTGCAGAGTTTCTCCAGTAGAGTTTCTCCACTGGAATTACTCCGGTACAGTTTCTCCAGTAGTTTTCCCTACAGAGTTTCTCCAGTAGAGTTTCTCCACTGGAATTACTCCGGTACAGTTTCTCCAGTAGAGTTTTCTTACAGAGTTTCTCCAGTAGAGTTTTCCCTGCAGAGTTTCTCCAGTAGAGTTTTTCCACTGGAATTACTCCTGTACAGTTTCTCCCGTAAGTTTCCCCTACAGAGTTTCTCCAGTAGAGTTTCTCCACTGGAATTACTCCGGTACAGTTTCTCCAGTAGAGTTTTCCCTGCAGAGTTTCTCCAGTAGAGTTTCTCCACTGGAATTACTCCGGTACAGTTTCTCCAGTAGAGTTTTCTTACAGAGTTTCTCCAGTAGAGTTTTCCCTGCAGAGTTTCTCCAGTAGAGTTTTCCCTGCAGAGTTTCTCCAGTAGAGTTTTTCCACTGGAATTACTCCGGTACAGTTTCTCCAGTAGTTTTCCCTACAGAGTTTCTCCAGTAGAGTTTCTCCACTGGAATTACTCCGGAACAGTTTCTCCAGTAGAGTTTTCCCTGCAGAGTTTCTCCAGTAGAGTTTCTCCACTGGAATTACTCCGGTACAGTTTCTCCAGTAGAGTTTTCCTTAAAGAGTTTCTCCAGTAGAGTTTTCCATACAGAATTTCTCCAGTAGAGTTTCTCCATTGAAATTACTCCAGTGCAGTTTCTCCAGTAGAGTTTTCTCAGTAGTTCTCCAGTAGTTTCCTCAGTAGAGTTTCTCTTCGACATGTAAACAATAAAAAAAAAAAAAATCGGGTGAGAATGCTTCTTAATATTCCTACGACTTCATTCTGTGTTGACATGTGATAGCTAGAGGCAATAAAATCTCTCATTAGGCAGCTCTTTTTGGGTAAGACTTAAAATGTTTGAAGGAATATGAGCGAAACGTCTTTCATCCCTTTTTTCTTTCCTTCTCACTCGGCTTTCTTGTAAGTGAAAATGTTGATTTCGATGTAATTTTCCCTGTCTTGGTTGACAGTTTTCCCACAAATTTTATGTCGTAAAACACACACACACACACACACACACACACTCACACACACACACACACACACACACACACACACACACACACACACACACACACACACACACACACACACACACACATATATATGGATGTTAGGAAGTATTTCATCAGTCTTAGGGTTGTTAGGAAGTGGAGCAACAATCTGGAGAGTGATATAGTGGAGGCAAGATCCATATATAACTGAGAATAAGTACGATAAATCTCGTGGAGCGAAGAGAAAGCGGACCTAGTGGCGACCAGTGAACAGGCGGGGCCACGAACTGTGAATCGATCCCTACAACTACATATATACGAGTATATATAGGCAAGTACATACACACACGCACACACACACACACACACACACACACACACACACACACACAAAGACAAGTATCTACGTGTTTGACAACAGCCTTTGGTAACCAACTAACACTGCCTGAGTTAAGGGAGCGACCAGCTTTTTTTTTCAGAGACTTAGTGTGCGATCTAGAGAGAAAATCCCTACAGGATGCTGTGCCCGCCCTCCATCTCTAGAGAACTACAAGAAGAGTTCGTAATATATAAACCACAGTACGGGCGGGGGTTACAACCCATGGCATGCGATTCGTAAAACTGGTTTGTTGGAGTGGTTTATTTCCAGTCGCGTTATTACGATTTCGTGAGTCGTAATACATAATTAGAACAATAAGAAAAATGTATATAGATAGTTTAGTTGGAAATATAAAGTGAGCGGGTAGTTGATGGTTATGGTGGACGAGGGAGAAAACTGATACGCACTTCTAAGGAAATTGGCTGATTTCGGATTAGAAACTAATTGAGTTCCTGAGGGAGATTCGAACTTGGAAACACTTGATTGCAAGCCTCGTACAATATCCACTAAGCCATGGTGCTTCTGTAAAGAGGTTTTGAGTTTGCGTGTTAGTACGTCTCTCAGGCTGGGTGAATGGCTGGCTGGCTGGCTGGCTGGCTGGCTGGCTGGCTGGCTGGCTGGCTGGCTGGCTGGCTGGCTGGCTGGCTGCCTGCCTGCCTGCCTATGCCTGTCTGTGCCTGTCATGCCTCCTGCCTGTTTGGTTGTCTGCCTGCCTGTCTGGCCTCTTGCTTATTTAGTTGGCTGACTGCCTGTCTGGCTTCTTGTCTATTTAATTGGCTGCCTGCCTGTCTGGCCTCCTGCCTGTTTAGTTGGGTGACTGCCTGTCTGGCCTCTTGCCTATTTAGTTGGCTGCCTGCCTGTCTGGCCTCCTGCCTGTTTGGTTGGCTGCCTGCCTGTCTGGCCTCCTGCCTGTTTGGTTGGCTGCCTGCCTGTCTGGCCTCCTGCCTGTTTAGTTGGCTACCTGCCTGTCTACTCACCAGCCTGCCTTACTACCTTCTTATATACCAGCCCGGCTGTCTATCTACTTGCTTGCTTATCCATTTACCTTCCTGTCTCTGTCAACATGCAGATCTCTCTTCTTAACTTACTTGCCTATCTAGCAGCCTACTGTTTCACTCTTTCTCTCTCTTCTTTTTCCCTTGCTCAATCGTCTGTTTCGTTTCCTCTTTCTCTCTCTCTTCATCTACATTCACGTCCTCTTCCTTTTTCTCTCCGTTTTTATTTTCAATGTGATTCCATACATAACTTTTATTTTCAATTCATTTTTATTCTCTACAACTGAAGAAAATGTATTCTGTGCATTTTTATGTTGAATGTATTTGTTAGTGTAACAAAAAATGTTTATGCTTAGATATCGAATTATTTTTATAAATCATTTATCAATATTTTGATTTAAATTTGTTTCATAAATGTTGTGAATTTTTACCGTTCGTACACACACACACACACACACACACACACACACACACACACACACCCGGGGCCAGTAGCTGTGACTCGATCCCTGCAAAAACATGTAGGTACGGACACACACACACAGTCGGTCAATCCGGCCAAAAAAAAAACCTGCTTATTCAAACACAAGAAAACGAAAAAGTTACGTCAAAAATCTCCACACAAACAAACCCACACACACAATGCTTTCTAACTTTCTTTTTCCCCTCGTTTTGATTGGACAGTACACGTCTGACGTCACTAGTCACGTGATTCAGACTATCTCCTATATTCGTTCATGCAATCCTGCTCTCCGGTCTCGCATGTGGTTATGTGTCCTCGCTGTACGAGGAGTAGGGAGAAAGGGTAGAAGAAAGTATCTCACGAGTTACAGTATACTGTATCAGTGTCCCAGTAAATATACAAATGAGAGAGTGTATAATATATATATATATATATAATATATATATATATATATTATATATATATATATATATATATATATATATATATATATATATATAATGCGAAACAACCACTGTGAAAGAATAGTGAAATTCCAAGCGTTTTCGTGACTTCTCATATTATCAAGGAACTATATATAATTCCTTGATAATGTGAGAAGTCACGAAAGCGCTTGTAATTTTACTATTCTTTCACAGTGGCTATTTTGCATATTCTGAAATCACCTGTTTATTGTGATCCTATTGCGTATATATATACATGCAAAACAACCACTCTGAAAGAAAGAGAAATTCCAAGCGCTTTCGTGACTACTCACATTATCAAGGAACTAATGTGAGTAGTCACGAAAGCGCTTGGAATTTCTCTTTCTTTCAGAGTGGTTGTTTTGCATATTTTGAAATCACCTGTTTACTGTGATCTTATTGTATATATATACATATATAACCAGTTTTTAACATTATTTTTCTTATGATTGAAAATGGTAATCCTGGGAACTAAAAGTTATATGTTTCAGAGAGCACGAACTACAGCCAACAATATTGCTTGACATATATGAAAAAAGTTTAGAGTTGAAAAATAACCGAATGAAACCGTAATCCTTGCTCCGGGGCAGGTATAAGCCTGGATTTATTCACTTTGGGCTGGTGAGGTGGGGGTCTATGTATTGTGACTGTGGTGCTGTGTCGGGGACTTACCCCCTCCTCTCTCTCTCTCTCTCTCTCTCTCTCTCTCTCTCTCTCTCTCTCTCTCTCTCTCTCTCTCTCTCTCTCTCTGTATCCCTACTTTTTGTACTTTATTTATATTATCAAACCTTCAGCTGCTCCCCTCCTTCCCTTCATCACTCTCTGGCTTTGTTTCCTCCCATTCCTCGTCTCACTTCCATCTCTTCTTCTCTCCCATAGCCTCTTCACACCTCTTCCTCTACCCTCCACCAATTTCATGTCACTTATTTGAATCTCTCTAATTTCCGCTCTCTGACTTCTCGATGTACTTGAGCCTTGAGTGTCAACACACACACACTCACACACACACACACACACACACACACACACACACACACACACACACACACACACACACACACACACTCCTACTAGGAGAGGTTAAGGGAATTTAACTTGACAACACTGGAGGGATAGGGGGGACATAACTTATAAAATACTGAGAGGAATTGGAAAGGGGGATAGGGACAGAATATTTGAGAGATGGGACACACCAACAAGGGGTCACAACTGGAAGTTGAAAACTCAGATGAGTCACAGGGATGTTAGGAAGTATTTCTTCAATCACAGAGTTGTCAGGAAGAATAATGTGGAAAGTGATGTAGTGGAGGCAGAATCCATACATAGCTTTAAAAAGAGGTATGATAAAGCTCATGAAGCAGGGAGAGACTGGACCTAGTAGTGAAGAGGAGAGGCCAGGAGCTATGAATCGACCCCTGTAACCACTATATGAGTAAAATTAGGCGAGTAATAAACACACACACACTAGGTGAGTACACACACACACAACACACACACACACACACACACACAAAACCACACACATTTTTGGCTGCCGTAGAGATACATTATGAAGAACAGAACACAAGAACTTAAGGGAAAACACTACTGCAGGCCTACTGGCCCATGCTAGACAAGTCATTCTCAAATCCAAACCCACTAACAAAAATATTCGCCCAACACATTTTCAATGACAATGGAATCCAGAATCCAAGAAAAAAAACACAACGAGATGCGTAATAGATATTGACTTTCAAGTAATTTTTTGCCGTAATTCCTTTCTGGATAATATGATTTTTTTAGGTATAGGTTAGTGAAAGTAACATACAGATTAATTAGAAAGAAAAAATGTCTAAAGAAGACTATAGACATAAAGAAAATGGAAGGCTTATAAGGACATACAAATTAGAGAAGATTTTTCGAACAGTGGATATAATGAAACAGAAGATTCTGTAAATATTGCTGAAAGGCTGAATGGGGACAGAAGATGTCTTAAACATGTCCTAATGTTTCCATCCGTACTGGGGATCGAACCGCAACCTCAGTGTGTGAGTGAGCGCTAGTATTCCACCTACGATTACACTATAAGAAAGGAAAATATAATGCTTCAATGCATAATTTTTGAGAAATTATATCAACATGTTAAAAGGAAGAGACGTACACGAGGATTTCTGAAACACATGACAGTGAAGAAAACAGATCATTCCACAAAGGAATATTAACAATAAAAACATAAAGAATGGAAACCATATAACAAACTGGGAATTATCCCACGGCGAGTTAGTCCTAAAACTCAAAGGCCATGGGTTCAACCCCCACCCGTTCCGTGTTCTGTTCACAATCGTGGTATTACGATTTCTCGAGTCAATAAAGAATAGTCTTATGGAAGGTGTTGGGAGCTATGTAAACCAGAAAGGGCTTTTCTTTTACACAATCAATTTTATAGTCTAAGAGCATCCCCTAGGATGCCACCCACACCAGGCACCTACTTACTACTAGGTGAACAGGGACAGCCGGTGTAAAGAAACATGCCCAACATTTCCACCCGTACCGGGGACAGAACCACGGACACTCAATGTGTGAGCTGAATGCGCTACCACCCGAGCCACGGGACACCTTGAAAATGCATAAGCCAGCCAGTTAACAAACTTACCAGAGTTTCTAACATGCCAGAAATAAATATTCAAATGTAAGTAGAGAGGAAAAGAAAGATTTTAAAAGGTAAATGATAGATACGAGAAAATAAGAACCAGATATTTTAATCGTGATTATAAAACAAAGTAAATGAAGGTCAAATACAAATAATGAGAGATGACGGGAAAATAAACAAGGTAAAGTAAGAAAAGTGAGGAATTAAATAGAAAGTTTCCGAGAGAGTTCGCGAAAGATGTTTTATGAAGGAACTCACAGAGCCAGGAGAGTGAACCAAGTTGACTCACAGAGCCAGGAGAAAGTGAATCAAGTTGACTCACAGAGCCAGGAGAGAGTGAACCAGGTTGACTCACAGAGCAGGAGAAGTGAACCAGTTGACTACAGAGCAGGAGAAGTGAACCAAGTTGACTCACAGAGCCAGGAGAAAGTGAACCAAGTTGACTCACAGAGCCAGGAGAGAGTGAACCAGGTTGACTCACAGAGCCAGGAGAAAGTGAACCAAGTTGACTCACAGAGCCAGGAGAGAGTGAAGCAGGTTGACTCACAGAGCCAGGAGAGAGTGAACCAGGTTGACTCACAGAGCCAGGAGAGAGTGAACCAGGTTGACTCACAAAGCCAGGAGAAAGTGAACCAGGTAGACTCACAAAGCCAGGAGAGAGTGAACCAGGTTGACCCACAAAGCCAGGAGAGAGTGAACCAGGTTGACCACAAAGCCAGGAGAGAGTGAACCAGGTTGAGCCACAAAGCAGGGGAGGAGTGGGACCGTGACCCACAAGCCCGAAGACGTGAAACAGGTATGCACCAAAAGCAGGTGAGAGTAGAACCAGGACCACAGCGGAGAGAGTGACCAGTTCGACTCACAAGCCTGTATAGGTGAGTTGACCCACAAACCAGGAAGAAACACATAAGCCAGATACAATAGACCAACCCACTCCACAATACACAAACATAACACAAAATAAGAAACACACAAAACACACTGCACCTCTAATACACACACATACACACACACATACACACACATACACACACACAACACACACATACACACACACATACACACACACAACACACACACACACAACACACACACATACAACCATTGACCGACCCCTACAACCACATATAGCATACAGTACATACAAACACATCATCATACCACCACGTAACACCAAGGATATCACACCATACAAATCTATACATCCTATTTAACAGGCATAACCCTAAGTATTATCGCTACCCCATGAAAACAAAAAATCAATAAAAAACAAAAACACAAAAACTAGAAACACAAAAAACAAATGCAAAAAAAACAAACAAACAAACAACAAAATAAAAAAACAAACATAAAAAAAACAACAACACACATAAAACACAACAAAATACAACAGAAAAAATACAACAAAAACACAAACAAAACACAACACACACACACACACCTCTGTGTGACGCGACCCCCTACAACCACATATAGGTAAGTACATACAAACACATATCATTATTTCCCCTCTTGATGTCGGTAAGGGTCTCTTGTTCCAAGGATGTGGATGTATCATTGTCTTGGATCAAATCTGATTACTTGCCTATTTTTAGGTGCAGGTTAACCCTTAAGGGTTTATCGCTTCCCCATGATAAAAAAAAATCAATAAAAACAAAAAACAAAAACGGTAGAAACACAAAATAAAAATGCAAAAAAAAGCAAAAACAAAAAAAAAATAAAAAAACAAATAAAAAAAACAAACAAAAAAAAAAAAAACAAAAAAAAAAAAAAAAAACAGAAAAAAAACAAAAATAATAAAAAACAAAGACAAGAACAAAGTCCTATTACAGTCATAAAACATCAATAATAATTATCTTTATCTCTCTCCCTTATTACCTACATCTCTTCCTCTCCCACGTCCCCTTTATCTTCCTCTCTCTCTCCTTTCATCCTACCGTAACATCAATTACTTTTCTCCCTTCCTCTCCCCGTCCCCTTTATCTTCCTCTCTCTCTCCTTTCATCCTACCGTAACATCAATTACTTTTCTCCCTTCCTCTCCCTCGTCCCCTTTATCTTCCTCTCTCTGTCCTTTCATCCTACCGTAACATCAATTACTTTTCTCCCTTCCTCTCCCTCGTCCCCTTTATCTTCCTCTCTCTCTCCTTTCATCCTACCGTAACATCAATTACTTTTCTCCCTTCCTCTCCCTCGTCCCCTTTATCTTCCTCTCTCTCTCTCCTTTCATTCTACCGTAACGTCAATTACTTTTCTCCCTTCCTCTCCCTCGTCCCCTTTATCTTCCTCTCTCTCTCCTTCATTCTACCGTAACTCAATTACTTTTCTCCCTTCCTCTCCCTCGTCCCTTTATCTTCCTCTCTCTCTCTCCTCTCATTCTACCGTAACATCAATTACTTTTCTCCCTTCCTCTCCCTCGTCCCCTTTATCTTCCTCTCTCTCTCCTTTCATCCTACCGTAACATCAATTACTTTTCTCCCTTCCTCTCCCTCGTCCCCTTTATCTTCCTCTCTCTCTCTCCCCTCATCCTACCGTAACATCAATTACTTTTCTCCCTTCCTCTCCCTCGTCCCCTTTATCTTCCTCTCTCTCTCCTTTCTTCTCCGTAGTCATATTTTCCCCTTCTCTCCCCCCCTTTATCTTCCCTTCCTTTTCCAAGACTTCTCTCACAATCTTTCACCCTTAGTAAATAAAGACGAAGAAAAAGACCTTGCCAGGGTCTTTAAACTCCGATAAGCAAAGAACTTAAAAAAGGAGGATCACTGCAGCAGGCCTACTGGCCCGTCCTTCTCAAACAACAAACCCACTAAGAAAAATATTTCCCCATTTTTCAGTTTTTTTCCAAGGAAAAATAAATCATAAAATGTGGTTTATTTCCATTGGTGGCCTTGCTTTCCCTCGCCCAGGATGCGACCCTCAACAGTCGATTGATACCCAGGTACCCGCTTACTGCTAGGTAGAAGAGGGCAGCTTATGTATGGAGATTAGCACTCTTGTATCTGTTTCCTGTTCGTGAATATGAACAGTGCCTATAAGAACACACCCAGGTACCTATTTACTGCTAGGTGAAAGCAGGTACAGAACTCGGCACTTTTACTGCTAGGTGAACATAAGCAGTGGGTACAAGGAAACTAACATCCAGATACCTATTTATAAGTGAACATGAACAATGGGTATAAGGAAACTAACACCCAGGTACCTATTTACTGCTATGTGAACATAAGCAGTGGGTACAAGGAAACACCCAGGTACCTATTTACTGCTAGGGGAACATAAGCAGTGGGTATAAGGAAACTAACCTACCTATTTATAAGTGAACATGAACAGTGGACATAAGGAAACTAACATCCAGGTACCTATTTACTGCTAGATGAACATAAGCAGTGGGTATAAGGAAACTAACCTACCTATTTATAAGTGAACATTAACAGTGGACATAAGGAAACTAACACCCAGGTACCTATTTACTGCTAGGTGAACAAGGGTAGCGAATGTTACAAAACTTGCCTATATGTTTCGTCGTTCCCGGGTATTGAACCATGACAATTTCGGTTGTGAGAACTCACTAGCACTAAGCAACGGTTCCACTGGCCCCGCAGCATCGAGCTGGATGATGTTGGTTAATGAGGTTTAAAGCTTATCGACTACATCATTGTTATTAAAGGCTGCATGTAACCTATCTAGTACAAGAACATAATGTGAAGACAGAACTATATACGAAAGATGAGGTGATCAGTCCCTACATTTTTCTCATTATGTCCTTGTACTGGTAAAGCCAGTGGATGGCGAAACGTCTATAGAAATGCCCAGATGCTGCACATGTGTCTAATTCATCTTGTCGATATTCCATAACATGAGCCTGGTCACAGACCGGGCCGCTGGGGCGCTGACCCCCGGAACTCTCTCTCCAGGTATACCATTCACGTACAAGAATATTTTGTGGCAGCGTTTCGCTCTCCAGTAGCTTTGTCAAGTCGTTAAGAATATTTTAGTCACCAAAATATGGACAAAAGTCAACAGTCAGTATACACAGGACTAACGTCAACAGTCAGTATAAGGACTAAAGTCAACAGTCATTATAGACAGGACTAAAGTCAACTGTCAGTATACATAGGACTAAAGTCAACAATCAGTATACACAGGGCTATAATCAACAATCAGTATACACAGGACTATAATCAACAGTCAGTATACACAGGTCTAAAGTCAACAGTCAGTATACACGGGACTAAAGTCAACAGTCAGTATAGGTAGGACTAAAGTCAACTGTCAGTATACATAGGACTAAAGTCAAGAGTCAGTATACACAGGACTAAATTCAACAGTCAGTTTACATAGGACTAAAGTCAACAGTCAGTTTACATAGGACTAAAGTCAACTGTCAGTATACACAGGACTAAAGTCAACAGATACACAGGTTTAATACACAAGGACTAAAGTCAGCAGTCAGTATACACAGGACTAAAGTCAACAGTCAGTATACACAGGACTAACAGTCAACAGTCAGTATACACAAGACTACAGTCAACAGTCAGTATACACAGGACTACAGTCAACAGTCAGTATACACAAGACTACAGTCAACAGTCAGTTTACACACAGAGAGACATGTACCTCTCGCTGTATATATTATGTATATCTTGCGTAGCCGAAAATTTTTTGAAATTCTCGTCCGAAATTCGGATTGAAATATTTGAGGAATGTCAGTGGGGAGAAAATTTCGACAATGTGGCGAAGCAACCGTGCCCAGGTAAAATTCAGAGTCAGAAAAAATAACAGAGAAAAGGGAACGAAAATAAATAAGAAACCGAACGAATTTAAATATAGAAGTTCCCCCTCAAAGTATTGCAAATGAACTACTGAAAGAGAGTGACGACAAAGACTGTTAACTGTGATGACAAAGGCAGTGTCGACAATGACGACAAAGACAGTGACAACAAAGTGTCGACAGTGAGGACAAAGACTGTCAACAGTGACAAAGTGTTTACAGTGACGACAAAGAGAGTGACGACAAAGTGTCGACAGTCACGACAGTCAACAGTGACGAAAGTGTTGACAAAGGCTGTAGAAAAAAACAGTGTCGACCAAGAGTGTTGACAGTGTCGACAAAGACAGTGTCGAGAAAAGTGCCGACAAAGACAAGGCCGTCTATTTTAAAACTAGACTGAGAAAGGTAACGAAAATGTAAGAGGCGAGGGGAAACTAAAGCAAATCAATATTCAGAAAATACACATCAGTTGTACTTTTAAATAAATACACAAATAAAAAGATTATATAACAGCAGAAAGAGGAAAAATATATATATGAATATGCCTTAAAAAAGGGGTTACAAGTCCTGATACAGAGAGAAAACCTTGGACGACGTTTCGGTCCTTCCTGAACCATTATCATGTATGGACTCGACATCTGAGCAGAAATTTACGCCTCAAAGTGCGAATAATTCGCTTAAAAAACTAATTTAAGTAATGGGGGGAACAGAAGTAATTTTATTAAAGGAATATGGAAAGAAATACAACTAGAGAAGATTTCAGTGCTATAGCAATAAAATATTTCTATTGCTATATTTTTATTGCTATATTACTGAAATATTTTATTGCTATAACATATAAGCCAGACTTATCGACAAACATCTCGTCCTCAATATAAAAAAAATGAATTGATGTTTTATTATGTAGAAAGACAATGGTCCAGAAGGGACCAAAACACCGTCGCCAGTTTAGGTTGATGGTGATTTGTTCCAACCACGGCATTGTAGCTTTTTTTTCTTTCTAAATAATAATTATTAATCAAACTTGTTCTTTAAAATGTATTTTAGGGAAACAATATTAAGGCTTCATAGTAATGAAAAAGGCTGACACCTTTTAAAAGGACAAACCTATAGAGGGTGAAAAAATTTTTAGGAGTGATAAAAAAAGAAAATTGAAAAATTATGGAGAAAAACGTTTTCGTACCGAAAAATAGTGTATAATTCTGGCAACATGTTGATGTAATTAGCTTGTTTCTATCAAATTTCTAAGTATTTTTTTTTCCAGAAATGTAATTTTTTTGTTCTTGCTGCCATCAAAATTACGATTACGATTTTTATGATTGTTTCATTCTAAATACACTACATTGCAACTTTTCTGAGGACTCATTCAAATTCAGGGAGAGATAACAGTTCAGTCACCTGTGGAATGTTAACATGTGTTAAAGCGTGCAACATACTGAAATGTGGCGCGCAAGGACCGTAGAGTTTTACAGAAAACTCAGGAATAAGTCGACATTATTTTTCATTTTTGGCGAAAAGTATTTATAGGAGTGTCATGATTTTTGCACACGTTATCGAGTAATAATGATTCTACTAGCATGCAAAAGGGATTTGCTATATTTTTTGCCGCTTTGTTTTTATTGATTTTTTTCTCCCCAAAAAATCATTAAAAAATAATAAACTTCAATATTTTTTATTATGCAATCTATTGATATTTTCGCTCAAACGGGGTTAGTACCAAGATTATCTATCATCTGATGTCAACTAAAGCATTGTACATTTTACCAATTTTGTAGATAAGGGAGAGTTTTATGCCCTGTACAATAGGGCACTATTTATTTTTTTTTCTATCTTTTAATGCAAGAAGTCACTACAAACAGGCCTCAAATGCTGCTTAAACCACTGTAAAAATTTCACTGAATTTGGACCAAAAAAAAAAAAAAAAATTTCGCTAGCACCTCCTAAGCTTCCCGATAAGATATTTGTTGTTGTTAATAAATGAACCCAAAGCCCTTACAGGAAGAAACGAGTGAACATGAAAAAGGTATACATTACCAACATGTTGATAAGACACATGTGTAACAGTTAAGATACTTAACTGTTACATATGTTTGTTACTTATCAACATGGCAGTATTGTATACCATTGTCATATTAACTCTGTCAGACACTGTAACACAACCGTATCTTGGCACAAAAAAAAAAAAAAAACTTGGACGACTTTTTCAAGTGAGAAGGGATGGTTTTGAGAGAGACATGACCTCTTAAATAATGATTACATTTTTTCTTCTACCAGTGGACTACGCATCACCTTCTGACAGTATATGTCTCCATACTGTCGCTTCAAACTTCCCATTGCTCCAGACTATGGAACAAAACTCCT
Source organism: Cherax quadricarinatus (assembly GCF_026875155.1). Classification (NCBI taxonomy): domain Eukaryota; kingdom Metazoa; phylum Arthropoda; class Malacostraca; order Decapoda; family Parastacidae; genus Cherax; species Cherax quadricarinatus. Next base: position 15,564,387 of record NC_069474.1, on the reverse strand, counting down.
CTCCAGGCTGAAGGACTTAACCTCCTCAGAATTACATCTTCAAGGGTAATGGATTGATTACATCCTCTTCACGTCTCTATTGCATCTAGAAACTCTTCTGTACTCGACTGAAGAAGCCTACTGTGTAGGTGAAACATTTCGGAATAAACTGTCGCGCTTGTTTAACTTATCAACAGGAAGAAAGGGCCAGGGGAGACATGTTAATTGCATAAAAGATACTCGGAGGATTCGACATGGCGAATTAAGAAAAGCGTGGGACAGAGGCTTTGGAGTATATATGGAAGTTAAAGATACAGAGAGAAGGGGATGTTAGGAAATACCTGTTTTTACACACACATAGGGAGAAACGAGAAGAATGAACTGGTCAATATGTTGGAATAAAATTTTACACAATTCCACAGTACACGATTCCAATTGTAGGATAAGAGGCGAGACTAGGAGCTGAGACTCGACCCCCAGCAAACACAACACGGCAAGTACAAGCCAGGAATCACACCCACATTAAAAAACCCATCATAAGTATGATATTATCACATTATTAGTGTTCAAAAAATACTTTATCTGATCAATCTATTATGAAATTTTAATTACCAATAGTACCCCCATCCCATAATTAATGGAAAAATACGGTTATTTCCGAAAAACTGACAATATTAACATGTTAATCGGAGGTTAACTCGTCCTTAACCTCCGACACAAGCCGCCGCATTTTGTAACATTTATGTGAGGTTATAAATTCCTCTGGCATTAATGGCGGTAATTGTATTAGTTAAACAACAGCGTTACCAGAGTTATACTAATTAAATAATATAAATATTAACAATTATTAGAGTTTGTATACCATTTTATCATAATGAAATTTAATTGACTGGAAAAAAAATTCATATAAAAAGACTATATATATATATATATATATATATATATATATATATATATATATATATATATATATATATATATATATATATATATATATATATATATATAATTATAATAATAATAATAATAAAAAACCATCGTTTGCAGAAAAACTTTTCTTAAAAAATTCCAGCTCAAATAGCAAATAAAAATTATTATATTGAAATTCAAATTAAATTTGACCCACCTAGTGATTTTTCAACTTACGAATGAAAAAAAAATAAGAATAAAAAAAAGAACAGAAATGGCCGAATGATTCCATTTTTTTTTTGCAGAGTATACAAAGACTCATTACGTGGAAACAGGGAAGCCTCCAACACCCGTGTCTCTGTAGCTCAGAAACCTCTTCTAATTAACTCCGACATTTTTTGCACCCCAGGACGGCCGGGGAAAAGCGAGGAGCTGAGAGAGTTGTCAGGCTAAAAGTGAAATATGTTGTCTTTCCTGGGATAACAAAGTGAGCTCGTAAAACACAAAGGAGAAACTATTTTAAATATACAAAGGAGACACCATTTGAAGTAGACAAAAGAGAAACTATTTTTAACATACAAATGAGAAACTATTTTAAATATGCAAAGGAGAAAATTAATTTATAGCTACGAGGGAACAACGATTTTTAAATATTCAGGGGAAAATCCTATTTTATACGTACAAATGAGAAATTATTTTGAATATAAAAAAGAGAAACTATTTTAAATGCACAAAGGAGAAACCATTTAAAATATACAAAGGGGAAACGATTTTAAATGTAAAGATTCTTTTTAATATGACGTGAATTAATTAAACACGCTGGGAATTCATTGAATATAATGAGGATTCCAAAAAATGTATTGTGAATACGTAAAATATTCCCGACAGCTATAAAATACACTGGATATTCATTAATTACACAGGAGCTCATGGAATGCACTGTATGGAAAACACAAAATACAAAATTATGGAAATATACATTAAAATACACATGCACCTACACATTGAGAGCGTAGGACTTCAACCCCGAGTGTATGGAATTTGTAAATATAATTTATATGCACTGAAACGTAATTAATGTAATAGAAATGCAACGCAAAAAAATGCCTATGGGATCCGTGAAATGCGTAACTGTGTTCCAGACGTTATCAGAAATCATTAGCACAGCTGGCAAAGGGGTTTTAACTTAGATATTCGTCTTTCTAAAGAGGATTTCAAAGCTCTTGTTTAAGAGGGTGAAATATCGTCTACTACCACTAACGCTAATAATAATTATAATATGCAAAACAACTATGCACTTAGTATAACTGGTACTACCACCATTAATTATATTACTACTGCATATAACAGCAATAATAATACTAATAATAATCACTCGGGATTTAGCTGGTAAACCAAATAGTTATTAGAATACAGAAAATAATTTACCGAAAACATTGTCCAAAATTGATTCAGAAATTCCTGATACATAATCAGAATCTCGCAGACACATCAAGAATCTACAAACGAGGTCAAATTCACTTAATATCAATTGCTTTGTGCAACAAGTCAATGCATGACAGCGGCAGGCAGGAGGCAGGGTATATAGACTGAAAGTTGCACATTTCTCAGCTGGTATATCAGTGCGTATATCCCAAAAGCTGCATATCTATCAACTTATTTACACTGAAAGTTGTACATTTGTCAGTTCATATGGCCGAGAGGTGCGCATCTCTGCGTATATGACCCTGAAAGGTTATATTTCTCAGTGTATATGCAGTAAGAGTGGTGTATATCTCGGTGTATTTGCACCGGGAGGTGTATATTTCTCGTTTTATATATACCGATAAATTTATATCTCTCATTGAATATATACTGTATATGTACAGAAAAGTTTATATTTTTCATTTGTAAATTCATCTGGATGTGCATTTAGTTCGGTATACAAACAGGAAATATCTTTCATTGTATATTCATTGTCTATACACTCGAGAGCTTTATATTTCTCATTGTATATAGTCTGAGAGTTCGCTTTATTCCCTATTTCATGAAGTATCCTTGACTCTTAGCGAACAGTTGATGTGCGGCTTTAAAAAATCTCGACGTAGTTGATAGATTTTATACAAAATAAACTCACCAGCAGCAAGAATTCGATAAGAGTGAAATCGGGGGGAGTAGAATAATAGCTCTAGGCCTTTCGTGTTGCAATCAACACATCATCAGGAGCTTGCAAAATTAAAGAAAAGAGGAGGATGTCCAAGCAAGTACGGTTCCAGAGGACCGTTTTTACTGGAGTGACTGAAAGAGGGATAGAGGAGGGTAAAGGAAGTGCCCCCAGGCACAACAGTGCCTGGGGGCACTCCGGTGAAGACGGTCCTCTGGGAACGTACTTGCTTGGACATCCTCCTCTTTTCTGCAATTTTGCAAGCTCCTGATGTGTTGATTGCAACACGAAAGGCCTAGAGCTATTATTCTACTCCTCCCGTGGTTTTGTTTTACATCCTGTATCTCTTGGTTTGCTATATTTGCATAATTATATATATATATATATATATATATATATATATATATATATATATATATATATATATATATATATATATATATATATTAGTCGTTTATGTTTAATGCAAATACCTCTTGAGTTTATGCAGAATTAAAAGACAAAAATAAAGCAAAAGTAATTAGCGATGATAGAATAGTTATAACTCCATAAATAATTACTTTAAATTCAATTGTTTAAAAAATAAAGTCAAGTGTCAGGCGAGGCGGTTATATAATCTTTATTTTCACTCTATTTCAGACGTAATTTCATGTTTTTATTTTGTTAGCTCTGGTGGGGTTAGTCCTAATTGATTCTGTTTCCCACAATGTGACTTTGCTACCCACAGTGTGACTTTACTACCCACAGTGTGACTTTAGTACCCACAGTGTGACTTTGCTACCCACAGTGTGACTTTACTACCCACAGTGTGACTTTAGTACCCACAGTGTGACTTTAGTACCCACAGTGTGATCAGTACCCACAGTGTAACTTTAGTACCCATAGTGTGACTTTAGTACCCACAGTGTGACTTTACTACCCACAGTGTGACTTTAGTACCCATAGTGTGACTTTAGTACCCACAGTGTGACTTTAGTACCCACAGTGTGACTTTAGTACCCACAGTGTAACTTTATTACCCATAGTGTAACTTTACTACCCACAGTGTGACTTTACTACCACAGTGTGACTTTACTACCTACAGTGTGACTTTACTACCTACAGTGTGACTTTACTACCCACAGTGTGATTAGTACCCACAGTGTAACTTTAGTACCCATAGTGTGACTTTAGTACCCACAGTGTGACTTTACTACCCAGAGTGTGACTTTACTACCTACAGTGTGACTTTAGTACCCACGGTGTGACTTTACTACCCACAGTGTGACTTTACTACCTACAGTGTGACTTTACTACCTACAGTGTGACTTTACTACCCACAATGTGACTTTACTACCCACAGTGTGACTTTGCTACCCACAGTGTGACTTTACTACCCACAGTGTGACTTTACTACCCATAGTGTGACTTTACTACCCACAGTGTGACTTTACTACCCACAGTGTGACTTTACTACCCACAGTGTGACTTTACTACCCACAGTGTGACTTTAGTACCCACAGTGTGACTTTAGTACCCACAGTGTGACTTTACTACCCACAGTGTGACTTTACTACCCACAGTGTGACTTTAGTACCCACAGTGTGACTTTACTACCCACAGTGTGACTTTACTACCCACAGTGTGACTTTACTACCCACAGTGTGACTTTACTACTCACAGTGCGACTTTACTACCCACAGTTCGACTTTACTACCCACAGTGCGACTTTACTACCCACAGTGTGACTTTACTACCCACAGTATGACTTTACTACCCACAGTGTGACTTTACTACCCACAGTGTGACTTTACTACCCACAGTGTGACTTTACTACCCAGAGTGCAACTTTACTACCCACAGTGTGACTTTACTACTCACAGTGTGACTGTCACCTATAGTGAGGCTTTATCGTCTATTGTGGAACTTTATTGCTTTATTCCAGACTGAAGCTTTATTAAGCACAGTGAAGTTTTATCATTAATTGTGAGATATTACCACCCACAGTAGAGCTTTATAATCCACAGTAGAGCTTTACGGTCCACAGTAGAGCTTTATAATACACAGTAGAGCTTTATAATCCACAGTAGAGCTTTATAATCCACAGTAGAGCTTTATAATCCACAGTAGAGCTTTATAATGCACAGTAGAGCTTTACAGTCCACAGTAGAGCTTTATAATACACAGTAGAGCTTTATAATCCACAGTAGAGCTTTATAATCCACAGTAGAGCTTTATAATCCACAGTAGAGCTTTATAATCCACAGAAGAGCTTTATAATCCACAGTAGAGCTTTATAATCCACAGTAGAGCTTTATAATACACAGTAGAGTTTTATAATACACAGTAGAGCTTTATAATGCACAGTAGAGCTTTATAATCCACAGTAGAGCTTTATAATACACAGTAGAGTTTTATAATCCACAGTAGAGCTTTATAATGCACAGTAGAGCTTTATAATACACAGTAGAGCTTTATAATCCACAGTAGAGCTTTATAATCCACAGTAGAGCTTTATAATACACAGTAGAGCTTTATAATACACAGAGCTTTATAATACACAGTAGAGTTTTATAATACACAGTAGAGCTTTATAATACACAGTAGAGTCTTATCACACAAACACGCTCCATGTAGGTGAAAATTTCGACTTTCTTGAGCACAAATCAGGAAATAAAAATACCTCACATATGTTTAAAACAAATCAAGAAATAAAAAAATACTAATGCAAATCAGGAAATAAGAAAATAACTAATACAAATCAGGAAAAAAATGCTGAACAAATCAGGAAATAAAAAAATTACTAATACAAACCAGGAAATAAAAAAATTAATACAAACCAGGAAATTAAAATAACTAATACAAACCAGGAAATAAAAAAATGCTAATACAAATCAAGAAATAAAAAATAACTAATACAAATCAGGAAATAAAAAAAAATAACTAATACAAATCAGGAAATAAAAAAATGCTAATACGAATCAGGAAATAAAAAAAATCGCTAATACAATTAAAAAAAATAAAAAATAACTAATACGAATCAGGAAATACAAAAATACTAACACAAATCAGGAAATGAAAAATAAGTAATACAAATCAGGAAATAAAATTACTAAAACAAATCAGAAATACAAAATAATATAAATGTAAATATTTTTTTTTATCTCCCGGGAGAGATTGTGAATATTTCGTTATTGGTAACATTTCATCCCGTGTGTAGCGTTAATTAACGAATAACGTTGGTAGGTAATGACATTTTTACTGGAGATGTGCTTTAACGAGGGTTTTGTGTTCCCCCACTGTGTTCTCTGTGTTCTTCAGCGTGTTCTTGAATTGTGTTTCCCACGTTATGTTACTGCATTATGTTCTTTAATGTGTTCTTGACTAATGTTTCTCACTATGTTCTCGAATTGTGTTTCTGTGGATTTGAATTGAGTTTCCGTGTTCTTGAATTGTGTTTGTGTGTTCTTGAATTGTGTTTCAGTGGTCTTGAATTGTGTTTATGTGTTCCTTAATAGTATTTGTGTTCTTAAATTGTTTCTGTGCTCTTAAATTGTGTTTTTATGTTACTGAATTGTGTTTTCACAATATTGAATTATATTCTTTGTGTTCTTCACTTATGTTCCGCACTGTGTTCTTGAATAGTTTCTCAATATGTTCTTGTGTTGTGTTCTTCAGTGTGTACTGGAATTGTTTCTCACTATGTTCTTGTATTGTGTTCTTCAGTGTGTAGTGGAATTGTTTCTCACTATGTTCTTGTATTGTGTTCTTCAGTGTGTACTGGAATTGTTTCTCACTATGTTCTTCTATTGTGTTCATCAATGTGTACTGGAATTGTTTCTATGTTCTTGTATTGTGTTCTTCAGTGTGTACTGGAACTGTTTCTCACTATGTTCTTGTATTGTGTTCTTCAGTGTGTACTGGAATTGTTTCTCACTATGTTCTTGTATTGTGTTCTTCAGTGTGTACTGGAATTGTTTCTCACAATGTTCTTGTATTGTGTTCTTCAGTGTGTACTGGAATTGTTTCTCACAATGTTCTTGTATTGTGTTCTTCAGTGTGTACTGGAATTGTTTCTCACAATGTTCTTGTATTGTGTTCTTCAGTGTGCACTGGAATTGTTTCTATGTTCCTTTATTGTGTTCTTCAGTGTGTACTGGAATTGTTTCTCACAATGTTCTTGTATTGTGTTCTTCAGTGTGTACTGGAATTGTTTCTCACTATGTTCTTGTATTGTGTTCTTCAGTGTGTACTGGAATTGTTTCTCACAATGTTCTTGTATTGTGTTCTTCAGTGTGTACTGGAATTGTTTCTCACAATGTTCTTGTATTGTGTTCTTCAGTGTGTACTGGAATTGTTTCTCACTATGTTCTTGTATTGTGTTCATCAATGTGTACTGGAATTGTTTCTATGTTCTTGTATTGTGTTCTTCAGTGTGTACTGGAATTGTTTCTCACTATGTTCTTGTATTGTGTTCTTCAGTGTGTACTGGAATTGTTTCTCACAATGTTCTTGTATTGTGTTCTTCAGTGTGTACTGGAATTGTTTCTCACAATGTTCTTGTATTGTGTTCTTCAGTGTGTACTGGAATTGTTTCTCACTATATTCTTGTATTGTGTTCTTCAGTGTGTACTGGAATTGTTTCTCACTATGTTCTTGTATTGTGTTCTTCAGTGTGTACTGGAATTGTTTCTCACTATGTTCTTGTATTGTGTTCTTCAGTGTGTACTGGAATTGTTTCTCACTATGTTCTTGTATTGTGTTCTTCAGTGTGTGCTGGAATTGTTTCTCATTATGTTCTTGTATTGTGTTCTTCAGTGTGTACTGGATTGTTTCTCACTATGTTCTTGTATTTTGTTCTTCAGTGTCTACTGGAATTGTTTCTCATTATGTTCTTGTACTGTGTTCTTCAGTGTGTACTGGAATTGTTTCTCACTATGTTCTTGTATTTTGTTCTTCAGTGTGTACTGGAATTGTTTCTATGTTTTTGTATTGTGTTCTTCAGTGTGTACTAGAATTGTTTCTCACTATGTTCTTGTATTGTGTTCTTCAGTGTGTACTGGAATTGTTTCTCACTATGTTCTTGTATTGTGTTCTTCAGTGTGTACTGGAATTGTTTCTCACTATATTCTTGTATTGTGCTCTTCAGTGTGTACTGGAATTGTTTCTCACAATGTTCTTGTATTGTGTTCTTCAGTGTGTACTGGAATTGTTTCTCATTATGTTCTTGTATTGTGTTCTTCAGTGTGTACTGGAATTGTTTCTCACTATGTTCTTGTATTGTGTTCATCAATGTGTACTGGAATTGTTTCTCATTAAGTTTTTGTATTGTGTTCTTCAGTGTGTACTGGAATTGTTTCTCACTATGTTCTTGTATTGTGTTCTTCAGTGTGTACTGGAATTGTTTCTCACTATATTCTTGTATTGTGCTCTTCAGTGTGTACTGGAATTGTTTCTCACAATGTTCTTGTATTGTGTTCTTCAGTGTGTACTGGAATTGTTTCTCATTATGTTCTTGTATTGTGTTCTTCAGTGTGTACTGGAATTATTTCTCACTATGTTCTTGTATTGTGTTCATCAATGTGTACTGGAATTGTTTCTCTTTAAGTTTTTGTATTGTGTTCTTCAGTGTGTACTGGAATTGTTTCTCATTAAGTTTTTGTATTGTGTTCTTCAGTGTGTACTGGAATTGTTTCTCACTATGTTCTTGTATTGTGTTCTTCAGTGTGTACTGGAATTGTTTCTCACTATGTTCTTGTATTGTGTTCTTCAGTGTCTACTGGAATTGTTTCTCACTATGTTCTTGTATTGTATTCTTCAGTGTGTACTGGAATTGCTTCTCATTAAGTTCTTGTATTGTGTTCTTCAGTGTGTACTGGAATTGTTTCTCATTAAGTTCTTGTATTGTGTTCTCCAGTGTCTACTGGAATTGTTTCTCATTAAGTTCTTGTATTGTGTTCTTCAGTGTGTACTGGAATTGTTTCTCACAATGTTCTTGTATTGTGTTCTTCAGTGTGTACTGGAATTGTTTCTCACAATGTTCTTGTATTGTGTTCTTCAGTGTGTACTGGAATTGTTTCTCACAATGTTCTTGTATTGTGTTCTTCAGTGTGTACTGGAATTGTTTCTCACTATGTTCTTGTATTGTGTTCTTCAGTGTCTACTGGAATTGTTTCTCACTATGTTCTTGTATTGTATTCTTCAGTGTGTACTGGAATTGCTTCTCATTAAGTTCTTGTATTGTGTTCTTCAGTGTGTACTGGAATTGTTTCTCATTAAGTTCTTGTATTGTGTTCTCCAGTGTCTACTGGAATTGTTTCTCATTAAGTTCTTGTATTGTGTTCTTCAGTGTGTACTGGAATTGTTTCTCACTATGTTCTTGTATTGTGTTCTTCAGTGTGTACTGGAATTGTTTCTCATTAAGTTCTTGTATTGTGTTCTTCAGTGTGTAATGGAATTGTTTCTCACTATGTTCTTGTATTGTGTTCTTCAGTGTGTACTGGAATTGTTTCTCATTAAGTTCTTGTATTGTGTTCTTCAGTGTGTACTGGAATTGTTTCTCATTATGTTCTTGTATTGTGTTCTTCAGTGTGTACTGGAATTGTTTCTCATTAAGTTCTTGTATTGTGTTCTTCAGTGTGTACTGGAATTGTTTCTCATTATGTTCTTGTATTGTGTTCTTCAGTGTGTACTGGAATTGTTTCTCATTAAGTTCTTGTACAATGTTTTTGAACTATGTCTTCACTATGTTCTTTCAATGTGTCCCTCATTATATTTTTGTGTTGTATTCCTATGTTCTTGTGTTCTTCACTTTGTTTCTGCGCTTTGTTCTTCACCTTGCTTTTGTATTGCGTTCTTTACTATGATTTTGTGGTGCATTTTTGTACTGATGTATTCTTGATAATGTTCTTCTATGTTCTCTCAATGTTCCTTACTATTGTGCTATGTTCTTCAGGATGTTCACGTGTTATGCTCCTTAAGAAACCTAACCAAACTAAACCAAACTAAACCAAACCTAACCAAACCTAACCAAAGCTAACCAAACCTAATCAAACCTAACCAAACCAAACCTAACCAAACCTGGCCAAACCTAATCAAACCTAACCAAACCTAATCAAACCTAACCAAACCTAACCAAACCTAATCAAACCTAATCAAACCTAATCAAACCTAACCAAACCTAACCAAACCTAACCAAACCTAACCAAACCAAACCTAACGTAACCACCTAATCAAACCAAACCTAACCAAACCTAATCAAACCTCATCAAACCTAACCAAACCTAACCAAACCTAACCAAACCTAACCAAACCAAACCTAACGTAACCACCTAATCAAACCAAACCTAACCAAACCTAATGAAACCTAACCAAACCTAACCAAACCTAATCAAACCTAACCAAACCTAACCAAACCTAACCAAACCTAACCAAACCTAATCAAACCTAACCAAACCTAACCAAACCTAATCAAACCTAACCAAACCTAACCAAACCTAACCAAACCTAACCAAACCTAACCTAACCAAACCTAACCAAACCAAACCTAACCTAACCACCTAATCAAACCAAACCTAACCAAACCTAATCAAACCTAATCAAACCTAATTAAACCTAACCAAGCCTAATCAAACCTAACCAAACCTAATCAAACCTAACCAAACCAAACCTAACCAAACCTGGCCAAACCTAATCAAACCTAACCAAGCCTAATCAAACCTAACCAAACCTAACCAAACCTAACCAAACCTAACCTAACCAAACCTAACCTAACCAAACCTAACCAAACCAAACCTAACGTAACCACCTAACCAAACCAAACCTAACCAAACCTAATGAAACCTAATCAAACCTAATCAAACCTAATTAAACCTAACCAAACCTAATCAAACCTAACCAAACCTAACCTAGCCAACCTAACCTAACCAAACCTAACCAAGCCTAATCTAACCTAACCTAACCAAACCTACCCAACCCTTACATGATATTACATAGCCAATGATAACTAATCCAATCTTACTTAAAATCCTAACTTAACCTCACCTAACACACCCTATCTTAACTAACGCAACAATTCCCATCCTTGCGTATCCGACCCCAAACCTAATTGCATTCCCAATGAAAATACATCGGCCAAAGACATAGCCATGTTGCAATCAAAATTGAGTTGAAGCATGTGCAGACATTCCATTTCAAGAACGCAGAAAGCAAATAAAATCCCCTGATATTTTCTACTGGTAATAATGGTGTAATGCAGCCAGCTGAAATATGTTCTGTATCAGTGATAAGATTACTGACCGAAAACTGTGGGAAAGAGAGAGAGAGAGAGAGAGAGAGAGAGAGAGAGAGAGAGAGAGAGAGAGAGAGAGAGAGAGAGAGAGAGAGAGAGAGAGAGAGAGAGAGAGAGAGAGAAAACGAAAGAAGGACAGATAGCAAGCATCTTTAAATCTCACACCGAGGCTATCTGCTGAGATGAACTGTCTACTTCTGTGTAGATTTAGGACTGACATCTATGTAGAGATTTGAGACTATGATAGTAAAGTAGGAGGCTCTCTCCCCACTCTTCTCCCTCCGTCCACTGCTTTCATGAAACAGATAAAAAATACACAGAATACGTTTATATTCTAGCACTGTTTTAACAGAAGGTATTGTACCAGTAGTTCTACATCTAAGAGTGGCGATGTGCACAGTTTTGAACTGCAGTATAGGGGTGCCACTAGCAAGACAGCGATGGAGTGAGTGATGATGAAAGTGTTTCTTCTCTTTCGGGTCATCCTGGTACGAGCTCAGTTGACCTCACTACCTCTCCAGTCTTCGTTCGTCTTCTGTCTAATGCAGAAACCAAAACTGGACAGCATATTCAAAGTGCAGCCTAATGCATTGTAGATTCGGTATTGCTTCTAGGATTTTGTACTATAAATTTCTTGCTATTAATTCTTCATATCTGTTGACTTTGCTGCTAAAAGATAAACAGTGTTGTCTGGTGCATTTCAAGTCACTGTTTATAAATATTTCAAGCTTTTTTCTTATCTTGTTTCTTTTATTTGCCGAGAAAACACTTTGAACTCACGTTAGAGATTTTTAGATCAAAAAACAATCTTGTCACTTGTCGAAGTTGAAAGACATCTTCCACCTCTGCTACCAGAGCGCTGACCTATCCCGATCACTTTGAATACATAATCTGCATCGTGTCATCCACCAATCTTATTAGTTTTGATGTTATCTGTATCTCAAGCTCGTTTATGTCTACTGTGAAAAAAACTGGGCTGAGAAGCCTGTCAGAGAAGAACTCTGCTCTTAACGTCTAGCCAATCAGACACCTCTCCGTTCAGCACTACTCGTTGTTTCTATCGGTGAGCCAATTAGTAATTCAGGCATGAAGTTTGTGTGCCTTATACCAGGTGTTCTTATGCCGGGGGTATCAATACCCCCTTGGGGGTATGGGACTCGTTCTCCAAACAATTTAAAAAAACAAAAGTTGTCTGATTAGCATAAACTATCACTGGGTTACTAGCTATCCATATGTAAAGTAAAACTAAGCTATGGGGAGATATTGGGCATTGCACTGGGGACTGTAGAAAGGTTAAGTACCTTTGCTGTATACTGTGCACCTTTATTTTAGCTAGCAATTGTTGCTGAGGTCCTGCATCCAATGCTTTGTAGAAATCTGGGTGTATTTTTGCTGGTGTAATTTTGTCGTCCAATTTCTTTGTATATGTAATTAAACAGAACAGAGTTAATATTTATCATATTCATGGGGGAGTGCTAAACCCGTAGGGATTATACAGTGCCTGTGTGTGGGGGGATGGAAGGTATTCAGGCTCAATTCAGGAAACTGAAGCACTGATCCAATTCCCTAGATCAGCGTCAAGGAACCTCCCTTCGGGGGAAAGTGGGTAGTAATTTCTTTTTGTCGTGAAATTCATGTTGATTTCTGGTTACTTAGTATTTCAGAAATTAACGAACATGTCCCTAATAACAATCTCCATTTGTTAATCTAAAATTGATAATAAGTTGATGGAAGGGTCGTTGAGAGCACACATTTTTTTTTTAATAATAGGGATGGCAACTAATTTCCAGTCAATTGGCACCTTGATCTTCTAATGATTTGCTAATTATTTCCTTTAACTGATACGTTAACTGATTCCGTTAACTGACAGAAGATATCTGAAGCTTATATTTCGCAAATAAACTGCTATCAATGCCCATCTTTGAAGTCTACAGGGAGTGGACACTACACCTCCACCACACTATTAACTCCAACACCACTCCACAGTCCCTATCCCCATAATACCCCTGCGCCACACACTTCCCACCAACACCACTACACAGCATCCTTACAACCACCATCACCACTACACAACACCCTGACAACCACCACCACCACTACACAACACCTTTAGGACCACCAACACCACTACACAGCACCCTTACGACCACCACTACACAACCTTACGACCACCAGCACCACTACACAACACCCTTACAACCACCAACACTATAACCAACACCACTACACAACACCCTTACAACCACCACCACCACTACACAACACCCTTACAGCCACCACCAACACCACTACACAACACCCTTACAACCACCAGCACCATTTACACTACACCCTTACAACCTGCAACACCCTTACAATCACCAACACCATTAGACAACACCCTTGCAACAACCACCACCACCACCATCACCACCACTGCACAGCACCCTTACAACCACCAATACCATTACACAACACCCTTACAACCACCAACACCACTGCACAACACTCTTACAACCACCAACACCACTCTCATACCCTTGCTTCTAACACCCCTCCACTTCTCCCCTACTCCACTCCGCCCTCCCCAACACCCTCCAACATTCCTCTCACGCCTTCCCTGCGAAAGCTATTAGGCAAGAGAAGGGAGAACGGGAATAATCCTTCAAACAACAATAACCCGGGTTACAATTTTCTATGTATCACGCAAGACTGACCCAACGTTTTCCTAAAATATTAATAATATATACCCCCCCCCCAATTCAATATATTTTTCAGAGTGCTCTTATATTTTCCGATTTTTTCTTCTAAAAAACTCATATATATAATTTTTTTTATTAAACATTTCCTAATATTGCCCTGTAATTTTTCTATATATTTTTCTTGTATAATAATCGTATTTTTACCGTATTATGATTTTCCTGTTTTATCGCTATTCTCCTGTTACTGTTATTCCCGTGTTTCTGTTACTGTTTTGCTCCTGTTTAAAGAAATGCCATCACGTTCGTATATTTATTTTTTATTATCACACTGGCCGATTCCCACCATTTTACAACACATACAGATAGGAGCTTGTCTAAATAGCTAAAATAAACATTCTTGAGAGCTCAGCATTACTACATACAAGAACAAGACAATTACAGATATCCTGTTATCCAACTGAGTAGTTAAAACCAATATTCATTTTGGCTAGTTCATGTAGTATAACGGTTCTGTTAGCGATATCATTTGGAGATTTTAGATCAAGGAATGTGGTAAAACTAGTAGAGGTGTGTGCAGTGAGAAAGGTGGAAATACAATTCTGCACACTTATACCTTTCATGAAACCAGAGAGATGAGGGGAAAGTTGGTGTCTGATTCTGTAGTACAGTCTGTTAAGTATCATTCTTTCAAAAGTTTTACAAAGACAGCTAATTAAGGAGATTGGTCTAAATGTATCAAGCTGTTGCGACTAATTTATCGACTTAGAAATAGATACAATGAGACTATTGATCCAGGAACTAGGAAGAATACACTCAATATAGCTAAGATTTATACAGTGCTAACAATCAACCACTGCAGCAGTGGTTGATTGACTTCATTTAATACAATATCTAATTCATACTCAGTGAAGAGGCAATCACTCTCACCAGTATCATGGTGGATAAAGTAAATCATCTTCAACCTTCCTTCCTTCCTTCAGGATTGTTCTAAGATGGAAGATTTTCATACCTGGATGTTTTGAATCAGTTATTTATGAGGTCATTTGCTTTTTCAAGAGGAAAAAGATGAGCAACATTACCAGTCTTTTTCCTGGTTATTTTATTTATATCTTTCCAGCTATACTTAATAAGGGGGTATATCTATTTATGCTAATATTGCACCCATTCCTGTTGCCAAAGTTCTTGTTCTCTATTCCTGGCATTCCTGGCATTGGAAAGTTGTAAGTCTCGGGTTCTACAGACACGATACACATTAAAAATCTTTCTAGCTGTGTGTTAAGCTGTATCAATTAGACATATGTGCAACACAGGAGGAGACTGAGGCAATCAGTCCCTCAACCTTGAGTCGACGTAATCAGTCCATCAGTCTTGAGGGACTAATTACCTCAATCTCCTCCTGTTCTTCATGATTCTTCTTTGTATAGACTGATGAAGCCACTGTGTGGCGAAACGTTTCCTCAACCCAAGTGTTGCACATGTGTCTAATTTATCAACTTGTCGGTTCTCTGAACCATTTATGTACGTTAAGCTGTATAGTTTGTGGATCATTATAAGCCTTATGATGGTATTTCTTGTCATTTACGCTGGAAGATTTATGTCCTCTTTCTCTGTTCCCTTCATCTGTGAGCAAGTTATCAATGGTGACAAGTAAATTATCATTAAATTTTTGTGTGCCTATTGACTCGTAATTCTTATATCTGTATTTATTTCCTGGCTTCTGGTAGAGTGAACCGGGACGCGCACGAAGGACCAATAGTGACGACGTAACTGATTTACACAACAGTAGGTTGTCAAACTATACCACGGGTGGGGGTAGAACCCGCGGTCAGAGTCATAAAACTCCAGACCGACGCGTTAGCCACTGGTCTGGAGTTTTATGACTCTCTGACAGCGGGTTCTATCCCCGCCAGGGTTATGGTTTGGTTGCAATCGTGTCATTACGATTTCGTGAGTCAGCAGGCTGTCAGTTGGCAAAGAAAGACATGAGTGCATCCGAGATTGAGCGAAACGTTGTAGAAATAGAGGTTTTCACCGAAGTCGTCCCTTTTATTACTGACATACAAGAGTTGACATTCCATACAAGAAACACCAAGAATTTGCTGTATGATCATTGTATGGAAGATTGTTGCAACTGTCATCTAAGTTACCCATTATTATTTCTGACTATTTTATTCTTGTCTGACGAGCATGAGAAGTGAATAATTATTTTGACAATATTATTATTTTCGAGGACTTATTACTGCCATAAAACCCTCATTGAAATACAGTTACGAAAACTGTTCATTACTTTGCCTTAATGTTTTTTGTATTCCGGGGAGCCTAGAATACAGGGTGTTTCAAAATATGGACCCGTTTTCAAAGCAGTTTGCTTGGAAATTGGGTCTATCATTTTAAAACACCCTGTATATTATTACACATTAGTCTTAATATATTATTACTTTTAGAGGATTTATTCTGCCATAATATATTCATTAAAATATAATTAAGACAACTATTTGTTAATAAAAACTAAAATTTACCATGTTATTTTTCGCTACTGTGTTAGTCTATTATCACCACCATCACCAACCCTACCAGCCTCCCCTGCAATACCAACAACATCAACAACTACTACCACCACCAACCCTACCAGCCTCCCCTGCAATACCAACAACAACAACAACTACTGCCACCACCAACCCTACCAGCCTCCCCTGCAATACCAACAACAACAACAACTACTACCACCACCAACCCTACCAGCCTCCCCTGCAATACCAACAACAACAACAACTACTACCACCACCAACCCTACCAGCCTCCCCTGCAATACCAACAACAACAACAACATAACTACCACCCACCAACCCTACCAGCCTACCATCCCTGCAATACCAACAACAACAACAACTACTGCCACCACCAACCCTACCAGCCTCCCTGCAATACCAACAACAACAACAACTACTACCACCACCAACCCTACCAGCCTCCCCTGCAATACCAAACAACAACAACAGCTACTACCACCACCCAACCCTACCAGCCTCCCCTGCAATACCAACAACAACAACAACTACTACCACCACCAACCTACCAGCCTCCCCTGCAATACCAACAACAACAACAACTACTACCACCACCAACCCTACCAGCCTCCCCTGCAATACCAACAACAACTACTACCACCACCAACCCTACCAGCCTCCCCTGCAATACCAACAACAACAACAACTACTACCACCACCAACCCTACCAGCCTCCCCTGCAATACCAACAACAACAACAACTACTACCACCACCAACCCTACCAGCCTCCCCTGCAATACCAACAACAACAACAACTACTACCACCACCAACCCTACCAGCCTCCCCTGCAATACCAACAACAACAACAACTACTACCACCACCAACCCTACCAGCCTCCCCTGCAATACCAACAACAGCAACAACTACTACCACCACCAACCCTACCAGCCTCCCCTGCAATACCAACAACAACAACAACTACTACCACCACCAACCCTACCAGCCTCCCCTGCAATACCAACAACAACAACAACTACCACCACCAACCCTACCAGTCCCACCTGCAATACCAACAACAACAACTACCACCACCAACCCTACCAGTCCCACCTGCAATATCAACAACAACAACAACTACCACCACCAACCCTACCAGTCCCACCTGCAATACCAACAACAACAACTACCACCACCAACCCTACCAGTCCCACCTGCAATACCAACAACAACAACAACTACCACCACCAACCCTACCAGTCCCACCTGCAATACCAACAACAGCAACAACTACCACCACCAACCCTACCAGTCCCACCTGCAATACCAACAACAACTACCACCACCATCCCTACCAGTCCCACCTGCAATACCAACAACAACAACTACTACCACCAACCCTACCAGTCCCACCTGCAATACCAACAACGACAACTACCACCACCAACCCTACCAGTCCCACCTGCAATACCCAACAACAACAACTACCACCACCAACCCTACCAGTCCCACCTGCAATACCAACAACAACTACCACCACCAACCCTACCAATCCCACCTCCTATACCAACAACAACAACTACCACCACCACCCCTACCAGTCCCACCTGCAACACCACCAACAACAACAACAACTACCACCACCTCATTATACTCTCCACTAACAAAAAGACCCCATAATTTGCATACTTCTGTCGTCAACCTCTATATAACGAACGGTTTAATTTACAGTTCTTGGGTATTTACAACTTCCAAAATTACAGTTAGTTGACAATAATTTACATATTTTTTTTAAATAAATAATTATCTTGCTTTGTATAATACTAAATTTACAAACACAAGTTGCAAATAGCACGAAAAACTTATCTCTGCGTTTATAAGAAAAAGATAATTATCTTCGCGTTTTATAAATTTACAAATAATAAAAACGTTTTATTTAGTAAATCTTGTGACTATGTTGAAGGTTTTTAATTAAGCCAATGTGTCTGCTCACCTACTCCACACCCTCTTATCCACATGCTATCCACACCCTCTCTTCCACATCCTATCCACACCCTCTTATCCACATCCTATCCACACCCTCTTATCCACATCCTATCCACACCCTCTTATCCACATCCTATCCACACCCTCTTATCCACATCCTATCCACACCCTCTTATCCACATCCTATCCACACCCTCTTATCCACATCCTATCCACACCCTCTTATCCACATCCTATCCACACCCTCTTATCCACATCCTATCCACACCCTCTTATCCACATCCTATCCACACCCTCTTATCCACATCCTATCCACACCCTCTTATCCACATCCTATCCACACCCTCTTATCCACATCCTATCCACACCCTCTTATCCACATCCTATCCACACCCTCTCTTCCACATCCTATCCACACCCTCTCTTCCACATCCTATCCACACCCTCTCTTCCACATCCTATCCACACCCTCTCTTCCACATCCTATCCACACCCTCTCCTCCACATCCTATCCACACCCTCTCCTCCACATCCTATCCACACCCTCTCTTCCACATCCTATCCACACCCTCTCTTCCACATCCTATCCACACCCTCTTATCCACATCCTATCCACACCCTCTCCTCCACACCCTCTCCCCCACACCCTCTCCCCACCCTCTCCTCCACACCCTACCATCCACATCCTCTCCTCCACACCTTTTCCACACCTTATCAACACCCTCTTTTCCTCACCCTCTCCTCCACACCTTCTGCACGTCCTCTCTTCCACACCCTGTCTCCGATATCCTCTTCTCCAAACTCTCTCCTCCAGACTCTCTTCTCCACACCCTCTCTTCCCACCCTCTCATCACACCCTTTCCTCAATACTCTTTCCTCCCACCCTCTCCTCTATACCTGCTCCTCCACACCATATCCTTCTCTTCATATCCACTCTTCTCTTTCATCTTCATACCCTTATCTCAGTCTCCTCCACACAATTCTCACCACTCCACAACTTCCTCTCCATTCTATCTTCTCCATGCCCCTCCTATCCACACTTTCCCATCTACGATCTCTCCTCCATACCCTACACTGCATATCACACACCCTCTCCTCCACACCCTTCTCTTCACACCCACCATCTACACCCTCCCTCCCACATTCTTCCCTCCACACATTCATCATCCTTCCCTTTACACTCCCTCTTCCACTCCCTCCCCTTCATAAATCTGTTCCATACTTTTCACTCCACAATCTTTGCTTCATGTCTTCTCTTACACATTCTTGTGCCACAACACCACTCCATACCACCACTCCACACCACCACTCCATACCACCACTCCATACCACCACTCCACACGACCACTCCACACCACCACTCCATACCACCACTCCACACCACCACTCCACACCACCACTCCACACCACCACTCCACACCACCACTCCACACCACCACTCCACACAACCACTCCACACCACCACTCCACACCACCACTCTGCACCACCACTCTGCACCACCACTCTGCACCACCACTCTGCACCACTCTACACCACCAATCCACACCACCAATCCA
>NC_069474.1:15499356-15541856 GCF_026875155.1 Cherax quadricarinatus | reverse complement strand
AAGTCCGACTATATGAAAATAACCGGTTTCCCTGAATCCCTTCACTAAATATTACCCTGCTCACACTCCAACAGATCGTCAGGTCCCAAGTACCATTCGTCTCCATTCACTCCTATCTAACACGCTCACGCACGCTTGCTGGAAGTCCAAGCCCCTTACCCACAAAACCTCCTTTACCCCCTCTCTCCAACCCTTTCGAGGACGACCCCTACCCCGCCTTCCTTCCCCTATAGATTTATATGCTTTCCATGTCATTCTACTTTGATCCATTCTCTCTAAATGACCAAACCACCTCAACAACCCCTCTTCTGCCCTCTGACTAATACTTTTATTAACTCCACACCTTCTCCTAATTTCCACACTCCGAATTTTCTGCATAATATTTACACCACACATTCGACTTAGACAGGACATCTCCACTGCCTCCAACCGTCTCCTCGCTGCTGCATTTACCACCCAAGCTTCACACCCATATAAGAGTGTTGGTACTACTATACTTTCATACATTCCCTTCTTTGCCTCCATAGATAACGTTTTTTGACTCCACATATACCTCAACGCACCACTCACCTTTTTTCCCTCATCAATTCTATGATTAACCTCATCCTTCATAAATCCATCCGCCGACACGTCAACTCCCAAGTATCTGAAAACATTCACTTCTTCCATACTCCTCCTCCCCAATTTGATATCCAATTTTTCTTTATCTAAATCATTTGACACCCTCATCACCTTACTCTTTTCTATGTTCACTTTCAACTTTCTACCTTTACACACATTCCCAAACTCATCCACTAACCTTTGCAATTTTTCTTTAGAATCTCCCATAAGCACAGTATCATCAGCAAAAAGTAACTGTGTCAATTCCCATTTTGAATTTGATTCCCCATAATTTAATCCCACCCCTCTCCCAAACACCCTAGCATTTACTTCCTTAACATCCCCATCTATAAATATATTAAACAACCATGGTGACATTACACATCCCTGTCTAAGACCTACTTTTACCGGGAAATAGTCTCCCTCTCTTCTACACACCCTAACCTGAGCCTCACTATCTTCATAAAAACTCTTTACAGCATTTAATAACTTACCACCTATTCCATATACTTGCAACATCTGCCACATTGCTCCTCTATCCACTCTATCATATGCCTTTTCTAAATCCATAAATGCAATAAAAACTTCCCTACCTTTATCTAAATACTGTTCACATATATGCTTCAATGTAAACACTTGATCTACACATCCCCTACCCACTCTGAAACCTCCTTGCTCATCCGCAATCCTACATTCTGTCTTACCTCTAATTCTTTCAATTATAACCCTACCGTACACTTTTCCTGGTATACTCAGTAAGCTTATTCCTCTATAATTTTTACAGTCTCTTTTGTCCCCTTTCCCTTTATATAAAGGGACTATACATGCAATAAGATCACAGTAAACAGGTGATATCAATATAGATCCTGACCTTAACCTTCTCTTCGACCTTTATAACTAAGATTGCAAGTATTGCACAACGAATGAAGCAACAACAATCTTCAGCAACATCAAGAGCCTCTCAGCGCAGCGTTGACTTTACTACACTTTTTGAGTCATGAAATAGTAACCTAATTTTCATTATTCTTTTAGTAACCTGGCAAAAACATGACACTATAGACATCTACAAACTTACCTTGGGTATAGCTGTTAATAAATGCAAAACTGATCAATTGTTAGGTTTCGTTGCAATATATTATACAGGGGGAATCCAAGTATGCTCACTCTTCATTTAAAAATGTAGGTGCTCTAATGGCAATAGGAACTGTATATAGAGCTCCACATGCCAACATAGGCACCACTGGGGATAATATTAAAGAACGGATCACAAACTATAAAGTAAATGAGGATTACTTATGAATTGCCGGTGACTGTAACATTAGTCTCAGCCAAGCGGAAGACCCATGGATTGCTGACGTTCTAAACAACACGAATAACTGTTTACTCTGGCTCTCAATAACCAAATCCACACGAATTACTGAGACGTGTGCATCTTCTCTTGACCATATCTGCGTAAATATAACATCTCTACAAGTTTGCGTACTCACTAACAATATGACTGATTATACATCTGTATTCACGACTAGGCTTCTGTGAATAATTTTGTCATGACATTAAGTACCATTAAAACCATACCAGGAGCGGGGATAGAACTCGCAATCAGAGAGTTATAAAACTCCAGACTGAGGCGTTCTATCCCCGCCAGTGATATGGTTTGTTTGCAATCGTGTCATTTCGATTTCGCGAGTCATAAGCACCATTGATTAGCAGAGAGAATTTAGTAATGGTCAAGATATTCACTCATGAGTCCCCTTAAAAATAAAACAGATCCTTGGCTAACCAACATCATTAGATCCAATGAAAAGTAGCACACTTATGAAAGAAATTTAGAATGGGCTTAATTCACAAGAAACTTACGATAAGATATCAACACTCACCACGTTTAAAACAAAATCTAAACTGCATTATGCCAAAAGGCGAAAGGGGTAGTGTTAGGAGATACTACACTAAACTGGCCTTGCTGGACTCAACTGCCTTCCTGAACGCGTCTGTCTGAACTACTAACTGAGATTCCAAATTTCGCAATATGTAAAGGATCTAGAAAACACTCTCCTAATTACTGGGCTCTCGTAAAATTGCTAAGACCAAAAAAAATTGTTCTAACCAAACTTAACGAACTCCTTCTTCCTCCAGATTGCTGATACAGTAAATAAACGTAACGTTTTCTTCTCAACTATAGTGACTAACCTTGTCAGCAAACTCCCAAGACCCATTGCTCAGTTTAGTGATTACTTCGGTAACAGTTATTATAGCTACCCATGTAGCTTCTATAATACACTTAAAACAAAGCACATAATAAAAACAATATACCACCATTCATAGATAAAAAAATTCTGCCCATGTGTTATCACCTGCTGTTGTTTAATATTTTTTTTTAAACCACAACTTTCCCTAATAAACTTAAGCTAGCAAGAGTTACCCCACAGAGGAGATCCAGTTGAAATCTGAAACTATAGACCAACTTCTAAGCTCTCATTATTATCTAAAATATTTGGAAAGATACATTTATTTATTACTCAACGAAACGTTTTTAACCTTTGCCAGTCTGCCTTCAGGCCAGGGGAAAAGTACTAAGGATGCTGTCATAGAGATGCTTGAGTTTTTCTCTTCAGCTATAGAAAGCACTGAATATCCAATTGGTTTGTTTATCTAAGAAAGGTTTTTCACACTGTAGATCCCAACATCTTCCTTCTGAAACCAGAGCTTTGTGGAATAATCAGATGACATACTCTCACATAAAACCCTATGTTTCAAACAGACGTCAGATTGTGACTATCAGTGACACTACCTCACCAAGCTAACCCATCAATATAGGTGTGCCTCAGGGTAGAGTCCTTAGTCCATTATTAAGCTTCGTCTATATCAGTGACCTAAATGACTCCCAGGAACTCAGACCAGTTACGTTTACAGAAGATCCTTTAACCCTCAACAACTCTATCAACGAGGAGCTTATGAAGATTTCTACGGAGAACAATCAACAAATTTACTTTCAATACTGACACGACATTTTACATATCAGAAAATAACGCTAAAAATGCTCATTTTAACCCCCCACAAATATGTAATTTACACAAAGAAAGACAAAAAGGGAGAAAATTCTTAGAAGAAGTAAAATTCTTAGGGATTGTTTGCTGCCTAAAATTCAATATCCGTGTCCAGCATACTGTACGTAAGAAAATTTCCGAAACCGTGTGTGTGTGTGTGTGTGTGTACTCACCTAGTTGAGGTTGTGTGTGTGTGTGTGTGTGTGTGTGTACTCACCTAGTTGAGGTTGTGTGTGTGTGTGTGTGTGTGTGTGTGTGTGTGTGTGTGTGTGTGTGTGTGTGTGTGTGTGTACACTCCTGGTATCTCTCCGTGCTTATAGATTTCGCGTAAATTTAGAAAACAATAATTTTCCGTCGAGGGTGAATTAATGGCCCTAATAAATCATGGAGGCTTTATTTTTGTGTGAGTGAACTTATGCCATTTACACCAGTTGAAATTATCGTCATTTACACCAACAGAGAGGGTCGTCATTTACAATAGGAAAGAGAGTAGACATTTACAGTATAAGACGGTGTCGTCATTAACGCTAAGAGAGAGGGTCATCACTTACACCACTAAAGGCGGCGGCTATTTACACCAGTAGAGCGCATGACTATTTACACCAGTAGAGTGCGTGACTATTTACACCAGTAGAGTGCGTGACTATTTACATCAATAAAGATAACATTTATATAAATTTACATCAACTGAGGTCTTTTACACTAGCAAGGAGTACATTTACACCAGTTGAGACAAGATTTACATGACTACAGACCTCGTTTACATTAGTAGACAGCATTTACACCAGACAAGGAATATTTAGTGTGAGGTGAATATCGGCGTGTATATATACAAGCAACATGTATATATACCAGCAGCATGTATATATACAAGCAACATGTATATATACAAGCAGCATGTATATATACAAGCAACATGTATATATACAAGCAGCATGTATATATACAAGCAACATGTATATATACAAGCAGCATGTATATATACAAGCAACATGTATATATACAAGCAGCATGTATACATACAAGCAACATGTATATATACAAGTAGCATGTATATATACAAGCAACATGTATATATATACACGCGAACTTTAAACTAGATTCTAAGCCAATGAAATTATTTCCAGTAACCTACTCAATCCCTTAGTAAACTTATCTAAAGCGTATTTAGTTGGATTAGGCTAAATTAATTTGCGCTTGCTATAATAAGGTTAGGTAAGTTAACTAAGGTTCTTTTGGTACAAAATTATTAAGTTTTACATTAACGTAAATGAAAAAAATATATATCTTTAAACGTATAAAATAAAATTTTAGAAAAGACTTAATTTTAAATGACTCCTTGTTAAATGACCAATTTTACCTATTCGGCACAATATATATATATATATATATATATATATATATATATTAAATATATATATATATATAATATATTCATGTCTGAGGGGAATGTATGGTGTAAATATTATGCAAAGAATTCGTAGTGTTTAACTTAGGAGGCATGGAGTTAATAAAAGTATTATTCAGAGGGCTGAAGAAGGGTTGTTGAGGTGGTTTGGTCATTTAGAGAGAATGGATCAAAGTAGAATGTTTTGGATAGCGTATAAATCTGTAGGGAAAGGAATGTGGGGTAGGTGTCGTCCTAGGAAAGGTTGGTAAAGGGGGTAAATAAGGTTTTGTGGGCGAGGGGTTTGGACTTCCAGCAAGCGTGCGTGGGCGTGTTAAATAGGAGCGAATGGAGGGATTCAGGGAAACAGGTTAGCCGGACTACTATCAGTTGCTGTTAACTATACTATCGGTTGCTGATAACTATACTATCGGTTGCTGATAACTATACTATCAGTTGTTGATAACTATACTATCTGTGGCTGATAACTGTACTGTCGGCTGCTGATAACTACCAATTAACTTTACGTAAATATAAAGTAATTTATGTTAATGTAACATACGTCAGAAAAACATTTATTAGATTTCTCTTATGGCTTATATCGGACGGACATCAAGGAGCTGTAATCCGTGAGGAAAACAGCGTGGTGTTGTGAGGTCAAGTTAATGTGGTGAGCCAATAAGGAGAGAGCAAGCGTATTTGACCAATCACAGCCAACTACGATAAGAACGGTTGTCATGACTACGCCAGAGTCAATATTGCATGTGCACGAGGTGAGCACAACAACCACTTAGCTCATGTCGCCGTGTGCAACCGCACGTGCTAAGTCAGTTCCTCTTCCCCGACGATTTAGATTTCTCATGAACAAGTATATTAGAAAAATACACAAACAACCCACACATAGGAGAGAGAGTAAAGCATCTGACGACGTTGCGGTCAGACTTGGACCATTCACAAATCACAAAATTGATACGTAACCAAGTACGTATATCGGGTCAGAGCCTCCGACAACACCGGGAAATCAGTCCCTTAGCTATGAGATCCCTTTTATCCCTAATGAATTTCCACATACAGTTGGTAAACACTAACATGAGCACACACATTCAATAATGATTATAATCATAGCCATAAAGAGGCGAACCGGTAAGTCAGCCAAAGCCTCGGTCAGATGTCCAAAAGCTCTAGCTGAGGGTCATCATATGACTAAAACCTACGTCAGGAAACGGTTGTTCCATTTCCTGACGAACCTCACCTAACCTCTGATAAACACACTGGTCACTGAGGCACTGATTGTCATCTGTGCATAAGCAATAATGTATACTTTAATCTAACTATATGGATTAAATTA
The DNA here is from genome assembly GCF_026875155.1 of Cherax quadricarinatus. Lineage (NCBI taxonomy): Eukaryota > Metazoa > Arthropoda > Malacostraca > Decapoda > Parastacidae > Cherax > Cherax quadricarinatus. Next base: position 15,535,477 of record NC_069474.1, on the reverse strand, counting down.
AAATATAATTTTAGACACACTGAGATATATACACCACCGAGTGTATATAATCTGCTGCTATCAGTGGTTTGTTTGCAATCGTGTCATTACGATTTCGTGAGTCAAGAGAGATACCCTTTAAAATATACCAAATATACCCCTTACTCAGCATTTTGTGTATGGAATTCTGAGACTAGACTCCTTAAATATATTCTCTCAAACAAATCTAGGTGATTTAGATACCTGAACAATGTTCTTTGCCTTTATCTTAAAGATCACAATATTAATGAGGACCTGTCTAGACTCAGCTAGAAAGTCAGATATATAAGCCACTTACATATATCTAAATACAGTTCAGCTGTACATTTCCCACTCCTCACAACCAAAACACACTTGCTTGTACACAAACAAACTTTATACGAAAATCAAATTAGCAACCTAAACTCATCTTGCACAAATTTACGTAATATATAATTATTTTACCTAACTTATTTAAGAATTCGCATAGCAGCAGTTAACAATTTTGTTAAAGAAAATACACTCGGTATATAAACCGAGAGGTGAGTAATTCTCAGAAAATATACGCCGAATCCCTCAAGCTGAATCGTTATGATTCAGTTTAAGGGATTCAAATATTCTTAACTAGAGGTATAGAGGTATACAGGTATACTAAACCCTCATACAGTCGACGGCTTTTAACAAAATACACGAAACACTAAAAATTAGAAGCATAAGAAAGGTGCTGCTGCCTTACTTTATTTAAAAGTTATATTGAGGGAACAAAAGCTGATTGTATTTCCCTGTAACATTCCATCCCACAGGACGGGTTACATATATGAAATTTATATAATAATGGTCCTTAGACTGGAATTATTTTAATTAATTTTACAGCAATTGTTATTGCTGTTATCATTATTTTATTTTAATTACTTTAATTATTACTATTATTAAATGGTAAAATCCTATTTGTTCTTACAATGGGTCGAAAAGAACAATTAGGTAATCTCGGAAAATAACCTGATGTATAGACAGAAAATCAAAGACACACACACACACACCACACACCACACACACACACACACACACACACACACACACACACACACACGCCGCTGTGTCTGGTCAGTGAGTTTATAGATCTGAGCTAAATAAAGCAACGGATCGTGAGTTCGTACGACCTTTATCAAAGCTAAATATGAAAAGGTGAAGCTGAAAAAAGGTCGTGAGTTAGTACAATATTGACAAAGGCTAAAAAATAGGAAGAGGTGAAGCTAAAAAAAATGGGTCGTGAGTTTTTTTGTAGACCTTGAGATTAAGCTAATTATGAAGGGTGAAAGCATACAAGCATATCCCCCCGAGTGTCTGCTGTAGAAAAGGGGGCACCCCTCAAAAAGGAGTGCTGTAGCAGACACTCGTGCAAAACACTCATGCAGACACTCATGCAACCCCCGAGTGTCTGCTGTAGCAGACACTCGGGGGTTATATGTGTTATTCACGAACAGTTACCGTAACAAAGCACTCACTGCGTCATATGGGTTTAGCGCTCAACATAGGGAATTCGTAGTAATGTTGGCAGAATTGCCTACATCATGTTTGGTAAATGTACACATGAGCAAATGCGATGTTTTACTGTGGCAACATTTCGCTCTCCTGGTGAGTGAAACGTTGCCACAATGTCGAATTAGCTGCACTTGTGTCCTTTTATCTAACAATATGCCATTCATGGGGAAAAGTGGTAAACCCATGAGGGTCATACATAGCCTGGAGAAGGGCAGGGAATCAGATATGATCCAGAAATAATAATGATAATTATAATAATAATAATAATAATAATAATAATAATAATAATAATAATAATAATAAACAACAACAACAACAACGTATAAAGACCGTAGCTGACATACTATGGAAAGCTCCTGGTTATACAGAGCATTTCGGGCAAATTAGTTTAATTTTGTTCCCAGGATGCGACTCACACCAACTAACATCCAGGTACCTATTTTATCGATAGTTGAACAGGGATAGCAGGTGTCTTAAGGAAACACGTTCTCATGTTTTCGCCCGTACCGAGGATCGAACCACGGACCTCAGTGTGTAAGCTGAGTGCGCTACCAATCGAACTACGGACGCCCCTCCGCATAAGAGACAATAGCTCCACGTCTATGGATTAAAAGGCCGTCACAGGGAAAATGACCAGTGTTTAGAAATCGCCATAAAACTCTCTCAGTTCAGCACTCTTCCCTATAATTAAAAATAAATACTTCAGTAGATATTCAGTTAGGTTTTGACCATTTTTTTTTCTCTCTCCTGATGCGTGTTCTCACGGTGTCAAATTTATAACTAAGCTTTTAAAAACAACAACGTTTTTTTGCACGTTTATTACCAGAAAACGAGGGAACTTCAGCATTGCCTATATATTTTTACCGAATTTACTTTAAGGACGACTTCACAGACAGACCATTTGTCTAACTTTTTTATTGTTACATTGAAGAGGAGACGTTACTCAGGGGGAAAAATACACTCATACAACAGGTAAGGGAATGTAGGTAAACGGCTCAGAGAACCGACAAGTTGACAAATTAGACACAAGTGTAAGCACTAGGGTATATTTATTGAAGGAAATGTTTCGCAACACAGTGACTTCATCAGTCCTATACAAAGGAGAATGGTGAAGATCAGAAGGAGTTTGATGTAATGATTCCCTCAGCCTGCAGACGAGGTAATGATTCCCTCAGCCTGCAGACGAGGTAATGATTCCCTCAGCCTGGAGTCGATGTAATCAGTCCATCAAGACTGATGTAATCAAGTCCATGCAAGTTCCTCTCTTAGCCAGATGTATTGTGACAGAGAATATGAGGTCATATCTGTGTGTATGCAACTGGAAGTTGAGGTATAAAACGTGAGTGCCTTGTAGAGGTGAAATCAAATTAACACCTAGGAAAGATTTAGCAGTGACGCTAGTTGAGTTTGTGATGCTGATTGGTCAAGTGTTACCTCTAGGGATACCTCCAGTGCTCTAACCAGGGGCTCCCTCCACTACTTCCTCCAGGGCTCCCTCGAGGCCTCACTCCAGGCCACACTCCTGTACTCAGTCTTGCTGATCGTTGCTCCAGGAAAATATACAGTAATGAATTCCAGGAACATGCTTACCCCTGCGGGTGTAAATATAAATTGTATTGTTTGAAGCTTTCGTGGTCGAATCATTCCAAGTCACTCTTAATTATGAGTGACCTGAAACGCAACGGTACGGAGAACTAAATCATGTGCTGGAAGTAGAGAGGGATAAATGGAGAATCGGAAGATGGAAGGAGGAAGGGACAGATGCAGAACCGGAGGAGGGGAAGTAACGACGTGACAGATGAAAGGACCTTAAAGACGAAATCCTGGACAGTTAGTGGCAGTGAGAGACAGATTAACAAACGGAGGAAGGAAGGGTGGAAAAGAGGGAAGCAAGATAGGACGGAGGGACTATTGCAGATTAAGACCCACTATGCCTCTCCACCCCTCAGCCCTTCACCCTTGCACCCCTCCACCTCTTCCAGCCCCTTCACCTCTTAAAGCCCCTCCACATCTTCCAGCTCCACAGCTTCCAGCCCCTCCACATCTTCCAGCCCCTCCACATCTTCCACCTCCTCCACATCATCGAGCCCCTCCACATCTTCCAGCCCCTCCACATCTTCAAGCCCCTCCACGTTATCCAGCCCCTTCACATCTTCCATCCCCTCCACCTCTTCCAGCCCCTTCACCTCTTCCAGCCCCACTACCTCTTCCAGCCCCTCCACATCTTCCAGCCTCTCCACATCTTCCAGCCCCTCCACGTTATCCAGCCCCTCCACATCTTCCAGCCCCTCAACATCTTCCAGTCCCTCCACCTCCCCATCTTCACGTGTCGTAGAGGCAGAACACGCAACATTATCCCCGGCACGTTTGCACAAGTAACAGCCTCGAGTGTGGCATTGATTATCGAGTAAATTCCAACCAGTATCAAACATATATTTATTATTTCACGTAGGAAAGCTGTTAGCTGAATCTCTAGCTGTAAGTGAGGTGATGTAGCTCAGGTCTAGCTGAGGCCGGAGTGAGGGAAACGTCACACTGCATTTATTTATGAAAAATCCATAAATTTACAAGGGTGATGGAAAAGACATTTTAGGCCAAATTCTCCCCCTTAATAAACCAATTCCATATATATATATATATATAATATATATATTATATATATATATATATATATATATATATATAATATATATATCGTGCCGAATAGGCAGAACTTGCGATCTTGGCTTAAATAGCAACGCTCATCTTGCCATATAAGACAAGTGAAAATTTGTGTATTCAATAATTTCGCCAAAATCATTCTGAACCTAACGAAAAAAATATATTTCGTTGTGTTTGTTTAGTATTAAATTATTGTAAACGTATCTAAAATATATTTAGTTGGATTAGGCTAAAATAAATTATGCTTGTTATAATAAGGTTAGGTAAGTTTTCTAAGATTCTTTTGGTGCAAAATTATATTTTTTTACATCAACATTAAAGAAAAAAATATATCTTTAAACGTATAAGAGAAAATTTCAGAAAGGACTTAATTTTAAATGAGGTCTTGCTAATTGACCAGTTTTACATATTCGGCACGACATATATAATATATATATATATATATATATATATATATATATATATATATATATATATATATATATATAATATATATATATATATATAATTTCTTAGCATGTAAATATCTTATTATTGTTGTACCACTGATGCAACATTGATAGTACAGTATATATACACATTATCGATGTGTGATATATTTGGTTACTTATAACCTCTTTTCGGCTGCCTTCCACACATCTATATTCTTTTGATCACTCTCATAAAATCAGCCTATTGCACAATGTTATTCTTGCCTAATGTACAACGCTTACATGATCGTGTTTTTGTTGTTGTTGTTGTAGCCTCTTCGTCGTCTTCTCCTAGATCATACATGCACATTGAAGATCATGGAGAAAAGGAGAAGCAATTGTGAGAAGACGTGTCTTAACTTTCATATTGTCGGTATTTTATACCTTTCTTGCACAACTTGTCAGGCACTGCAACATCATGGAATCTTGGTTCAGAGGACATCTACAAGACCTTCTTCACGGCTGCTGCAACTAACCCATCTCTTTGGGAAGGACCTACTTCCACTGGGGAATCCCGCCTACCAGTGACTTTGCCCTCGTCTGCTGCCCGTCCCTTTCCACTGACGCCTATATAAACCGCCAGTCTTCTTGTCTTTGCTCCAGATTCTCCTCCACCACGATGCTGTGAACACTAACTCCAAGGCCGAGGGACTGATTACCTCATCTTTTGTATATAGTTCTACTGTCTTCCTATTATGTCCTAGAATCTGTATTGATAAAGCCACTGGATGGCGAAACGTCTACTACAATAAAGATATCCAGATGTTGCACATGTGTCTTAACTTTCACGTGCATTAATGTGATCTTGCTAAAGAAGGGAAGTAGCTCTCGACTGGTCCCATAGCTGGCTCATGAGCGGTTTCTGGACGTGCAAGCCTTCCTCGTGAAGTTCTTTTTCCCTCGCAGCCCAGCCTGGAAATTAGGCTTCCCTACTGACTGTCTCGTCATCCAGATTGTTACTGCTGTGCGGGTAGCAGTTCAACTTCCTCCTGAGAACTCGTTCCAGCAATTTTTCTATTTGCTGGTAATGGGCTGGACGTATATAAATAACTAGAAGAAAGGGAGATGTAGCTATAAGTCTCATCAGTTAAGATAAGATTTGTTAGGACTTTTAACCTGGGGTACGGAGGATTAGCCATCCAGGATAATCCAAGAAAGTCATTGAGTCATCGAGAATTGTCTGTCTTATTTCCATTGATGTCCTTCAATCTTGTCCCTCCAGGATACAACCCACACCAGTCGACTAACACTCGATACTCAATGCTAGGTGAAAATGGCCAGCAGGTGTAAAGAACTATCCCCGTGGCGGGGATTGAACCACCGTCAGTGTGTGGGGAAGAGTGTTGACAAATTAGCCACAGGACACCTGTACCGAGTCACGAAGCTATGGAAACCACTGTTGATGATAAAAATCAGTAACTGGAAACTTCATACAAACTCGTCACCTGTACAAATAACCTTGTCTAAATAACTGTTCTACTGTTCAGTCTAACCTTGTCTAAATAACTGGTCTACTGTTCAGTCTAACCTTGTCTAAATAGCTGGTCTACTGTTCAGTCTAACCTTGTCTAAATAGCTGGTCTACTGTTCAGTCTAACCTTGTCTAAATAGCTGGTCTACTGTTCAGTCTAATCTTGTCTAAATAGCTGGTCTACTCTTCAGTCTAACCTTGTCTAAATAGCTGGTCTACTGTTCAGTCTAACCTTGTCTAAATAGCTGGTCTACTGTTCAGTTCTAACCTTGTCTAAATAGCTGGTCTACTTTCAGTCTAACCTTGTCTAAATAGCTGGTCTACTGTTCAGTCTAACCTTGTCTAAATAGCTGTCTACTGTTCAGTTCTAACCTTGTCTAAATAGCTGGTCTACTGTTCAGTCTAACCTTGTCTAAATAGCTGGTCTACTGTTCAGTCTAACCTTGTCTAAATAGCTGGTCTACTGTTCAGTCTAACCTTGTCTAAATAGCTGGTCTACTGTTCAGTCTAACCTTGTCTAAATAGCTGGTCTACTGTTCAGTCTAACCTGTCTAAATAACTGTCTACTGTTCAGTCTAACCTTGTCTAAATAACTGGTCTACTGTTCATCAAACCTTGTCTAAATAGCTGTCTACTCTTCAGTCTAACCTTGTCTAAATAACTGGTCTACTGTTCAGTTTAACCTTGTCTAAATAACTGGTCTACTGCTCAGTCAAACCTTGTCTAAATAACTGGTCTACTGTTCAGTCTAACCTTGTCTAAATAACTGGTCTACTGCTCAGTCAAACCTTGTCTAAATAGCTGGTCTACTGTTCAGTCTAACCTTGTCTAAATAGCTGGTCTACTGTTCAGTCTAACCTTGTCTAAATAGCTGGTCTACTGTTCAGTCTAACCTTGTCTAAATAACTGGTCTACTGTTCAGTCTAACCTTGTCTAAATAACTGGTCTACTGTTCAGTCTAACCTTGTCTAAATAGCTGGTCTACTGTTCAGTCTAACCTTGTCTAAATAACTGGTCTACTGTTCAGTCAAACCTTGTCTAAATAGCTGGTCTACTGTTCAGTCTAACCTTGTCTAAATAACTGGTCTACTGTTCAGTCAAACCTTGTCTAAATAACTGGTCTACTGTTCAGTCAAACCTTGTCTAAATAACTGGTCTACTGTTCAGTCAAACCTTGTCTAAATAGCTGGTCTACTGTTCAGTCTAACCTTGTCTAAATAAAATTTTCAATTACTGGTTCAAAAAGACGAGCAAACACTACGACGTATATTAGAAAACGTTACGGTCCTGGATCCTTAAAGAAGGTCCCAGGACCGAAACGTTTTCCAATAAATAAGACCTAGTGTTCGTACATTAAGGTTCGTACATTAATTTTCCACATACAAATTTCAATAATTCCAAATACCGTTTGTATATTTTTATCATAAACAGCCTAATAATTTGAATAAATGGTTTAGAAAACCGATAAATAAATTAACAAGACCCTTGTGCAACAGTTGGGTATCTTTATTCCGGAATAAAGATAACCAAGTGTCTTATTTATCACTTATTTATCAGTGTCTTATTTATCAGTATCTTATTTATCAGTGTCTTATTTATCAGTGTCTTATTTATCAGTGTCTTATTTATCAGTATCTTATTTATCAGTGTCTTATTTATCAGTGTCTTATTTATCAGTGTCTTATTTATCAGTGTCTTATTTATCAGTGTCTTATTTATCAGTGTCTTATTTATCAGTGTCTTATTTATCAGTGTCTTATTTATCAGTGTCTTATTTATCAGTATCTTATTTATCAGTATCTTATTTATCAGTGTCTTATTTATCAGTGTCTTATTTATCAGTGTTTATTTATCAGTGTCTTATTTATCAGTGTCTTATTTATCAGTGTTTTTTATTTATCAGTGTCTTATTTATCAGTGTCTTATTTATCATGTCTTATTTATCAGTGTCTTATTTATCAGTATCTTATTTATCAGTGTCTTATTTATCAGTATCTTATTTATCAGTATCTTATTTATCAGTGTCTTATTTATCAGTGTCTTATTTATCAAGTGTCTTATTTATCAGTATCTTATTTATCAGTGTCTTATTTATCAGTGTCTTATTTATCAGTGTTTTATTTATCAGTGTCTTATTTATCAGTGTCTTATTTATCAGTGTTTATTTATCAGTGTCTTATTTATCAGTGTCTTATTTATCAGTGTCTTATTTATCAGTGTCTTATTATCAGTGTCTTATTTATCAGTGTCTTATTTATCAGTGTCTTATTTATCAGTGTCTTATTTATCAGTATCTTATTTATCAGTGTCTTATTTATCAGTATCTTATTTATCAGTATCTTATTTATCAGTGTCTTATTTATCAGTATCTTATTTATCAGTATCTTATTTATCAGTGTCTTATTTATCAGTGTCTTATTTATCAGTGTCTTATTTATCAGCCCCGTAATTGTTAAGATCACATGTCGTTTAGAGACCATCAGAGCCCTATTAGCGTTCTTTAATTTCATACGTTATTCCCCATGTTTATTTACATCTCTGGACTAGGTATCCAGACCCATTACAAAACACACCATTACAAAACACACCATTACAAAACACACCATTACAAAACACACCATTACAAAACACACCATTACAAAACACACCACTACAAAACATACCATTACAAAACACACCATTACAAAACACACCATTACAAAACACATCATTAAAAAACACACCATTACAAAACACACAATTACAAAACACATCATTAAAAAACACACCATTAAAAAACACACCAATACAAAACACACCATTAAAAGCACACCATTACAAAACACACCATTACAAAACACACCATTACAAAACACACCATTACAAAACACACCATTACAAAACACACCATTAAAATCGTTCTTTCGTGAAAATCTTAACGTTCAGAGGAGCCTTTATAAGTCTTACACTACCATACGTCAGTTGTCCTATTTATTTCATTATTGCCGGTGAATTATACGTAAATATACGCAAATTTTAGTTAAGATTTGGTTTTGAGACTGTAAAAATAATGGATTTTTAGTTAATATGTTTAAATTTTAGTGGTAAGCAAAAAATATTCCGAAAAATCATAAATTATCTTCAGTTTCGATTAAAAGTGTGATAATCTACATTTTTTCAACAAGTCGGCCGTCTCCCACCGAGGCAGGGTGACCCAAAAAAGAAAGAAAATCCCCTAAAAGAAAATACTTTCATCATCATTCAACACTTTCACCACACTCACACATAATCACTGTTTTTGCAGAGGTGCTCAGAACACAACAGTTTAGAAGCATATACGTATAAAGATACACAACATATCCCTCCAAACTGCTAATCTACATATTTTAGCTAAAAATTGAAATATATTCCTAACCTAATGTAGAACAGCAAAGCAAAAAATTGTAGATGTTTACAAGTATTAATAAACGAATTGCAATGTGTGCGAAAATGGTCAATCTGTTTGGAAGATAAACTGGAGCAAAATTCCATTTTACCCAAGCCAGTACAACTGCTGGCATAAAGGTTGTGAAATTCCTTTTTACTGATTTATTGTATATTAGATATTATTGAGCAATACACATGTCTGATTGAATAGTTTGCCACAGAGGAGATTCATGCTCCTCACTGGAAGTGATATAAAAGCGCATGAATAGAGGAGCACTGCAAAAGGTCTACTGGACTACATCAACCATTCACATTCACATGACTTACGATATCGTCGTAATACGATTGCAAACAAACCACGTTCGTGGTTCTCAGTCACATATTTGTCTAATTTATTTTTAAAGCTATCCAAGCTTTTAGTTTTCAGGACTGTCAGATTGTTCGATTCGTCTACAACCCTAATACCGAACCTACATTTTCCTACGTCCTTCCTAAATCTGAATATTTTCAACTTGAATCCAATATTCTGAGTTCTCTTTGGGGTTAGATATTCTTAGCGTTCTATTTATACCTTCTTTATTTGTGCAAAAATGGTATACAATACCGACAAGATGAAAGTTAAGATGCATGTGCGACATCTTTATGGTAGACGCTTCACCATCCAGTGGCTTTATCAGTACAGATTCTCGGACATAACTTCAAAAGATGAGGTAATCAGTCCCTCAGCATTGGAGGCTGAGGGACTGATTTCCTTATCTTTTGTATATAGTTCTACAGTCCTTCAACTGTACTGATAAAGCCACTGGATGGCGAAACGTCTACAATAAAGATACCCAGAAGTTGCACACAAGTCTTAACTTTCACCTTTATTTAACCCTGTCTTCCACTTGTATACTTCAGTAATATCAATAATGTCTAATAGGTTTTAACGTCACTAACTTTACTGATCCATTTTCAGATTTGGATTCTTATTAATCACATTTACATATTCGTTTTGAAAATCGTCACTTTCACTCTCCTCTGTAAATATAATTTTCTCATTTAACTTTTAATTTTTTTTGCTTGAATGTGAAGCGGTTTTCTACTTGCATCAATCTTATAAATCGGGAAAATGATGGTAAAGAAACAGTGGAATATACTGACAGTGAAGAGGGAATAGTGTTGGGAGAGGATCAGAGTGATAGAGGGAAGAGTAGAAACCATACCACTGATGGGGTTAGAACCCGCTATTAGAGAGTCACAAAACTCCAGATCGACTCTCTGATCGTGGGTTCTAACCCCACCCGTGGTATGGCTTGTTTGAAATCGTGTCATTACGATTTCCTGAGTCAGGGAAGAGTAGGGTGTATATGCGAAATTATTACTGACAAAATGGAAAGGTTGGACTGAAGTGGTGAAAATTCTGAGGATTAGAGTAAAGAAGTGTTGTGAGAGGTGAGAAATGTTAGTAGACGAGCGTAGTATCCACAGATGAGAGGTGAGACCAGTTAGTGGACGAGCGTAGTATCCACAGGTATGAGAGTTGAGACCAGTTAGTGGATGAGCGTAGTATCCACAGGTATGAGATGTGAGACCAGTTAGTGGACAAGCGTAGTATTCACATGTATGAGAGGTGAGACCAGTTAGTGGATGAGCGTAGTATCCACAGGTATGAGAAGTGAGACCAGTTACTGGATGAGCGTAGTATCCACAGGTATGATAGGCGAGACCAGTTAGTGGATGAGCGTAGTATTCACAGGTATGAGAGTTGAGACCAGTTAGTGGACGAGCGTAGTATCCACAAGTATGAGAGTTGAGACCAGTTAGTGGACGAGCGTAGTATCCACAGGTATGAGAGTTGAGACCAGTTAGTGGATGAGCGTAGTATCCACAGGTATGAGATGTGAGACCAGTTAGTGGACAAGCGTAGTATCCACAGGTATGAGAGGTGAGACCAGTTAGTGGATGAGCGTAGTATCCACAGGTATGAGAAGTGAGACCAGTTACTGGATGAGCGTAGTATCCACAGGTATGATAGGCGAGACCAGTTAGTGGATGAGCGTAGTATTCACAGGTATGAGAGTTGAGACCAGTTAGTGGACGAGCGTAGTATCCACAAGTATGAGAGGTGAGACCAGTTAGCGGACGAGCGTAGTATCCACAGGTATGAGAGTTGAGACCAGTTAGTGGACGAGCGTAGTATCCACAGGTATGAGAGTTGAGACCAGTTAGTGGACGAGCGTAGTATCCACAGGTATGAGAGTTGAGACCAGTTAGTGGATGAGCGTAGTATCCACAGGTATGAGAGTTGAGACCAGTTAGTGGATGAGCGTAGTATCGACAGGTATGAGAGTTGAGACCAGTTTGTGGCCGAGCTCTCCAGGAGTTTTGTTAATTTACAAAATGATTTACTTATTTTATCTCGTCTGGTGAGTGAGTATCGAGTTGAGTAAATTTTGAATAACACTCAACTAATTCAGTCTCGTTCTGAGATGAATCAATTAACAACACTCAGCTTGACTATCGTCCGGAATTGTTTTTCCCTCCCAGGACGCCGCCGCCAGGGTAATTGTTACTGGCATGGAAAAAAAAATACTTGCAACCAGGGAGCCAATCAGCGAGGAGCAACGCCCTGCAGGTTAATTGGAAAGGTAATACGAGAGGAAAGCGTAAAGAAACCTACCACCAACCTGTCTACCAGTCTTCGAAAGAAGAGGAAACTGTGTGGCAACAAACTGGGTCAGAGGCAACCACACACTCCAACTCCACCACTGTTAATATTTCACTAGATACACAGGTGTAAATTATGTCTAGTGAATCAACACAGAATGAAATTGAAGATAAATCTTTCTCACTGGGTAATAAACTGCTTCCAATCATATATGTTCAGTGTTATTCACGTGAGAGGTTTTCTCGCGGTATTTCAACGTAATTGACCAGCGTAAATATTGCAGTGTTTCACAGATCCAGGTATCGTTTACACTCCATTGATATCACGTAATATCTTCCTGGTTCTCACCTGATTCTGCTCTTTTTCGTAAGCTTAACTATATATATATATATATATATATATATATATATATATATATATATATATATATATATATATATATATATATATATATATTATATATATATATATAATATATATAAATATGTACGTTAATGAAATTGGTTAGTAATCTTATTTAATTATGTACAATTAATTATTAAGAGTCGAACGAGTACGAAAAAATCATGGTACAATGGAATAAAGTGTAATAGGAAAAGTAATACGGTAATATATGTTAAAGATAGCCAGTAAATTAAAGTTTCCCAAAAGAAATAATTATAGGTTGTAATTAAAATGATTGCAGTGAATATAACAGTAGTTAGTGAAAGTAATTTTTGAGAATTAAACAAAATTGCTTGATTTGGAGAACTATTTATACATACAGAATTTGTTTTTAGCTCTAACTAGAATTTATTTAACATGTCAAATTTTTGTATTAACTCATCTGAAGAAGTACACACGAAAACGAGGAATATAAATAAGGCATTTGTTTTTACTTTGAAGCCTATGTGATATGCTCCAGTTTTCTAGTAATTTCCCAGGTCAGCATCAGCATTATTTCTTAGTGTTCTAAAGATGTGGAAAGAAAATCAGTATACATGAACGGCATTTATAATAACAAGGTTTAGTAACTTGAATGAGGGTATGATGTGTTGCCTGTGGTTTATGACAGTTACCTTGTGTTAAGTGTTGACTGGTTTAAGGTTTGTAGAGGTTCATCCCAGACACAAATACCATATATAAGGTCCGGGTAAATAAAGGTAATGTGTTGGTGTAGAAAGAATATATAGTTACAAAACAGAGACTGGAATAATACATACATATAGCCTGTACTTAGGAGGGGGAAAATTTATGACGTTTCGGTCCGACTTGTGTACTTGTCTATAGCCCAAGTCGAACTGAAACGTCGTCATAAATTTTCTCTCTTCCCTGTGTAAAGTCTTAATGTGATTCGGGAACATAAATTTTAGAGGGCATCCTTACAGCAGTTTACACATTTTTTTTCATGTATAGATATGTATAGAACTCCAGATGCACTTCAAACCCTTTCCCAGCCGGACCAACTCTAGGCCAGTCCTCCATCTCCCCAGCACCATCACTAACACTGACCCCTCCACCCCTCACCTTTATTCCTACACCCTCCCCATTTTTGTTCCCTTCCTTACCCTTAACCCTATTCCTGATCCTTTCCCCAGTAGGGAGACCCACACCAACCTTAGTCCATCCTCCCCCACTCCTGTTGGACGAGCATTACGAAGAGGGAGCAGACATAAACCAGTGTATGGCAATGGAAAGTAGTGTTAGTGAGTGGTACATTAATGCAGATGGTTTATCTAATAAGAACGATGAGCTGAAAGAAATAATTGCAAAGGTCACACTCGAAATAATAGCTATCACAGAGATGAAATTAACAGAAATGATATCAGGTACAATATTTCCATCAGGATACCAAGTGTTAAGGAAAGACAGAAGAAACAAGGTAGGAGAAGCAGTGGCACTATAAATTAAAAATCAATGGAATTTAGGAGAGGTGAGAGGAATAAACAGACTAGTGAAAAACAATTTCAAAGTGTGCTCAGGTAAGACTGGTGGAAATAGAAGAGTAATTACTCAGGAGATTTGATAAGGTAAATAGTGTAAGATTGTTTGAGAGGCGTGAAACTGGAACTCGGGGACACCATTGGAAGCTAAAATCACAGATGAGCTATTGGGAGGTTGGGAAGCATTTCTTTAGTCTCAGAGCAGTCAGGAAGTGAAATGATCTTTGTGAGGAATGTGGTGAAGGCAGGGCCTATACATAGTTTTAAGAGTATGACAGGACCCACAAGGCAAATTTAATAGTAGGGCCATGATTGGAGAATCAACTCCTGCAACCACTAATAGGTGAGTACAAGTAGGAGAGTACACACACACACACACACACACACACACACACACACACACACACACACACACACACACACACATCATCACAGTGTGTTGCCGACACCACCAGTAACATCCTAGTGAGGGCGAGATTTACAGCTGAACATGACTTACACTAAATGTAATTATTTCCGGAGAGGCCTTAGCCTATCCTGAAGACTGCAGCTTCAAGCCGTCTCATTCTTAGCTGAAATAATCTCTAATGTGCAATCCATAGTGCCAGATCTTCTTTTTCACCGGGGGGGGGGGGAGGGGTCGAGAGTAGTGGGTGGAACAAAGACAGCTGCTGGAGGCAGACGAAACAAAGACAGCTTCACGGGAAGAAGACGCAACAAAGACAACGACACAGAACATAAACACGTTACAGCTTTCCCTCGCAGGCTCTTGGAAGGTTTAAGAACCACTCTTGTGCCTCTGGGCTTATTCTGAGGCCGAGTGAGAGACAATAGCGAGTGGCAGGGGGAGGGCGAGATTACGGAAGGTGCCTCATTTCTGAGAGAGGATTATCTTGCGTTAATGTGCCAGAGGAGCTATTGGAGTATCCCATTAACACATGATTGACCTGTTCTCTGGCGCTCTCACACACCCGTGCAGAGATCAGTCCACCTCACTTCTGCTCTAGTTAACTCCAAATGACAACAGTAAAATATTATCTACACTAATTCTGTTGGCAATACAAGCAATAAAATTAACAAGCAAATATTATATCATCCGTATAATAATATTAGTAATGTTGACGATTTTAGGAGTAAGAAGTAAGGAAGAGGCAGAGGGGAAGAGCGCATGAGACACAGGGTAAAATTGAAGGAGGGAAAGCAGTTAGAACAGTAAGAACTAAGACTGAGACTGTAATGTAAAAAGCATGGAAGGCAACTGGTTCTAGAGTGGTTGATAAATCAGTTCAGTATGTGGAAGAAAGTAGGAAATGTACGTACACAGTTGTAGAAGGCATACATAGTTCCTCTCTTCTAGTGCGTGGCTAGCATTGTGGGGTAGTAGTAGTGGTGTGTGTGTGGGGGTACTCACCTATTTGTACTCACCTATTTGTGGTTGCAGGGGTCGAGTCATAGCTCTGGCCCCGCCTCTTCGCTGATTGCTACTAGGTCCTCTCTCTCCCTGCCCCATGAGCTATATCATACCTTGCCTTAAAACTACGTATGGTTCCCGCCTCCACTACGTCACTTTCTAGGCTATTCCACGGCCTGACTACTCTGTGACTGAAGAAATACTTCCTAACATCCCTTTGATTCATCTGAGTCTTCAACTTCCAATTGTGACCTCTTGTGTCTGTGTCCCATCTCTGGAACATCCCGTCTTTGTCCACCTTGTCTATTCCGCGCAGTATTTTATATGTCGTTATCATGTCACCCCTGACCCTCCTGTCCTCCAGCGTCGTCAGGCCGATTTCCCTCAACCTTTCTTCGTAGGACAATCCCCTTAGCTCTGGGACTAGTCTTGTTGCAAACCTTTGCACTTTCTCTAATTTCTTGACGTGCTTGACTAGGTGTGGACTCCAAACTGGTGCTGCATACTCCAGTAAATGGTATACAGAGTCTTGAACGAATCCTTACTGAGGTATCGGAACGCTATCCGTAGGTTTGCCAGGCGCCCGTATGCTGCAGCAGTTATCTGACTGATGTGCGCCTCAGGAGATATGCTCGGTGTTATACTCACCCCCAGATCTTTTTCCTTGAGTGAGGTTTGCAATCTTTGGCCATCTAAACTATATTGTGTCTGCGGTCTTCTTTACCCTTCTCCAATCTTCATGACTTTGCATTTGACAGGGTTAAACTCAAGGAGCCAGTTGCTGGACCAGGCTTGTAGCCTGTCCAGGTCTCTTTGTAGTCCTGCCTGATCCTCATCCGATTTGATTCTTCTCATTAACTTCACATCATCTGCAAACAAGGACACTTCTGAGTCTATCCCTTCCGTTATGTCATTCACATATACCAAGAACAGAACAGGTCCTAGGGCTGACCCATGTGGAACCCCGCTTGTCACAGGCGCCCACTCTGACACCTCGTCACGTACCATGACTCGTTGTTGCCTCCCTGTCAGGTATTCTCTGATCCATTGCAGTGCTTTTCCTGTTATGTGTGCCTGATCCTCTAGCTTTTGCAGTAACCTCTTGTGAGGAACTGTGTCGAAGGTCTTCCTGCAGTCCAAAAAAAAAAAAAAATGCAGTCGATCCACCCCTCTCTCTCTTGTCTTACTTCTGTCACCTTGTCATAAAACTCCAGTAGGTTTGTGACACAGGATTTTCCTTCCCTGAAACCGTGCTGGTTGTCAATTATACACTTGTTTCTTTCCAGGTGCTCCACCACTCTCCTCCTGATGATCTTCTCCATGACTTTGCATACTATACACGTTAGTGATACAGGTCTGTAGTTTAGTGCCTCATGTCTGTCTCCCTTTTTAAAAATTGTGTGTGTGTGTGTGTGTGTGTGTGCGTGTGTGTGTGTGTGTGTGTGTGTGTGTGTGTGTGTGTGTGTGTGTACTCACCTAATTGTAGTTGCAGGGGTCGAGACTCAGCTCCTGGCCCCGCCTCTTCACTGAACTCGATTAGGTCCTCTCTCTCCCTGCTCCATGAGCTTTATCATACCTCGTCTTAAAGCTATGTATGGTACCTGCCTCCACTACATTGCTCGCCAGACTGTTCCACTTCCTGACCACTCTGTAACTGAAGAACTGCTTCCTAATATCCCTGTGACTCATCTGAGTCTGCAGCTTCCAAGAGTGACCCCTTGTTTCTGTGCCTCCTCTCTGGAACATCTTGTCTCTGTCCACCTTGTCTATTCCACGCAGTATTTTGTATGTCGTTATCATGTCTCCCCTATCTCTCCTGTCCTCCAGTGTCGTCAGGCCGATTTCCCTCAACCTTTCTTCGTAAGACATTCCCCTTAGTTCTGGAACTAACCTTGTCGCAAACCTTTGCACTTTCTCTAATTTCTTAACGTGCTTGACCCGGTGCGGGTTCCAAACTGGTGCTGCATACTCCAGTATGGGCCTGACGTACACGGTGTACAGTACAGTGTGTGTGTGTGGGGTGTGTGTGTGTGTGTGTGTGTGTGTGTTGTGTGTGTGTGTGTGTGTGTGTGTGTGTGTGTGTGTGTGTGTGTGCGTGTGTGTATGTGTGTGTGTGAGTGTGTACTCACCTAGTTGAGGTTGCAGGGGTCGAGTCCAAGCTCCTGGCTCCGAGTGTGTGTGTGTGTGTGTGTACGTGTGTGTGTGTACTGACCTATATGTCCAAACCTGTATGTGTGTACGTGTATGTGTATGTGTGTGTGTATTCACCTATGTGTAGTTGCAAGGGTCGATTCAGAGCTCCTGGCCGCACCTCATCACTGGACGCTACTAGGTCGACTCTTTCCCTGCTCTATAAGTTTATCGTATCTCTTCTTAAAGTAGTGTATGGTTCCAGCTTTAACTGCTGTGTGTGTGTGTGTGTGTGTGTGTGTGTGTGTGCTTTGAATAGGACTGAAGAAACTGTTCTCCTTTTTACACCACCTTCACACACAACACACACACACACACAACAAAACACACACACACACCCCCCACAAAACACAGTAGTTAAAGTGGTCCATACACATTTAAAAAAGTTTCGAAAAACTTATAGAGCAGGGAAAGAGTCGCCCGAGTAGCGCCCGTGATGGGGGGGGGCCCAGACCTGAATGCCCCCTGAAAACTACAAAAGGGTTGAATACACACACACATACACATACACGTACACACAAAAGGGCCAAAGAGGGTACCTCTAACAGTCCCCAGCACTTAGCGTTCCACCTGTGGTCCTGGATTTTGTCACGCTCTTGTGCATCAGGGAGTCAGTAAACATTTCTACAAGAGGTGAAAAGGTTTCCCGAGTCTGTGATTAGGTAAAAAATTTATAATTTTCTAAAATTTAGTGGGGCAGTGAACACGGGTCAACGCGCTAAAGGAAAAAAACAGTAAAGGGACCAGGAATAACTGAGGGAGGATGAGGGGGAGTTTCCAAGAAACGCCGAGGGGTAGGAGAACTCAACACGAATTTAAAGAAGTATTTACAGTGGAAAACCCGGGAGGATCAGGGAAAACAGAAAAGGGAGGTAACCAACAAGTGCTGGAGAGGTACACATAACCCCGAGGAGGGGAAAACCGTTGTAACTTGATACCTCAAAAGGGGTTGGACCAACACTCTCCGGGGGCCTAAGGGAGCAAGATGCTGTTGTGCCACTAACGAAAACTCACACATCCATTGAAACTGGGCAACCCCTGAGGTATTGAAGATGGCAAATGTAGTCCCAATTTATTAAAAAAGGAGACAGACACTAGGTAATTAAACTACAGAATGTGTCACTAACGTGTATAGTACAGCAGAGTTCATGGAGAAGATCATCAGGATGGAAGAGTGGTAGGAGCATCTGGAAAGAAACAAGTGTATAATAGACAAACCAGCACGGTTCATGGAAGAAAATCCTGTGTCACAAACTACTGGAGTTATTTACAAGAACATAAGAACATTAAGAAAGGAGGAACATTGCCAGCAGCCTGTTGGCCCCATACTAGCAGGACCGTTTACAATTCTCCCACAACAGAATCATTTGCCCAACCCAATTTTCAATGCTACCCAAGAAATAAGCTCTGATAACTCTATCCACTCATATGCAAGTCCCACTCAAATCCAACCCCTCTCATTTATGTATTTATCCAACCTAAATTTGAAACTACCCAAAGTCCTAGCCTCTATAACCCAACTAGGTAGACTGTTCCACTCATCAGACCCTATTTCCAACAATACTTCCTATGTCCTTTCTAAATCTGAATCTGAACTTGTCTAATTTAAATCCATTACTGCGGGTTCTCTCTTATGACAAGGTAACAGAAGTACGACAGGAGAGAGAGGGGTGGACAGACTGCATTTTCTTGGACTGCAAGAAGGCCTTCGATACAGTTCCTCACAAGCGGTTATTGCAAAAGCTAGAGGATCAGGCACACATAACGGGAAAGGCACTGCAATCTATCGGAGAATACCTGACAGGTAGGCAACAACGAGTCATGGTACATGACGAGATGTTAGAGTTGGCGCCTGTGACAAGCAGAGTTCCACAGGGGTCAGTCCTAGGACCTGTGCTGTTTTTGGTGTATGTGAACGACATAACGGAAGGGATAGACTCAGAAGTGTCCTTGTTTGCAGATGTGAAATTAATGAGGAGAATCAAATCCGTCGAGGTTCAGGCAGGACTACAAAGAGACCTGGACAGGCTACAAGCCATGGTCCAGCAAACTGGCTCCTTGAATTTAACTCTGCCAAATGCAAAGCCATAAAGAATCGGGAAGGGTAAAGAAGACCGCAGATTCGTATAGTCTAGGTGGCCAAAGACTGGCGAACCCTCACACACTGAAAAAACTTGGGGTGAGTGTAATATCGAGCACATCATCCTGGGCGCACATCAAACAGAAACTGCGCTGCTGCAGCATACGGGGTCTGCAAACCTAAGGATAGCGTTCCATCTTCATAAGAATCGATCCAGACTCTGATACACCATTTACGTCAGGCTCATACAGGAGTAATGCAGCACCAATTGGAAACCACACCTGGTCAAGCCACGCAAGAAATTAGAGAAAGTGCAAAGTTTGCAACAAGACTATCCCAGAGTACTACGGGGATTATCCTACGAAGAAAGTTAAGGGAAATTGGCCAGACGACACTGGAGGACAGGAGGGTTCGGAAGACATGATAACGCCATATTAAGTACTGCGCGGAATAATAAGGTGGACAAAGACAGGATGTTCCAGAATGGACACAGAAACAAGGGTCACAAATCTGGAAGTTGAAGATTCAGCTGAGTCAAAGGGATGTTAGAAGTATTATCATCAGTCCAGAGTTGTCAGGAGGTGAATAGCCTAGAAAGTGAGGTAGTTGCAGACGGAACCATACAATAGTTTTAAGAAGAGGTTGTAAAGCTAGGGTCAGGAAGAGAGAGAGGACCAGTAAAGCATATCATGTTGAGAACCACAAATCGAGTACAAATAGTTGAGTACACACAAATAAACACACACCACACACACACACATATATATATATAAAAATACACACACACACACACACACACACACACATCACACACACACACCACAACACAGTGGAGACAGTGTAGTGGGTCACATGAGCGCCAGGCTCCGCGAGGATCTAGTGCTTTAGGCGTGTTTTAGCATCTAGAAGCAACCATGTTAGTGACAACGTCAGTGAACACCCGACAAGTGATAACCAATGTATTAGGAAAAATAAATAATGTAAAGGCGAGAGAAAGCCTGAAACTTATACAACAAATTTCAAAGTGCCAGTTTCGTTGAAGGCCTAGTGGCACCTGTTGCCACATTTGTTACACATATACAAAGTACAAAGCGATGACTAAAGAGAAAAGACCAAATAGACTTAAGAGAGGGTGGTAACGACAAAATGTGATTATAGCACACAGCGTGACACAAGCTAGCCAGAAAGGGATATATATATGTATACATAAATAATATAGAAGAGCAGAGGTGGTGGCAGCATAGCCTGAGGGAGTAGCGGCCGCCATAACAGGTTGGGTGTCATCACAAATAAGTAGTGTACTTACCAAAGGTGAAGTGTAATTATAAAAGTAGCAGTATACAAGTGATAATGTGGTGGTAAATGAGGACTCGAAAGGGCAGAGAAAAGTATAGAGAGCCGAAGAAGTCCAGCGGCGGAAGGGCGAGGTGTACGATCATTGGATCGTACAGCGAGCATCGTACACGAGCATCGAACATCAGGCATCAGGAAGGGACGTCCCCTCTGAGTAACGTACAAATCACTGTGTTTGTGGAGCGGGAAGTCTGAGGTAGAGCCGGCCCTGCGACCTTGTAGCTCGCTACTAAACCCTGCTCCAGAGCGATTATCACACACAGACCTAGCAGTAGTAGGAAGGATAAAATTGTAGGAGCAAGGACTAATGGGACTAACAGCCCTGACAACAGATTCCGAGAGATAATGTTTTTGACAACCAAGACGAAACAATTCTGAGAAGCAAGTATTGGGTACACAAGAGTAAAAAG
Source organism: Cherax quadricarinatus (assembly GCF_026875155.1). Lineage (NCBI taxonomy): Eukaryota > Metazoa > Arthropoda > Malacostraca > Decapoda > Parastacidae > Cherax > Cherax quadricarinatus. Next base: position 15,513,915 of record NC_069474.1, on the reverse strand, counting down.
GTAGGGCATTAACTGTGTGAAAGAGTGACTTGTTAACACACGCTAGTATTATAATTATAGAACTACTCACAGTGTTAATGTATCTCATTAGTATTACGGGTACACAAAAGTGAGTTGTATTTCTGGGACATATAAACAACTATACGTGCTCACACACACGAACGCGCGCACTACACATACACACTGGGGGCCGGGAGCTGGTCTCAGACCCTGAAAATCCACAACTAGTGAGTACACACAGGCGATTCCTTGGAATTTGACCGCCTCACCCACAGACCCCCCACAGACCCTCACTCCCTACCTTTCCCCCCTCGCGTTTCTCTCTCTCACAACAACCTTTTTCCCTCCACCTACGCCATCACATCACACCATCTCACTCTCCTCTCTCTCCTTCACTCTCTCTCTCTCTCCTTCTCTCTCTTCTCTCACTCTCTCTCTCTCTCTCCTCTCTCTCTCTCTCTCGATCCTCTCTCTCTACTCACTCTCTCTCTCGCACTCTCTCTCTCGTCCTCCCTCTCTCTCTCCCTCTCTCCTCCCTCTCCCCTCCTCCCTCTCTCTCCCTCCCCTTCTCTCCCTCTTTATTTTTTTTCTCTCCCCTCTCCACCCTCTCTCTCCCCTCTCTCTCCCTCTCTCTCCCTCTCTCTCCTCCTCTCCTAGCTCTCCCTCTCTCTCCCTCTCTCCCGCTCCTCTCCCCCTCTCTCCCTCTCTCCCTCTCTCCCTCTCTCTTCTCTCTCTCTCTCGCTCCCTCTACTCTCTCTCGCTCCGCCTCTCTCTCATCTCTCACCTCTCTCTTCTCCTTCTCTCTCACTCATCTTCTCTCTCTCTCTCTCTCACTCTCTCTCTCTCCTCTCTCTCCCTCTCTCCTCTCCCCTCTCTCCATCCCTCTCTCTCTCTCCCTCTCTCATCTCTCCCTTCTCTCTCCCTCTCTCCCTCTCTCCTCTCCCGTCTCTCTCTCTCCCTCTCTCCTCTCTCCCTCCCTCTCCTCTCTCCCTCTCTCCTTCTCCCTCTCTCTCCCTCCCTCTCTCCTCTCTCTCCCTCTCTCTCTCCCTCCTCTCTCTCCCCTCTCTCTCCCTCCCTCTCTCCCTCTCTCCTCCTCCCTCTTCCTCTCTCTCTCTCCCACTCTCCCTCTCTCTCTCCCTCCTCTCTCATTCTCCCTCTCTCTCTCCTCTCTCTCCTCCCTCGTCCCTCTCCCTCCCTCTCCTCTCCCTCTCTCTCCTCTCTCTCTCCCTCTCTCTCCATCTCTCTCTCCCTCTCTCCCTCCCTCTTCTCTCCTCACCCCTCTCCCTCTACCTCTCTCCCCTCTCTCTCTCCCTCTTCTCTCTCCCTCTCTCTCTCCCTCTCTCTCCTCTCTCCTCTCTCTCCCTCTCTCACTCTCTCCGTCGTCTCTCTCCCTCTCGTCTCTCCCTCTCTCTCCTCTCTCCCTCTCTCCCTCTCTCTCTCACTCTCTCCTCTCTCCTCGTCACCTCTCTCTCTCCCTCTCTCTCTCCCTCTATCTCTCCTCCCTCTCTCACTCCTCACTCTCCTCACTCCCATAACCCAATCTCTCACCCACCTCTCTCTATGGCCTCCTCTCTCCATCTCTCCATTTCTCCTCTCTCATATGCCTTTTTCCCCTCGCCCTCCTTTCTCCCTCTCTCTTTCTCTCCCTCTCCCTCTCTCTACTACCCTTTCTCTTCACCCCCCCACATTTCTCTCTCTCCCCCCTTGGTCTTATCCCTCACGCCCCATACTCTCTCCTCTCTCTCCCTCTCTCTAACCCTTTCTCTCGTCCTCTCCTTCCCGCCTCTGTCTACCCTTTCCCTCTCCTCTCCTCCCTCTGTCTACCCTTTCCTCTCTCCCCCCCACACCCCCTCCCTCCTCTAGCCTTCTGTCTCGGTAAAAAAAAAAAAAAAAAAAAAAAAAAAAAAAAAAAAAAAAAAAATATGAGGGCCTTAGAGGACGGAAAACCAGAGATCTGGTAGAAGACGAACCAGGAGGAAAGACTGGAGTTTAGAGCTCCAAATAAGGGAGGAAGAGTGGGGAAGGAAATAGTAGAGCTTTTTGGTAAAAAAGAAAATGGAGGAGTGGATAGCTGAAGAGTGCAGGAAGTGGGAAGTACACGTGTTCTTAGCAGCAGAAGCTAGGATACAGTGCTTAGAATGAGAAACTGCAAAGCCGAAACAATTGGGGTGAGAGACAAATGACAATTCAGAGTGACATTCAGGAAATTCAAAGTCAGAGCAGAAGTCAGGCGCAGACAATAGGGAGGTAAGCAACAACGGAGACAGCCGTTACACGAGGCCCTATCAGAACCTACGTGGGGCAGGGAAAAGACGATGACACACTGAGATCAAACGACAAGGTCTGAAGACAATGAAGGAAAATTCAAAGTCAAGGCGCAGACAAGGGATGGTAAGCAACAACGGAGACATGCCGACACGGAAGGGCCGCTATCAGACCCACGTGGGGCAGGGAAAAGACGATGAGCACACTAGATCCAAGCGACAGGTCCCGAAGATCAATGAAAGGTTTGTTATATGCAGAATTCAACAGCCACTGCAGTAGCAAGGACAGCTGGCCCAGGAAAGACAGTTCACACTGAGAATAGAAGTTTCAGATATGACAGGACTGAAGGCAAGAACATGTCATGGAAGGAAATAAAATGCCTCAGAGGAAGCAGATGGAAGACCAGTGGGAGGAGAAAGGGCGTGGTCAGTTTTTGTGTACGGGGCTCCAAGAAGCCGAAGGGGCCAGCTTTGAAGAAATAAAACAGGAGAGAAAAAAATGATTGAAGCATCATGAAAAACAATAGGGAGGGGCAATATGACCCAGGTGACAAATTTTCAGAGAATTGGGTGGTTGCGAGTGGAAGAAACGGCCTGGTCAGAGTAAATTTCAAGTGAAAATCATCCGAACCAGGATTCTGCAAGAGAAAGAAGACTGAGGACAAAGAGGGTTACCAGAGAGTATACCTCGACCGCGACAAACACAAGAAGAAAGGAACTACACTGAAGAGAGGGTACAGAGACGCAGGAGGAACAGAAGCAATGAAAATGAGCAGGATCCAGACACAGGAGGAAGGGCAAAAAACACACCACAGAATCTCCCGCCAAAAGAACTTCCACCCCCGCGACATTCCCGATTCCCACGCAACTTGAGGCAACCTATACTCCAACCCACCACTGTTCCGCTCGCCACCACCCCCATATCACAAACCTCCCCCCAACAGCTGTCTCCTTATGGGCAGTCTGACCCCACCCACATCAACACATACCCCACCTACACCACAGCCCCATAATGGGCCCCCCACCAAGCTCTCGCTTCCTCCCCCAACCCCAATATACTTGCACGACCACCATGATAGAAAAGAAACTAAAGGTTGGTACACAAACGCTGGTGGAATAACGATCAACATAGAGTGGAATGAAAAGAATCAGTGAAAAATCCCCAGATATCATAGCAGTCACAGAAACAAAACTCGCTAGACAATAACAGACACAATCTTTCCCAGCAGGATATCAGATCCTGAAGGAAAGATAGAAGGAGTAGGGGAGGAGGGGTTACACTGCTCATAAAACACCAATGGGGATTTGAGGGAAATGGAAGGCCATGAACATGATTGGAGAATGAGACTACATTGTAGGTACAATCAGTCCGGAGAACATAATAAGTCAATTGGAGTGATGTATAACCCACCACAGAACTGCAGGAGGCCAAGAGAGGATACGAATGAAAACAACAGGGTGATGGTTGACACACTGGCTGAGGTTGCAAGAAGAGGCTCAGCTCGAGCAGAGCAAAGTTACTGGTAATGGGCGTTTCAACCACAGGGAAGATCGACTGGGAAAAACCTGGAGCCACAGGGGAGTCCCGAAACATGGAAGCCAAATATGGATGTGGTACTTGAAAACCTCACATGCATCAACATGTCAGGGACACAACCAGAAGAAGGGAGGATGAGCCAGCAAGACTGATCTTGTGTTCACCCTGAGCAGTTCAGACATCGAGGACATCACTTACGCGAGAGGCCTCCTTGGAGCTACGATCATAGTGGCTCCGAGTTTTGACTATATTAGATTACAAGTGGAGATAGGTAACAGGAACTGAAGGGGAAAGGACAGGCAAACTAGTAAAAGGGGGGACAACACAGGTATGAGAACTTCCTGCAGCGGTTCAGTGGGACAGAGAAATGGTAGGAAAATCAGTAAACGAGATGATGGAATATGTGACAACAAAGTGCAAGGAGGCAGAGGAAAGTTTTTGTTCCCAAGGGAAACAGAAGTATAAAAGGAAAGACCAAAACGAGGTCCTTGGTTTACCCGAAGGTGTAGGGAGGCCAAAAACTAGTGCAACCGGGAATGGAAAAGGTACAGGAGGCATAGGACCCAGGAAACAAGGAGATTATAGAAAGAGCCAGAAACGAGTAATCGCAAATAAGGAGGAGGCCCAGCGACAGTATGAAAACGACATAGCATCGAAAGTCAAAATCTGACCCGAAACTGCTGTAAAAGCCAAATTAGGAGAAGACAACAGTCATGGACCAGGTGATTAATTCTGAGGAAAGAAGGTGGAAGAACTCACAAGAAAAACGATCAAGAGGTATGTGAGGACTCAACACGAGATTTTAGGAATATTTACAGTAGAGACAGAATGACTCTGGGGGGACAGACCAGATGGGGACACCAACAAGGAATACACCGACAATGTTTGGACGACATACATACAGATAGGAGGACGTGAAGAAACTGCTAGGACATCGATACCTCAAAGGCAAAGGGGACGGACATCTCTCCATGGGTCCATAAGAGGTAGCAGATATGTTTGTCCGTACCCTACAACAATCTTCAACACATCCCTGGAAAAACTGGCAACTACCTGAGGTAATGGAAGACGGCCAAATGTAGTTCCCATTTTCAAAAAAGGAGACAGAAAAGAGGCACTAAACTATAGACCTGAGTCATGACGTGTATAGTAATGCAAATTAAGGAGAAGATTTACTGGAGGAGAGTGGTGGAGCACCTGGAACCGGACAGGAGTATAAATGCCACCAGCACGGATTCACGGAAGGAAAATCCTGTGTCAAAAACCTTCTGGATTTTTATGCTAAAATAACAGAAGTCAGACAAGAGAGAGAGGGGTGGGTTGAATGCATCTTCTGGACTGCAAGGAAGGCCTTTGACACAGTTCCTCACAAGAGATTAGTGCAGAAGCAAGAGCATCAGGCGCATATAACATGAAGGGCCTGCATGGATCAGAGAATACCTGACAGGGAGGCAACAACGAGTCATGGTACGTAATGATGTGTACACAGTGGGCACCTTACGAGCGGGTCCCACAGGGTCGGCCTAGACCAGTGCTAATTTTTGGTATATGTGAACGACCATGACGGAAGGTTAGACTCAGCAGTGTCCCAGTTTGGCAGATGAGTGAAGTTAATGAGGAGAATTAATCTGATGAGGACCAGGGCAGGACTCAAAGAACCTGACAGACTGGACACCTGGTCCATCAAATGGCTTCTCGAATTAATCCTGGCAAATGCAAAGTCATGAAGATAGGGGAAGGGCACAGAAACCAACAGACAGAGTATGGCTAGGTGGGGCCAAAGACTGCAAACCTCCTCAAGGAGAAAGATCTTTGGGTGAGTATAACACTGAGCATGTCTCCCGGAAGCACTCTCAATCAGATAACTGCTGCAGCATATGGGCGCCTGCCACCTGAGAACAGCATTCCGACACCTTAGTAAGGAATCATTCAAGACACTGTACACCGTGTATGTCAGGCCCATACTGGAATACGCAGCACCTGTTTGTGAACCCGCACTTGACAAACACGTCAAGAAACTAGAGAAAGTACAAAGGTTTGGCACAAGGTTAAGTTCCAGAGCTAGTGGGAATGTCTCCTATGAAGAAAGATTAAGGGAAATCGGCCTGACGACACTGGAGGACAGAGGGTCAGGGGAGACTTGATAACGACATATAAAATACTGCGTGAAAGACAAGGTTAACCAGGACGATGTTCCAGGGAGGGGACACAGAACAAGAGGCCCAATTGGAAGTTTGAAGACACCAATTGAGTCAGAGAGATAGTAGAAGATTTCTTTCAGTCATAGGAGTTGTAATGCCAGTGGAATTAGCTAGAAAAAGACGTAGTGAGGCAGGAACCCATACACAGATTTTAAGACTAGGTTTGATAAAGCCTTCATGGAGCGGGAGAGAGAGGGTCTTAGTAGCAACCGGTGAAAGAGGCGGGGCCAGGAGCTAGACTCGACCCCTGCAACCACAAATAGGTGAGTACAAATAGTGAGTAACACACACACACCCACACAAATACACACACACACACACACACACACACACACACACACACACACACACACGCACGCACGCACGCAACACACACACACACACAACACACACACACCACGCCACGAACACACACACACACACACACACACACACACACACCACACACACAAAGACCTGCTGTGACACAAACTGCACTTCTGATTCATGTTTGCAATAATTAATTCTAAAGTTGCAGAGGCAGAACTAAAACCAAGTTAACGTTACCATGTTTGAGACGCTACCAACATGCTGCCAACAGCCTGCCAATCGTGCTAGCAAACATGCTGCACAGCAATGCTGGCCATCATGCTACGAATATGCTCACTAAACATGCTGCCAACATGTTATCAACATGTTATCAACATGTTATCAACATGCTGCCAACATGCTGCCAACATGCTATCAACATACTATCAACATTCTACCAACATGTTATCAACATGCTATCAACATGCTGTTAACATGCTACCAACATGGTGCCAACATGCTACCAACATGATGCCAACATGCTGTCATGACCACATGAGTACCATGCTGCCAGCATGCTACCATGAACTAAATGAGACTACCATGATCTACTTGAGTAACTACCATGATCTACCTGAGTAGACTACCATGATCTACTTGAGTAACTACCATGATCTACCTGAGTAGACTACCATGATCTACTTGAGTAACTACCATGATCTACCTGAGTAGACTACCATGATCTACCTGAGTAGACTACCATGATCTACCTGAGTAGACTACCATGATCTACTTGAGTAACTACCATGATCTACCTGAGAAGACTATCCATGATTCCTACTTGAGTAAACTACCATGATTCTGAGTAGACTACAAGGATCTACTGATAACTCCATGATCATATACCTGAGTAGACTACAATGATCTACTACTCTGAGTAGTCTACCATGATCTACTGAGAACTCCCATGATCTACCTGTGATAACCTACCATGACTACTTGAGTAGCTACCATGATCTACCTGAGTCGACTAACATGACTGAGTAGACTACAATGATCCTACCTGAGTAGACTAACCATATCTACCTGAGTATAGACTACCATGATCTACCTGAGGTAACCACCATGATCTACTTGAGTAACTACTCATATCTACTGAGTCGACTACCATGATCTACCTGACTAGACTATACCATGATCTACCTGAGTAACTTCCATGATCTACCTGTAGCCTAACATGATTTACACTGAGTAGAACTACCAGTGATCTACCTGATAGACTACCATGATACGACCTAAGTAACTACCATGATCTACCTGAGTAACTACCATGATCTACCTGAGTAGACTACCATGATCTACCTGAGTAACTACCATGATCTACCTGAGTAAACTACCATGATCTACCTGAGTAGACTACCATGATCTACCTGAGTAGACTACCATGATCTACCTGAGTAGACTACCATGATCTACCTGAGTAACTACCATGATCTACCTGAGTAACTACCATGACAAACCTGAGTAACTAACCACTACATGATCTGAGTAGACTACCATGATCTACCTGAGTAGACTACCATGATCTACCTGAGTAACTACCATGATCTGAGTAGACTACCATGATCTACCTGAGTAACTACCATGATCACCTAGAGTAGATCAGCACCATGATCTACATGAGTAACTACCATGATCGAGTAACTACCATGCTTTACCTAGTAGACTACCAGATCTACCTGAGTAAACTACCGTGATCTTTTACTTGAGTAACTAACTACCATGATCTGAGTAGACTACCAAGACGACCTGAGTAACTATCATGATCTACCTGAGTAACTACCATGATCTACCTGAGTAACTACCATGATCTACCTGAGTAGACTACCATGATCTATTCTCCGCAGTATCTTGTATGTCGTTATCATGTCTCCCCTGACCCTTCTGTCCTCCAGTGTCGTCAGTTCAATTTCCCTTAACCTTTCCTCTTACGACATTCCCTTGAGCTCTAGGACTAGCCTTGTTGCAAACCTTTGTACTTTCTCTAACTTCTTGACGTGCTTGACCAGGTGTGGGTTCCAGACTGGTGCTGCATACTTCAGTATGGGCCTAACATACACAGTGTACAGTGTCTTGACCGATTCCTTATTAAGGTATCGGAACGCTATTCTCAGGTTTGCCAGGCGCCCGTATGCTGCAGCAGTTATTTGGTTGATGTGTGCCTCCGGTGATGTGCTCGGTGTTATGGTCACCCCAAGGTCTTTCTCCCTGAGTGAGATCTGTAGTCTTTGTCCACCTAGCCTATACTCTGTCTGCGGTCTTCTTTGCCCCTCCCCAATCTTCATGACTTTGCATTTGGCTGGATTGAATTCGAGAAGCCAGTTACTGGACCACATGTCCAGCCTGTCCAGGTCTCTTTGCAGTCCTGCCTCATCCTCGTCCGATTTAATTCTTCTCATCAACTTCACATCATCTGCGAACAGGGACACTTCAGAGTCTATTCCTTCCATCATGTCGTTCACACTATATCAAAAATAGCACTTGTCCTAGAACTGACCCCTGTGGGACCCCGCTCGTAACAGGCGCCCACTCTGATACCTCTTCACGTATCATGACTCGTTGCTGCCTCCCTGTCAGGTATTCCCTGATCCATTGCAGTGCCCTCCCTTTTACATGCGCCTGATCCTCCAGCTTCTGCACTAATCTCTTGTGGGGAACTGTGTCAAAGGCCTTCCTGCAGTCTAGGAAAACGCAATCTACCCACCCCTCTCTCTCGTGTCTTACTTCTGTTACCTTGTCATAAAACTCCAGGAGGTTTGCGATACAAGATTTGCCTTCCATGAACCCATGCTGGTTTTCATTTATAATCTTGTTCTTTTACAGGTGTTCGACCACTCTCCTCCTGATAATCTTCTCCATGACTTTGCACACAATACATGTCAGAGACACAGGTCTGTAGTTTAGCGCCTCGTTTCTGTTTCCTTTCTTAAATATGGGGACTGCATTAGCTGTCTTCCATTTCTCAGGTAGTTGCCCAGTTTCAAGGGATGTGTTGAAGATTGTGGTTAGAGGCACGCACAGCATCTCTGCTCCTTCTCTAAGGACCCATGGGGAGATGTCCGGTCCCATCGCCTTTGAGGTGTCAAGGTCACTTAGGAGCTTCTTCACCTCCTCCTCAGTTGTTCGTATGTCATCCAACACTTGTTGGTATATTCCCTCTTGATGTTCCCTTCTGTGCTGTCTTCCCACAGCCTTTCCTGTCTCTACTGTAAACACTTCCTTAAATCTCCTGTTCAGCTCCTCACATACCTCCTGATCATTTCTTGTGAGCTCTCCACCTTCTGTCCTTAATGTGTGTGTGTGTGTGTGTGTGTGTGTGTGTGTGTGTGTGTGTGTGTGTGTGTGTGTGTGTGTGTGTGTGTGTGTGTGTTTGTGTGTGTGTGTGTGTTGGGGTGTGTTTGTGTGTGTGTGTGTACGTGTGTTTGCGCGAGGGCTGGAAGGCCCAAACAAACACACAGTAAAACAACACACTATAACAGTGTTTCTGGAACACCCACTGGACGTACAATAAAATAAATCACACAGAAGAAGCACAAAAGATTTATTGTTCTAGTTAGTGTCCCCTATTTTTAATAAATTTGTAAACTGCTGCGACTTATGGACGTATTGGCACTGGTTCACTGTTTCACATCACTGTGTTACAGTGCCTAGTGGCTCTTTTACTGCTTATCACTGTTTCCTTATTTGCAGTTTCTCGCACTATATATATGTTTATCGTCGTATCACTGGTATCACTCCCTTATCACTGTCACTGGCTATCACTGTATGACGGTACCTCATGACTGTGTACTGGTTATCACTGTATGACAGTGCCTCATGACTGTGTCACTGGTTATCACTGTATGACAGTGCCTCATGACTGTCACTGGCTATTACTCTATGACGGTACCTCATGACTGTGTACTGGTTATCACTGTATGACAGTACCTCATGACTGTGTCACTGGCTATCATGTATGATAGTACCTAAAAAGACACATGAAGACCAAACCATACCACGGGCGGGATTTGAACCCGCGGTCAGAGAGTCTCAAAACTCCGGACCGTCGCGTTAGCCACTAGACCAGCTAGCCACAATAAGATACGTCCAACTAGGTATATTTCTACACCATAGGAAGGTTAGCATAGGCACCACTGTGACCACAAATGCGGGTTCAAATCCCGCCCGTGGTATGGTTTGTTTGCAATCGTGTCATTACGATTTCGTGAGACACATGAAGACATATGTACAGAACAAACTCATATACAACAAAAGCACATGAACATACTAAAACATACACACACCAACAAACACACATGAATACACGTAAACAAAACACACGAACTGTGTCAACACCCATGAACACACGTACAAAAAACACATCAACGAAAACACACAAAGACACGTAAACAAACATACGAAGTGTATGAACACATATACAAGAACAACAAAAAGAACACATATACACCAACAAACAAAGGTGAACACAAGCGCAGAAACACAGACATACACCAGGCTATTACGATTTCTAATAAAGAGTATTGTGCTTTTCAGCTGGAAAAACGTCAAAGAAGCGATATTCCAGGAATCTGTCAATAAAATCAATATGGCAATGGTGTTGTGGACATCCCTCTGGCACGTTGAATACTCTAAAGGAATATGAAGAGAGAGAGGGAGAGAGAGAGAGAGAGAGAGAGAGAGAGAGAGAGAGAGAGAGAGAGAGAGAGAGAGAGAGAGAGAGAGAGAGAGAGAGAGAGAGAGAGAGAGAGAAGCAAACAAGCGGAGAGATAGAAGACAAGTCGTGGTATTATTATGTTTGTCGGAAGAATAGGAAAAAATTTCTCCCTGGATTCTGAACCACACATATATTACCCAAACTCAGAAGACCAGAAATACAAATAGCTGGATTCAAATAGGCAATTTATACACATGCAAATAAATGAATTTCAAAGAGGCAATTATTCCTGGGAATTCAATCACCGTATTACACAACTCGCTATCATAGAAGACAGGATCTATGTCCACAAAGATAGATGGTGTTTTGATCGTCAGTAAACAGTGTGTGTATCAACTTATGTTTCTCTCTATCAGTTGAAGATGCGATGAATGATCATACAGACTTACAGGTGCTTAGTAAATGTGATTAATGAATTTCTTGCTTATTAGTGTCATTTATCCGTGGTTAAGCAGCACTAGCTTACTAATGGCATTTATCCGTGGTTAAGCAGCGCTAGCTTACTGGTGTCATTTACCCGTGGTTAAGCACCGCTGGCTTACCAATACTGAACAATAACAGTAACTGCTATTGACTTGCCGAAGATAAGTGTTCCACGAAGTATCGCACTCTTTTGCCCTGAGCGGTCGCAGATATTAAGCCCCTTTTCTCCATCGTTTAAACTAATCGTACAGAATAGGGTACATGTCAACAGATTAATGGTTAGTCAGAGTAGAAGACATTCCACTGGCAGCTGTTCAGAGGGGAAGTTATATATATAGCTTTCAGTCCTCCGTCTGAAGGTCATTATTTTTTTCTGATCTTTAACGATAACATTAAGTTGTAATAATAAATGGTATGGGAATACTGATGAGCTATAAATAAAGACAAAAGTAATAACTAGACATTTTATTATTATTATTACTGTATTTATATCCAAAAATAAACGCTGTACCCCATAGGGTAATTTAATTTTATTCAGACATTATTATGGAGGTTCACTTCAAGTACAAAGTGTCGGGACCCATAGACTTGAAAAAGCTGATAAAAAGGCCACAAGGAAACCCATTTGAATATCTCTCTGAAGCCATTTGAGTAAATCACTTCTACCATCCCATCTACAACTGCTCAGATGTATTATGTATTATGATAACACAGCTTAAAGGATACATGTAAAAATAAAGCCTAAACGTCAGAAATAAAGTTTGAATAAAGTTTTTTATTACTGTTTCTATAATTTGATTTTTTTTGGAATATAAAGTATTATTTTTTTGTGATCAAAATTAGGCAACGATTTTCCCCCATTTTTTTCTTCAAATGGGTTTTTGATCAAGAGTCAGAGGCAACATTCCCCCTTTTTTTCCCTCGAATGGTTTTTGATGCAAGGAGTCAGAGGCACCTTCCCCTGCCTTGGATCAGAGCTGAATATACGTATTATATAGAAGTTTCAGGACACTACGCTACTCCCAATCTACCAAATAGCCTCTACATACCATTAATTTAGAGACCAATATGTCCTCTGCTTTGGAGAACTCTCTCACTCTCTCTCTCTCTCTCTCTTTCTCTCTCTCTCTATTTCTTTCTCGCTCTCTGTCTTCTTTCTTCCATATTTCAAGTTTTTCTGCCTAATAACACTAAATGTTTAATAAATAAAATTATCCTTGTTAAAGTAAGACACAAGAACGTTAGGTTCTTTATTTGAAACGTATTACCTTACACATAGTTCTTTTCAGTACAAAAGTGATTAGACAGAAGAACTGAAGACAGTACTTCTGCTTCAATTCAAGTTTCATATACTCGACTGAGAAGCTACTGTGTAGGCGAAACGTTTTCATTATAAAGTACCTAATGTAGCATATGTGTAACTAACACTCTGTCGGTTTTCACCATTTAAGGGTCTAAAATCCTAGTTAAATAACGCAAATTAATTCCTTCATATTCGCTGAAAACCTCAAATTTTCCTTTCTAACATGTGTTTTACAAGTGAATAAATGCCTTCAATAACAGGATGGTATAATACCAAGAAGAATATTATGTATTCACGATAATTGCTTAATCTCTAATGACATCAGCGTAACTTTGAGGTGGTTGACCAGTCTACACGCAGGCTGTGTGTACAACTTGTGTATCGTGTTTCAACCTAATATGTAAAAAGTTGCCTTTAACTGTGGCTTTTACACTGATGATCCGCTAAATGTATGACACCCACAACTTCATGTCAGGACGACCCGATTAGCGAGGTCTTTCGAAGTTACCACTATGATGTGTGTACCTAACTTCTCTCTGATTCCTATTGATAATAACATCCTTTATGATTAAATTGCATTCATACCTAACTTAGTAAATCATTTCTAATACTGCATTAAAGTCTGAGTTAATACGTTATCATCATATTGCTTTCTTATATCACAGCAGAACGCCAGTTGCTAATAACAGCAGGTGAAGCAGGCGCAATAAGGATAGTAGCAGGAGGGCTGGTAGCAGCGTTATTAACAACAGGACAAGCAACAACAGCGTTATTAACAACAGGACAAGCAACAACAGCGTTATTAACAACAGGACAAGCAACAACAGCGTTATTAACAACAGGACAAGCAACAACAGCGTTAACAACAGAACAAGCATCAACAGCGTTATTAACAACAGAACAAGCATCAACAGCGTCATTAACAACAGAACAAGCAACAACAGCGTTATTAACAACAGAACAAGCAACAACAGCGTCAGTAACAACAGAACAAGCATCAACAGCGTCAGTAACAACAGAACAAGCATCAACAGCGTTATTAACAACAAAACAAGCATCAACAGCGTTATTAACAACAGAACAAGCATCAACAGCGTCATTAACAACAGAACAAGCAACAACAGCGTTATTAACAACAGAACAAGCAACAACAGCGTCAGTAACAACAGAACAAGCATCAACAGCGTCAGTAACAACAGAACAAACATCAACAGCGTCAGTAACAACAGAACAAGCATCAACAGCATCATTAACAACAGAACAAGCAACAACAGCGTTATTAACAACAGAACAAGCATCAACAGCGTTATTAACAACAGGACAAGCAACAACAGCGTTATTAACAACAGGACAAGCAACAATAGCGTTAGTAACAACAGAACAAGCAACAACAGCGTCATTAACAACAGAACAAGCATCAACAGCGTCAGTAACAACAGAACAAGCATCAACAGCGTCAGTAACAACAGAACAAGCAACAACAGCGTTATTAACAACAGAACAAACAACAACAGCGTAATTAACAACAGAACAAGCATCAACAGCATCATTAACAACAGAACAAGCAGCAACAGCGTAATTAACAACAGAACAAGCATCAACAGCGTCAGTAACAACAGAACAAACAACAACAGCATCATTAACAACAGAACAAACAACAACAGCATCATTAACAGAACAAGTAACAACAGCGTCATTAACAGAACAAACAACAACAGCATCATTAACGGAACAAACAACAACGGCGTCATTAACAACAGAACAAGCAT
>NC_069474.1:15466856-15496856 GCF_026875155.1 Cherax quadricarinatus | reverse complement strand
GGCTTCTATGGTTTGAAGTACTGTTGGAGTGTGAACAAGGTAACATTTATGAAGGAATTCAAGGAAACAGGTTATCTGGGCTCGAGTCCTGGAGGTGGGACATACAGTCACTGCACTCTGAAGGAGGGGTGGAGATGTTATGAACTGAAAGGTCATCTGAACTGGAATATCACCGCGCTTCAGACTAGAGAGTGATTGAATAAGTAACAGTGAAGGTATTTTCTTTTTTGTCGAGTCACCTTACCACGGTGGGAGACTGTCGGAGTATTAAATATTTATCTTATTGTTTATGAAGATATGATTATTTTTTTTATTTTTATTTTTAAAGTAACACCATTAGAATTTTTCATTATATATTTTTAACAGAGGTTTGATTAGAAGTTTTGCAAAAGGACTTAATTTATGAGAATATTTAGATTTAATTATGGGTTCGATTAGAGGTACGATTATTTGCTTGATTAGAAATTTAATAATATTTTTTTCAGGAGTTTGATTAGAGGTCTGACTAGGGATTTACTTAGAGATTTGATTAGTGTTGACTGGGATAAACTGGTTAGATTGGGGGATCGAGTGAAGAGAATCGTAGGTCAGTACAGGTCGCGACGTTGAGGTGATTCAGTGCAGGTCAGAGCAGGTCGCGACGTCAAGATGATTCAGTAAAGATCATTACAGGTCGCAGCATCAAGCCGATTCAGTGTAGGTCAGTACAGGTCGCAACATCAAGCTGATTCAGTGTAGGTCAGTACAGGTCGCATCATCAAGCTGATTCAGTGTAGGTCAGTACAGGTTGCAACATCAAGCTGATTCAGTGAAGGTCAGAGCAGGTCACTAAGATACGGGGAAAGTGTTCATTCAAGCAGGTCATGCAAGTAGATCACGTTACACAGGTTGAGTGGACACATCCAGCCTCCTATAATGGATACCGTCGTCTGTGTCCTGTCGTTGCAAGTGTGCACCACTTACTATACTTCCTGACTCCTTGGCACTAACTTGTGTCACTCACTAATCTGACACTAATCTGTGCACTCACTAATCTGACACTAATCTGTGCCACTCACAAATCTGACACTAATCTGTGTCATTCACTAATCTGACACTAATCTGTGTCACTAATCTCACACTAATCTGTGTCACTAATCTGACACTAATCTGTGTCACTAATCTGACACTAATCTGTGTCACTCACTAATCTGTCACTCACTAATCTGACACTAATGTGTCACTCACTAATCTGACACTAATGTGTCACTCACTGGTTGTCACTTGCTATTAACGAGCGGTCTACATAACCCCCAATTTCTAAGGGCTTTTTCCCTCACACTCGTAACGGTGTAGTTTTGTTCTCTGACAGTTTTTTTTTCTCACATGTCTCTGTGATTCATCTATTTTAAGCTTCAAAATATACTTCTATCGTCTTTGATCCTCCCATTAAATTTTTTTATATAGATAAATATTATCCCGCCAACAGTATTTTTTTTTAATTTCTTCTTTAATTAACTAGTTTTATTGTGTGTATATTTACTATTTTTTTCCTCCCACTTCCTTCACTTATTCATTTTCCCAGCACAAATATTTTACCCTCGGAAAACCGGCAAAAAATTAGGTATGAAAACGAGGTTGATTTGACGTCAACTCCATTCCTCTTTCTCTCTCTCTCTCTCTCTCTCTCTCTCTCTCTCTCTCTCTCTCTCTCTCTCTCTCTCTCTCTCTCTCTCTCTCTCTCTCTCTCTCTCTTGTACAGGGTTCTATAAGGTTAGGTTTAGGGTTCCTAACTTTACGTAGTAGCTAAGAGCTGCTACCCACATTAGCTCATTTGAAGCCTTTTTATAGCTATGAGATAAACAGATATGGAACAGGATGAAGTCAGAGCCATCTGTGGGCCAGCATTTTCATTTGGTCAACTGACTTTCTCTCTCTCTCTCTCTCTCTCTCTCTCTCTCTCTCTCTCTCTCTCTCTCTCTCTCTCTTTCTCTCTCGGTACTTTTATTTTTACTTTCCGTGGCGTCCTTCCTGATAGTCATGCTATGCATGTAAATGTGGAGTCTTAATAAGCCAATTTCGATACAAATTTGCATTCCTACGTTTTCCTTGCAGTCGCGGTGGTGGTGATGGGGTGGTGATGGTGGTGGTGATGGTGGTGGTGATGGTGGTGGTGGTGGTGGTGGTGATGTGGTGGTGGTGGTGGTTGATGGTGGTGGTGATGGTGGTGGTGATGGTGGTGTGGGTGTGTGATGATGGTGGTGATGGTGGTGGTGATGGTGGTGGTGATGGTGGTGGTGATGGTGGTGGTGATGGTGGTGGTGGTGGTGATGGTGGTGGTGATGATGGTGGTGGTGATGGTGGTGGTGATGGTGGTGGTGGTGATGGTGGTGGTGTGGTGGTGGTGGTGGTGATGGTGGTGGTGATGGGGTGGTGATGGTGGTGGTGATGGTAGTGGTGATGATGGTGGTGATGGTGGGTGGTGATGGTGGTGGTGATGGTGGTGGTGGTGATGGTGGTGGTGTGTGGTGGTGTGGTGGTGGTGGTGGTGATGGTGGTGGTGATGGTGGTGGTGATGGTGGTGGTGATGGTGGTGTGATGGTGGTGGTGATGGTGGTGATGGTGGTGGTGATGGTTGGTGGTGATGGTGGTGGTGATGGTGGTGGTGTGTGGTATGGTGGGTGATGGTGGTGGGTGATGGTGGTGGTGATGGTGGTGGTGATGGTGGTGGTGGTGATGGTGGTGGTGGGATGGGGTGGGTGGTGGTGGTGGTGGTGATGGTGGTGGTGATGTGGTGGTGATGGTGGTGGTGATGGTGGTGGTGTGGTGGTGGTGATGGTGGTGGTGATGGTGGTGATGGGGTGGTGATGGTGGTGGTGATGGTGGTGGTGTGGTGTGAGTGATTATGCTTGAGTGAGAAGGAAAAAAAATGTGGTTGGTGGTAGGTGATCGTGAAGGATGTAGGAAAAATGGTTGATAGAGAGGGGATGGTGGTGAAACTGAGTGGTAACGGGGTGATGGTGGAGGCTGATGGTGCCTGAGTGATGGTGGTGGTGATGGATAAAGGTTAGGAAATGGTGGTGGTAAAAAAATGGTGGTGGGATGTGTGATGGGTTAATAAAATGGTGGTATGGCTGGTGGATGGTGATCTAGGTGATGATATGGCTGGCTTGGTTGGTAGGTCATGGTGGAGTGATGAAGTTGTGATGGAGATGGTAAATGGATGGTGGTGAAAGGTGGTGTATGGGGTGTGGTGTGGATGGGTGGTGATGGTGGTGGATGATGGTGGTGATGGTAGTGGTGATGAGTGTGTGATGGATGGTGATGATGGTGTGAGGTGTGTGATGGTGGTGGTGATGATGGTGGTGATGGTGGTGATGTGGTAGTATGGTGGTGGTGATGGTGGTGGTGATGGTGGTGGTTGATGGTGGTGGTGTGGGGTTTGATGATGTGATGGTGGTGATGGTGGTGGTAGAGTGGTGGTGGTGATGGGGTGGTTGATGTGATTGGTGTGGTGGTAGTGGTGAGTGTGATGGGGTGGTAGGATGGTGTGACGGTGGTAGTGGTAGTGGTGGCGGCGGTGGTAGTGGTAGTGAAAATGTGAAACACTATATATCTCTAGTTAAAAAAGAAAAAAAAAATGATTTGCACAGGAGAAACCCTGAAGATGAGACGACAAAAAAAATCTTAAAGACAGAGGCGACTGCAGCCATTGAAACCAGAAGTCTAACCAGAGAGGAGACGTGGAAGACTAGTGGCAGCCCCTATGATAATCAAAGACAGTTAGACAAATCACACATCTGAAAAAAAATTCCTCTCTGAGGATGTCTTGACTGACTTTAATAAAAACTGCTCAGTATGGCAGGTATGGCATACCTAATGTATGCCATACCTGCCATACCTTTTAGGTACGCCACTGATGGCAGGTATACACAAAGAAAACAGTTCATAGAAGGAATGGAAGATTAAAATAACCATACGAGAAAGATCACAACAGGGCAGAACTAGTGGAGGGAGTAGCAGCCAGATGACATTATGAGAAGAAATAACTTGTCGAAAACAAAAATTATATCAGAAGTTCAATACTGGGAAAATATAACATTTAATTAAGAGAGAACAGTCAACAGTCCCTAGGAATGTTTATGAATGGAATCAATATCGACAAGATCAAGAATTATACACATGTGCAGCTTCTGGGTATCTTTATTGCAGACGTTTCGCCATCCAGTGGCTTTATCAATATAATTTCAAGGGTTTACTGGGAAAACTGAAGAACTGTATACAAAAGATACAGATACCCAGATGTTGCACGTGTCTAATTTTCCAGATCCTAGAAATGATGGCATCACCTATGAAGACTGAAACTCTGGAAAAATGTTTATCTCTGGAAAAAAAATTATCTCTGGAAAAATATTTATCTCTGGAAAAGTTTTTATCTCTGGAAAAAATTTTCTCTGGAAATTTTTTTATCTCTGGAAAAAATGTTATCTCTGGAAAAAAATTTATCTCTGGAAAAATATTTATCTCTGGAAAAATATTTATCTCTGGAAAAAAAATTATCTCTGAAAAAATTTTATCTCTGGAAAAATATTTATCTCTGGAAAAATATTTATCTCTGGAAAAAAATTTATCTCTGGAAAAAATTTTATCTCTGGAAAAAAATTTATCTAGAAAAAGTTATCTCTGGAAAAAATTTTTATCTCTGGAAAAAATTTTATAGCTGGAAAAATTTTTTATATCTGGAAAATTTTTTTATCTCTGGAAATTATTTTATCCCTGGAAAAAATTTATTCTACATATTTAATTCATCACACACATCAGGATACATACCAAGAATACGTTAGGAATCTGCCATCATCCCTATTCTTAAAAGAAGAGAACCTAATGCATCTAAGTCTATTTCACGTACATGTTTTTCATGCAAAATGATAGAATAATTCCGAATAGATTTGAATATAAGATGGAAAACACATTAACTTCTCCCTAAATAGCGTCATAAAGGGTAAAGGTACATACACAAATAACCCGCACATAAAAAGAGAGAAGCTTACGACGACGTTTCGGTCCGACTTTTATGTGCGGGTTATTTGTGTATCGTTCCAGTCACGGTATTGTGCCTTTTTTATTATTATTGCTAAAGGTACAGTACATCACATGACATCTACTGCAGGTAATATTGTACTGTATTTAAGCATCGACAAACCTCGAGATACTTGGTTCATAAGTAGGGCTGGAAAGTGAAGGTCAATTATTAATGTGATTTAAGGAATATCTGAAATATGGAGGAGCTAACAATTTTCTCTTTTGTGTGTGTGTTAGTTAATTACCTTCTGTGAAAAGTTCTTTTCGATAGACAGCTTATTGAGTGTATACTCACTTATTTGTGGTTGCAAGGGTCAATTCACAGCTCCTGGCCCCACCTCTTCGCTGGTCGTTACTAGGTCCACTCTCTTCCAGCTTCAAGAGCTTTATCGTATATATATGTGTGTGTGTGAATGTGTATAATTATATTTATATATGATATAAGGTATTTGCAGCTACGGGAGCAATGCTCATGGAGTCTCATGTTCAATACACTTTTTATTAAATAAGTTTCTAAAATTTCAATTGGTTGAAGCAGCCACTAAATCCTCTTTTCGAATGTATTCAACTGGTCAATCACTCTGAGAGGAAAGAATCAACTATCATTTCCACTCTACTTTTTCCTCAGTTTGTAAGAAATCGTTTTTACTCTTTCAAGTCCTTTGAAGATCTTATACATAGTTATCATGTCTCCTCTTTCCCTGCTGTCAGTCAACAAGGACATCTTTAAGGATTTCAGCCTTTCATCATATTTCATATTGCTCAACTCTGGCAGCCATTTTGTAGCTCTTTGGAAATCTTCTAACTTATCTATGTATTGTTTCAGGTGACGGCACGACAACCGTTCCATATTTCAATATTGGTTTAACATAAGTTATATTTTTTTCTTAACATTGCACTACCCATATACAGGAAAGCAATTTTATAATTAGCTAGTGTAGCATACGAGTTTCTTTCAGTTTCACTTAAATGATTGTCAGGTGACTATTTTTTTGTCAATGACTCCTAGATCCGTTTTTATTTTTACGATTACTTTTATTTATAGTTCACTTAGGATATTATATATTCCCTCATTTATTGTATCGAACTCTTCTCTTTCCCAAGTATTATTAAATGGTGGCTGAAATACATTTCCTGCTGTTTCTCATTATTATTTTGTATTCTTATCCCTAAAATTTCAACATTTACAGTATTTTGGGTTTCAATTTCCATAGCTTTATGATATTCTTTTACCAATATTGCTAATCCTTATTTCTTTCCAATTCCGCCTCTTCCTCACACGGAGTAATTTCCCTCAATTACATCCTCGTTTAAAATATGCTTTTTTTCAGTTTGGTCTCAGATAAACTACATCAGGTTTCTCACGAAATCGTAATGACACGATTGCAAACGAACCATACCACGGGTGGGGTTAGAACCCGCGGTCAGAGAGTCAAACAACTCCATACCGACGCGCTAGCCACTGGACAACGCGACTGTCTGAAGTTTTAGGGCTCTCCGATCGTGGGTTCTAACCCCGCCTGTGGTATGGTTTATATCAGGTATCTTTTTCACTGACAATATTCCTTAGTTGTAATCTTCTTGAGATCACTCCACTTATATTTATTATATTATATATTATATTTGCTCGAAGATAAGTTTTATTTATCAAGTCGTTTTCTCGGGAAAAAACACTTGAAGGGTCTGTACGGCCATGTTCCTCTGTTGGGAAAATACTCCCAGGAAAATACTCATTTTCATCATCACTTCTACCTTAATTCTGCATCTTCTCAGTCTCCGTGATATCTTTTATTTTCACAATATTTTAATCTGTTTTGGAATGCTGAAATTCACGATGCATTTTGTAATCTCATTTATGTGTTGTTCTTCCTTTTTGATTCTTTCTGTTCTTGATTTTATTTTGCTTTCAACACAGCCAAACAAAAGCAATAACTGTTTTTTTTTATCTCTGTCAATAACTTCTCTTAATAACTCAGTTGTATTTATAGTCTCCTTTTAATTTTCTGTCTAATATTGGTTCTTGCAGTAAATTCTCTAGTTATTTTTAACCTCTGCCTTTTTACGGTGGAAATAAAAGGTATAGAATACCGACACAGCTTTTACAATGTAGCTGAAACTCTTGACAGGAAACATGCTTATCATTATCCTACATAATAACATACATACTCGCCCGTCCCGAGCAGGTCAGTCTCAAATCCAACCTCCCCAACCTTCTACACCTGACTCTCCACACTATAGTCATGTACTCTTTACCCAGGTAGATCTGTTAGTGACTTGATAAATTTCACTATGTGGGCGAAACGTAGTTAATATGTGTTTAATTGTCCCACTCTGCCTTTTCTCTAGTAAATTTTGCAAAACTATCCCCAGTATTAGATTTTATTCTTCCAGACTTCACCTCTCTTGCTCTAAGCTCACGTTGACATCAACAGAAATAGTTTGTGCTAGCTGCTCCTGATGTATCAATAATTACACCTTATATTTAATTATTACTATATAACTATCCTCTGTTTCTCGTTTTGTATTTTACTACACATTAAATTTCATTCTGGATTAAGTAAGTTTATTCAGGTATACACAAATACAGTTACAAAGATTATCATACATAGCAGCATATGTGTAAAGTACTTAGAATAACTCAAAAAAGTCAGACAGAGTGACTTATTTCCATTTTTAACACTCACTTACCAGGGATTCAAGCCCTATCCGTTCCGATGGTTTAATCCTCATTTAAGCCAATGCTAAACTATTATTCTTTCTCTTCAATATCTCTTATTCAGTTTTATTTAAGTTCCTTTTAATTTTCTGTTAAATGGCCTTCAGTAATTCTCTGTTATTTTTTAATGCCTTTTTACGTGAAATAAATTTTCTAATAAGACCTTTAACAATTCTGATAATTCTTGAAGTTGAACATTTTCCATATATCTATTAAGAACCTTGATAACTCCTGTTAAGCAGTCTTGAAGTTCAATTCCCCTACTAATCTTCTTTAAGACCTAATAACTTCTGTTATATTGTCTTGAATTCGCATTTCCCTATTATATTTTAATGAGGCCTTAATTAAATCTGTTAATATGCTTAAATTGCCATTCCCTTATTATAATTTTCTAAAACCCTCTTCTTACCTGATTTGCAGATATTATTGCAGGTGTAATTACACGTGTTACTCTGAAGTCATAACATCAATAGAAACTTTTATTAATGTTACAATGTCACTTTGTGTTGTACATATTACCTTGATTTGCAGTGTCATTCTAACATCCTCTTTATGCCCACCTATTTCTATGTTAACTAGAATTCCTTCTGGTTCATACCTTATCAATATCCCACTTCTTAAGCTATTATTCCTGCAGCCATTGCAAGCCAAATCAAATCTCCAGATTGTTCCAAGACTTCCTTACAGCTCTAGACTGAAGAATACTTCGCTAACACGTGTGTGTGTGTGTGTGTGTGTGTGTCTTTCGCACCCTTCCCCTCCCAACACGGAACCACTCTCGAGAATTACTTAGGTACGGCAAGGTAAAGCTCGAGAGGTGTCTCTCCAGCACAAGTCAAATAAGCCTGTACAAAAGTGAAGGTACGACTGAAGAACAAGCCAAACATTATTTAGAAAGGTCAGGTAGGTGTGGAGGGGCGAGGCACCTACGACCCTGCGAGGCAGCTACGATCCTGTGAGGTAGCTACGATCCTGTGAGGTAGCTACGAGCCTGCGAGGCAGCTACGATCCTGTGAGGTAGCTACGAGCCTGCGAGGCAGCTACGATCCTGTGAGGTAGCTACGAGCCTGCGAGGCAGCTACGATCCTGTGAGGTAGCTACGAGCCTGCGAGGCAGCTACGATCCTGTGAGGTAGCTACGAGCCTGCGAGGCAGCTACGATCCTGTGAGGTAGCTACGAGCCTGCGAGGCAGCTACGATCCTGTGAGGTAGCTACGAGCCTGCGAGGCAGCTACGATCCTGTGAGGTAGCTACGAGCCTGCGAGGCAGCTACGATCCTGTGAAGTAGCTACGAGCCTGAGAGGCAGCTACGATCCTGTGAGGTAGCTACGAGCCTGAGAGGCAGCTACGATCCTGTGAGGTAGCTACGAGCCTGAGAGGCAGCTACGATCCTGTGAGGCAGCTACGAGCCTGAGAGGCAGCTACGATCCTGTGAGGTAGCTACGAGCCTGAGAGGCAGCTACGATCCTGTGAGGTAGCTACGAGCCTGCGAGGCAGCTACGATCCTGTGAGGTAGCTACGAGCCTGAGAGGCAGCTACGATCCTGTGAGGTAGCTACGACCCTGTGAGGCAGGTACGACCTTGAGAGGCAGCTACGACCTTGAGAGGCAGCTACGACCTTGAGAGGCAGCTACGACCTTGAGAGGCAGCTACGACCTTGAGAGGCAGCTACGACCTTGAGAGGCAGCTACGACCTTGAGAGGCAGCTACGACCTTGAGAGGCAGCTACGACCTTGAGAGGCAGCTACGACCCACACAAGGTGAATACAAATGTACTATGTCAGTAAGGAAAGCTAATTAAAAACAAGAAAACATTAACTTCGATATTTGCTTAACTTTTGATATAACTCCTCGTGGGAGGGTAACATTTACACTCTGTTGTGTTGCGTAATAATAATAATAATAATAATAATAATAATAATAATAATAATAATAATAATAATAATATTATTATTATTATTATTATTATTATTATTATTATTATTTAAGGTAGAACTCTGGAGCATTGACATTAATATTTGAAACGTGTTTACATTCTTAAATATTATGTGCAAGATTAAGATATAGATTCTCTCTCTCTCTCTCTCTCTCTCTCTCTCTCTCTGACCAAACTCTACATTTCGGGAGGTTGTATCTAATACGATGTACCCTCGCCTCACCAGCGACTAGTTTCCAGTCGTCAGCGTTCCAATAATACGCTCAGTTCACCACAAAACAATGACCATCACGGGTTACTTACTGTACAGCTTCACTTTGTACATACTAATGACTGATTGTATATACATAATGACGTCTGTATTACTTAACACTTTAATAAGTTGAATTTCATAGGTTTATTTATACCCTATGATACTGGAAGAAAGAAAATCCTTTTGCCTTCCCTGGACTGGACTCACATTGCCTATACCTGCACATGGTTCTGCATGACATCTACGGGTCATTCAGACAAGTGAAATAAACATATGGAGTTATAACTGTGTGCTCGCCAGCTGAGCCAGACAGCTGATCGAGTAGCGTAACTGCTCTCACTTTATAAATCCCTAGTGATAGTAACTCCAGCTCTGCTGCAACCCAACTTTGAAGCTCTCGTAGCTACTAAACCCTTAATGGAATTCTGGACGAGATCCTCATCGCCCTGCTGAAGTCTCTCAGCTCAGACTGACAGATTTCACAACCGTGGGCTAATGAGGATTTAAAGCTATCGGCTACACTAGGGTCATTAAGGCTGCATTACCCAGACAAAAAGTACCTTAATCCCTTAAATAAGGATTAGAGGAAACTCTCAGTATATTTACACTGAGATAAATACACCTCTGCGTGTATATATCCTCTATCATCATCGTTAAGACTGTTTAATGGGATTTAAAGTCTATCGACTACACGAGGGTCATTAACGCTGTAAGGTGACCTTTCACTACCAGAGAAGAATAATATGATACCTAAAATAGGGATTAAAGTAAATTCTCAGTATAAATACGCTGTGGGACATATACCCCTCGAGGTATATATCCCGTGTTAACACGGTTGGTTGGTTGGTAGTGGGAGGGGGAGGGGTTGAAGCCTGTCGACGTCACGAGGGTCATTAAGCCTGCACAGTTACCTTTTTCACCACCTAACGAGAATATTTTTATTCTTAAAATAAGAAAAAATAAACTCTCAGTACATATATACGCATATATACTTCCCTCCGGGAATATATCCTATCCCAGCACTTTCACAAAAATCCTCGCCCGTAGGATGGAATACGACAGGAAAAATAGCAAGCTTTTGTTCCCACTATGTAATTATTAGATAAAACAGCGTTGCATTCAATTTTCCGACAGGTGTTTTCGTTGTACCATCTCGCAACGAAGCCTAGTAATTCAAAGCTGTTAGTCCTGTTTGTGAAGCCTCAGCTCCAGACTCACGTGAATCAGTAACTAGCTTCAAGCGTCTCTGGGCACACACTCCATCATGCTTACTTCGTGTTTGTGCTGCTCAAGATCTCTTGTAAACAAGATATGAATACTTAGATCAACATCTGCTTTCTCGATTACTTGCCAGAATTTTTTTTTTAAAGCTGAGATTCTTATTAAAGTTGGTAATATGTTGAATTTTTTGATTGCTGTGGAAGACGGGTGGTCTTGCACTCATACATGCATTCATATACAAATATTTGCATGCATGTTATATGCATATTTTGGATCATACATAAATATTTACAATATTTGAGCAATAGTATATGAATGAATATCTTTCTTTATTTCTATAAGTACTTTTATAGATCTAGCTAACGTCACTGACACACTATATAGAAAGGTCCTGGTTATGCAGAGCATTTCGGGCAAATTAGGTCAATTTTGGTCCCAGGATGCGACCCACACCGGTCGACCAACACCCAGGTACCCATTTTACTGCTAGGTGAACAGGGACAGCAGGTGTTTTAAGGAAACACGCCCAGTTTTTTCACCCGGATTTTATGATCGAACCACGCAACTCTGTTAGCCGAGTGCGCTGCCAATTACACTGAACAATGGTAAATAAATCCACCCATTTTGGCGCCCTTTTTATACTTAGCGAAACTAGATACATCAGCAATATGCTGGTGGCTTGCTGAAGAGGGCCTTAGATGCAAGACGAAACATTTCATTTCTGATTCTGGCTGTCCTTTGTTTGGAGAAGGTTGGAGTTAGGTAACTTGTAGCTCAGATATTGCTTCTTCGGCTCACAACCGAGAAGCAGGGATCAATCCCGGAGCGAGTGAAGATCTTAGGCCTAAAGAACAAAAAAGTCACAATACCGTGACTGGAACAATACACAAATAACCCGCACATAAGAAAGAGTGTGACTTTGTAAATGGACCAAGTCGGACCGAAACGTCGTCGTAAGTTTCTCTCTCCTATTTACGGGTTATTTGTAGATTGAGACACTTATGCAGCATATGGAAATCTTTATTCAGGAAACGTTTCGCCACACAGTGGCTTCATCAATCCAATACAAAGAGGAAGGCCACTGTGTGGCGAAACGTTTCCTGAATAAAGATTTCCATATGCTGCATAAGTGTCTCAATCTTCAACTTGTCGGTTTTTCAAACCATTCATCACACACACGGGTTATTTGTGTATGATAGGCCTATTTCTTTACACCTATTGACCCTGTTCATCTAGTAATAGTTAGGTACCTGGGTGTCTGTTGTGAATAGTAATAGTTAGGTACCTGGGTGTCTGTTGTGAGTAGTAATAGTTAGGTACCTGGGTGTCTGGTGTGGGTAATAATAGTTAGGTACCTGGGTGTCTGTTGTGAATAGTAATAGTTATGTACCTGGGTGTCTGTTGTGAGTAGTAATAGTTAGGTACCTGGGTGTCTGTTGTGGGTAGTAATAGTTAGGTACCTGGGTGTCTGTTGTGAGTAGTAATAGTTAGTTACCTGGGTGTCTGCTGTGAGTAGTAATAGGTACCTGGGTGTCTGTTGTGAGTAGTAATAGTTAGGTACCTGGGTGTCTGTTGTGAGTAGTAATAGTTACCTGGGTGTCTGTTGTGAGTAGTAATAGTTAGGTACCTGGGTGTCTGTTGTGAGTAGTAATAGTTAGGTACCTGGGTGTCTGTTGTGAGTAGTAATAGTTAGGTACCTGGGTGTCTGTTGTGAGTAGTAATAGTTAGGTACCTGGGTGTCTGTTGTGAGTAGCAAGAGTTAGGTTCCTGGATGTCTGTTGTGGGTAGTAATAGTTAGGTACCTGGGTGTCTGTTGTGGGTAGTAATAGTTAGGTACCTGGGTGTCTGTTGTGGGTAGTAATAGTTAGGTACCTGGGTGTCTGTTGTGGGTAGTAATAGTTAGGTTCCTGGGTGTCTGTTGTGGGTAGTAATAGTTAGGTACCTGGGTGTCTGTTGTGGGTAGTAATAGTTAGGTTCCTGGGTGTCTGTTGTGAGTAGTAGTGTACCTCGGAGTTGGGCTCTGAAATGAGCTCAGGTAACAACAGCTCCTGTAAACTCAAACTCAACAAAAGGAAAAAAAAAACTAGCTCCCATAGGCCAGCGAATGTTTATCCAGTGAATGAGGCACCAACTGACAGAAGATCTTCCTCAGGAGACTCGCTTACGTTTCCTGACAAACGAAACACCGTCACCTAAAGTAGATTTATAACACATGTTCCTTGATAATGTCAAAAAAATCACGAAAGCTATTGTAAATTCACTGTTTTTTTCACAGTGGTTTATTTTACAAGTGCATTTTCTAAGTGCACAATTGACATGCAGGAAACGATTATGACATGTGAGGCAGGTCACCTCACGGAGAGAAACACGGGGCCAGGAGCTGAGTCTCGACCCCTGCATATAATCATTGATAAAACTTTGACTAGTCACTACAAACAATGAAAATTTTGCGCAACAAATTGGAACAAAATTGAAACACTGACAGTGTTGCAAGAGTCTTGAAACAATGTTGTAACACCTTTGAAAAAGTGTTTTGAAAAGTTTTAAAACAGCGTCGAAAAGTTCTGAAACGGCACTGAAACTACTGAAGCAGTGACTGAAATAATTTAAATAGCCTTAAAAGTTCTGAAACCGCAACGGAACTAAATGAACGTAAAAAATAAAAAAAAACACAATACCGTGACTGAAACAATACATAAATAACTAGTACACAGGAGAGCACAACTTATGACGACGTTTCGGTTCGACTTGGGCCATTAACTAGTCACTACTACCGAAACGTCGTCATAAGAGTCAGTCTCCTAAGCACGGGTTATTTACGTACCTAAATGAACTTGTTTCCCTGACTGGATGTCACTTTGCTAATAACGTATACGCATTATACTATCCTGAAAACAATCAATGACATCACGGGTGCAGTTAGCATGTTAAGGACATCACGGCAGTAGCATTCCTGTTTAAAGAAAAGACACAGCTAGACAAGTATCACTAGATTGTTAGCTAGAATAGACACAGCTAGATAAGTATCACTACATTATTAGATAGAAAAGACACAGCTAGATAGGTAACAATAGGTTATTAGCTAGAAAAGACACAGTTTGATAAATAACACTAGATTATTAGCTAGAATAGACACAGCTAGACAAGTGTCAATAGATTATTATATAGAATAGACACAGCTAGACAAGTAACACTAGATTAGCTAGAAAACACACAGTGGTATAGGAAGCTTTTACTGTTATAAAATTTTGCTCTGTTAAGAGCCTTGTCATATCACTGACTTGATAAAAGCTCTACATAGAGTGAGGCGTTAATACAATTTAAAGTTTACTCTGTATGAGTATCGTTTCTGCAAATACTATCGTAAGTAAGCTTTTGGGTCCCAGAATTCCTGTGGTGTTGTGAGGCCTTGAAAATATTGTTTGTTTTGGGAATATTAACTTCAACAGATCACATGAGCACCAACTGGTGATTCTACACCAGTTGGTGATTCTACACCAGTTGGTGATTCTACACCAGTTGGTGATTCTACACCAGTTGGTGATTCTACACCAGCTGGTGATCCTACACCAGCTGGTGATTCTACACCAACTGGTGATTCTACACCAGCTAGTTTGTGAACATAACCTCAATATCATAGCTGGAATTTGCCTAGTATACCATTCACAAGTTGACGATTAAGACATGTGCAACATTTGGTTATCTTTATTGTTGCAACGTTTCGCCTACACAGCAGGCTTCTTCAGTCAAATGCAGAGACTAAAGGTGTAGTAGTGAAATGAAGATAATATAATCAGTCCATCAACCTTGGAGACATGAACCATATAAAGCTGAAGCTTCATATAGTTGCAAGCCGTGAAGCTGAACTCTTCTCCAGGCTGAGGGACTGACTACCTCATATCCCCAAGGTTGAGGGACTGATTACATCATCTTCATTTCACCACTGCACCTGCTGTCTCTGTATTTGACTGAAGAAACCCTCGCATAGTCGATATGCCTTACAAACCCATTAACCAGCCAACAGACGCGTATACTACAACGACCAACAAACTCACCCTCATTATAAACACAACCTCTTAGATGCTATTTGGAAACACAGCTTTAAATATCCAACTTAACATACTGATCAATGGCTCCCCCATCACAAGACATAAGAACATAAGAAGGAACACTGCAACAGGCCTACTGACCCATGTGAAACAGGTCCATGCCACCGAGGGAGAATCGCATACACAGTGTGTCAGTCCCACGTCCTCAAGTATACGTTAAATGTCTTAAGACAACACTTACACCTGCGTTGCAGCTCCAGATCAATGTCTTCATTACCGTAAATTAAACCATCCAACATTAGTTCGTTTTTATCGTTGTTAAACCAGGAAATAACTGATCGTTATAAAATATTCGTTATATATCACTCCCATCTTGTTGCGTCAAATATATAACCCTCACTACAGCGGTGTATACATTTTGTTATGATATATTGAAAAAAAAAACGTAGGATAAATGCATAAATTTATTTATAGCTTAACTAGGCAATTATGCAATTATTCATATTGAAGCTTGGAAATAACTTTCACACAAACACACATTACATATTTTTTTCAACAAATCGGCCGTATCCCGCCGAGGCAGGGTGACCTAAAAAGAAAAACTAAAATTCCTTTTTTTAAATTTAGTAATGTATACAGGAAAAGGGGTTACTTGCCTCTTACTCCCGGCATTTTAGTCGCCTCTTACGACACGCAACAAACTGTCATGCCGAATGGGTAAAACTTGCTATTTTGGCTTAAATAACAAGGCTCTTCTTTCCGAATAAGGCAAGCGAAAATTTGTGTAAGGAATAATTTTGAAAAAATCATTCTGAACCTAACGAAAAACATATATTTATGTGTTTTATTAAATTGTTATACACTTATCAAAAATATATTTAGTTGGATTAGGGTAAATTAAATTGCGCTTTAATAAGGGTAGGTAAGTTTTCTAAGGTTCTTTTGGTACAAAATTATTAATTCTTACATTAACTAAAATGATTTTTTTTAGAAAGGACATAATTTTAAGAGTTCTTGATATATTGCCTATGAGAGCATAGGCAATGCGGTCAAAGAGGTATGGGGGTAGGTTTAAAAATGTAGTGTTAGAGTGTTCAGCAGAAGTTTGTGGTTACAGGAAAGTGGGTGCGGGAGGGAAGAGGAGCGATTGGTGGAATGATGATATAAAGAGAGTAGTAAGAAAGAAAAAGTTAGCATATGAGAAGTTTTTACAAAGTAGAAGTGATGCAAGGAGGGAAGAGTATATGGAGAAAAAGAGAGAGGTTAAGAGAGTGGTGAAGCAATGTAAAAAGAGAGCAAATGAGAGAGTGGGTGAGATGTTATCAATATATTTTGTTGAAAATAAGAAAAAGTTTTGGAGTGAGATTAACAAGTTAAGGAAGCCTATAGAACAAATGGATTTGTCAGTTAAAAATAGGAGAGGAGAGTTATTAAATGGAGAGTTAGAGGTATTGGGAAGATGGAAGGAATATTTTGAGGAATTGTTAAATGTTGTGAGTGTGGGGGAAGTTCGTGAGGCAGTAGGTAAAATGAAAGGGGGTAAGGCAGCCGGGATTGATGGGATAAAGATAGAAATGTTAACAGCAGGTGGGGATATAGTTTTGGAGTGGTTGCTGCAATTATTTAATAAATGTATGGATGAGGGTAAGGTACCTAGGGATTGGCAGAGAGCATACATAGTTCCTTTGTATAAAGGCAAAGGGGACAAAAGAGAGTGCAAAAATTATAGAGGGATAAGTCTGTTGAGTATACCTGGTAAAGTGTATGGTAGAGTTATTATTGGAAGAATTAAGAGTAAGACGGAGAATAGGATAGCAGATGAACAAGGAGGCTTTAGGAAATGTAGGGGGTGTGTGGACCAGGTGTTTACAGTGAAGCATATAAGTGAACAGTATTTAGATATGGCTAAAGAGGCTTTTGTGTCATTTATGGATTTGGAAAAGGAGTATGACAGGGTGGATAGGGGGGCAATGTGGCAGATGTTGCGGGTGTATGGTGTAGGAGGTAGGTTACTGAAAGCAGTGAAGAGTTTTTACGAGGATAGTGACGCTCAAGTTAGAGTATGTAGGAAAGAGGGAGATTATTTCCCAGTAAAAGTAGGCCTTAGACAAGGATGTGTTATGTCACCGTGGTTGTTTAATATATTTATAGATGGGGTTGTAAGAGAACTAAATGCGAGGGTCTTGGCAAGAGGCGTGGAGTTAAAAGATAAAGAATCACACATAAAGTGGGAGTTGTCACAGTTACTCTTTGCTGATGACACTGTGCTCTTGGGAGATTCTGAAGAGAAGTTGCAGAGGTTGGTGGATGAATTTGGTAGGGTATGCAAAAGAAAAAAATTAAAAGTGAATACAGGAAAGAGTAAGGTTATGAGGATAACAAAAAGATTAGGTGATGAAAGATTGGATATCAGATTGGAGGGAGAGAGTATGGAGGAGGTGAATGTATTCAAATATTTAGGAGTGGACGTGTCAGCGGATGGGTCTATGAAAGATGAAGTGAATCATAGAATTGATGAGGGGAAAAGGGTGAGTGGTGCACTTAGGAGTCTGTGGAGGCAAAGAACTTTGTCCTTGGAGGCAAAGAGGGGAATGTATGAGAGTATAGTTTTACCAGCGTTCTTATATGGGTGTGAAGCATGGGTGATGAATGTTGCAGCGAGGAGAAGGCTGGAGGCAGTGGAGATGTCATGTCTGAGGGCAATGTGTGGTGTGAATATAATGCAGAGAATTCGTAGTTTGGAAGTTAGGAGGAGGTGCGGGATTACCAAAACTGTTGTCCAGAGGGCTGAGAAAGGGTTGTTGAGGTGGTTTGGATATGTAGAGAGAATGGAGCGAAACAGAATGACTTCAAGAGTGTATCAGTCTGTAGTGGAAGGAAGGCGGGGTAGGGGTCGGCCTAGGAAAGGTTGGAAGGAGGGGGTAAAGGAGGTTTTGTGTGCGAGGGGCTTGGACTTCCAGCAGGCATGCGTGAGCGTGTTTGATAGGAGTGAATGGAGACAAATGGTTTTTAATACTTGACGTGCTGTTGGAGTGTGAGCAAAGAAACATTTATGAAGGGATTCAGGGAAACCGGCAGGCCGGACTTGAGTCCTGGAGATGGGAAGTACAGTGCCTGCACTCTGAAGGAGGGGTGTTAATGTTGCAGTTTAAAAACTGTAGTGTAAAGCACCCTTCTGGCAAGACAGTGATGGAGTGAATGATGGTGAAGTTTTTCCTTTTTCGGGCCACCCTGCCTTGGTGGGAATCGGCCAGTGTGTTAATAAATAAATAAATTATATATATATATATATATATATATATATATAATATATATATATATATATATATATATATATATATATATATATGTCGTGCCGAATAGGCAGAACTTGCGATCTTGGCTTAAATAACAACGCTCATCTTGCCATATAGGACAAGTGAAAATTTGTGTATGCAATAATTTCGCCAAAATCATTCTGAACCTAACGAAAAAAAATATATTTCACTGTTTGTTTAGCATTGAATTATTGTAAACAAATCTAAAACATATTTAGTTGGGTTAGGCTAAAATAAATTGCGCTTGTTATAATAAGGTTAGGTAAGTTTTCTAAGTTCCTTTTGGTGCAAAATTAAAAATTTTTACATTAACATTAATGAAAAAAAATATATCTTTAAACGTATAAGAGAAAATTTTAGAAAGGACTTAATTTTAAATGAGTTCTTGCTAATTGACCAGTTTTACATATTCGGCACGACATATATATATATATATATATATATAAATTGTAACCACGAACGAGTGGTATTGATCAATAACAACACTGCGCTAGCCAAGGATTCGAACCCATGTTGTACTGGCCTGCCTCATGGTAAGTAAGAACCACCCAACCCTACAAGAATGGTGCAGCCAGCACACAGCTAGCTGTTGGGCTGCCACCCCTCAAGGGAGGTTCCTTGATGTTGGTGAGGGGCTCTTGATCTAGGGAATTGGATCTGTGCTTCAGTTCCCTGAATTGAGCCTGAATGCCTCCCATCCTCCCCACATGCGCTGTATAATCCTACGGGTTTAGCGCTCCCCCACAATTATAATAATAACAATGTTGGGCCGCCATCCGAGGGCATATGGAGATGTGGGAGCTTCTAAGCTAATTTCATTCTCATCCCTGTTTGGTGTACTAGTCTCACGAGCAGTATTTATATATTATTGTAACCACGAACGAGTGGTATTGATCAATAACAACACTGCGCTAGGATGGTGGCCCAACAGATAGTTGTGTGCTGGCTGCACCATTCTTGTAGGGTTGGGTGCTCCTGTGGTTTAAAGCATCATGTGGTTCTCGCTTACCATGAGGCAGGCCAGTAGAACATGGGTTCGAATCCTTGGCTAGCGCAGTGTTGTTATTGATCAATACCACTCGTTCCTGGTTACAATATTATATATATATATATATATATATATATATATATATATATATATATATGTCGTGCTGAATAGGCAGAACTTGCGATCTTGGCTTAAATAGCAACGCTCATTTTGCCATATAGTACAAGTGAAAATTTGTGTATGCAATAATTTCGCCAAAATCATTTTGAACCTAACGAAAAAAATATATTTGATTGTGTTTGTTTAGTACTAAATTATTGTAAACGTATTTAAAATATATTTAGTTGAGTTAGGCTAAAATAAATTGCTCTTGTTATAATAAGGTTAGGTAAGTTTTCTAAGATTCTTTTGGTGCAAAATTATTTTTTTTTACATTAACATTAATGAAAAAAATATATCTTTAAAACGTACAAGAGAAAATTTCAGAAAGGACTTATTTTTAAATGAGTTCTTACTAATTGACCAGTTTTACATATTCGGCACGACATACATTATATATATATATATATATATATATATATATATATATATATATATATATATATATATATATATATATATATATATACACTCAAACTAGAGTCATGAATACACGTGTCTGGCTGCAGGATAATCCATTACGGGGTCCAGCAGCGTTATTACGGCTCACATAACACCCTCACTAATCATCCTATAGACACGTGGCTGTTATTGTGTCTGTTTTGGCTCTGCATGGGTTCTCTCAGGTCCACTCGACTCCCCTTTGTTTCATTCGACTCCTGTCGGCTTTCCCATCCTAGCTTTACTCGACTCCCATCCTCATTCCTGGGCTCCACTCGACTTCACTGGGCTCCCGCTCTGTTCTCCATCCTGACTTGAAGTACCACATCACTCTCTTATGCTAGTGGTATTCAACGTGTTATTACTCTCGTTTAAGTTTATGACTTAATATTTAATGGTGCTCTTAAAGGTTTTTCCCTTTTCCTCATTTTCACCATCAATGAGATCTGCTGCCTATTTTACCTTTTATGTCTATCCTTTTTTCCTTGCAAATCAGCCCGGAGTTGGCGGCGTTCGTGTCGAATTCGTGGCCGTGAATGAAAATTATAGCCAAAGTTACTGACGTTCGTGGCTGAGATTATTGGCGTTTAGGCTAGCAAGTGCAAGTTATAGCAGATATTATTAGCAATGGCGGCGCTGCATGAAAGTTCGGCTGAAATTATTGACGTTTGTGATAAGTCATGGAAAATTGTTGCAACAAATATGTCAGGGCACGTTCCAATATATTCATTTCCAGCAGTATGAGCGGTCCTGCAGTGGGTGAACCCTGTGTGTATGAGGCTAAATAAGGAAATCCATTTTTTCGAATACTAAACCGAAATGTACAAATGACGCGAGAGCTAACGCGACGGGCTGGAGTTTTGAGACTCTATGACCCCGGGTTCAATCCCGGCCGGGGGTATGGTTTATTATTATTAGTAGTAGTAGTAGTAGTAATAGTGGTAGTAATGGGAAATGGGAGGTAATCAGATAATCAGGCTTGACCCAAAAAAGCAGAGTCGGTCCAGTTCCCTGGAGCAAGAGCTCTTTCACCAGCGTGAAGGCAACTACTGAAGGAACAGAGAGAGAGAGAGAGAGAGAGAGAGAGAGAGAGAGAGAGAGAGAGAGAGAGAGAGAGGAGAGAGGAGAGAGAGAGAGAGAGAGAGAGAGAGAGAGAGAGAGAAGAGAGAGAGAGAGAGAGAGAGAGAGAGAGAGAGAGAGAGAGAGAGAGAGAGAGAGAGAGAGAGAGAGAGAGAGAGTACACGAGAAAGACAAACAGCAGAAAGCTTTGCTATTGGATCCATGCTATCTGCAGGGGAGAAAAAAAAACAAACAGCCGTTACCGTTTCCGGAAACAAAATGCAAAAATATTTGATAGGAAACATGGAAACAGATTAAAGACATGGGCTGCATCTACCTTTTAACTTCAATAAAACTTACTTTGCTGCAGCTACGCATGCTGCTCCCATTGACAGCTGCACCAATGTGCCTGCCACCAATTCTGCTTCTAAATTCTGTGTTACTGGAGGACCATAGTCTACCGGATTTGCTGTGTGGTTGCAGAAGTGTCGCCTCGGTGCCGGCGAGAATGACCTGGAGTGGAGTGCGAGAGGTAGAGTCCTGTTGCTTCAGAGTGTTTATTCAACTGATTGTTAGGTAAGACACATATGCAACAGTTAGGTATCTTTATTTCGAAACGTTTCGCCTACACAGTAGGCTTCTTCAGTGTAGGCGAAACGTTTCGGAATAAAGATACCTAACTGTTGCATGTGTCTTACCTAACAACCTGTCGGTATTTTATACCATTTTGTTATTCAACTGATTCTTCAGTGGCTCAACAACTTTGGCACTACGATAAAGAAAGAGAGAGAGAGAGAGAGAGAGAGAGAGAGAGAGAGAGAGGAGAGAGAGAGAGAGAGAGAGAGAGAGAGAGAGAGAGAGAGAGAGAAAGACAAAGTTGATTCCAGTGCTCCCCAACTCTGCATCAAAGAAAGATCAGACGAGTATTGTTGCTCTTCCTTGCATCTCCTTATGTTTACCCTGATTTTATACATAATTCTGGAACCAGAACTGGAGAGCATATCTCACCTGAGGTCTAACAAGAGCATTGTTCAAGGTTAATATTATTTGTAGGGATTTGCGCTCGTAATTACTTGCGTTGCTTAGTTTATTTAAGGTCATTACTTATTTTAGATAAGTTTATGATAATTTAATAATAAAGAAACACAATGAAATATAATTTTTTTCGTTAGGTTCAGAATGATTTTTGCGAAATTGTTGCATACACAAATTTTCGCTTGCCTTATTCGGCAAGAAGAGCGTTGCTATATAAGTCAGTATCGCAAGTTTTAAGACTTGTCTAACATGAAATGATTCTCAGTCCATCTTGGACCGAATTGTAACCATATGACAATATCTTGAAAGTTAAAGAGAGAGAGAGAGAGAGAGAGAGAGAGAGAGAGAGAGAGAGAGAGAGAGAGAGAGAGAGAGAGAGAGAGAGAGAGAGAGAGAGAGAGAGAGAGAGAGAGACAGAGAGAGACAGAGAGAGACAGAGAGAGAGAGAGAGAGAGAGAGAGAGAGAGAGAATGATAGCTGTTATTGAAACATTTTTGGACGACAGGACTCCAGAAAATTTTGCAAGAATTGCTGGCTACACCTCATGGATGAGAAGAGACAGGCAAGGGCAAGGAGGAAGTGTTGCTGTGTGCTTCTCTAAAAGTGTACATGCCCAGCACATTGATGTTGCCACCCCTACTCATCTTGAAATGATGTTCTTCAAGCTCTGTATAAACACTAGTACCTCTGTACTAGCATGTGCAATGTACAGACCTCAGTGACAACATGCAGACCCCATCAACTTTCTAATGGAAAATATGGTCTCCCTTCTGCTACAACACAACTGTCAACATATCATAATTGTTGGTGACCTCTACCCACACCTTATACAGAGGGACTTTGATGACCTTCTTGCAGTGTTTGACATAAGAAACTTTGTTGATTTCCCTACTCACACCTCTGGCTCCTCCCTTGACCCAGTAGTGAGTGATCTAGCAGAAGGCATAGTCACTTGTCAACCCCTAAACTACGTTGGATCATCTGACCACAAGGCTGTTTTTACGACACTTAAGATCCCAACAGAACGAGGTGAGGAGTCCACACGCACAACCAAGCTATGGGAAAGAGGTAATTGGCCAGTCCTTCGCTCTGAGCTCGCCACCACCGATTTTAATGCTCTTCTCCAAGGGGATGTTGACAACCAAGTGAAAGCCTTCACTGGACACATCCTTAATCTACAACAAGAACACATTCCTCACCGGCAATATGTGACGAAGCCTACGGATCAGCCATGGTTTGGCTTTCGTTGTAGAGAGGCTGCTACTGCTAAGTACAAAGCATGGGGAAGGTATAAGAGACATCCTACCACCTATAACAGGAACTTGCACAGGCAAGCCTGTAGGCATATGGGTGACGTTCAAAAGTGGGCCATCGCTAAATTGGTGATGGACATAAAAAGAAAGCTAGCATCAGGTAGGGTAGGCTCCAAAACCTGGTGGTCCCTGGTCAAGGACAGATAAGGTCATCTGCCTGATGAACTCATTCCACCTTTAAATCGACAGGATGGGACCACCTCTACTAGTAGTCATGAGAAGGCGGACCTCTTTGCCAAACACTTTGCTACCACAATGCAAGTTCCTGATCCAGCAAGGGACCCTCCGTGGCTAGCTTCAAGAACTGTGTCAAAACTGTCAGTGGTGACAATAAGGCAGGAAGAGGTGTATTTCCTTCTTAAATCGCTTGACCAAGAAAAGGTTGTGGGCCCAGACAAGTTGAGTCCAAGATTGCTGAGATGTGCAGACCAGCTAGCAGCACCTCTAACTCGCATCTTTCAGCACTGCCTAGTACAGTGTAAATGGCCCTCTCTGTGGAAAGAGGCAAATGTTGTCCCTGTTCACAAAAAGAAGAGCAGAGCAGAAATCAGCAACTACAGACCAGTGTCACTCCTGTCAATCACCGGCAAGCTCCTTGAGGCAATAATCTCAAGATAAATGACAGAGTTTTCTGACTCCCACTCACTACTTTGTGATCGTCAATATGGCTTCAGGAAAGGTTACTCTTCTGATCTGTTGTTAAACCTCTCACTAAATGGCACCAATCTCTGGATGAATCCAGTCAGCTGTGTGGTAGCACTGGACATTGCTGGTGCTTTCGACCAGGTGTGGCATGTTTGTTGTTTGTTTAATATGTTTATTATGCACCCCATACCCATCCTGTGGGCGGTAGTCAAAAGATTACAGAGGTACATAATTGGTCCAGGGACTGGACTCCAGAGTTTTGATAGCTGAGCAAGTTACAGAGGTAATGAACTCCATTTCGACCAGGTGTGGCACCAGGGCCTCTTAGCAAAACTGCAAGCTCTGGGAACTGCAGGCTCTACGCTATGTCTCCTCAGTGATTACCTTCATGGTAGATCTCTAAGGGTAGTTCTCAATAGAACAGAATCAGCAAGACATCCTATTTGGGCAAGTGTTCCACAAGGAAGCGTGCTGGGTCCATTGTTATGGAATGTCTGTTTCAATGACATTCTTCATCTCATCCCAGACGAATGTACACTGATATTCCCTTATCCAAGAGAAGAAATGCCAGCTGCTCTAAGCTACATCAATCACCAGCTAAGAGCTATATCAGCTTGGGGAAATAGATGGCAAGTAACATTTGCACCTGAGAAAACGCAAATGATGATGATCTCTAGGCACCATGATGGTAATACTGGTGCAGTAGTAAGGATGAATGGGAGGGTGTTGGCACCTGGAGAAGAAGTTGATATCCTTGGGGTGAAATTTGACTCCAAACTAACCATGAAGAACCATGTTGTAAATCTTGCAAACAAGGCAGCCAGGAAGCTTACAGCACTTCGCCGTATCTCGCATCTGCTTGACAGTAGGGGTTGCAAGAATTTGTACGAGGTACAAGTATGCTCACACCTTAAGTATGCTCCACTTTCTTGGTTCGCCTGCCCCCCTTCTCTACTGCGACTGCTTGATAGAGTAGAGAACAGAGCAAGACGTCTCATCTCTCGCCTGGACCAATCCTGGATAGATCTGTCATTTCAGCAGAGCCTTCAACACAGGAGGGATGTGGGTGACCTTACTGTTATCTATAAGGATAATATTGTCAAAGTACCACACTTGCATCCACTTCGAGGACAGCGAGAAGTAAGCTTCTATACCACAAGACGGGCAGAAAGCAGCAACTTCACTCTGGCTGTACCCTTCTCCTGAACATCACTTCATTTGAGATCATTTATCCCCAGGATGACTCGAGTATGGAACACATTCGTACAGCATTATGATGTCAACGAGATAAAGTCAGTTGATCAAATGAAAATACTGGCCCACAGATGGCTCCAACTTCATCCTGTTCCCTACTTGTATGTTTCATAACAATAAGAATGCTTTCAAATGAGCTGATGTAGGTAACAGCTCTTAACTTGTCAATAAAGTTAGGAATCCTTAACCTGTAAATAGCTTGTCAATAAAGCTAGGGATCCTTAACCTTGTCAAACCCTGTGTAAGAGAGAGAGAGAGAGAGAGAGAGAGAGAGAGAGAGAGAGAGAGAGAGAGAGAGAGAGAGAGAGAGAGAGAGAGAGAGAGAGAGAGAGGGAGAGAGGGGACTGTCAACAGACCCGTAGCTCGCCCTTTACAAGAGGACTATGGACCAGCTGTCGCTGTAAGAAAAAAGTGTATACAAAAAGCGAGATTCTATCTGAAGTAGTACTGTGTATGATTCAGGAATTGTTTGGCCAGTCTGTTCACCTTGTCGAGTGTGTTTAACCAGTCCTCTTAGCTTAATTCCTGCTGTGTGTACTCACCTATTTGTGGTTGCAGTGGTCGAGATTCAGCTCCTGGACCCGCTTTTTTCGCTCGTCGCTACTAGGTCACTCTCTCCCCGCTCCAATAGCCTTTTCATTCCTCTTCTTAATGCTAAGTGTGTACTCACCTATTTGTGGTTGCAGGGGTCGAGACTCAGTTCCTGGCCCCGCCTTTTCACTGACCGCTACTGGGTCCTCCCTCCCCCTGCTCCATGAGCTATATTATACCTCATCTTAAAACTATGTATGGTTCCTGCCTCCACTACATCACTTGTCAGGGTATTTCACTTCCTAACAACTCTGTGGCTGAAGAAATACTTCCTAACATCCCTTTGACTCATCTGTGTCTTCAACTTCCCATTTCGACCCCTTGTTTCTGTGTCCCGTCTTTGGAACGTCCTGTCTCTGTTCACCTTATCTATTCCACGCAGTATTTTGTATGTCGTTATCATGTCTTCCCTGACCCTCCTGTCCTCCAGTGTCATCAGGCAGATTTCCCTTAACCTTTAACCTTAACCTTTAACCCTTTAACTCTGGAAGTAGCCTTGTTGCAAACTTTTGCACTTTCTCTAATTTCTTGATGTGCTTGTGTGTGTGTGTGTGTGTGTGTGTGTGTGTGTGTGTGTGTGTGTGTGTGTGTGTGTGTGTGTGTGTGTGTTGTGTGTGTGTGTGCGTGTGTGTGTGTGTGCGTACTCACAGAGTTGTATTTGCGGAAGTCTAATCTCAGTTCCTGGCCTCACTTCTTAAACTGCAATCTCCGGCATTGTCTTTCCTGGCCTCGTGTGAGCAATCATATCCACTCTTGAAACTGTGTATTAAGTTTGAATCTACTACATCGTTACGTAGATCTTCAGATCTCCAGGACTTTTCCAAGCTCTTTAGTCTTTTAGCTTTCCGGCTCTCAAGACTTACTTCAGTTTTCCAATTCTTCAGCTACTGAGCTCTTTAGCTCTCCATTTCTTCAAGTGTCCAGCTCTTCAGATGCCCAGCTCTTCAGGTGTCCCACTCTTCAGGTATCCAGCTCTTCAGGTGTCCCGCTCTTCAGGTGTCTCGCTCTTCAGGTGTCCCACTCTTCAGGTGACCCACTCTTCAGGTGTCCAGCTCTCCAGGTGTCCCACTCTTCAGGTTTCCAGCTCTCCAGGTGTCCCACTCTTCAGGTTTCCAGCTCTCCAGGTGTCCAGCTCTTCAAAGATGAGCTACTTGTCCGTCACTCGACAAGCAAATTAAATATTATCGGACTCAAAGATCATGTGTTGATTTTGCAAAATGATATTGATAAAATGCATCTAGAGACAGAGAGAGACAGAGACAGAGAGAGACAGAGAGCGAGAGAGACAGAGAGAGACAGAGAGAGACAGAGAGAGAGAGAGACAGAGACAGAGAGAGACAGAGAGAGACAGACAGACAGAGAAAGATGTCTGGTATTTTACAAAATACTCACTGACATATCTGTAGTTTAAAGACTGAATAAAGTTGACGTTTAATCTTAGAATACAACTGTGTAAAAGAAGTTTTTAGAAAGCGTAATCTTACTAATTAAACGTTACGTTAACCAGGGGTTTTATCATTAACGAAGCCGCTGTTTCTGTTCTGTTTCGTTAGTGGTTCTAGGCCGATTATTTCTCCCCCACAACCTGGTTTCAGGCTAGAAAGGCTAGAAAAATATTTTAATTAGATTGAAAACAATTAAGGAACACATTTAAGAGTAATGCTATCTGCTTAATTAACGATTGCAAAGGTTCACCTGAACAAAGAGGCACAACACCATGACTGGAACAATACATAAATAACTTGTACATAGGAGAGAGAAACTTCTGACGACGTTTCGGTCCGACTTGTACCATTAACTAATCACAGAATCTTCCTGAAAGTTAGTCATGAAATTTTGTTCATAGGTTTTACAGGTTGCCAGAGAACACTGCTGTGTAGATAGGTAGATAAATAGATAGATAGATAGAAAAGGATAACTAATAGAATGAAAAAAAAGTTAGAATATGCTACAAAATACTCTAAGTCGCCCTAAAATATATACAACAATAATATTCTTCCAACTACTGTGTATGTGTGTGTATACTCAGCTAATAGTGATTGCACGGTGGATTTATAGCTCTGTGTGTACACGAGAGAGGTTAGCATGTGCTGACATGACTTCAACACACGTGCGAGTTTTTATTCTCTCTCCCGCTGACATGACCAGCGTTGAGGTGTAGCTCTTGTCTTTTTCCTGCCGTCGTCAATGACTAGAGAAAATCGCGGTGAATGGCTGTCAGCTATTGAAGAATTTCGTCCGAAACCTTCCCTAAAAAATTACCACCGCAACTGGAAATATTTATCCTTAAATAAAGCATAAAATTATTGCACATAAATTGATAACATAGTTAACAACAGTCAGTATATATAGAAAAAAATAAAAAAGTAAGAGTTAATTGGTATATTTATCTATTGGATAGACGCCACATTATTATTGTCTGATGGAATAGGAGATTCAGTCTTTTTAAACGGAAAAGGAATCTAGTCTGTTAATTACTTCTGGAAGTAATTATATCGTGTAGATGAATTATGCTTTGATAACTATCGAGTTGTTAATTGGTTTATATCTTGCAAGCGGAAGTAATTGCCAATCTGTTGCCTCTTGTCACCCTGACCAAGCCGTTGCAGTATACCAAGTATGTAGCGTTCATATATTCTGAAGAGTATATCTCCCCTGATGTGAATACACTTAGAGCAGAATTATGTATATATTGGGAAAGATGTCCTTTGTATATGTTACGAGGAGTGTCTGTCTCTGTCTCTCTCTCTCTCTCTCTCTTTGTCTGTCTTTCTGACTGTCTGTCTGTCTGTCTCTCTCTCTTGATATGTGTACGCACCGAGATCATCGCCGTACATACACTTGAAGGAGTGTACTAGGCATTAAAGATTCTTTGACTGGTGATGAACAGGTGACATGCAACCTTAACGACTCTCGTATTCAACAAACCTTCAACTAATAAACCATATACCCAAGCAGATATATATATACTGGCATATCCGTTGTCAGAACATGGGCATGTGTAATTAGTATCAAGCACATATTGAATTTAAAATCTTTAAGTGGGCCATTAAGGCTGTCTGTCATCTATACACCATCAAGGGCACTTTAGTTTTCAAAATAGAGATGGACAAAACTTTCACAGTATGTGCACTGAAAGAAGCAAAATAATAAGGAGAGATCAGAAAACTTCAGGAACTCCCGGTAATTTAGGTGCTTCAGTGAGCGAGTTCTTCACTCTTGACGGCCGCCTCCAGGCTACCGCAGAGGCGACAGGCTTCAAACCGAATAAACCAGGCAG
Source organism: Cherax quadricarinatus (assembly GCF_026875155.1). Classification (NCBI taxonomy): domain Eukaryota; kingdom Metazoa; phylum Arthropoda; class Malacostraca; order Decapoda; family Parastacidae; genus Cherax; species Cherax quadricarinatus. Next base: position 15,467,539 of record NC_069474.1, on the reverse strand, counting down.
ACAAAAGTAATGTTGTACTCACGACTACAAATTTACTGACAGTGGAGAAACATCCTTAGTGACCGAAATGTAGCTGATAGACTTTAACTGAACCATGTCGGACCGAAACATCGTCGTAAGCTTCTCTCTCCTATGTGCGGGTTATTCGTGAATTGTTAGAGTCACGTTAATGTGTCCATTTATTCTTTAAGAACCAGGAGTGTTCAGTACGCGGTCCACGGGCCAGATGCGGTCCACTTGGCCTTGGAGTGAGGACCTTATGAGAATTTTTGCAAATTACTTTATGTATTTAGGACACAGGAACTGTTAGGCCACTTGAACCTAACTCAGCTTTTTATTACAGCTACAAAAAATACATAATCCTTCTTTCTGAATAACTATCTGGCTATATACTTCGCCGTTGTTGTCGGTAAAAAATATTAAATAATGCAGCCCGCACACGCTTGTAGATTTCTGGTCATGTGGGTCGCTATTGAAAATGCTCAGTCGCCCCTACTTTAAACCCACTACTGAAAACTTTGACATCCCTGTTTTAAACCCACTATTGATAAAACTTGGACGCCCCTGCTATAAACCCCCTACTGAAAAAACTTGGATGCCCCTGCTATAAACCTAACAAACTGAATAATGATATAGTGGCTGCAGTGTCGTGACGAGGCTGATGTGGTCGATACTACCAAATT
>NC_069474.1:15394356-15461856 GCF_026875155.1 Cherax quadricarinatus | reverse complement strand
AGATCGAGGAACAATAATAACTGTTGCTAAAAGCTGAAACATGTCTTTCCCTCAGATTCAAGGCATTGCAACTACCATTCCCCTTCCTTGGATCAAACCTGTCACACAAACCCTAAATATTAAATGCACACGACGCAATGAATGTGTGTTTAATTAAATTTATCTAGTTTTTAAATTCATCAGTTTTATTAAAATTTGCTGTTTTATTTAAATAAATTGATTTATTAAAGTTAGTTGTTTCATTAAAGTCAACTGTTTTAATAAAGCCAAAGTCGTTTTATTAAAGTCAGCTGTTTTATTAAAGTTAGTTGTTTTATTAAAATTAGTTATTTTATTAAAGTCAGCTGTTTAATAAAACAGCTGACTTTAATAAAACAACTGACTTTAGTAAAACAACTGATTTTAATAAAACAGCTGACTTTAATAAAACAGCTGACTTTAATAAAAGTCAGTTGTTTTATTAAAATAAGTTGTTTTATTAAACCAGCTGTTTTATTAAAGTCAGCTGTTTTAATATTCTCTCTCATCAGCCTTCCTGAGGATTAGATCCGCTCAGAATAATTACGCCAGAGTTTGGATGAAAACAGTTGAATTACATTACCATAAGTAATGACTAACGCGCGGCTAGGTTGGCTGCTTCGTTAGTACTGGGTAGGTTAGAGTAGCCTAGGGTAAAGACCATTCGTCAGTACTGGGTAGGTTAGCGTAGCCTAGGGTAGAGACCATTCGTCAGTACTGGGTAGGTTAGAGTAGCCTAGGGTAGAGCCCATTCGTTAATACTGGGTAGGTTAGAGTAGCCTAGGGTAGAGACCATTCGTCAGTACTGGGTAGGTCAGAGTAGCCTAGGGTAGAGCCCATTCGTTAATACTGGGTAGGTTAGAGTAGCCTAGAGCAGAGACCATTCGTTAGTACTGGGTAGGTTAGGGTAGTCTTGGACAAGAATCATTGCTTCGTTAGTACTAGGTCGGTAAGGGTAACCTAGGGCAGATGCCATCGCTTTTCATATGCCAAAAACAAGGCAAGTACCACATCTAGTATCGGGTCCTTGCTCAGACAAGATGGGACTTACACAGATGACAATAAAAAAGTGAGTGAGATACTGAAATCCCAATACGACTCTGTGTTTAGCGAGCCACTAATCAGTCTAATGATCGACAATCCAAATTAATTTTTCATGAATGAGCCTCAAAACTCCATCACTGTATGCCAGATCTCTGACATTACCCTAACTCCAATAGACTTCGAGAAAGCCATTGACAATATGCCCATGCACTCAGCCTCAGGCCCATACTCGTGGAACTGTGTTCATTAAGAACTGTAAGACACACCTCTCGCGTGCCGTAAGTAAATTATGGAGGAGCTTAGACATGGTGAAGTTCCAGTCGCTAAAAACAACGGATATAGCCCCACTCCATAAAAGTGGCAGCAAAGCATTAGCTAAGAACTATAGATCAATTGCTCTAACGCCCATCACAAAATTTTTTGAAAGAGTGCTAAGAAGCACTATTGCAAACCACTTGGATTTCCGAAATCTGCACAATTCAGGGTAACATGGATTCAGAACAGGTCGCTCCTGCTTCTCGCAGCTACTGGATCACTATGATATAGTCTTGGAAGCACTGGAAGAAAAACAGAATGCAGATGTCATATACACAGACTTTGCAAAAGCCTTTGACAAGTGGGATCATGGCGTAATAGCGCACAAAATATGTGCTAAAGGAATAACTGGAAAAGTGGGGAGATGGATCTTCAACTTTCTAATCAATCGAACACAAATAGTAGTGGTAAACAGAGTTAAATCGGAGGCTGCCATAGTGAAAAGCTCTGTTCCACAAGGCACAGTACTCGCCCCCATCCTGTTCCTCATCCTCATAATAGACATAGAGATGTAATCCACAGCACCGTGTCATCCTTTGCAGATGATACTAGGATCTGCATGAGACTGTCATCTACTGAGGACGCGGTTAACCTCCAAGAAGATATAAACCAAGTTTTCCAATGGGCAACGGAAAACAATATGATGCTCAATGAAGACAAATTCCAACTACTCTAATTATATAGAGAGAAAAACATAATGTGAGGGACCTGGGAGTGGTAATGTCCGAGGGTCTCACTCTCAAGGATCACAACAGTGCCACTATCACAATTGCAAAGAAAATGAAAGGATGGATAATGAGAACAATCAAAACAAGTGATGCCCAGCCATTGATGATCCTTTTCAAATCATTTGTTCTCTCTAGGCTGGAATATTGCTGTACATTAACATCTCCGTTCAAGGCAGGGGAAATTGCAGATCTAAAGAGTGTACAGAGAACCTTTACTGCACATGTAAGTTCCATCAAACACCTTAACTACTGTTAACACTTGGAAGCGCCTGACTTGTACTCGCTGGAACGTAGGAGAGAGAGATATATCATAATATACTCTTGGAAAATCCTAGTGGGACTGGTCCCGAATCTGCACACAGAAACCACTCCCTACGAAAGTAAAAGACTGGGCAGGCGGTGCAAAATACCCCCAATGAAAAGTAGAGGCGCCATTGGTATACCAAGAGAAAACACACTAAGTGTCAGGGGCCCATGACTGTTCAACAGCTTCCCACCATGCATAAGGGGAATTACCAATAGGCCCCTGGCTGCCTTCATGAGGGAGATGGACAGATACTTAAAGTCGGTGCCGGATCAGCCGGGCTGTGGTTCGTTCGTAGGACCACGTGCGGCTTCCTGGTTAGTACTGGAGAAGCTAAGGTAACATATTGCAGGGACGGGTGCCTAGTTAGTACTGCCAAAGCAAGAGTTACCTACGTAAGGTAAATATTGAAGGGGAGGGAATCGCACCGCAAGGTTCCTTGAAGGCGATAATACCTTGCTGCTAAAGAAAAGTTCTTGAAGTAAGGAAATGATCATATATATATATATATATATATATATATATATATATATATATATATATATATATATATATATATATATATATATATATATATATTTATGGGTCTACTGTTAAATCTTCAAACCTGTCATTTTATATTCATTATCGTAGGTCTCACACACATTCATGCACTTTTCTTTCTACTGGGAAGTCATCACAACTGCTCATATAAGTCCCACACAACCTACCTTGCAACACTGACTGTGAACTGTGCACCACGTGACTGCAGCTCTGCAGTGAAGCCCTATCTGCAACACTTTCCTCCAGCGGGAGTTGCATGGGTTTTTGGGGCTTCTGTTAGGAACTTGCAAAATGTTTTTCTTCTCAACATTGTTTCTGACACACACACACACACACACACACACACACACACACACACACACACACACACACACACACACACACACACACACACACACACACACACACATTCGCTATCCATCTCCTCGTGATCAGTTTCATTTCACTCGCTAAAATTTCGCTCTCACGTAGAGTCAAAAATAAAAGTCACAATAACGTTTCGGGAACAATTCACAACAAACCCACAAATCGGCAGTAAAAACGGGACGACATCGTCCAATTTTAGTATCCAATTTGTGGTGTTGTTGTGAACCTACAGACCAGCCCATCCTAGAGCATAGGGAAAGCAACGTTTTAAGCTCCTGTATAGTATACCATGGGATAAAACCTAAGCTCACTGTTTATATAATCATAATAACAATGTTATTATTATTATTATTATTATTATTATTATTATTATTATTATTATTATTATTTCTACAAGTACATGTACAACGTATACAGGTCTAGCTGACCTACTATAAAGAAAGCCGTTTGTTATGCAGAACATTTCGGGCAAATTAGGTCAATTTTGTCCCAGGATGCGACCCACACCAGTCGATTAAAACCCAGGTACCTGTTTTACTGAAAGGTGAACATGGACAGCATGTGTCTTAAGGAAACACATTCTAATGTTTCTACCCATACAGGGGATCGAACCCCGGACTTCAATGTGTGAGCTGAGTGCGCTAGCAATCAAGCCACGGCACCGATAATTATACGTAAATATAGGAATCTGTTTGTGCTTTCAAGTCTCAGTTGAAAGCTCATCTCTTGTCTAGAGCTTTTGATTTTTGTCTAGAGCTTTTGATTTTTGTCTAGAGCTTTTGATTTTTGTCTAGAGCTTTTGATTTTTGTCTAGAGCTTTTGATTTTTGTCTAGAACTTTTGATTTTTGTCTAGAGCTTTTGATTTTTGTCTAGAGCTTTTGATTTTTGTCTAGAGTTTTTGATTTTTGTCTAGAACTTTTGATTTTTGTCTAGAGCTTTTGATTTTTGTCTAGAACTTTTGATTTTTGTCTAGAGCTTTTGATTTTTGTCTAGAACTTTTGATTTTTGTCTAGAGCTTTTGATTTTTGTCTAGAACTTTTGATTTTTGTCTAGAGCTTTTTTGTCTAGAGCTTTTGATTTTTGTCTAGAACTTTTGATTTTTGTCTAGAGCTTTTGATTTGGATAATCATACTGTCACTCTTGACTAAAAATTTAAGATATTTCTTCTTTTTTCTCTCTATTACTGTTATATTTTGGTGTGCTTGTTATTTTCTGGAAAGATTATATACTATACAATAACAAAACCAGTTACTACTGTTATGTACGCGAGAACTGGCCAGCTGTGTACAATTTGTGCTGTAAATAACGACGGAAGATTTTCCAGTTAATATCATGGTGGGGATTTTTGATATGTTGGAATACTGCATGTTTACGGGAAGCCGATGGCTGGGGTATGTCCACGGGTATCCACTGCTCTGGTATGTCTATGGGTAGCCTCTTCCCTGGTATGTCTACGGGTATCCACTGCTCTGGTATGTCTATGGGTAGCCTCTTCCCTGGTATGTCTATGGGTAGCCTCTTCCCTGGTATGTCTATGGGTAGCCTCTTCCCTGGTATGTCTACGGGTATCCACTGCTCTGGTATGTCTCTGGGTAGCATCTTCCCTGGTATGTCTATGGGTAGCCTCTTCCCTGGTATGTCTACGGGTATCCACTGCTCTGGTATGTCTATGGGTAGCCTCTTCCCTGGTATGTCTATGGGTAGCCTCTTCCCTGGTATGTCTATGGGTAGCCTCTTCCCTGGTATGTCTATGGGTAGCCACTGCCCGGGGAATGGCAACGGGTAGCCCCTACCCGGGGTATGTCAACGGGTAGCCCCTACCCGGGGTATGTCAAAGGGTAGCCCCTACCCGGGGCTACCCGTTGACATACCCCGGGTAGGGGTTACCACCCTATTTCCAAACGCTCACCCTATTTCCAAGCACTCAACCTATTTCCAAAGACCCAACCCTAGTCTCCAGGCGCTCGTTCCACCTCCAAAGACTCACCCTATCTCCAAATACTCACCACGTCTATAAATACCCACCCCCATCTCCAAACACTACCCGTCTCCACACTATTCAGACCCGTCTCCAGGGCACTCACCCGTCTCCACACTCTACCCTGTCTTCAACACCCACCGTTCCAAACCCACCCCTGTCTCCAGCCTACCCGTCTCCACCTCACCGACACCTAGTTCCAAACCACCCGTCTCCAAACACTCACCCCCTTCCACACACTCACATCCTGTCTCCAAAGCACCCACCCCCGTCTCCAACACCCACCCCCGTCTCCAAGCACTCCACCCGTCTCACAACCACCCCTGTCTCCAAACACCACCCGTCTCCAAACACCCACCCCGTCTCCAAACACTCACCCCCGTCTCCACACACTCACTCCTGTCTCCAAACACCCACCCCGTCTCCACACACTCACCCCCGTCTCCAAGCACTCACCCCCGTCTCCACACACTCACCCCTGTCTCCAAAACCACCCGTCTCCAACCCCCGTCTCCAAACACTCCCGTCTCCAACACCCCGTCTCCAAACACCACCCCGTCATCCAACTCACCGTCTCCAACACTCACCCCCGTCCCCACACACCACCGTCCCCACCCCCCCGTCTCCAAACACTCACCCCCGTCTCCACACACTCACCCCTGTCTCCAAACACCCACCCCGTCTCCAACACTCACCCCCGTCTCCAACACTCACCCGTCTCCAAACACCCACCTCCGTCTCCAAACACCCACCCCGTCTCCAAACACTCACCCTCCACACACTCCCTGTCTCCAAACACCCACCTCCGTCTCCAACACCCCCCACCTCCGTCTCCAATACACCCCAACACCACCCCGTCTCCAAACACCCGTCACACCCTCCTGTCTCCAAACACCCGTCAAACACCACCTCCGTCTCCAAACACCCACCCCGTCTCCAAACACCCCTCCGTCTCACACCCCCCGTCTCCAAACACCCACCCCCGTCTCCAAACACCCACCTCCGTCTCCAAACACCCACCTCCGTCTCCAAACACCCACCTCCCGTCTCCAAACACCACCCAACCATCCGTCTCCAAACACCCACCTCCGTCTCCAAACACCCACCTCCGTCTCCAAACACCCACCTCCGTCTCCAAACACACCCACCCTCCGTCTCCAAACACCCACCTCCGTCTCCAAACACACCCACCTCCCGTCTCCAAACACTCACCTCCGTCTCCACACACCCACCTCCGTCTCCAAACACTCACCTCCGTCTCCAAACACCCACCTCCGTCTCCAAACACCCACCTCCGTCTCCAAACACCCACCTCCGTCTCCAAACACCCACCTCCGTCTCCAAACACCCACCTCCGTCTCCACACACTCACCTCCGTCTCCAAACACTCACCTCCGTCTCCAAACACCCACCTCCGTCTCCAAACACCCACCTCCGTCTCCAAACACCCACCTCCGTCTCCAAACACCCACCTCCGTCTCCAAACACTCACCTCCGTCTCCAAACACCCACCTCCGTCTCCAAACACTCACCTCCGTCTCCAAACACCCACCTCCGTCTCCAAACACCCACCTCCGTCTCCAAACACCCACCTCCGTCTCCAAACACTCACCTCCGTCTCCAAACACTCACTTCCGTCTCCAAACACTCACCTCCGTCTCCAAACACTCACCTCCGTCTCCAAACACCCACCTCCGCCTCCAAACACCCACCTCCGTCTCCAAACACCCACCTCCGTCTCCAAACACCCACCTCCGTCTCCAAACACTCACCTCCGTCTCCAAACACTCACCTCCGTCTCCAAACACTCACCTCCGTCTCCAAACACTCACCTCCGTCTCCAAACACCCACCTCCGCCTCCAAACACTCACCCCTGTCTCCAAACACCCACCTCCGTCTCCACACACCCACCCCATCTCTACTTTAGTTCCCTGCCCGTGGGCTGAGTAACAGAATACGTAAGTGTAAACATAATTCTGGAGGACAAATGAAGGAAGGAGGGGAAATGAGATAAGGTAATTAGAAGTGTGAAGGATGATTGAGGAGAAGGATGGAAGAGGGAAGGAGGTTAAGAGAAGGGGAGAAATGGGAGGGAAGGAGAAGAAGGATGATGAAGGAAAAGGGAAGATATGGGAAAACCAAGCCTACGCAAATTTCCTTTGAAATTCAGACGTGGGGAGAGAGAGGTAGCACAAAATGCGTTCTTTGAGAATAGGCAGTAACCTACCACACGTAGGCCTACACTCAACGATGTCACATTCTTTTATCAGCTATAAATTACAAGCAATTTAGTGATGAAGCCTCTACTGGCTAATATAGTATATCACCTCCTATAAGTATCTATTATCAGCTATAAATTACAAGCAATTTAGTGATGAAGCCTCTACTGACTAATATAGTATATCACCTCCTATAAGTATCTAAGCTAAATCAGAGTTGGATATAGAGTAATTTAGCTTAGTATCTACAATTACTCTTAATACACAAATAACCCGCACATAGGAAAGAGGAGCATACGACGACGTTTCGGTCCTCTCTCCTATGTGCGGATTATTTGTGTATTGTTCCAGTCACGGTATTACCTTCTTGTTCATTACTTTTATTCCAGCCTACACCAGCCTATACAAATTGACAACAGTAAACACTCACTCGTACCAGCAACCTTAGTACTTAGCCTACCCACTCCAGTCACAATAAAACCACGTTTAAGAGGAAAGTGCAGGCGACCGAACCTCGCCTAATCACGCCGGTCTACTCCCCTTATATAACAGCTTAGCTAAATAGGGCAACATTCGCTAATTACCTTACAACGGGAGTTAGACTACTTTTCACTGTTACATTACGTAATGACTGCGCAACTTCTCTCGTGCACAAAAGCCGGTGCTGAACAGTGATTCATGTAGGTATGTCACGGTGTACATCCTGGCTGAAGTTAATGGCCCTAAGTGACCCTAAGTGCTTGTTGAAGGCACATTTATGTGTACGTTACTGACACTGCATACATGTGAATGGTCTTCCACTACCCTTCACTTCATCAGAGATACGACTACACCCACATACCCTGTGTGGAATCAGAGGTATGCAAGCCAATTATCTGGAAATTGGATGGCAGGTTTCCTGGACTTGATACAACTAATGACTTGACTGGATAATTAAGTGATCAGTCATACACCCACATACACCCTCTATCTACACAGAAGAGGATGGGAATTGCTGGGAAGAGGCGAGAAGCGATGATAAGTAGAAGAGGAAGGCAGAGAGAAATAGAGAAGAAATGAATGTGAGTAAACCAGGAATAATAGCCAAATAATGCAGGGATACAGAAAAGCGTTATATAATAGACAAAATAATCCTTCCATAGATACTATGAACATTCTTTGCCACCATCACTTGATCTAAGAGAATTCATAACATAATCGCACCACAATTCCCACCTTGACCAGGGATGAACACTGGTTGGTATACAGTCATGTCTGAAGACACACGTAACGGAACAAACCTTAATTATGAGTATCTTTCACTTTCAGGAGAGCGTTACCGGGTCATACAAAGGTGTATACATACTCCAGAATGTAAGGTGAAAGGATATGGTAATGCTAACCAGAGTTCAGGTTCTCGAGTGAAGGGTCACGTTATTTTTCGTAGGCAGGATTCTCACTGGATCAGCAGTCGGAGACGCAAGTCATGTTTGTCAGATCCGGAGGTCAAGAGGGAGGATGTCGCCTCTTGGGATGGGTTGGGATGTCGTCTGTCACTTCACTGGCCTTGCAAGATTAAAAAAAAGACTAAAAATCGTCATAACGAGGCTGGAAGATTTTACAAAATTTCACACTTGCGAAAAGAAGCTGAGCCGATGATTTGGTCCGACCTGCACCACTGTCAAATCAACAACATAAGATTAGTTGCACTGATGCTTCTGAAATGTTAAAGGAACATTGGGTTTGTTGTACCATACTCAGTCATTAATTACTACTTCTAGACATGACTCACGAAATCGTAATGACACGATTGCAAACAAACTTCTATTTTTACATGGCATAAGGTGTGAATGCATGTGGGTAAAAAGTGCATTCTTGGTATTATCGTAAGTTCTGCACGCTGATATGTGAAGATTGTCTTACGTAAAATTTGTCACATCCATGATGCATTGTGGAGTAAACTCACTTTTCTGGGGTTGTTGTATACTTGTCGGTTTTTCAAACCATTCATCACAACTGTCAGACACTGCAGCATCATGGGATCTTCTTACAAAGAATTCTTCAACGCTTGTTCAACCTTTGGACAAAGACCTACTTCGATTAGTGGATGATACCACTATGATCCCGCCTCCGTCTGCTTCAAGTCACCTCACTACAGTATATAAGCCACGTCTACGGCCCTATGCTTGATGGACTGAACACATCGACTCCAGGCTGAGGGACTGATTACCTCATACTCCTCCTTTCCTTACGCCTTCCTCTTTGTATTGGACTGATGAAGCCACTGTGTGGCGAAACGTTTCCTGAATAAAGATTCCCATATGCTGCATAAGTGTCTCAATCTCCAACTTGTTGTATATTCTTGATATTTCCTTTGGTTTTATAAGTGAGGATTGCAACGTTGTTGTCACTTGCCTGTGTGACAATATCGGTTGTATTTCGTGTGTTGAAAGTGAGACGCCTGTCTCTGTCATCTTCCTTTCAAGATATGGTAAGTACTCTTCGCGCCTGTTGTCTGCAACCTTAAACGAAGTATGAATTGAAGTGTTGCTTGGAAAAAAGGCCAGAAATAATGCAAAATTCTCCTTCATGGAATTCAGAGTTGGAAATTGTGTAAGCTATGGGGAAGTAAGTGGGAAAATCACTTTCGTTTTTTTCGTCATTATGAGATAACGAATCCCGCTTTAAAATTTGCTGATTTTTCTTTTTGAGAAATCGATACAAAAGTAGCCATTGGCTCCCGGCATTTTAGTTGCCATGTGTGACATGCATGGCTGCAGGAGGAAGCATTCAAAGCCTTTTACCCATGAAATTAAAAGGAAACACAACAGAGACAACAAGCATTGAGAAACACACGAAAAGAACTCGGATATGTACACACACACACACCAAGATTTATATATATATATATATATATATATATATATATATATATATATATATATATATATATATATATATATATATATTTATATATATATATATGTCGTGCCGAATATGTAAAACTGGTCAATTAGCAAGAACTCATTTAAAATTAAGTCCTTTCTGAAATTTTCTCTTATACGTTTAAAGATATATTTTTTCATTAATGTTGATGCAAAAATTTATAATTTTACACCAAAAGAATCTTAGAAAACTTACCTAACCATATTATAACAAGAACAATTTATTTTAGCCTAACCCAACTAAATATATTTTAGATTTGTTTACAATAATTTAATACTAAACAAACACAGTGAAATATATTTTTTTCGTTAGGTTCAGAATGATTTTGGCGAAATTATTGCATACACAAATTTTCGCTTGTCCTATATGGAAAGATGAGCGTTGCTATTTAAGCCAAGATCGCAAGTTCTGCCTATTCGGCACGACATATATATATATATATATATATATATTATATATATATATATATATATATATATATATATATATATATATATATATATGTATGTATGTATGTGTGTGTGTTGTGTGTGTGTGTGTGTGTGTGTGTGTGTGTGTGTGTACTTATATATATATTTGCTGTCGCAACACAAAAGAGAATTAAATAAGTACAAACCACGGAATAAAGAATAATGCAGCGTTATATTTTACATGAAGCAGCCGTCTTCAAGGTCTTAAAGCTTGACGGGGTTTAGCAGAGATTAACCATGGAATTTATAGATAAAATGGAGAATTCTCGCAGGTACATCTTATTAAAATTTTGAAGCCAGCAAGAAAGCGTGGTTTTAATAGTATGTGATGAGGGAATTATAGATTTTTAACTTAAGTATTGAAGACTAATCCCTGTTAAAACCCTCCCATGGTTCGCGGCTTGAACTACTGAGGGAGGTTCGCGGCTTGAACTACTGAGGGAGGTTCGCGGCTTGAACTACTGAGGGAGGTTCGCGGCTTGAACTACTGAGAGAGGTTCGCGGCTTGAACTACTGAGGGAGGTTCGCGGCTTGAACTACTGAGGGAGGTTCGCGGCTTGAACTACTGAGGGAGGTTCGCGGCTTGAACTACTGAGGGAGGTTCGCGGCTTGAACTACTGAGGGAGGTTCGCGGCTTGAACTACTGAGGGAGGCTCGCGGCTTGAACTACTGAGGGAGGTTCGCGGCTTGAACTACTGAGGGAGGTTCGCGGCTTGAACTACTGAGGGAGGTTCGCGGCTTGAACTACTGAGGGAGGTTCGCTGTAAGATCTAGTGCTGGTTTATACCCCAGATGTGGATTGAAAGGCCTAGAGTTATCCAGCTCCCCTCCCCGTGGTTCTGTTATTTTCGAGATATTCAAGAAAACGCGACTAGGCCTATTATCTGTGACGTCATCACATCAAATGTTGTAGTTACTGTAATTCGCTGTAGAAACATCGTAGGCAAATGATATTTACACTAAAATGTTGCCAGATTTTTACAACTATTTCTCGGTAAGCTTAACCCATTCTCATTTTTTTTCGACTATAAAATAAAATTAAATGATAGAACGAATGTACCTCAGTATTAATTAACTATCCAATATCTTACTACCTAAACATTGTTAAACTCGTTTATTTAACATAGTCTTCATAAAAGTAAATTTTTCCTGGTTTCTCATTTTTTCTTAGTGTTCCTCATTTTTTTGGAGTTTCTCATTTTTCCTGTTCTCATTTTTCCTGTTCTCATTTTTCCTGTTCCTCATTTTTCCTGGTGTTCATTTTTTGGCGTTTCTCATGTTTCATGGTTTTCCTCATTTTTCCTGGTTTTCCTCATTTTTCCTAGTGTTCTTCATTTTTCCTGGTGTTTCTCATTTTTCCTAGTGTTCCTCATTTTTCCTGGCGTTCCTCATTTTTCCTGGTGTTCCTCATTTTCCTGGTATTCTTCATTTTTTTCTGGTGTTCCTCATTTTTTGGTGTTTCTCATTTTTTCTGGTGTTCCTCATTTTTTGGTGTTTCTCATTTTTTCTGGTGTTCCTCATTTTTCCTAGTGTTCTTCATTTTTCTTAGTGTTCCTCATTTTTCCTAGTGTTCTTCATTTTCCTAGTGTTCCTCATTTTTCCTGGTATTCTTCATTTTTTCTGGTGTTCCTCATTTTTTGGTGTTTCTCATTTTTTCTGGTGTTCCTCATTTTTTCTAGTGTTCTTCATTTTTCCTAGTGTTCTTCATTTTTCTTTGTGTTCCTCATTTTTCCTGGTGTTCCTCATTTTTTGGTGTTCCTCATTTTTCCTGGTCTTCATTTTTTTCTGGCTCTCATTTTCTTCCAGCAGAAGGGAGGTGAGAGAGGAGCGAAGACGTCACTATCTTGCCCCCAGGCAATATATTGAAGGCACCAGTTACGCGGGGGCATGTTGGATATAACGTGCCATCATTATACTCATTATAGGCCGCTACAGGTTATATCCTGCGGTATACTCCCGGCCACAATAGCGCTAAAACACGATAGTACTCAGTTACCTCAGTCACCCCCTACTATCAGGCTGTGAGATTAATACGGTGGTGAGCCTGTGCTGTCGGATGGGTAACTCTAATATTTATACAAAATATGTTTGTGGTAAGGATGGCTGCGTGTGGAGAGGGAGGGAGGCAGTAGGGTAATGAGCTTGGGGTTGGGGAAGAAACATGGGTGAATGTGATAAGAGTTTGGTGTATGTGGGGAAAATGTGAGAGAGAAAAAGTGAATGATGGTGGTGGTGATGTTTTATGTGTTAAGAGAAGTGAGGGATTTTCTCCCGGCTAGGATCTTAGTCAGGCAACAACTCGCTCCGTGGAGATTTTGGTCATTTGATCGAAAGCTGAGGAAGAGGAAATTTTATGGGTCTCGAATCACTGTGTTCACGAACATGAGGCTACCAGGTAACTACATCACCAACTACATTAATACATTTTGAGCACAGTCACTTGGTCTTAGGGTTGTGAGAGGTCCCTCACCTTCAGTAACTTTTAAACAGGACTAAAAACTATTTCATGCAGTACTGTGCTATAATTCCGTAAATGAAGGAGAATGTTACAATTCCACATGAAAGGAAGATGTGTATAAATCCACATGAACACCAACTGAACACAGGGATTCTTTTTTTTTTGGTACCAGGAATTGGAAAAGAATGGCGAGCGATGTTAAGAACGTATCACTATCTAGGATCCATTCTGAACTGGAAATAAAGCTAGTGGCCAGCATACATAAAGGGGAGTGCCAATAGACCCCAGGCTTCTTCAAGAAGGCGCTGGACAGGCACCTAAAGTCAGTACCTGACCTGCCAGGCAGTGGTTAGTACGTCGGGTTGCGTGTGGCCAACAGTAACAGTGTCGTATGGGGTTCGGTAGGAGAAACGAGGGTTGAAGGTAAACACCTTGTTGGATGGTAACACTATATATATTGTCAGACTGTGGTAAGGAATGGATGGGCCCAGCCTGCCGTGTTACTGCCTGGATGTCTATACGCCGAGTGAGAGCGAGGCAGCTCGTCTCACTGCCTCAAGCTGTATCCCGTGACGTCATACATTCGCAGGCCTACTAGGGATCTTCTATATAAAGCACATGGATGGTAGTATAATACTCAGCTAATCTATACAACACATATAAGGGGATCAGCAACTATGCTGATAACAGCCTGGTTGATCACGCCCTGATCCACCATGAGGCCTGGTCACAGACCGGGCAGCGGGGGGCGTTGACTCCCGACACCCTCTCCAGGTATACTCCAAATATAGCAGTGGGCTCATTAAAGCCACAGATACTAATCCTATCCAACAAACCTCTCAGTACAGATGCTGGTAATGTATCTTCATTTGTGTTTACAAGCTCACAAGGTCTCAAGCCGAGTAAAAGCAATAACATTCTATATATCAGTAGTCTGCCCACAGAGTTAAAGAAATTATTTGCAGCTTTTAGGAAGATTCACAAAAGAACTTTGTCAACGAAATATGGATTCCTTGGTAAAAATCTATTAAGGTGCGTCCGGAAAAGCAGGCAAGAAGGACGGGTAGGACTATGTCACAGTATTGCTCATACGCACTGAGCTACTGACGACCACTGATGATGTAGTCGAAGTTTTAGCAGTTAGCGTCGAAAATTGGAACCTAATTGGCTTCATAAGTCCATCGCAAGGGAGAATCGTGAAGAACAAGAGGAGTATGAGGTAATCAGTCCTTCAGCCTTGAGTCAATGTAATCAGTCCATCAATCTTGAAATACTCCTTTTCTTCACGATTCCCCCTTGTTATGGATTGATGAAGCCACTGTGTGGCGAAACGTTTCCTCATTAAATATACCCAAATGTTGCCCATGTGTCTTACCTACCAACCACTCACATTACCATATTGACTGTTTATTAAGTTAATGGCGAATTGTTTTCACTAATGACAAGAAGGTACAGCGAGGCTAAAAATACACCTGTAGCTCCAAATAAGAGAATTGGTCGTGTCCAGAATGTAAGACTAATCGACACCATTGTCATGAGAACTGATCATACACACACGTCAAGTGGTGTTCAATTAACCAAGCTGCTCTCCATTTTTCGAGAGTATTGATGCTTTGGTTTTTGAGTTACTGCGCAGGTTGATCAAGATCCCAGGACCCAAACGTCTTTTAATAAATATTTCCTAGTGTTTGTTCACGTGTCTTTCTAAACCAATTTGTGGGTATCTATTAGCAAAGTTTATACCATGCTGCGTAGGTTCACTTGCAATACTATCTTGTATAAATTTGTCAATGTTGTAAATCCCATGTCAAAAAAAGATTGATTTAGAAGCTATTCTTCTACTTACAGAGATAAATTACACTATCGAAACATTATGATTATTATTATTATTATTATTATTATTATTGAATACTTTAAAATAACAAGTTTTCCATAATTTGTACCAAAGAAAGTGACATAAGAACATAATGGAGGAACACTGCAGAAGGCCTACTGGCCCATGCAAGGCAGGTGACGTACCTAAGAATGGGCCAATAGTCTAGGGTAAACGTGGACGGTGACACCAACGCTACTCTGAGACCTCTCTCCCTGTTTTCGTTGCACCATTGCAAGCATTGCACAGCTCCTGATGACGTACTGAGAAGTGTGAAAGTACTTGAGCTAAAGATTTCCACCCCCCCTGGCTTGTCCAGCATACCTCGTCTTAAAGCTATGTATGGTTCCTACCTCCACTTGATCACTTGCTAAACTATTCCACTTCCTAACTACTCTATGACTGAAGAAATACTTCCTAATATCCCTTTAACTCATCTGAGTCCTCAACTTCCAAGTGTGACCCTTTGTTTCTGTGTCCCCTCTCTGGAGCATTCTGTCTCCGTCCACCTTGTCTATTCCACGCAGTATTTTGTATGTCGTTATCATGTCTCCCCTAACCCTCCTGTCCTCCAGTGTTGTCAGGCCGATTTCCCTTAACCTTTCTCGTAGGACATTCCCCTTAGCTCTGGAACTAACCTTGTCGCAAACCTTTGCACTTTCTCTAATTGCTTGATCTGGTGTGGGTTCCTAACTGCTGCTGCATACCCTAGTGTAGGCCTGATGTACATGGTGTACAGTGCCTTGAACGATCCCTTACTTAGGTATCGGAACGCCATTCTCAGGTTTGCAAGGTGCCCATATGTTGCAGCAGTTATCTGGTTGATGTGTGCCTCAGGAGATGTGCTCGGAGTTATACTCACCCCAAGATCTTTCTCCTTGAGTGAGGTTTGCAGTCTTTGGCCAAATAGCCTATACTCTGTCTTCCTGGCCCTTCCCCGATCTTCATGACTCTGCATTTGGAGGGGTTAAATTCGAGAAGCCAGTTGCTGGACCAGGTGTCCAGTCTGTACACGTCTCTTTGAAATCCTTTCTGATCCTCATCTGATTTAATTTTCCTCATTAACTTCACATCATCTGCGAACAGGGACACTTCTGAGTCTATCCTTTCCATCATGACATACTCATATACCAAAAATAGCACTGGTCCTAGGACCGACTCCTGTGGGACCCCGCTCGCCACAGGTGCCCCTGTGATATCTCATCACGTACCATGACTCGTTGTTGCCTCCCTGTCAGGTATTCTCTGATCCATTGCAGTGCCCTTCCTGTTATACGCGCCTGATCCTCCAGCTTCTACACTAATCTCTTGTGAGGAACTGTGTCGAAGGCTTTCTTGCAGTCCAAGAAATTGCAGTCAACCCACCCCTCTCGTGTATTATTTCTGTTACTTTGTCATACAACTCCAGAAGGTTTGTGACACAGGATTTTCTTTCTGGTCAGACTTGACTTTCGATGCTATGTCGTTTTCGTACTGTCGCTGGGCCTCCCTCCCTATTTGCGCATACTCGTTTCTGGCTCTTCGAATCAGTGTGTGTGTGTGTGTGTGTGTGTGTTGTTGTGTGTGTGTGTGTGTGTGTGTGTGTGTGTATGTGTGTGTGTGTGTGTGTGTGTGTGTGTGTGTGTGTGTGTGTGTGTCTGTACTATAATACCGGCAAAGATTTAATGACTAACATAAATCTCTATGTCTCTGTCTATGTCTGCCTATGTATCAGTCATTCAGTCCCTTCCTCCTCTCTCTCTCTCTCTCTCTCTCTCTCTCTCTCTCTCTCTCTCTCTCTCCAGTCCCTATCTCATTTTTACTCTATTAACATATATATTATTTTTGAGCCCGGCTGAAAAGATTTTAGAATTAAATAACTCTCAAAAAAAAAAAAAAAAAACTCGACAACGCATTTCATTATTCATCGAACAATTAAAATAATCTTCTTATATTTCCACAAATATAATAATTCTCTGAGATTTATAACTGTTAAAAGTAATAAAGCAAAAGAAGTAATTTTTGTAAACATTACTGTTTAACGAAATAAATTTTTATTTGAAAACAATAATGACTGTTATTGTGATATATATATATATTTTTTTTTTTTTTTTTATTATCACACCGGCCGATTCCCACCAAGGCAGGGTGGCCCGAAAAAGAAAAACTTTCACCATCATTCACTCCATCACTGTCTTGCCAGAAGGGTGCTTTACACTACAGTTTTTAAACTGCAACATTAACACCCCTCCTTCAGAGTGCAGGCACTGTACTTCCCATCTCCAGGACTCAAGTCCGGCCTGCCGGTTTCCCTGAATCCCTTCATAAATGTTACTTTGCTCACACTCCAACAGCACGTCAAGTATTAAAAACCATTTGTCTCCATTCACTCCTATCAAACACGCTCACGCATGCCTGCTGGAAGTCCAAGCCCCTCGCACACAAAAACCTCCTTTACCCCCTCCCTCCAACCCTTCCTAGGCCGACCCCTACCCCGCCTTCCTTCCACTACAGACTGATACACTCTTGAAGTCATTCTGTTTCGCTCCATTCTCTCTACATGTCCGAACCACCTCATCAACCCTTCCTCAGCCCTCTGGACAACAGTTTGGTAATCCCGCACCTCCTCCTAACTTCCAAACTACGAATTCTCTGCATTATATTCACACCACACATTGCCCTCAGACATGACATCTCCACTGCCTCCAGCTTCTCCTCGCTGCAACTTCATCACCCACGCTTCACACCCCCAAAAAAGAGCGTTGGTAAAACTATACCCATCATTTCCCCCTTTTTCCCCAAGGACAAATTTCTTTGCTCCACAGACTCCTAAGTGCACCAAACCCACTCTTTTTCCCCTCATCAATTCAATTCCCCCCCATCTTTCATAGACCCATCCGCGACACGTCCACCCCCAAAATACTAAATATTTCACCTCCTCCATACTCTCTCCCTCCAATCTGATATTCAATCTTTCACACCTAACTTTTTGTTACCCCTCATAACCTTTACCTTTCCTGTATTCCCCCTTTAATTTTCTTCTTTTGCACACCCTAACCAAATTTCATCCACCAATCTCGCAACTTCCTTCAAATTTCCCCAAGAGCACAGTGTCTCAGAAAAAGGCACTTGACACTCCCATTTGTGTGATTCTTTATCTTTTAACTCCACCCTTTTGCCAAGACCCTCGCTTTACTTCTCTACAACCCCATCTATAAATATTAAACAACCACGGTGACATCACACATCCTTGTCAAAGGCCTATTTTTTACTGGGAAAAAATTTCCCTTTTTCCTACATACCTAACTTGACCCCACTACCTCGTAAAAACTTTCCCCAATCTTTCGTAACCTACCTCCTACACCAACACTTGAAAAACATCTGCCACTTGCCCCCCTATCCCCCTGCCCATACCCTTTTCCAAATCCAAAATGCCAAAAAACCCTCTTAGCCTTATCTAAATCTGTTACTTATATGTTTCATTTAAACACCGGGTCCAACACCCCTACCTTTTCCCTAAAGCCTCCTTTTCACGCTATCCTATTCTCCGTCTTCCCTTTTAATTCTTTAAATTATAACCTACCATACACTTACCGGGTACACCAACAATTTTCCCCCCTATAATTTTTGCACCTTTTTATCCCCTTTGCCTTTATACAAAGGAACAGGCATGCCCTCCCCAATCCCAGTACCTTACCCTCTTCCATACATTATTAAATAATTCACCAACCACTCCAAAACATACCCCCCACCTGCTTTTAAAAACATTTCTTCTTTATCCCATCAACCCCCGGCTCCCCTTAAACCCCCCTTTCTTTTTAACCTACTGCCTCACAAACTCCCCCACACTCACAAGGGCCTTCCCACTCCTACAAGATGTTTTTCCCCTTGCCCTATACACAAATCACAGCTTCCCATCTTCCAACTTTTAAAAATTTCCCAAAATATTCCTTCCACTTCCCAATCCTCTAACTCCCCTTTTAAAAACCTCCCTCCTTTTTTTAACTGACAAATCCTTTGTTCTCTAGGCTTTCTTAAACTTTTAAATCTCACCCCCAAAATTTTCTTATTTCAAAAAAATTTGTTATAACATCCACCCACCCTCTTTTGTCTCTTTTTTAATTGTTTCACCACTCTCTTAATTTCTCTCTTTTTCTCCATAAACTCTTCCCCCTTTTGCATCACTTCTACTTTGTAAAAACTTCTCATTGCAAACTTTTTCCCCCCTTACTACTCTCTTTACATCATCATTCCCCCAAATCGCCCCTTTTTCCCCCTCACCCATTCCTGAAACCCACAAACTTTTGCTAAACACTCTAACACACATTTTAAACCTACCCCATCCCTCTTCGACCCCATTGCCTATGCTCCATTGCCCTCACCCCAAATAGCGTTTATACTTACCCTAACCCCCCTCTTTTTGTTTAAAACCTTCACCTTTTTTTCCCATGCTTCTATTCTCCTTTGTATCCCCTACCTTTTATCCAGGTAGCAAACAACAAAAGTGACTATAATCTGGGGCCCCTCTATAAACATGTACATCCTAAAGTCTACTCAACACTTTTATCTACCAAACATAATCCAAACAAACTACTGTCATTTGCCTACCATATCGTGTATACTTATTTCCTCTTTTTTTAAAATTGTATTCCTATAACAAACCCCTTTCTAACAAATTCAATAAAAGGGCCCATTATCATTTACACCTGCCCCCCAAACTTACCTACCACACCCCTCTCAAAAAAGTTTTCCTACTTAGCTTCAATCCCCCCAAAATTTTACCTCTCACTTGGTTAAAAGGCCCTATCATTCACTTAACATCCCCCAAAATCTCTCCTCTCCCTGCATTCCTCTCTTCTCCAGGCATACACGCTTATTATGACCCCTTCTCGCACCCAAAACCTTTTACTTTAATCCACAAAATTTCTTGAATTTACACATTCTATTCTTTTTTTCCCTTTCCCCCATAACTGATCATTTAACTTTACTGCAAAACCCCCTTTTCCTTTGCTCTAACCTCTCAATACTCCAGATTTTCCTTTTATTTCCCCCCACTGAAACTCTCCTACCCCCTTCACTTTGTTTCGTTTTGGGCCAGGACACCAATTTCTTTTCTTAAAAACATCAGCAACATCTGTTTCTTTTTGTCATCCCACTACACCACCACATTTAACAACCCTTTTTAAAGTTTTTTTTTTCTTTTCTTTTTTTGTAATTGAACAGGAGAAAGGGGGTTTCTAGCCCTTGCTCCCCCCATTTATCGCCTCATACGACACGCATGGGTTACGGGGGAAGATTCTTTTCCCCCTTCCCCCTGGACAATAGAAGAAATAAAAAAAAACAAACTATTTAAAAAAAGGGGAAAAACCAGATGTATGTAAATAAATATATGCTTGCGTGTCTTGAAGTGGACCCGGTGAATAGGATGCAAATATCCCTGTTATCTTTGCGTGTTTATAACAGAAAAAAAAACCACAATCCCACCACATGCAAAACATTACAGGTTTTTTTTTTCACAGTCACTGGGAGGACGGATACTTCCCCGGGTGGTTGCTGCACCAACCAAATACCTATATATATAAATAATTAAATAAATTTTTAAAATATAATATTATATAAATATATATATAAATGCAATAAGATCACAGTGAACAGGTGATTTTTAAAAAATCTATGAACTCAGGACTCAAATTCAAAGCCTCAAAAAAATTGAGAGAAAAAAACATTTACACTATTATTTCCTCGCATCAAGATATCAAAATTTTCTGTTTTTCCATCAATGTTTTTTTAAACTTTACGAAATTTTAGCCTGATTTAAGATGAGGAAATATCCAAAAATTTTGAAATAGGGAAATTTTAAAAACCCAAGAAATGTAATTTATAAATCTTTTAAAGTTGCTAAAAAAAACTTTTTTTACCAAAAAGGGCAACCAGCCTTTTTTCAACTAAAAATATTTTGTTCTCCCTTACCATGAAAAATTGGTTGATAGGGCCTTTCCTTCAAAACTTTTAAAATTAAGTTTTTATTCAAAAACTTGATACAGTAAAAAAAAATTTTGATAAAGAATTCCCCCCCAAATGCTGATGGATGTGTCTAAAGATTCCTTAAAATTTTCGAAAAGTTTATTACGGGCAAACGGGAAAAATCCAACTAAATTAAACAACAAAAATACATTAGAAACCCGGACAAAATTCCAATGCTCATTTTTTCATTAAAAAATTTTTTTCCTCCAATTGATTTTCAAAAATTGGAAAGTAGTATCAAGCAAGACCATGGGCGACAGGAATTAATTTAATCTTTTTCATAAAAAGCAGTTTTGACAATAATATGAATATTTTCCCTTTTGGGTTTTTTTATAAAATTTAAACCATTTTTAATTAAAGAATTGGGAAAATTTAATAATACACTGCAAATAATTTTTAAATTTTCTTGGGGAGAATACTTTGGGGGGAGTTTCAAAGGGCCATCCAAGTTGGGTCGCCGCGCGTCACTTTTAAAAACCCTTTTGGATCTGATATGAGGGGCTGGCCGGGCCCCTATTAGCTTCCCTTGGGTCTTCCTTCATATTTTCCCTTTAAAATGTGGTAGTCACGAAACGCTTGGAATTTTTCTATTCTTTCAAAGTGGTTTTTTTAATAATATTTTATAAAATTAAATAATATATATAAATATATATATATTAATTAATATATAGGGGGCGCCTAGGAAGGGGGGGGGGGGAGGGGTAAAGGAGGTTTTGTGGCAGGGGGTTGGACTTTCCCCAGCATGCTGAGCGTGTTTGATAGGGGTGAATGGAGACAAATGGTTTTTAAAAAACTTGCGTCGTTGGAAGTGGAGCAAAGTACATTTAAAAGGGATTCAGGGAAACCGGCGGGGCCGGCTTTTAGTCCTGGGGGAAAGGGGAAATACGTGCCTGCACCTGAAGGAGGGGGTTAAGTTGCAGTTAAAAAAAAAAGTAGTGTAAACACCCTTCTGGCAAAACAGTGATGGAGTGAAAATGTGAAATTTTTTTTTTTTCGGCCACCCTCCCTTGGGGAATCGCCGGGGTGTAATAAAAAAAATAAAAAATAAATTTATATAAAATATATATATTATATATTATAATATAATATATATAAAAAAAAATCGTGCCGAATAGGGAAACTTCGATCTTTTGGTTTAATTTCAAACGCCACTTTCCCAATAGAAAGGAAAATTTTTTTATGCAAAATTTTTACCAAAAACATTTTGAACCTAACGAAAAAAATTAATTTCAATGTGTTTTTTTAGTATTAAATTATTTAAACAAAACTAAAAATATTTTAGCTGGGTTTTGGGAAAAAAAATTCTCTTTTATAATAAGGTTTGGGAAGTTTTCTAAGATTCTTTGGTGCAAAATTTAATTTTTTTACATTTTCATTAATGAAAAAAATAATCTTAAAAATAAGAGAAAATTTTAAAATACTTAATTTTAAATGATTTTTGCTAATTGACCAGTTTTACAAATTCGGGACGACATTATATGTATATACATATATAAAAATAAATATATATATAAAATATATATAAATATATAAATAAAATATATTAATTTTAAATATATATTAAAAATAATATATTAAAAATATATAATAAGAATATATATATAAATATATATATTTAATGTTTTAATACATTAGCATTATTTCAATCGGGTTTTAAAAATTTCCGATTCATATTTTTATATCTTTATTCCTTTTCGAAAAAAATACGAAGTCATTCTTTTTACAAAAGTCAAAAAAATCTGAAAAAAACAAACCATTAGTTGGGGAAAGAAAAATCCCGGAGTTATTTTTTTATTTTTTTCTCCATTGGTTATTTCCCTCGTAACCAGACAATATACAGAACACAGGAGGAAACTGTCGAAACAGATACTTCAAAAAACTTTCCTTTCGAACAGTCCTGGGGTTCGTACTTCTTCCGCCCCCAACACTGTCACCCCCATCGTCGCAACATCTTCCCTGACGAATTTTTCTTTCCAACAAAACGCCGTTTAAAAACACAAAAGATTCCCAAGCGATTTTTTCACATTTTTTTTAGGTTAATGAGCAGGAAAAGTTTCCGGAAAGGGCCATTGTTCCAGCCTGGGGGGAGAGATTTCCAGGAAGGAAATCTCTTTGGGGTGGGGGTAAGAGGGCGGCTCGGCACTATTTTGTCACATCGCAAAAATCCCAACTTACCTAGTAAAACTTTAAATGTTCGCAGGGAAAACACGTTGTAACTTTAACTTGATTAAATACCGTTATTTATGTACGAACAAATAAATCAGTTAAAGTGTTTTGTAAATTAGGCAAAATAAATTTTTTGTTATTAGGCGAGGCGTAAAATGACTGACGACTGGAGGACAGAAGGGTCAGGGGAGACATGATAACGACATACAAGATACTGCGGGGAATAGACAAGGTGGACAGAGATAGGATGTTCCAGAGAGGGGACACAGGGACAAGGGGTCACAACTGGAAGCTGAAGACTCAGACGAGTCACAGGGACGTTAGGAAGTATTTCTTCAGTCATAGAGTTGTCAGCAAGTGGAATAGCCTAGCAAGTGAAGTAGTGGAGGCAGGAACCATACATAGTTTTAAGAAGAGGTATGACAAAGCTCAGGAAGCAGAGAGAGAGAGGATCCAGTAGCGATCAGTGAAGAGGCGGGGCCAGGAGCTGAGTCTCGACCCCTGCAACCACAATTAGGTGAGTACAATTAGGTGAGTACACACAGAAAGAATCAAAGAGACATCCCCAGACATAATAGCACTCACAGAAACAAAACTCACCAGAATAATAACAGATTCAATCTTTCCATCCGGATACCAAATCCTCAGGAAAGACAGAGGGAGGAGAGGGGGAGGAGGAGTTGCACTGCTCATTAAAAACCAGTGGGATTTTGAGAAAATGGAAGGAATGGATGGCATGGGCGAAAGGGACTACTTAGTAGGAACAATCCAGTCTGAGGGACATAAGGTGATAATTGCAGTAATGTACAACCCACCACAGAACTGCAGGAGGCCAAGAGAAGAAATATGATGAGAGCAACAGAGCAATGATCGACACACTAGCCGAGGTGGCCAGGAGAGCACACATGGAGGAGAAAAAGTTACTAGTTATGGGTGATTTCAATCACAAGGAGATTGACTGGGAAAACCTGGAGCCCCATGGGGGTCCCGAAACATGGAGAGCCAAGATGATGGATGTGGTACTGGAAAACCTCATGCATCAACATGTTAGGGGACACTACCAGAGAGAGAGGGAGAGGATGAACCAGCAAGACTGGACCTTGTATTCACCATGAGTAGTTCGGACATCGAGGGTATCATGTATGAAAGGCCTCTGGGAGCCAGTGATCATGTGGTTCTGTGCTTCGACTACGTAGTTGAGCTCCAAGTGGAGAGAGTAGCAGGAATAAAATTGGGAAAAACCAAACTACAAAAGGGGGAATTACTCAGGCATGAGGAACTTCCTTCAAGACATTCAGTGGGAGAGGGAACTGACAGGAAAACCAGTACAAGAAATGATGGACTATGTAGCAACAAAATGCAAGGAGGCAGAGGAGAGGTTTGTTCCCAAGGGAAACAGAAATAATGGGAAGAACAGAAAAGAGTCCTTGGTTCACCCAAAGGTGTAGGGAGGCAAAAAAATAGGTGTGCTAGAGAATGGAAAAGGTACAGAAGACAGAGAACTCAGGAAAATAAAGAAATCAGCCGAAGAGCCAGAAACGAATATGCACAGATAAGAAGGGAGGCTCAGAGACAATATGAAATGACATAGCATCAAAAGTAAAGACTGACCGAAGCTGTTGTACAGCCACATCAGGAGGAAAACAACAGTCAAGGACCAGGTAATCAGACTGAGGAAGGGTGATGGGGAATTCACAAGAAACGACCAAGAGGTATGTCAGGAGCTCAACACAAGATTTAAAGAGGTATTTACAGTGGAACCCAGTAGGATTCCAGGAAATCAGAACAGGGGGGCACACCCGCAAGTGCTGGATGAGGTACATATAACCAAGGAGGAGGTGAAGAAGCTGCTATGCGAACTTGACACCTCAAAGGCGGTGGGACCAGACAACATCTCTCCATGGGTCCTTAAAGAGGGAGCAGAGATATTGTGTGAGCCATTAACAAAGATCTTCAACACATCACTTGAAACTGGGCAACTCCATGAGGTATGGAAAATGGCAAATGTAGTCCCAATTTTTAAAAAGGGAGACAGACATGAGGCACTAAACTACAGACCTGTATCACTAACGTGTATAGTATGCAAGGTCATGGAGAAGATCATCAGGAGGAGAGTGGTGGGGCACCTGGAAAGAAACAAGTGTATAATTGACAACCAGCACGGTTTCAGGGAAGGAAAATCCTGTGTCACAAACCTACTAGAGTTTTATGACAAGGTGACAGAAGTAAGACAAGAGAGAGAGGGGTGGATCGACTGCATATTTTTGGACTGCAAGAAGGCCTTCGACACAGTTCCTCACAAGAGGTTACTGCAAAAGCTAGAGGATCAGACACACATAACAGGAAAGGCACTGCAATGGATCAGAGAATACCTGTCAGGGAGGCAACAACGAGTCATGGTACGCGACGA
Source organism: Cherax quadricarinatus (assembly GCF_026875155.1). NCBI lineage: Eukaryota > Metazoa > Arthropoda > Malacostraca > Decapoda > Parastacidae > Cherax > Cherax quadricarinatus. The sequence continues at coordinate 15,436,034 of NC_069474.1, read as the reverse complement.
GGTGTCAGAGTGGGCGCCTGTGACAAGCGGGGTTTCACAGGGGTCAGTCCTAGGACCTGTGCTGTTCTTGGTATATGTGAACGACATAACTGAAGGGATAGACTCAGAAGTGTCCTTGTTTGCAGATGATGCGAAGTTAATGAGAAGAATCAAATCGGATGAGGATCAAGCAGGACTACAAAGAGACCTGGACAGGCTACAAGCCTGGTCCAGCAACTGGCTCCTTGAATTTAACCCTGCCAAATGCAAAGTCATGAAGATTGGGGAAGGGCAAAGAAGACCGCAGACACAATATAGTTTAGATGGCCAAAGACTGCAAACCTCACTCAAGGAAAAAGACCTGGGGGTGAGTATAACACCGAGCATATCTCCTGAGGCGCATATCAATCAGATAACTGCTGCAGCATACGGGCGACTGCCAAACCTACGGATAGCGTTCCGATACCTCAGTAAGGATTCGTTTAAGACTCTGTATACCATTTATGTCAGGTCCATACTGGAGTATGCAGCACCAGTTTGGAATCCACACCTAGTCAAGCACGTCAAGAAATTAGAGAAAGTGCAAAGGTTTGCAACAAGACTAGTCCCAGAGCTACGGGGATTGTCCTACGAAGAAAGGTTGAGGGAAATCGGCCTGACGACACTGGAGGACAGGAGGGTCAGGGGAGACATGATAACGACATATAAAATACTGCGCGGAATTGACAAGGTGGACAAAGACGGGATGTTCCAGAGAAGGGACACAGACACAAGAGGTCACAATTGGAAGTTGAAGATTCAGCTGAGTCAAAGGGATGTTAGGAAGTATTTCTTCAGTCATAGAGTAGTCAGGCCGTGGAATAGCCTAGAAAGTGACGTAGTGGAGGCGGGAACCATACATAGTTTTAAGGCGAGGTATGATAGAGCTCATGGGGCAGGGAGAGAGAGGACCTAGTAGCAATCAGCGAAGAGGCGGGGCCAGGAGCTGTGACTCGACCCCTGCAACCACAAATAGGTGAGTACAAATAGGTGAGTACAGACACACACTGTGTGTGTGTGTCTGTGTTTCTGACATGTATTGTGTGCAAAGTCATGGAGAAGATTATCAGGAGGAGAGTGGTCGAACACTTGGAAAGGAACAAGATTATAAATGAAAACCAGCATGGGTTCATGGAAGGCAAATCTTGTATCACAAACCTCCTGGAGTTTTATGACAAGGTAACAGAAGTAAGACACGAGAGAGAGGGGTGGGTAGATTGCGTTTTCCTAGACTGCAGGAAGGCCTTTGACACAGTTCCCCACAAGAGATTAGTGCAGAAGCTGGAGGATCAGGCGCACGTAAAAGGGAGGGCACTGCAATGGATAAGGGAATACCTGACAGGGAGGCAGCAACGAGTCATGGTACGTGAAGAGGTATCACAGTGGGCGCCTGTTACGAGCGGGGTTCCACAGGGGTCAGTTCTAGGACCAGTGCTATTTTTGATATATGTGAACGACATGATGGAAGGAATAGACTCTGAAGTGTCCATGTTCGCAGATGAAGTGAAGTTGATGAGAAGAATTAAATCGGACGAGGATGAGGCAGGACTGCAAAGAGACCTGGACAGGCTGGACATGTGGTCCAGTAACTGGCTTCTCGAATTCAATCCAGCCAAATGCAAAGTCATAAAGATAGGGGAGGGGCAAAGAAGACCGCAGACAGAGTATAGGCTAGGTGGACAAAGACTACAGACCTCACTCAGGGAGAAAGACCTTGGGGTGACCATAACACCGAGCACATCACCGGAGGCACACATCAACCAAATAACCGCTGCAGCATACGGGCGCCTGGCAAACCTGAGAATAGCGTTCCGATACCTTAATAAGGAATCTTTCAAGACACTGTACACTGTGTATGTTAGGCCCATACTGGAGTATGCAGCACCAGTCTGGAACCCACACCTGGTCAAGCACGTCAAAAAGTTAGAGAAAGTACAAAGGTTTGCAACAAGGCTCAAGGGAATGTCGTACGAGGAAAGGTTAAGGGAAATCGGACTGACGACACTGGAGGACAGAAGGGTCAGGGGAGACATGATAACGACATACAAGATACTGCGGGGAATAGACAAGGTGGACAGAGATAGCATGTTCCAGAGAGGGGACACAGGGACAAGGGGTCACAACTGGAAGCTGAAGACTCAGACGAGTCACAGGGACGTTAGGAAGTATTTCTTCAGTCATAGAGTTGTCAGCAAGTGGAATAGCCTAGCAAGTGAAGTAGTGGAGGCAGGAACCATACATAGTTTTGAGAAGAGGTATGACAAAGCTCAGGAAGCAGAGAGAGAGAGAGGATCCAGTAGCGATCAGTGAAGAGGCGGGGCCAGGAACTGAGTCTCGACCCCTGCAACCACAATTAGGTGAGTACAATTAGGTGAGTACACACACACACACCTGGGCACCTGTGACCAGCGGGGTCCCACAGGGGTCAGTCCTAGGACCAGTGCTGTTTCTGGTATTTGTGAACGACATGACGGAAGGAATAGACTCTGAGGTGTCCCTGTTTGCAGATGAAGTGAAGTTGACGAGAAGAATTCACTCGATCGAAGACCAGGCAGAACTACAAAGGGATCTGGACAGGCTGCAGACCTGGTCCAGCAATTGGCTCCTGGAGTTCAATCCCACCAAGTGCAAAGTTATGAAGATTGGGAAAGGGCAAAGAAGACCGCAGACGGAGTACAGTCTAGGGGGCCAGAGACTACAAACCTCACTCAAGGAAAAAGATCTTGGGGTGAGTATAACACCAGGCACATCTCCTGAAGCGCACATCAACCAAATAACTGCTGCAGCATATGGGCGCCTAGCAAACCTCAGAACAGCATTCCGACATCTTAATAAGGAATCATTCAGGACCCTGTACACCGTGTACGTTAGGCCCATATTGGAGTATGCGGCACCAGTTTGGAACCCACACCTAGCCAAGCACGTAAAGAAACTAAGGAAAGTGCAAAGGTTTGCAACAAGACTAGTCCCAGAGCTAAGAGGTATGTCCTACGAGGAGAGGTTAAGGGAAATCAACCTGACGACACTGGAGGACAGGAGAGATAGGGGGGACATGATAACGACATACAAAATACTGAGAGGAATTGACAAGGTGAACAAAGACAGGATGTTCCAGAGATTGGACACAGTAACAAGGGGACACAGTTGGAAGCTGAAGACACAGATGAATCACAGGGATGTTAGGAAGTATTTCTTCAGCCACAGAGTAGTCAGTAAGTGGAATAGTTTGGGAAGCGATGTAGTGGAGGCAGGATCCATACATAGCTTTAAGCAGAGGTATGATGAAGCTCACGGCTCAGGGAGAGTGACCTAGTAGCGATCAGTGAAGAGGCGGGGCCAGGAGCTCGGACTCGACCCCCGCAACCTCATCTAGGTGAGTATACACACACACACACACACACACACACACACACACACTTAGAGAGCACACCATAACCACACAAACCTCTCCCAGCAACCACTGGTACAATCAGCCCACGGAAAAGAGTTTTTCTTTCCCCAAGAGCGAAAGAGATAATGGTGTGTGGACGTGAGGCGCATCCTGCAGTAGCCGCTGGGGCAGTTGGCCGCCACTCGCAGAGTCTCCGCCAAAGACCTTCACCCACCCACCAACACTTTGACATTCAGCTGGGAAAAATATTTCTGCGAGATTAGTTTTGGCAGGATGTCGCCGCTTGAGTTAACAAGGTGGTCTGGAACTGGTGGTCTGGAACTGTAAACAAGGGAGCCTGGGAGAGTTAACAGAGCAGCCTGGGAGATTTAACAGAGGAGCCTGGAAGGCTTAACAGAGCTACCTGGAAGACTTAACAGAGCAGCCTGGGAGATTTAACAGAGGAGCCTGGAAGGCTTAACAGAGGAGCCTGGAAGGCTTAACAGAGCTACCTGGAAGACTTAACAGAGCAGCCTAGGAGATTTAACAGAGAAGCCTGGAAGACTTAACAGAGGAGCCTGGAAGACTTAACAGAGCAGCCTGAAAAATTTAACAGAGGAGCCTGGAAGACTTAACAGAATACTGTTAATACTTAATTCCTCATTTCCTCTTTCACTCTGTTTATTACATCTACTTTGGTACAACAGGCCTTTTAAAAGGACCTCTCTGTTACTTATCAATAAATGGATTACCAGGTGAAAGTGTCCCTCCACCTGCTTCCTGCATTCACCTAACAATAAACAGGTACCTGAGTGTTAGTGTCCTAACACCGTTGATAATGCAACCTAACAAGGCCATTGTTCATCGGTGTTGATTTCTAAGGGTAGAATCTTGAGGAGTGGTTTGTGCGTTGGAGTGCGTGGAACCAGCAGTAACAGCCTAGCTGACCAAGTCCTGATCCGCCGGGAGGTCTGGTCGAAGACTGAGCCGCGGGAGCGTTGACCCCTGGAGCGACCTCCAGGTAGATTCCAGGTAGAACTGGCATTTGAATAAGCTTTACCGGGCGACTGCTCACCATGCAAATTGAAAGTTGTAAAAAAATGATGCTGAATCTCTTATTTTAAGAAGCCAAGAGTTCTTGGTCTGTAAATTCATTATTTATTATTATTATTATTATTATTATTATTATTATTATTATTATATATAGTAGTAGTAGTAGTAGTAGTAGTAGTAGCAGTAATAACAGCGGCAATAATAGTAGTGAAAATAGTAATAGGAGTAGTAGTGAAAATAATAATAGTAGTAGTAGTAATAGTGGTGATAGTGGAAGTAGTAATAGTAGTAGTAATGGTGGTGGTAGTAGCATTAGTAGTAGTGATGGTAGCAGCAGTATTAGTAACAGCAGTAGCAGTGATAGTGGTAGTAGCAGCAATAGTAGTTGTAGTGGTGGTGTTAGTAGTAGTAGTAGAGGAGGTAGTAATAGCAGTAGTAGTAGTATTAGTTGTAGTAGTAGTAGTAGTAGTAGTCGGGGTGGTAGAAATAATAGCAACAGTAGTAGTAATAGCAGCAATAGTAGTAGTATTAGTAGAAGAGGTAGTAGTAGTACTAGTAGTATTTTTTCATGGGGAGCAATAAACCCGTATGGTCACAGAGCGCCTGCGTGGAGAAATGGGAACCAATCACCTTCTTTCCAAGAAAGGAAGGACATGTTAAATTCTTTCATCCGAGAACTCCTTCACTTGTGCCTTGGAGCCTCCTGAGAGAGAGAGAGAGAGAGAGAGAGAGAGAGAGACAGACAGACAGACAGAGGCGGAGGAAGAACAAGGACAAGGGTGTCACGTACGTGCAGACATGCAACTGCAGACTTGCAACTGCAGACTTGCAACTCCCATCTGTGCTTCTTCTCCGTCAACTTTTAATTGGGTCCGCGATGGAAACTTCAAGTGTTTCCAATTGTCTTTCCAAATCACGTGTGCCTTCTGGACCTGGTGGTCCACGAGAGGGAGATTTATAGAGGGAGAAGGGGAGAGAGAGAGAGAGAGAGAGAGAGAGAGAGAGAGAGAGAGAGAGAGAGAGAGAGAGAGAGAGAGAGAGAGAGAGAGAGAGAGAGAGAGAGAGAGAGCCAGCCCGCACATGAGAGAAAGAAACTTAGGACGACGTTTAGGTCCGACCTGGACCATTGACTAGTTGCTCGATAGTGTGTTTAATGCTTCAAGTGGGACCGAAACGTCGTCGTAAGCTCCTCTCCCTTATGTGCGGGTTATAATTATTTGAGAGTTGTTCCAGTTACGGTATTGTGCTTTTTATTCTTTGAGAGAGAAAGATACAAAGAGAGAGAGAGATTGAGAAAAATTTCCTTACTCTCGTCTCGTGTTCCTCTCTCGACTCAGTAGTGACCTGTAGGAAGGCATAGTTACTTGTCAACCCATTGGCCATGTTGGATCATCTGACTACAAGACTACTGAAAACAACAAAGATTCCAACGGAACGAGGACTTACTCACGTACAACTTGGCTGTGGGTAAGAGGAAACTGGCCAGTCCTTTGCTTTGAGCTCGCCACCTCCGATTAGAATGCTTTTCCCCAAGGGGTAATTCGACACCCAAGTGAATCCCTTTTATCTGACACATTCTTAATCACGACAAGAACACATCCCTCGCGGGGCATATGGACAATCCTACAGATCACTTGGGTTTCCGCTTTCGTTGTAGAAAGGCTGCTTTTGCAAATTTCTGTTTGGGGAAAGATGAAAAGGTCACCCCTATTTTAAAACAGGAACCTACACGGGAAGCCTGTAGGCATGGGGGAAAAAGCTCCGATCCGAAAGGGAAACCCCTCCTTGGCTACTGAAGAACTGTGTTTAAGTTTCAGGGGTGACAAAAAGTAGGAGGAGGAGGTGTCTTTTTTAAAATGCTGGACAAGAAAAGGCTGTGGGTTCAGAAAATTGAGCCCAAGATTCTGAAAAATGTGCAAAAGCTATCAGCACCTCAACTGCACTACAGCATCCCTAGCAGTGAAAATGGCCTCCTCGGGAAAGGAAAAACTGTACCCCCCTTTCAAAAAAAGGAAAGAAGTAAAAAAATTAGCAACTACAGCCCAGTGTCACTTCTGCAAACGGGCAAGATCCTTGAGACAATAATCTCACGGCAGACAAAAAGGTTTCCGATACCACCATTTATTCGTGACTGTAATATGACTTCAGAAAATTTTCCCCTTTTTGTGTCTTTGAAAATGTTGTTATCCTTTCCACTTTGCTACCCCAACCCCGGTTGAACCAAAGTCACTGGTAGTAACATGGACATTGCTGGTGCTTTCGACCCAGTATGGCGCAGGGATCTTGGGCAAATTGTAAGCACTGGGAGCTGCAGACCTACATATTCCCTCAGTATTACCTAAATCATAGTTTCGACGGGAGAGGTCAGCAAAAAATTTATTGGCGAAAATCGTTCCACGGGAATATACTTGGGCCATTGTTATGGAATTACTTCCCCCGACTTCTCATCTCATCCCAAAAACCCCATGCATTGCGAGCTATACTCTGACATATTTTTTTCCCAAGAGAAAAAATGCCAGTTGCCTTAAGCTACATAAATCATCACACAGGTAAATCAACCTGGGGTAAATATAGCGGGTCAATTTGCCCCTATAAAACACCATAGGAACCCCGGAACAATGGAAAATAAAAGGGAGAGTGTTGATCCAGGAAGTTAGCTGATACCGGGGGGAAAAATTTTGACCCCTCAAAAAATAAAAGAACGACGTTGTAAATTTTTCAGACAAGGCGGCGAGGAAGCTTCAGCACCTCGACGTTTTCCGCATCGGTTTGATATAAGGTTACAAGACTATGTAAAAGGGCCAAGTACCTCAACCTCAGTATGCCCACTTTTTTGGGACTGCGTGCTCAACTCTCATCTGCGACTTCTAGACGAATAGGAACAGACAAAGATTTAATCTCTCGCCTGGGCCCACCCTGGAAATTCCCTTTCAGCACAGGGGGTGTGGGGGGCCCTTTCCTTTTATTTTAAAGGGCCCAATATAGTAAAAGACCCCCTTTGGTTCCACTCCGGGGAGAGCGAAAGTGAGTTTCTAACAACAAGACCAGAAGCATAGCCACTTGGATTAACCTTGTCCAGAACTATTCTTCTGAGATCATTTATTCCCAGGATGACTCGATCTGGAACATGTTCGTACAGCATAATGAAAAAGTGAAATAAATTTCGTTGATCAATGAAAATTTTGGCCCAAAGAGGGCCCAACTTCATCCCACTTCATCCTTGTAAATTCTCATAACAATAAAAAGGGTTTCAAATAAGGGGAGTAACAAAAGCTCTTAGCTTGTAAAAAAGTTAGGAAACCTGTGTAAGGGAGAGAGGAAAAGAGAAAAGAGAGAGAGAGAGAGAGAGAGAGAGAGAGAAGAGAGATTCAATTGACAAACAAGAAAATAAACTTAGATATATTTTGGTCGTAAAAAACGTGATCCGGGAAGGTCCCCAGATCGCATAACCCCCCCCTGTATTTTATGAACGCGTGGAATAAAACATAGGCGCCCCTAAACTTCTTCAGAAACTTAACATTTCGCGAAGATGAAGCGGTCAGAAAAGACATTTACAAATTTTCCATGGAAACAATACCCCCCAATTTTTTCAATAAAATGGCAAATTGACCTATATAGTAGGGTAAAACTTTATCTGAAAGGAAATCCCAAAGTGGAGGGGGTCCAAACAATTTCTTAAATTCCCTTTTTCCCGGGTTTTTTTGGGATATAACCCGGTTTTTCCCCCAAAGATCTTTTTGTTTGGGGTCATTATATACTCAAAAGCCTTCAATGTTGACACGAATCAGTAATGTAAAATCAAACTCAGTGTCGTAAGTTAGCTTTAGGGCCCTTAGGCCTGCAAACAATTCAGTTTGGCATATAGACGCCCAGTTTTAATTCTTATGCCTGACTCAACATGTTGTTACGCAAACTAGGAAGGTGGGAACAAAGAGCTGCAGGCCCCGCCAAAAGCTCTTGTTTTGATCCACGTGTAATAACTTGTGAAAATTACTAAGCTAGGCGAGAAATTTTTTTTTGAGCAGTTGCTTGAACAGACCGTATCTGCGGGAAAAACTACTTTCCTTGTAACCTTTTATGGAAAGAAACCAAAAATAAAAACTCTTTCTTTTTTTGACCTTCACTCCCTCCCCCCCCTTTCCCGTCCCCCCACTTTTTGTCCTCCATTTTCCCGCCCCCCACTTCCTGTCCTCCACTTCCCGCCCCACTTCCTGTCCTCCCTCCATGTCCTCCACTCCATTTCCTCCACTCTTGTTCTTTCCCCCCCTGCCCCACCCATTCCACAACCTCCATCAAACCCTCCCCTTCCCCACCACCACTTCCCACCCTCCCCCTCCCCCCTCCCCTCCCCCCCACTCCACCTAAACCCCCCTCAAAAACCCCCACCCTTCCCCACCCCCACCCCCCCACCCCCAACCCTCCCCCCTCCCCCCCCCCATTCCCCCACCCACCACCCCCACCCCCTTCCCCCCCCCCACTCCCCCCCCACCACCCACACCCACTCCACCCACCCTCCCCCCCCACAAACCCCCCCAAAACCCCCACCCACCACTCCAACCCCCCACTCCCCCCCCCCACCACTCCCCACAACCCCACTCCCCACCCACCACTCCCCACCCACCACTCCCCCCCACCACCCCCACCCCCACTCCCCCCACCCACCACTCCCCACCCACCACTTCCCCACACACCACTCCCCCCACACCCCACTCCCCACCCACCACTCCCCACACACCACTCCCCACACACCACTCCCCACCACCACTCCCCACACCCCACCCTCCCCACACCTCACTCCCCCCCACACCACCCCCCCAACAACAACCACTCCCCACCCACCACCCCACCCACCACTCCCCACACACCACTCCCCACACACCACTCCCCACACACCACTCCCCACCACCACTCCCCACACACCACTCCCCACACACCACTCCCCACACACCACTCCCCACACACCACTCCCCACCCCACCACTCCCCACCCACCACTCCCCACCCACCACTCCCCACACACCACTTACAACGCTGACAGAAACAATATATTCTCCTCTGTCATGCTGAAATCGCTGCATCGAAATTTAATTAGAAAACAGAAATGTAGTTCCTAATTATTTTTGTATTGTTCCTTATCATAACCCATTTCTGGCATCTAACACTAAAACTAATACACTAGTACACTAATCCTTGCTTAATGAGTTGATGTTATTTAGTTAATGGGGGTTTAAATTCTATCGACTACACGAGGGTCAAGCTGTATGTAACCTGTTTACCACTTATCATCAATACTTTAATCTATAAGATAGTAATTAAACTCTAAGTGTAAGTGTAGTGAGGTATTCAAGCCACTTATTATATGTACTTAAATTAATGAGCGTATTGTTGTTGAAGATGGTATAAAATACTGGCAAGTTGACAAGACATGTGCAGCAGCTGGATACATGTGCTGTGGAGAAATTTTCTCCAGGAGGGGGGCATCAGCCCCCTTCAGCCCCCTTCAGCCCTTTCAGCCCTGAGGGGCCACTCAGAGGGGGCGAGCGTCTTGTTTACTGCTAGAGTGAGTAATTGATCACAGATGCTATGCCACGTAGTCAAGTGACCTCTGCTCCTTGCAGCGGTGTTGCAACGTGTATTTTTATAAGAGACAGTACATCTCTTACTTAGCAGGACAATTAAGGAAAATCCTGCTCCCACTTTATTACCATAGTAAAACTAGTACATTGTTGTCTATGATTAAGACAGCAAGAAACAAACATTTTGCTTTGCTTCATCGAGGAGGTGACAGGGATGCAAGGTACTAGGTCAGCGTTTTTTTTGTGCTGGGGGCAGAGACGACATGGAGCACGGTAGCGTCTGGCAGACTATCTTTGACTCTACTACGAGTGACACTGACGCCAGGATAACCAACAAAGAACACTGATCTGTGCGTTAGTGTGACAAAGTGTCTCACAAAACACGATAAACATAAGAGAGGTGTGATCAGCTTCTCTTGTGATACATTGTGAACAATAAAGACAAATCTTGTGGAACATAGTGTACCAGTGTGCGTTTCCTAGACAATGGAAGACGTGGACATCCAAGGACACTTCAGCTTCTATCAAGTCACCGATATCTGTCGAAGGTGTTGAGAACACCATAGCTCACGTTACAAAGAGCAAGGTATGTTACGAATTTCTTGTAGATCGGGGGATTGCGCAATTCTTGAGTCACAAGGAGTTTGTAATCAACCTATAATCGGCAGTAAGGTGTGGACTTTTGAGTCCAAACAAGTAAGTATTTCGTCAGCCATCATCGAATGAAATATGCTGACATAACACCCCCTAGGGGTAATTTATACTTACAAATTGTATCTCTTGACAGCCCACTGTTGTGATGGTTTCGACAGCTTCTAGACCTCGTCTGCAGGGGCGGCTGTGTAGACGATTTGCTGTCATTTATCAGCTAAGTGTTCATTATATATAGTTATAATGAACACGTCAGGTAAGGCCAAAAATCTCAACATGTGCAGCAGCTGGACACATGTGCAGCAGCTGGACACATGTACAGCAGATGGACACATGTTCAGCAGTTGGACACATGTACAGCAACTGGACACATATGCAGCAGCTGGACACATGTGCAGCAGCTGGACACATGTTCAGCAGTTGGAAACATGTTCAGCAGTTGGACACATGTTCAGCAGTTGGACACATGTTCAGCAGTTGGACACATGTACAGCAACTGGACACATGTGCAGCAGCTGGACACATGTGCAGCAGCTGGACACATGTGCAGCAGCTGGACACATGTGCAGCAGCTGGACACATGTTCATCAGTTGGACACATGTTCAGCAATTGGACACATGTGCAGCAGCTGGACACATGTGCAGCAGCTGGACACATGTGCAGCAGCTGGACACATGTGAAGCAGTTGGACACATGTACAACAGCTGGACGCATGTGCAGCAGCTGGACACATGGGTAGCAGCTAGACACATGCACAGCAGCTGGACACATGTGCAGCAGCTGGACACATGTGCAGCAGCTGGACACATGTACAGCAGCTGGACACATGTGCAGCAGCTGGACACATGTGTAGCAGCTGGACACATGTACAGCAGCTGGACACATGTGCAGCAGCTGGACACATGTGCAGCAGCTGGACACATATACAGCAGCTGGACACATGTCCAGCAGCTGGGATATTTACTGTTAAACGTTTTCCCAAGGTTTTTTTTTTCCGGGGGGTTGGAAGGAGGGGTTTTTTTCCGGGAAACCTTGCTTTTATCTTTTACCGGAATTCTTTTTCGGAAGGGTTTTCCCTGTGTTCCCAAAAAAAAAATATGTTCCCGGAATTTTTGTCGGGGTTCCAAGGAATTTTTGGGGTAAAAAGGAGTTTGGGAAATAACCTTTAAATGGCTTTTTATTGGTTGGCCCTTTTGGTCCCCCGAAGTTTTTCCGGTGGGCCTTGTTAAATAACCCGGGTTTACCACCCCCTTTGGGGTTTTTTAATACTTTACAAAGGGATTCTTGAACCCATGTTGTGATTGGTTTCCGAAGTTCTTTTTCCGGGATTCTGTTTAGGGGCTGTGAAAACTTTGCTGTTTTCCGAAGTTTTCTTTTATTATGTTTTATAAAAAAGGTCGGTTTTAACCAAAATTCCCCTGGGAGGCTGGACCTGGAGTGCCTTTTTACCTGGGGAAAAGTTCACCAGTTGGACCATGTCGGCCCCAAAATTGAGCCTGGACCTGGGAGGCTGGACCTGCAGGTTGGCCCTGTTCAGGAGGGAAACCTTGTCACCGGGAACTGTTCCCCCTTGGGACCTTTTTTCCCGGAACTGGACCTGGGAGGCTGGACCGGGGGAGGCTGGACAATTTGGACCTGGAAATGGGGGAGGAGTGCCTTTTTCCCTTTGGGGGTTTTGGAACCAATGTTCCCGGGACCTGGGAGGCGGGCACATGGAAGGCGGGACCTGGGGGGCCCCCTGGAACAGGGGAAAGGGCCGTTGGAACTTTTTACCAGCTGGACCTGGGGGGCCTTGACCTGGGAATTTTTTCCCGGGGATGCACGGGGGGCCCACGGGACCTGGAGGCTGGCCCAAATGTCGGGGGACCAGTGAGGGCGGGGACCTTGGGGGGTTTTGACCTGTTTCGGCCGGGAAAACCATTTTTTCCCGGAGGCTGGACCTGGGGAAGGCTGGACCAACCCCCTGGGACCGGGGACCAATTTAACCGGCTGGACAAAGTGGTGGGTTTATTTCCTGTTAAAGGTTTTTCGGGTTTTTTTCCCCAAAAGGCTTTTACAGTTTTTTTTAAACCCGGGGTGTTTTCTATTATCTGCCCCCCGGGAAAAGGCCTTTTTATAAGGCCTTTGCCCCTAAAGGTTTCCCCGGAATTTTGGGCCCCATATGCCCCTTTTAACCTAATTGTTTTTTCCTGGGAAAGTGCCCGGTCTGGTTCCGGGGGAGGGGGTTTGGGGGGGGGGCCTTAAAAGCTTTAAAGGGGGGGTTTTTCCTTTTTTCCCCGGGAAAGGCCCCCCTTAAAATTTCTTAGGGGATTGCGGGCCCAAGGTTTTTTTTTCTTTTTCCCCAAAACTTGGTCCCAGGGGGCTGGTTTCTGGGATTCAAGTTTTTGGGGTTTTTTCCGAAATTTCCCCGGAAAAAACCGGGGGAAAAAGTTGGCCTTTGCCTTGGAGGCTTTTAGGGGAAAAATTTTCGGACCGGGGTTCTTGTTTAAAAAGGGGAATTTTTTAAGGGAGGGGGTTGGGGGAATCTTTTCCCTAGCCTGGGAATAAATTGGGGGGTTTTAACCCTTCTTTTACCTTTTCTTTGCCCAAGAGGGGCCCGGTTTTTTCGGAAAGTTTTTTCCAAAAAAGGATTCCCGGGATTTTTTTCCTAAGTGTCTTTTCCTTAAAGGGCTTTTTTAAAACCATTCTTGGTTACCTGATGTCCCCCCTTTTGGGACCTAGGGGTACCTTTTCCTTGGCCCCGTTTACCTTTTTTTTCCCGGAAATTTTTCAAAAAAAGGGAGGTTTTTCATATGTTTTTTACCTTGTTTTTAACCTGGATTCCTTGTTCCTATTTAAATTTTTCCCCCGGGGGACCTTTTTTCCCCCCGGGGGATGTTGGTTCCTAATTTTTTTTCCCAAGGCCCTTTTACCTGGGAGCCCCTGTTTTTACCTGGGAGAGTCTGTGTTACCGGGGAGGGTTTTTCCTGTTTTTACCTGGGAGTGTTTGGTGTTCCTAATTCCCGTGTTACCTGGGGTCGGGTTTCCCTTGATTTTCTTTTTACCTGGGAGTGTCTGTTTTTCCCTGGGAGTGTCTTTGTTACTGGGAGTGTCTGTGAAACCGGGTTTTTCGGGTTTTTACCTGGGAGTGCCCCTGTTTTTACCGGGAAAATGTCTGTTTTTCCCCGGGGGGGTCTTTTCCCCGGAAAGTGGCCTGTGTTACCTTGAGGGCTGTGTTCCCCTGGGAGTTTTTTTTTTACCTGGGGGGTTTGGGGTTTTTACCGGGGTGTCTGTGTTACCTGTGATGTCTGTGTTTACCGGAATTTTTCCCGGGGTGTTTTACCTGAAGTGTCTGTGTTACCGGGGAAGTGTCTGGTTACCGGGAAATGTTTTGTTCCCTTGGGGTCTGTTTTTCCGGGAGCCCCCTGTTTTACCGGGAAGTTTTTGGGGGGTTTTTACCTGGGGGGTTCTGGTCCCTTGGGGTGTCTGTTTCCCTGGGAGTTTTTTGGTTCCCTTTGGGATTTTCCTGTGTTACCGGGGATGCGGGTTTTAAACCGGGGAAAAAGGTCGGTTTACCTGGGAGTGCCCCTGTTTTAACCGGGAAAGTGTCGTGTTACGGGAATTTTGTGTTTAAACCCGGGGAGTGTCTGGTTCCCCGGGGAAGTTCTGGGGTTTACCGGGAAGGGGTTTTCCCGGTTCTTGTTCCCTTTGGGGTTTTTCCTGGGGTTTTTACCGGGGAATTTTCCCGTTTTACCGGGGAGTTTTTCCTGTGTCCTGGGAAAGTGTCTTTGTTTTTTTGGGAGTTTTTGTTCCCCGGGGTGCTGTGTTACCGGGGAGTGTTTGGGGTTACCTGGAAGTGTTTGTTCCCGGGGGAAATTCTGTGTTACCAAAGTTTCTGTGTTACCGGGGAAGTGTCTTGTTACCGGGGAGGGGTTTGTGTTTTACCTGGAGTGTCTGGGGGTTCCCTGGAGTTTTCCTGTTTCCCCGGGGAAAGTGTGTTTTACCGGGGAAGTGTCTTGTTCCCCGGAAAGTCCGGGTTTTAACCCGGAAAGTTCTGTTTTACCTTTTGAGTGTCTGTTTTTACCGGGGAAAAGGTTTGTTCCCGGGGGAAGTTTTGTTTTTAACCTGGGAGGGGCCCCTGGGGTTACCGGGAAAAGGCCCTGTGTTACCGGGGAAGGGATTTTGTTAACCTGGGGGGGTTTTTGGTTTTTTACCGGGGAGTGTCTGTTTCCCTTGGAGTTTTCCTTTGTTTCCGGGAAATGTCTGTTTTTCCCTTTGAAGGGGCCTTTGTTCCCTGGGGTTTTGTCCTGCTTTTTCCCTTTGGGAGTGTTTTGTTACCTGGGGCTTTTTTTTACCGGGAGTTCTGTGTTACCGGGAAAGTGTTGGGGTTACCGGGGTCCTTGGTTCCCGGGGAGTGCCCCTGTGCCCCCCTGGGAGTTCTTTTTACCGGGGTGTCTTTTTACCTGGATTTGCTGTGTTACCTGGGAAATCTTTTCCTGGGAGTGCGGGGTGTTACCGGGAAGTGTCTGTGTTACCGGGGAAGTTTGTGTACCTGGGAGTGCCCTGTGTTACCTGGAAGTGTCTGTTTTAACCGGGAAGTGCTTTTACCTGGGGTGTTTTTTTGTGTTTTTCCGGGAAGTTTTTGTGTTCCCCGGGAGTGTCTGTGTCCTGGGGTTTTTCTTTTTTTTTTTCCTGGGAGTTTTTTTTTAAACCGGGGTCCGGGGTTAAACCTGGGAGTGTCTGTTTTACCGGGAAGTGTTGTTTACCGGGGAGTTCTGTGTTACCTGGGAGTGTTGTTTTCCCCTGGGAGTTCTGTTTCCTGGGATTTCTGGTTACCTGGGATTGTCTGTTTTTACCTGAGTGCCCTGTGTTACCTGGGTGCGCCCGGGGTTTTGGAACCGGGTTTTTTGCCTGGGGTTCCCCTGGGAGGTGTTTTTCCGGGAGTCCCTTTTTTACCTGGGTGTCCTGTGTTACCTTAAATTCTTTTTTTTACCGGGGAAGGTCTGTTTACCGGGAAAGTGTCTGTGTTCCCGGGGAAGTGTTGTGTTACCGGGGATTGTTTTTGGGGTTCCCCTTGGTGTCTGTGTTCCCTTTGGAAATGTGTTAGGGGTTTTTGACCTATTCCCGTGTTCCCGGGGGAGTGCCCGTGTTCCCTGGGGCCCCCTTTGTTACCGGGGAATTGTCTGTGTTACCGGGATTCTTTTTACCGGGAATTTGCCCTTTGTTACCGGGGAAGTGTCTGTGTTACCGGGGAGTATCTGTTTACCTGGGATGCTGTGTTACCTAAAGTGTCTGTTTCCTGGGAGTTTTGTGTTACCGGAGTGCGTGTTACCGGGTGTCTGTGTTACCTGTGAGTGTCTGTTTCCCGGGGAAAGGTCTTGTTCCCTGTAATTCTAGTTAGGGGGAAATGCCTGTGTTACCTGTAATTTCTGGGGTTACCTGGGGGGTTTTCTGTGTTCCAGGGATGCCCTGTGTTTTTACCTAAAAGGTGTTGTTTCCCTTTGGGGGTTTTTTCTGGTTACAGGAGTGTCTTTTTTTACCTGGGGTGTCTGTGTTCCTGGAGTGTTTTTTTACCGGGGTGTCTTTTTTTTACCGGGAAGTTAGGGGTGTTTTTACCTGGAATTGCCCGTGTTACCTGGGGGGTTGGTTACCTGGGGGGTTTGTTTCCCTGAGTGCCCTGTGTTACCTGGGAGTTTTGTGTTCCCTTGGGAGTTTTGGGGTTTACCTGGGGTTTGTGTTACCTGGGAGTGTGTGTTACCGGGGAAGTGTCTGTTTTTACCTGGGGGTGCTTTTGTTACCTGGGAGGGGCTGTGTTACCTGGGGGTTTGGGTTCTGTTTTTACCGGGAGTGTTTTTTTTACTTGTGTCTGTGTTCCTGGAGGGGTTCTGTTTTTACAAAAATGTCTGTTTTTCCCTGGGAGGGGTTGTTTTACCTTTGGGTTTTGGGTTCCTGGGAGTTTCTGTGCCCCCTTTGGGAATTTTGTGTGTTCCCTTTGGGAAAGTTCTGTGTTACCGGGGAGTGTCTGTGTTACCGGGGAGGGCTGTTTTACAGGGAAGTGTCTGTGGGTTTTTTCCCCGGGGAAGTGTTGTGTTCCCCTGGGAGTTTTTTCTGGGGGGTTTCCCTTTGGGTGTCTGTGTTCCCCGGGGAATGCCCTTGTTACCGGGGAGTGTCTGTGTTACCGGGAAGTGCTGGGGTTACCTAAGTGTCTTGTTAACTGGTTTTTGGTGCCCTTGTTACCGGGGATGTCTGTTTTCCCCGGGAGTGTCTGTGTTACCTGGGAGTGTCTGTGTTTCCCTTTGGGAGTGTCTGTGTTACCGGGGATGTCTGGTTACCGGGGAGTGTCTGGTTCCCCTGGGTTCTGTGTTACCTGGGGGGTGTCTGTGTTCCCTTTTGGGAGTGTCTGTGTTACCGGAGTGCCCCTGTTTTTAACCGGGGTGTCTGTTTACCTTGGAGTTGTGTTCCCGGGGGAGTGTCTGTGTTACCTGGGAGGGGCCTGTTTAAACCTGGGAGTGTCTGTTTTTTCCCGGGGAAAAATTTATTTTACCGGGGAAGTGTCTGTGTTACCTGTGAGTTTTGTTTTTACCGGGGAGAGTCGTGTTACCGGGGAGTGCTATTTACCTGTGTCGGTTACCTGGGAGGGTGGGTGTTACCTATGCCCGTTTTACCTGGGAGTGTCTGTTTCATTAGGGGCTTTGTTCCCTGAGTGCCCTTGAGTACCCTTTGTTCCCTGGGGGTTGCCCCTTTTTGTTACCGGGGAAGTGTCTTTTTTAAACCGGGAAAGTGTCTTGTTACCTGGGGTTCCCCTGGGTTACCTGTGAGTGTCTTTGTTCCCAAAAACCGGGGAGTGTCCGGGGGTGCCGGACCTGTTCTTTTAAACCTGGATTTTGGTTTTCCCGGGGGTTTTTTCCGGGGGAGTGCCTGTTTTAAACCGGGTGTTTTGTTTTCCCCTGGAGGTCTGTTTTTACCGGGGAAGTGCCCTGTTTTCCCCTTTTTTCCCTGGTTACCGGGGAGTGTCGGGTTTCCCTTTTTTCCCCTGGGGTTTCCTGGATGTCTGTGTTACCGGATGTCTGTTTTACCTGGGAGTGGGCTGTGTTTGGGGCCGGGATGCCCTGTGTTACCGGGAAATTTCCCTGTTTTAAACCTTTGGGAGTGCTTTTTCCCTAAAAGTGTTTGTGTTCCCCTGGGGTGTCTGTGTTACCGGGGAGTGCTGTTTTAAACCTGGAGTGTCGGGTTTTCCCAGGGAGTGTCCCCGGGTTTTTTACCGGGGGATTTCCCTGGTTCCGTGGGGTCTGTTTACCTGGGAGTGTCTGTGTTCCCTTTCGAGTTTCTGTGTTCCCTTTGGGGTTTTTTAATTTCCCTGTTTTCCCCCGGGGAAAGGTCTGGGGTTTTCCTGGGAGTGCCTGTTTACCTAAAAAGGTGTCTGTTTTACCTGGGAGTGTCGGGTTTTTACCGGGGAGTGCCCTGTGTTACAGGGGAGTGTCTTTTGAAACCTGGAAGTTCTGTTCCCTTTGGGGAGGTTTTTGTTTTTCCGGGAAAGTGCGGTGTTACCTGGGGGGGCCGGGTTGTCCCCTGGAAATGTCTGTTTTACCTGGGAGTGTCTGTGTTCCCCGGGTTTTCCTGTGTTCCTGGAAGTGTCTGTGTTACCTGGGGTGTCTGTTTTTACCTGGGAGTGTCTGTGTTCCCTTTGGGGAGTGGGGTTTAACCCTGGGTTTTTCTTTTGTTCCCCGGGGAGTGCCTTTTTACCTGGGAGTGTCTGTTTTTCCTGGGATTTGTCCTGTGTTACCGGGAGTGTCTGTGTTACCTGGGATGCCCCTTTTACCCTGGGAGTGCGGAGTTCCTGGGAGTGTCTTGTTACCGGGGAGTGTCGGGGTTCCCTGGGAGTGTCTGTGTTACCGGGAAAGGTCTTTTTACCTGGGGTGTCTTTTACCTGGGTTTTTGTGTTCCTGGAAAGGTGTTGTGTTACCTAGGGGTTTTGGGGTTTTCTGTGTTTTTTTGGTGCCCTTTGTTCCCCTGGGGGGTGTCTGTGTTCCTTGGAGTGCCCTTTGTTACCGGGGAAGTGTCTGGAAAACCTTTAATTTTGTTACCTGGATGTCTGTTTAAACCGGGAAAGGGGGTCCTGTTTTTACCTGGGGGGTTCTGTGTTTACCTGGGAGTGCCCTGGGGTTCCCCGGGAGGGGCGGGTGTTCCCCCTGGAGGCCCTGTGTTACCTGGAGGGGTCTGTGAAAACCCTGGGGCCTGGTACCGGGGAAGTGCCTGTTTTTCCCGGGAAAGTGTCTGTTACCTGGGAGTGTTGTTTAAACCGGGGTGTCTGTTTTACCGGGGAAGTGTTGTGTTACCGGGAGTGTTTGGGGTTTACCGGGGAGTGCCCTGTGTTCCCTTTTTGTCTTGTTTCCTGGTTCTGGGTTACCGGAGTGTCTTTTTTTCCCCTGGGGTGTCTGTGTTACCTGGGCGGGGTTTTTCTGTGTTACCTGGGATGCCTGGGGTTACCGGGGAGGGGTCTGGGGGTTTACCTGGGAGTGTCGTGTTACCGGGAGTGTCTTGTTCCCGGGGAGTGTCTGCGGGTGTTTTTACCGGAGGCCCGGGTTGGTTACCTGGGGTGCCTGTGTTACCGGGAAGGGGTTGTTTATTTGGGTCAAAATTTATTAAAAAATGGCCCTTCCCCAATATGACCCGGGGCTTAAAAAATTTCCCCAAAAAAATTTTTCCGAGGGCTGAACCACGCTTTAAAAAATTTAATACGTTGGGGGGAAGGGAAAAAAACCCTTCAAAAAACCAAAATTATTTTCCTTAAAGCCTTTTTTATGATTTCTCCCTTGGGCCCCCACTTTCACCAAAAGTATCCTTTATTATATATATATATAAATAATATTATAATATATATATTTATATATATAATATATATATATATATAATTAATGTTGCCAGTTAAAAAAACTGTAGTGTAAAGCACCCTTCTGGCAAGACAGTGATGGAGTGAATGATGGTGAAAGTTTTTTCTTTTCGGGCCACCCTGCTTGTGGAATTCGGCCCATGTGATAATAAAATAAAATATATATAATATATATATATATTATTATATATAATATATATATATATATATAATATATATATATATATTTATTTTTTTTTTATTATCACACGGCCGTTTCCCCCACCAAGGGGCAGGGTGGCCCGAAAAAGAAAAACTTTCACCATCATTCACTCCATCACTGTCTTGCCAGAAGGGTGCTTTACACTACAGTTTTTAAACTGCAACATTAACACCCCTCCTTCAGAGTGCAGGCACTGTACTTCCCATCTCCAGAACTCAAGTCCGGCCTGCCGGTTTCCCTGAATCCCTTCATAAATGTTACTTTGCTCACACTCCAACAGCACGTCAAGTATTAAAAACCATTTGTCTCCATTCACTCCTATCAAACACGCTCACGCATGCCTGCTGGAAGTCCAAGCCCCTCGCACACAAAACCTCCTTTACCCCCTCCCTCCAACCCTTCCTAGGCCGACCCCTACCCCGCCTTCCTTCCACTACAGACTGATACACTCCCTTTAAGTCATTCTGTTTCGCTCCATTCTCTCTACATGTCCGAACCACCTCAACAACCCTTCCTCAGCCCTCTGGACAACAGTTTTGGTAATCCCGCACCTCCTCCTAACTTCCAAACTACGAATTCTCTGCATTATATTCACACCACACATTGCCCTCAGACATGACATCTCCACTGCCTCCAGCCTTCTCCTCGCTGCAACATTCATCACCCACGCTTCACACACCATATAAGAGCGTTGGTAAAACTATACTCTCCCTACATTCCCCTCTTTGCCTCCAAGGACAAAGTTCTTTGTCTCCACAGACTCCTAAGTGCACCACTCACTCTTTTTCCCTCATCAATTCTATGATTCACCTCATCTTTCATAGACCATCCGCTACACTCCACTCCAAATATATGAATACTTCACCTCCTCCATACTCTCTTTCCTCCAATCTGATATTCATCTTTCATCACCTATATTTTTTGTTATCCTCATAACCTTACTCTTTGGTAATCACCTTTAATTTTCTTCTTTGCAACATACCAAATATTCATCCACCAATCTCTGCAACTTCTCTTCAGATCCTTCCCAGAGCACAGTGTCAACAGCAAAGAGCAGCTGTGGACAACTCCACACTTTGTTGTATGATTACTTTAATCTTTTAACTCCACGCCTCTTGCCAAGACCCCGCATTACTTCTTTACAACCCCTCTATAAATATATTAAACAACCACGGTGACATCACACATCCTTGTCTAAGGCCTATTTTTAAACTGGGAAAAAATTTCCCTCTTTCCTACATACTCTAACTTGAGCCTCACTATCCTCGTAAAAACTCTTCACTGCTTTCAGTAACCTACCTCCTACACCATACACTTGCAACATCTGCCACATTGCCCCCCTATCCCACCCTGTCATACGCCTTTTTCCAAATCCATAAATGCCACAAAGACCTCTTTAGCCTTATCCTAAATACTGTTCCCCTTATATGTTTCACTGTAACACCTGGTCCACACCCCCCCTACCTTTCCAAAAGGGCCTCCTTGTTCATCTGCTATCCTATTCTCCGTCTTACTCTTAATTCTTTCAATATAACTCTACCATACACTTTACCAGGTACACTCAACAGACTTATCCCCTATAATTTTGCACTCTCTTTTATCCCCTTTTGCCTTTATACAAAGGAACTATGCACTCTTCTTGCCAATCCCTGGGTACCTTACCCTCTTTCCATACATTTTTTAAAAAAATTGCACCAACCACTCCAAAACTATATCCCCACCTGCTTTTAAACATTTCAAATCTTTAATCCCATCAATCCCGGCTGCCTTACCCCCTTTCATTTTACCTACTCCCTTTCACGAATTTCCCCCCCACACTCACAACTGGCTCTTCCTCACTCATACAAGATGTTATTCCTCCTTGCCCTATACACGAAATCACAGCTTCCCATCTTCATCAACATTTAACAATTCCTCAAATATTCCTTCCATCTTCCCAATACCTCTAACTTTTCCATTTAATAACTCTCCTCTCCTATTTTTAACTGACAAATCAATTTGTTTTCTAGGCTTTCCTTAACTTTTAAACTCACTCCAAAACTTTTTCTTATTTTTCAACAAAATTGTTGATAACATCTCACCCACTCTCTCATTTTTCTCTCTTTTTACATTGCTTCCCACCCTTACCTCTCTCTTTTTCTCCTATACCTTCCCCCCTTTCATCACTTCTACTTTGTAAAAATTCTCATATGCTAACTTTTTTTCCCCTTACTACTCTCTTTACATCATCATTTTCCACCAATCGCTCCCCTTCCCTCCTGCACCCACTTTCCTGTAACCACAAACTTTGCTGAAAAACCAACATAATTTTTTTAAAAAAACCCCCATCTTTTGACCCCATTGCCTATGTCTCATTAGCCCTCTTCCTCCAATAGCTGTTTATATCTTACCCTAACGCCCCTCTTTTTTGTTTATAAAAACCTTTACCTCTTTTTTCCCTGATGCTTCTATTTCCTTGATCCCATCTACCCTTTTTCCTCAGTGAGTACAACTAGAAAGGATCTGAATATCGTGGCCCCCTTAAAACATTACACCTGAATCATCAAATTTTTATCTACCAATACATAAACCAACAAATACTGCATTTCGCCTCATCTATCGGTATATTTTTTTATCCTCTTTTTTTAAAAATGATTTCCTATAACTAAACCCCTTTTTTATCAAGTTTAAAACAAAGGGCTCCCTTTTTCATTTAAACTTTTTTGGGGGCCCCAAGGGGGTTTCCAGGGGTTTTTTTGGGGGGGGGTGGGGGGGTTTTTTTGGGGGTTTTTTTTTGGGGGGTTTTTTTTTTTTTGGGGGGGGTTTTTTTTTGGGGGGGGGGGGGGGTTTTTTTTTTTGGGGGGGTTTTTTTTTTTTTTTTGGGGGGGGGTTTTTTTCCCTTTTGGGTTTTTGGGGGTTTGGGGGGTTTTTGGGGGGGGGGGTTTTTTTTTTTGGGGTTTTTTGGGGGGTTTTTTTTGGGGAAGGGTTTTTTTTGGGGTTTATTTTTTGGGGGGGTTTTTGGTTTTTTTGGTTTTTTTTTAAAATTTTTGGGGGGGGGTTTTGGGGGGGGTTTTTTTGGGGGGTTTTTTTTGGGGGGGTTTTTTTTTGGGGGGGGTTTTCCCTTTTTTTTTTTTTTTTGGGTGTTTTTTTTTTTTTGGGGGGGGTTTTTCCGGGGTTCTTGTTCCCGGGGGGGGGGTTTTTTTTTTTTTTTTCCCGGGGGGTTTTTGGGGTTTTTGGGGGTTTTTTTCCGGGGCCCGGGGGGTTTTTTTTCCTTTTTTGGGGGAATTTTTTTTTTGGGCCTTTTTTTTTTTTTTTTTGGGGGGGGGTTTTTTTTCCGGGGGGGTTTTTTTTTTTTTCCTTTGGGGGGGTTTTTTTTAATTTGGGGGTTTTTTTTAAATTTTTTTTTTGGGGGGGCCCCGGGGGGGTTTTTCCGGGAATTTTTTTTGGGGGTTTTTTTTTTGGGTGTCGGGGGGTTTTTTTGGTTTTTGGGGAAATTTTTTTTGGGGGGGGGTTTTTTTTTTTTTTGGGGTTTTTTTTTTTTGGGGGGGGTTTTTTTTTTTTTTTTTTTTTAAAAAAAATTTTTTTTTTTTTTTTTTTTTTTTGGGGGGGGGGAAAAAATTTTTTTTTTGGGGGGTTCGGGTTTAAGGGGTTTTTCCCTGGGGTGTTTTTGGGGTGGGGGGGGGGGGGGGGTTTTTTTTTTTTGGGGGTTTTTTTGGGGGGTTTTTTTTTTTTTTCCCCGGGGGTTTCCGGGGGTTTTTTTTTGGGGGGGTTTTTTGGGGAAGGGGGTTTATTTTTTTTCCTTTTTGGGTTTTTTTTTTGGGTTTTTTTTTGGGCCCTTTTTTTTTTTTGGGGGGGGGGTTTTGGGGGGGGGTTTTTTTTTTTTTTTTGGGATTTTTCCCGGGGGGGGAAAGGGGGGTTTTTTTTTTTTTGGGGGTTTTCCCGGGGGCCGGGTTTTTTTTTTTTTTTTTCCCGGTTTTTTTTTTAAAGGGGGTTTTTTCCGGGGGGGGTTTTTTTTTTTTTTTTGGGGTTGGGGGGGGGTTTTGGGGTTTTTTTTTTTTTTTTTTTTTTCCCCCCAAAATTTTTTTTTTTTTTTTTTTTTTTTAAAAAATTTTTGGGGGGGGGGGTTTTTTTTTTTTAAATTTTTTTTTTTTTAAAAGGGGTTTTTTTTTTTTTTTTTCCCCTTTTTTTTTTTCCCCTTTTTTTAATTTTTTTTCCCGGGGGGGTTTTTCCCCGGAAGGGGGAAAAAAACCCCCCCCAAGGGGTTTTTGGGGGGTTTTTTTTTTTCCCCCCCCAAAAAATTTTTTTGGGGGGTTTTTTTGGGGGAAATTTTTTTTTTTTTTTTTCCCCTTTTGGGAACAATGGGGGGGGAAAGGGGGTTTTGGGGCCCCCCCCTTTTTTTTTTTTTTTTTTTAAATTTTTTTTTTTTTTTTTTTTGGGGGGGGGTTTTTTTTTGGGTTTTTTTGGGGGTTTTTTGGGGGGTTTTTTTTTTGGGGGGGGTTTTTTTTTTTGGGGTTTTTTGGGGGGGGGTTTTTTCCCCCCCCTTTTTTTTTTTTTTTTTTGGGGGTTTTTCCTTTTTTTTCCCCTTTTTTAAGGGGGTTTTTTTGGGGGGGGGCCTTTTTCCCCCCAAAAAGGGGCCCCCTTTTTCCCCCCGGGGGCCGGGCCCTAAATTTTTGGAATTTTTTTTTTTTTTTTTAAAAAAAAAAAAAATTTTTTTTTTGGGGGGTTTTTTTTTTTTTTTCCCCAATTTTTTGGTTTTTCCCCCAAAAAAAAAACAAAATTTTTTTTTTTTTTTTTTTTCCTTTTTGGTTTTTTTCCCCTTTTTCCCCTCCAATTAAAATTTTTTTTTTCCAATTTTTTTTTAAAACCTCCCCCAAAAAAGGGGGGGGGGCCCCCCCAAAACCTTCCTTTTTTTTTAAACCCCCTTTTGGGGGAAAAAAATTTTTAAAAAATTTTTTTTTTTAAAAAAAATTTTTTTTTCCCTTTTTTTTAATGGGAACCGGGGGGGGTTTTAAAAAGGGGTTTCCCCAACCCCCTTTCCCCCCAAAAATTTTTTAAAATTTTTTTTTTTTAAAAAAAAAAAAGGGTTTTTTTTTTTTTTTTTTTTTTTTTCCAAAAACCCCTTTTTCCCCCCCTTTTTTTTTTTTTTTTTTGGGTTTTTTTTTTTTAAAAAAATTTTTTTTGGGGAAATTTATTTTTCCCGGGTTGGGGCCCCCAAAAAAAGGGGGAAAAATTTTGGGGGTTTTTTTTAAAAAAATTTTTTTTAAAAAAAAAAAAAAAAAAAAAAATTTTTTTAAAAAACCCTTTTTAACCCCCCCCCCCCCAAAAAAAAAAAAAATTTTTAAAACCCTTTGGTTTTCCCCCGGTCCCCTTTTTTTTTTAAAAAAAAAACCCCTTTTAAAAAATTTTTTTTAATTTTTTTTTTAAAAAAAATTTTTTTTGGGGGGCCCCCTTTTTGGGGGGGGGGGGGAAAAAAAAGTTTTTTTTTTTTTTCCCCCTTTTTTTTTTGGGCCCCCCCCCTTTTTTCCCCCAAAAAAAAAAAAAAAAAAAAAAATTTTTTTTAAAAAAAAAAAAAATTTTTGGGGTTTTTTTTTCCCCCCCCCCGGGGAAAAAATTTTTTCCAAAAATTTTTGGGGGGGCCCCCCTTTTTTTTTCCCCCCCCGGGGGGGGGGGAAACCCGGTTTTTTCCCCCCCTTTTTTTTAAAAAAAAAAAAAAATTTTTTTTAAAAAAAAAGGGGGGAAACCCCCCAAAATTTTAAAAAAAAAAAAAAATTTAAAAATTTTTTAATTTTTTAAATTTTTTTTGGGGGAAACAAAAAAAAACCCCCAAAAAAAAAAAAAGGAAAATTTTCTTTTTTTTTTCCCCAACCCCCCCCCCTTTTAAAAAACCCCCAAAAAAAATTTTGGGGAAAAACAAAAAAAAATTTTAAAAAAAAAAATTTAAAAAATTTTTTCAAAAATTTTCCCGGGGGGAAAAATTTTTTCCCGGGAAAGGGTTGGGTTGCAATATCAATTGAAAGACACCCAAAAAGGGTTGGGTTTTCTTGTCTTTTGGGGGAAAAGGCCAAAACCAAAAATTTGACTAAAACTTCCCAGCTTTGCTGAAAAAGGGTTTTTCCCTTCTTTTCCAATAACTTGAAGCCCAGAAAAACGGGTTTTCGGGGATTTCAATTCCCCTAAAATTTGGTTCTTCTCCAGCCCTTCCAAAATTCTGGGAAACGTAAAGGTAAATGAAGAATTGGAACTTTTTGAACAAAATGAAAATTTCTTTATTGAAAAAAACCGTTTCGCCACCCAGGGGTTTTCTTCAGTCTTATGCAAACGGGAAAGGGTTTTAAAAGGGAAGGAGGATTGAGATAACCCAGCCCCCTCACCCCGGGGGAGCCCGATTACGTAAACACCCCCCCTTTTTTCCTTTTCCTACTTTGTAAAAGGGCCCTGAAAACCACTGTGTGGCAAAACCCCGTTTCTTCAATAAAAATTCCCTTTAATTTTGGGAAATAAGTGTCTAAATTTCCCTTCAACTTGTGGGTTTTAAAAACCTTTTTCATCACAGTTTTGCGTGTATGTTCACACACGACGCTCTGGGGGTCCGGGTCATATGCAGTCCGTTTACCTTATTTTATTTTCGTAACAAAATTAACAAAAGGGTTGGTTTTTAATACGTTTAATCTTCCCTTTTTAAACCTGGAAAATTGTTCCTTAATTTTAAAAGTAAAATCCCTTGCCCCGTTTAAGTTCACTGTGATTTTTGTTTATATGTAGCAGGTCATTTTTCTAGGGTGTTGTGTTACCGGGGAAAGGTCTGTGTTAGGGGGATTTGGTAGTACTTGGAAGGGGTGGGGGTCCCCCTGGGAGGGGTTCCTTTTGTTCCCTTGGGAATGTCTGTGTTCCCTGGGAGTGTCTGTGTTAGCAAAAACTGCTGTTTTAAACCGGGGAAGTTCTGTGTTACCGGGGAGTCCCCTGGGGTTTTACCTGGGAAAGGGTCTGTTTTTACCTGGGAGTGTCTGTGTTACCTGGAAGTGTCTGTGTTACCTGGAAGTATGGGGGCCCGGGGGAGTGTCTGTATTCCGGGGGTGTTTTTTGTGTTACCGGGAAGTGCGGGTTACCTAGAAAGTTTCTGTGTTACCCGGGGAAAGTGCTGTGATACCTGGAAGTTTTTTGTGTTACCTGGGGTTTTCTGTGTTATCTGAGAAGGTCTGTGTTCCCTAAAGGTGGTCTGTGTTACCTGGGAGTGTCTGTGTTACCGGGGAGTGTCGGTGTTACCCGGGGGTGTCTGGGGTTCCCCGGGAAGTTCCTGTGTTACCTGTAGGGGTCTGTTTTACCTAAAAATTTTGTGTTCCCCGGGGAGTGCGTGTTACCGGGGAGGGGTCGGTTTTTAACCTGTGAATTTTTTTTGTTCCCTGCAAGGGTCTTTTTTTTCCCTTGAGTGTCTGTGTTACCTGGGAGTGTCTGCTTTTACCTGGGGGTTTTTTTTCCCTGTTTTCTGTGTTACCAGGGAGTGTCGGGTTTTAAACCTGGAAGGGGTTGGTGTTACCGGGGAGTCCAAAAGCTCCCGGGGGAGTGTCTGTGTTCCGGGGGAGTATCTTTTGTTTTTGGGAAGGTGTGGTTTTCCTGAGATTGTCGTTTTAAACCGGGAAATGTCTGTGTTATTGAAGTGGTGGGTTACCGGGGGGAAATGCCCCGTTTTAAACCCGGGAAAGTGTCTGTGCTCCCTGGAAGGGGTTTATTTACCTGTTTTTGGGGTTTAAACCTGGGAGTGTCGGGTGTTACCTAAAGTTGTGTTTTACCTGGGAGTCTCTTTTGCTCTCGGGGAGTGTCTGTGTTCCCTGGGAGTATCGGGTTTTTCCCGGGGAGAAACTGTGTTAGGGGGGAGTGTCTGTTTTAAACCTTTGGGAGTGTCTGTTTTAAACCGGGGGTTGTCTGTTTTCCCTAGGATTTGGTGTTACTAAAGTTTTCTGTGTTACCTGGGGGGTGGGTTACCTGGGAGTGTCTGGTTCCCCGGGAAAGTGTATGTTTTTACCTGGGAGTGTCTGTGTTCCCTGTGAGTGCCCTGTGTTCCCCCTTGGGGAATGTCTGTGTTCCCTGGAAGTGCCCTTTTGTTCCCTGTGAGTTTTGGTTACTTGGGAGGTCTTTGTTACCGGGGGAGTTGTTGCTACCTTTTATCTGTTCCCGGGGGGAGTGTCTGTGTTACCTGGAAGTGTCTGGGGTTCCCTGGGAGTATCTGTGTTTTCCTGGGAGTGCTGTGTTCCCTGAGTGTCTGTGTTGCCGGGAGTGTTTTTTGGGGTTACCTGGGATGCCCTGTTTCCCTGGAGTGCCCTGTGTTCCCTTGGGAGTGCTATTTTCCCCTGTACTATTTTCCGGGGAGTGTCTGTTTTCCCGGGGAAATTTTTCTGTGTTACCTGGGGTGTCTGTTTTCCCTGGGTTTTTCCTGTGTTCCCGGGAAGGGGGTCTGTTACCGGGGAGGGGTCTGTTTTTACCTAGGAGGTCTCTGTTCCCTGGGCGTGTCTGTTTCCCCGGGGAGTGCCCCTGTGTTACCGGGGGAGGTCTTGTTCCCCGGGAAAGGGTTGTATTTTTTTACCAAATTTTTCTGTTTTAAACCGGGGAGTGCCCTGCGTTACCGGAGTGTGTTTTACCTGGGTTTTGTAGTGTTACCGGAAGTTTTTGGGGGTTACCCTGGGACTGGTGTTACCTGTGAGGGGCTGTTTTACCAGGGAATGTCTGTGTTACCGGGAAAAGTGCCCTGTGTTACCTGTGATGTCTGTGTTACCAGGGAGTGTTTTATGTTACCTGGGGTCTGTTTTTCCGGGGAGTGTCTGGGGTTCCCGGGAATGTTTTGTGTTTTAACCTGGAAGTGTGTGGGGTTCCCGGGGAGTTCTGTTTTACGGGGGCGGGGCTGTTTTTCCCTGGAATGTGTTTTAATTTGGGGTGCCCTGTTTTCCCCGGGGATTGCCCTGTTTTTAACGGGAAATGTCGGGTGTTACCTAGAGTGTTTTACCGGGAAATGTTGTGTTCCCTGGAAGGTTGTGTTCCCGGGGAGGGGTCTGTGTTCCCCTTGGAGTGTCTGTGCTACCTGGAAAGTTCTTTTGTTACCGGGGATTGTCTTTTGAAAAACCGGGAAAGGGTTGGGCCCTGTTTTTCCCAGGGGGGTGCCTGTGCAAACCTGGGAGTGCCCTGTTTACCGGGGAATTTTCTCTGTTCCCCGGGAAGTGTCTGTGTTACCTGAGAGTCTGTGTTACCGGGAAGTTTTCTGGGTTACGGGGAAGGGGTTTTGTGTTCCCTGGGAGGGTTTGTTTTACCGGGGAATGTCTTGTTACCTGGGGGGTCCCTGGGGCCCCTGGAAGTTCGTGTTACCTGAGAGTGCCCTGTTTCCCGGGAACTCTTGTTTCCGGGGAGTTTTGTTACCGGGGAGGGGTCGTGTTAACGGGAAAAATTCGGGGTTTTACCTGAGAGTTTTTCTGTTTTACCGGGAAAGTGTCTGTTTAGGGAAGTGTGTGTTTCCCCCGGGGAGTGTCTGGGGGGGTTTTTTAACCCCTTTTGGTGTTTTTGCTCCCTGGAAGTGTCCCCCTTTTTACCGGGAGTGGTCCTGTGCTCCCTGGAAGTGTCTGTGTTATCTGGGGGGTGCCTGGTCCCGGGAAGTGCCCGTGTTACCTGAGAGTGCCCTGAGTTACCGGGGGAGTGCTGTTTTTATGGGAGGTCTGTTTTTACCGGGGATTGTCTGTGTTACCTGGGATTGCCCTGGGGTTACCGGGGAGTGTCTTGTTTCCGGGGAGTGTCTGTGTTACCGGGGAAGTGCCCTTTTTCCTGGGAGTGTGTTTTTCCGGGGAGTGTCCCCGGTTTTCCCCTGTGAGTGTTTTGTGAAAATTGGGGGTGTCTGTGTTCCCTTGGTGTCTGTTTTACCTGTAAATGCCCTATGTTACCTGGAAGTGTTTTGTTTTTCCTGTGAGTGTCTGGGGTTCCCTTGGGAAAGGTCTTTTTACCTGGGAGTGTCTATGTTACCTGTGCCCGGGTTTTCCCTGGGTGTGTGGGGTTTCCTAGTCCGTTTTTTCCGGGATTTGTCTGGGTTTTCATTTGAGGTCTTTTTTACCGGGGAGGGTCTGTGTTACAGGGGGAGTGTTTTTTTTCCGGGGAGTGTCTGTGCTACTGTTTCTGTTCCCGGGGGAGTGTTTTGTGTTACTGGAAGTGCCCCTGTGTTACCTGGGAAAATCGTGTTACCTGGGGTTTTTTGTCTGTTTTTCCAAAGTGAATGTCTGTTTTTACCTGGGGTGTCTGGATACCTGCGAGTGTTTTTTAACCTTGCCCTGTGTTACCTTTGGGGTCTGTGTTCCCGGGGGAGAGTCTGGGGTTCCCCGGGGAGTGGCCTGTGTTACGGGAAAGGCCTTGTTACCTGGGGTGTCTGTTTTTTTCCTGGGAGGTCTGTTTAAACCCTGGAAGTGCGTTTTAAACCGGGGAAAAGGGTTTTGTGTTCCGGGGAGTGTCTGTTTTTAATTGTGTCGTTTTTCCCTTAAAGTGTCTGTGTTCCCCGGGAGTGTCTGTGTTCCCTGGGATGTCTGTGTACTTGTGTCTGTTTTTCCCTTTGAGGGGGTTTTTGTGTTCCCTGGGGGGCCTGTGTTACCTGGGAGGGGTTTTGTGTTCCTGGGAGGGTCTGTGTTACCTGGGAGTGTCTGTGTTCCCTGGGGTGCCCTGTGTTACCTGGGAGTGTCTTTACCTGGGATGTTCTGTGTTACCTGGGAGTGTCTTGTTACCAGTGATTTCCCTGGGTTCCTGGGAGTGTTTTGTGTTACCTGGGGAGTGTCTGTGTTACCTGTGTCGTGTTACCTGTGAGTGTCTTTTGTAAACCTGGGAGGCGTGTTCCCCTGGGAGTGCCTTTGTTACCTGGAAGTGTTTTGGTTACCTGGGAGTGTCTGGTTCCCGGGGGAGTGTCTGTGTTACGGGAATGCCCTGTTTTTCCCTGGGGGGTGTGTTTCCCGGGGAGTGCCCTTTTGTTCCTTGGAGTGTCTTTTTTTTCCGGGAAAGGGTTTTCCCTCTTTTACCTGGGGTGTCTGTTCCCGGGAAAAGTGTCTGTGTTTACCTGGGGTGCCCCTGTTTACCGGGGAAAGTGCCTGGGGCACCGGGAAGGTCTGGTTACCGGGGATGTCTGTTTTTTCCTGGGAGTGTCTGTGTTACCTGGGAGGGGGTTTTACCTGGGAGTGTCTGTGTTACTTGGGATTTGGGCCCCTGTCCCGGGGAGTTCTGGTTACCTGGGTGTGGTGTTCCCAGTGAGGGGTCGTTTTCCCCTGGGAGTGTCTGTTGGTTTCCTGTTTCTGGGTTACCGTGAGTGTTCAAATTTTTTACCGGGAAAGTGTCTGTGTTCCCTGGGGAGTGTTTTGGTTAGGGGGGAGAGCCCCGGGGTTTTTTAGGGGGATTTGCCCTATTTAAACCGGGTGCCCGGGTTTTACTGGAGTGTGTGGGGGGTTCCCTTATGTCCGTTTTTACCGGGGATTTTGCCCTGTGTTACTTAGGTGTCTTTTTTTCCTTTTGGGAGTGTTTTTGTTTTAAACATGTGAGTTCTTTGTTTCCCCTGGGAGTGTCTGTGCTACCTGTATCTTTCCCCCCTGGGGTGCCCTGTGTTACCGGGAAAGTGCCCTGTGTTACCGGGGAGAATCTGTGTTACCTGTGAGTGTCTGTTTTCCCAAAGTGAGTGTCTGTGTTCCCTTTTTGGGGTTTTGTCTGTGTTACCGGGAAGGGGCTGTGTTACCTGTGTCGGGTTTTTACCGGGGGAGTGCCGGGTTTTACCGGGAATTTCTGTTTTACGGGAGTGCCCTGTGTTCCCCTGGGAGTGCCCTGTTTTAAACCTGGAAGTTTCGGGGGTTCCCGGGGAAAAGGGGTCTGTGTTACCGGGGAGTGTCTGTGTTATTTGGGTCTGTTTTCCCTGGGGAGTGTCTGGGGTTACCGGGAGTTTTGGGTTTTCGGGGGAAAGGGGCGGTTATTTGGTCTGTTTTTCCTGAAAGTTTCTGTGTTACCGGGGATTTGCCTGTTTTCCGGGGAGTTCTGTGTTACCTGGGGTTTTTTGTTTTTTACCGGGGGGTTTTTGTGTTCAGGGGGAATGTCTTTACATGGGAGGGGTCTGTTTTTAAAAGGGGAGGTCTGTTTTACCGGGGGAATGCCCGGGTTTTAAACTGAAGTGTATTTTGTTCCCGGGAAATTTGCTGTGTTCCCGGGTGTGTCTTTTGTTACCTGGGAGTGTCTGTGTTATCTGGAAGTGTCTGTGTTCCCTGGGAAAGTGTCTGTTTTTCCCGGAGGTCTGTTTTCCCTTTGGAGTGTCTGTTTTTCCTTGGATTGTCTGTGTTACCTGGGAGTGTCTGTGTTCCCTTTGGAGTGTTTTGGTGTTACCTGGGAAGTATCGTGTTCCCGGGGTGCCCCTTTTGTTACCTGTGTCTGTGTTTCCCCCGGGTTTTTGTTCTGGTTACCGGGAGTGTCTGGGGTTCCCTGGGAGTGTCTGGGGTTACCTGTGTCTGGGGTTACCGGGGGTTTGCCCTGTGTTATGGGGTTTATGTGTTCCCGGGGGAGTGTCTGTTTTTTACCGGGGGAAGTGTCGGTGTTACCGGGGAAAGTTTATGTTACCGGGAAGTGTCTGTGTTACCTGTGATGTCTGTGTTTACCGGGGAGAGTCTGGTTACCGGGGAAATTTGCTATGTTCCCTGTGTCTGTTTTCCCTAGGAGTGGGGTTTGTTTTCCTTTCCGTGTTACCTGGTGGTCTGTTTTTACATATGAGTGTTTTTGTACCTGGGAGTGTCTGTTTTTACATTTTGAGTGTCTTTGTTACTGGGAGTGTCTGTGAAACCTGTATCGGGTTTACCTGGGAGGGTCTGTTTTTCCTAAAAGTGTCTGTTTTTACCTGGGGAATTGTTACCTGTGAGGGGCCTTTTTCCCCATGGGGTTGTGTTACCTGGGAGTGTCTGTGATCCCTGCGGGTCTGGTTACCTGTTTCTGTGTTCCCTGTGAGGTCTGTGTTACCGGAGAGTGTGTTCCCCTGGGATCCCTGGGGTTACCGGGAAGTGTTGTGTTCCCTGGGGGTCTTTTGTTACCGGGAAACTGCCCTGTGTTACTTGGGTCTGTGTTGCCTGAGAGTGTCTGTTTTACCGGGGAGTGTTTTGGGTTACCTGGGAGTGTCGGGGTTATTTTGTGTCTTTTGTTGCCTGGGGAGTTTCTGGTTACCGGGGGATTTCCTGTGTTCCCTGGGATGTCGGGTTTTAAATTTGGGAGTGTCGGTTTACCGGGGGAGTGCCCCTGTTTTAAACCTGGAGGGGGCGTGTTACATGGGAGTGCTTTTTAAGGGGAGTGTCTGTGTTCCCCTGGGGTATCTGTTTTTACCATGAGTGCCCGTGTTCCCGGGGATTTCTGTGTTCCCTTTCGGTGTCTGTTTTTCCTGGGGTCTTGCAAATGGGAGTTCGTGTACCGGGGGAGAGTCTGTTTTGCCTGGGGTCCCTGTTTTTTTACCGGAAGTGTCTGTGTTCCCTTTGGAGGGGCCCTGTGTTACCTGGGAGTGTCTGTGTTACCGGGAAAGTGCCCTGGGGTTACCTGGAAGTTTTGTTGTTACCGGGGGAATTTTGGTGTTCCCTTTGGGAGTTTTCTGTGCTACCTGGAAGTGTCTCTGTTACCGGGGAGTTTTCTGTGCTACCGGGAAAGTGTCTGTGTTCCCGGGGAGTTTTCCTGTTTACCGGGGAAAGTGTGGGTGCTACCTGGAAGTGTCTTTTTACCGGGGATTGCCCTGGTTCCCTTTGTGAGTGTCTGTTTTTACCTGTGGTGTCTGTTTTTACCTGTGGTCTAGTTCCCTTGGAAGTGTCTGTTTTTACCTGTGAGGGGCCCCTTGTGTTACCGGGGGGAAGTTGTGTTACCGGGGAAAGTGCCCTATTTCCTTGTCTGGGTTACCTAAGTGTGTGTGTTTTTCCTATGTCCGTTTACCTGGGGTGTCTGTGTTACAAAAGAGTGCCCTTTTTTTACCGGGGAGTGTCTGTGTTACATTTTAAAGGGGTCTTTGTTCCCGGGGAAGTGTCTGTGCTCCCTGTATCTGTTCCGGGGAGGGGGTCTGTGTTACCTGGAAGTGTCTGTGGTACCTGGGGGGGTTCTGTGTTACCTGTGAGTGTCTGGGGTTACCAGTGAGTTTTTTTCCTTTTTTGGTTCCCTGGGAGTGTCTGTGATCCCTCCCGAGTGTCTGTTTCCCTTTGTGTCTGTGTTACCTGTGAGTGTCTGTGTTACCTGGGAGTTTGGGGTTCCCTGGGAGTCCCTGTTTTTCCCTGAAGTGTCTGTTTTACCTGGGAGTTCTGTTTTACCTGGGAGTGTCCTGGTGTTACCTGGAAGTGTCTGTTTTTAACCAGGGAGGGGTTTTAAACCGGGGGGTTTTTGGCTTGTTATTTTGTGTCTGTGTTGCCTGAAGTGTTTTGTGTTACCGGGAGTGTCTGTTTTCCGGGGAGTGTTGTTTTTATTTTTTGTCTGTTTTTCCTGAGAGTTTTTGTGTTACAGGGGAGTGGGGGGGTTTTAAACCGGGGAAAGGTCTGTTTTTACCGGGGAGTGTCTGTGTTACCTGGGGTGTCTGTGTTACCTGGGAGTGTTGTTTTACATGGGATGTCTGTTACCTGGGAGTGTCTGGTTACCGGGGAAAAATTGTCTGTTTTTACCGTGATTTCCCTGTGTTACCGGGGAGTGTCTTTGTTCCTGCGAGGTTGTTTTAACCTGTGTCTTTTGTTCCTGTGAGTGTCTGGTCACCTGGGAGAGTCGTTTTTCCCGGGGGGAGTGCCTGGTTTACCGGGGAAGTGCCCTGTGTTCCCTTTGGGAGTGTCTGTTTTTACCTGGGAGGTCTGTTTACCTGGAATTTGTCTGTTTTTACCGGGAAAGTGGGTGTGTTACCTGGGATTGTCTGGGGTTCCCCTTTGGGAGGTCTGGGGCTACCTGGAAGTGTCCCTTTTTCCCGGGGAGTGTCTTGCTACCGGGAAAGTTTTCTGTGTTACCTGGGAGTGTCTGTTACCGGGGGTGTCCCCTGTCCCCTTACCGGGAAAGGGGTCTGTGTTCCCGGGAGGGGTCTGTGTTCCCCTGGGATTTGCCCTTTTTAAAATGGGATTTGTCTGTGTTACCGGGGAAAGGTATCTGTGTTCCCGGGGAGTGTCTGTGTTCCCTTTAAAGGGTGTCTTTACCTGGGAGTGTGTGTTACCTGGAGGGGACGTGTTCCCGGGTGAGTGTCTGTGTTCCCTGTGAGTGTCTGTGTTCCCTGTGAGGTTTTCTTTTTTCCGGGGAAATTGTTTTTGTTCCCTGGAATGTCTGTGTTCCCTGTGAGTGTCTGGGGTTTCCCGGGGGAGAGTTTTGTGTTACCAGGGAGTTTTCTATTTACCTTTTGTCCCCTGTTACCGGGGGAGTTGTTGTGTGTTACCTATGTCCGGTTACCGGGGATGCCCTGTGTTACATTGATTTGTCTTTTTTTACCTGGGGTGTCTGTGTTCCATTTTGATTTTGTCTTTTTACCTGGGGTGTCTGTGCTCCCCTGTATTTTGTTCCCTGGGAGTGTCTGTGTTACCTGGAAGTGTCTGTGTTCCCGGGGGGGTTTTGGTTACCTGTGGGGTTTTGTATTCCCAAGGAGTGCCCTGTGTTACCTGGGAGTGTCTGTGTTCTTGCGAGTGTTGGGGTTCCCTGTTTTCTGTGTTCCCGGGGAGTCCCGGTGTTACCTGGAAGTGTCTGTGTTTCCTGGGGGTGCTGTTTTTTACCTGGGAGTGTCTGTGTTCCCGGAAGTGTCGGGTTACCGGGGAGTGTCTGTGTTACCGGGGAGTGTCTGTTTTACTTGTGTCTGTGTTGCCTGAGAGGGGTCTGTTTTTAAAAAAGGGAGTGTCTGTTTTTACCGGGAGTGTCTGTGTTCCCTTTGTGTCTGGGTTCCCTGGGGAGTTTCTGTGTTCCCTTTGGGAATGCCTGTGTTACCGGGGAAAGTGTCTGTGTTACCGGGGAGTGTCGTGTTACCTGGGGGGATTTGTGTTACAGGGGAGTGTCTTTTAAAGGGAGTGTCTTGTTCCCTTGGGAGTGTCTGTGTTACCTGGGGGTCTGTGTTATCTGGAAGGGGAATGGTTCCCTGGAATGTCTGTGTTCCCCGGGGTGTGTCGGTGTTCCCTTTGGAGTGTTGTGTTTCGGGAAGTGTCTGTGTTCCCTTTGGTTTTCTTTTTAAACTACAAAGTGTCGTGTTCCGGGAAGTGTCGGGTGTTCCCTGGATGTCTGTGTTCCCTTGGAGTGTCTGTTTTAAACCTGGGAGTGTCTGGTTTATTGGAGGGGTCTGTGTTCCCTAGGAGTGTCTGGTTACCGGGGAGGTCTGGTTACCTGGGTTGTGTTCCCTGGGGGTGTTGTGTTACCGGGGATTTGTCTGTGTTACCGGGGAGTGCCCCTGTGTTACCCTGTGTCTGTTTTAAAGGGGGGTGTCTGTGTTCCCCTTGAGTTTTCTGTGTTACCTGGGAGGGGCCCTGTGTTACCTGGGAGTGTCTGTTTTTTACCTGGGAAAATTTTTATTTTTCCCCCTGGAAGTGTCTGTGTTCCTGTGAGTGTCGTTTTTACCTGGGAGGTCTGTGTTACCGGGGATTTGTTTTAGGGTTAAACCTGTGTCTGTGTTACCAAAGGAGGGTGTGTGTGTTACCTATGTCCGTGTTCCCTGGGAGTGTCTTTTGTTCATATAGGGGCTTTGTTACAGGGGAGTGTCTGTTTTTCATTGAGTGTCCCTTTGTTACCTGGGGGTTTTGTCCCACCTGTATCTTTTCCCTGGGAGTGTCTTTTTTAAACGGAAGTGTTTTGTGTTACCTGGGGAAATCTGTGTTACCTGTGAGTGTCGGGTGTTCCCCATGAGTTTTATTTTTAAACCTGGAGGTCTGTAAAACCGGGCGGGTGTCTGTGTTACCTGTGTCTGTTTTAAACCTGTGATGTCTGTTTTAAACCGGGGAGAGTGTTTTTCCCTGGAGTGCCTGGGTTACCGGGGAATTTGTCTGTGTTACCGGGGAGTGTCTGTGTTCCCGGGAAGGGGTCTGTGTTACCAGGATGCCCTGTTTTTCCTGGGGTGTCTGGGGTTATTTTTTCCCCTGTGTTTCCGGGAGATGTCTGTGTTACCAAGGATGTTTTGTTTTACCGGGGGAGTGTCTGGTTTATTTGGGGTCTGTGTTCCCGGGAAGGTTTCTGTGTTACCGGGGATTTGCCTGTTTTAAACCTTTGGGATGTCTGTGTTCCCGGGGAGTGTCTGTGTTCCCCTGGGAGTTTCTGTGTTACCTGGGAGTGTCGGTGTTCCCGGGGAGGCTGTTTTACAGGGGGAGTGCTGTTACAGGGGATGTCTGTGTTCCCTGGGGGTATCTGTGTTACCAGTGATGTCTGTTTTTACCTGGGAGTGCTGTGTTCCCTTTGCGAGTGTCTTTTTGTTACCTGTGCCCTGTTTTTAACCTTTGGTGTCGTGTCCCCCTGGGAAGTCTGTTTTTTGGCCTGGGAGTCCCTTGCCCTTACCGGGAAAAGGTGTCTGTGTTACCGGGGAGTGTCTGGGGTTACCTGGAGTGCCCTGTGTTACATGGAGTGTCTGTTGCAAACCGGGAATGTCCTGTTACCTAGGGATGTCTGGCTCCCTGGAGTTTGTTTTTTCCTGGGAGTGCCCCGGTGTTACCTGGGAGTCCCTTTGTGCAAACCTGGAATGTCTGTTTTACCTGGGAGTTTTCTGTGTTCCCGGGATGCCTGTGCTTCCTGGAAGTGTTGTGTTCCCTGGGAGTGTCTGTTTTTACCTGGGAGTGTCTGTTTTTTCCCTTTGGGGGGTGTTTTAAACCCTGGGAGGCTTTTGTTCCCCAGGGGAGTGCCCTTTTACCTGGGAGTGTCGTGTTCCTGGGATTTGCCCTGGGGTTACCAGTGAGTGTCTTTTTAAATGGGATGCCCCTGTGCCCCCTGCGAGTGCGGTTTACCTGTGCCCTGTGTTCCTGTAGTGTCTATGTTCCCGGGAAAGTGTCTGGTTCCCTGTGAGTGTCTGTGTTCCCGGGGAGGTCGGGTGTTATGGGGGGTGTCTATTTACCTGGGCCCTTGTTTTAAACCTGGGGAGTGTGTGTGTGTTACCTATGCCCCGGGGTTCCCGGGGAGTTTTCTGGGGTTATTTTGGGGTGTCTTTTTTTACCTGGGAGTGTCTGTTTTTCTTTGTGAGTTTTCTTTGTTACCGGGGAGTGTCTGTGCTAAACCCTTATTTGTTACCTGGAGTTTCTGTTTACCGGGAAAGGGGGCCCTGGTTTCCCTGGGAGAATTGTGTTTCCCTGTGAGTTCTTTTTTTTCCCCGTGAGTGTCGGGTGTTCCCCCGGGGAGGCCCTGTTTTCCCTTTGCGATTTGTCTGTTTTCCCTGTGTTGTTTTACCGGGGGTGCCTGTTTTTCCCGGGAAAAGTGTCTGTTTTACCGGGGGAGTGTCTGTTTTTTACCGGGGAGTGTCTGTGTTCCCGGGAAGTGTCTGTTTTTTCCCAGGGAGGGTCTGTGTTACCGGGGAGTGCCCTGTGTTACTTTTTGTTTTGTGTTCCCGGGAGATGTCTGGGTTACCGGGAGTGTCTTGTTACGGGGGAAGTGTCTGTGTTATTTGTTCTGTGTTGCATGAGAGTTTCTGTGTTACCTGGGATGCCGTGTATGGGGTGTCTGGGGGTTACCCGGGGAGTGTCGTGTTCCCCTGGGGTGTCGGTGTTACAGGGGAGTTTTCTTTTACAGGGGGAGTGCCCTGTGTTACCGGGGAGTGTTGGGGTTACCGGGGAGTGTCTGTGTTATCTGGAAGGGGATGTGTTTTTGGAATTTGTCTTTTTACCTGGTTTTTCTGTTTTTCCTGGGATGCCCTGTGTTATCTGGAAGTGTCTGTTTTCCCTGGGGAGTGTCTTTGTTACCTGGGGTTTTCTGTGTTACCGGGAAGTGTCTTTTTCCCTGGGAGTGTGTGTTACCGGGAGTGTCTGTGTTACCTGTGAGGGCTGTTTTTCCTGTGAGTGCTGTTTTTCCCTGTGGGGGTTCGGTTTTTACCTGGGGAATGTCTATGTTACCGGGAAAAGTGTCTGTTTTTAAACTTTGAGTGTCTGTATTACTGGGAGATTTCTGTGTTACCGGGAGTGCTATTTTACCTGTGTCTGTGTTCCCTTTGGGAGTGTGTGTGTTTTTCCTTTGGTCCGTGTTACCGGGGAGTGTCTGGGGTTCATATGAGTGTTTTTGGTTCCCGGGGAAGTGCTGTGTTCCCTTGTGAGTTTTTTGTTACCTGGGGGGTCTGTGCTACTGTATCTTTTTTTACCGGGAGGGGTCTGTTTTTACCGGGAATGGCTGTTTTTACCTGGGGGGAATCTGTTTTTTCCTGTAAGTGTTTGTTTCCCCAGGAGTGTCGGGTTTACCGGGGAGGGGTCTGTGTTCCCTGTGATGTTTTTGTTTTTATTTGTGTCTGTTTTACCTTGAGTGTCTGTGTTACCGGGGAGAGCCCTGTGTTGCCGGGGAGTGCCTTTGTGTTCCCTGGAAGTGCCCTGTTTTTCCTGGGGTGTCGTTTTTAACTGGGAGTGCCCTTGTTTTAAACCTGGAAGTGTCTGGGTTACCAGGGAGTGTCTGTTTTACCTGGGAGTGTCGTTTTCTTTTTTCTGTGTTGCCTGGAGGGGTCTGTGTTCCCGGGAAAGTGTCTGGGGAAACCTGTGAGTGTCTGTTTTACCTGGGAGTGTCTGTTTTACCGGGGAAAGTGTCTGTGTTACCTGGGAGTGTCTGTTTACTGGGGAGTGTCTTTTAAAATGGGGGTTTGTTTTTTTCCTGGGAGTGTCTGTTTTTACCGGGGAGTGCCCTGTTTTAAACTGAAGTGTATGTTTTAAACCGGGAAGGGGTCTGTGTTCCTTGGAGTGTTGTGTTACCGGGAGTTCTTGTTACCGGGGAAAGTGTCGTTTTCCCTGGGAGTTCCCGGGGTTACCGGGGAGTGTCTGTGTTCCCTTGTGTTTGTGTTCCCGGGGGAGTGTCTGTGTTACCTGGGATGTCTGTTTTTACCTTTTTCCCTTGGGTTACCGGGGGTTGGGGTCTGTGTTCCCGGGGGAGTGCCCTGTGTTCCCTTTGGGGTGTCTGTTTTTTCCTGGAATTTTTGTTTTTACCGGGGGGTGTCTGTGTTCCCTGGGGGGTTTTTTGTTCCCCTGGTGTGTCTGTTTTAAACCTGGGGGGGCGTCGTGTTACCTGGGAGTGCCTGTTTTTCCCTTTGTGAGGGGTCTTTTAGCCGGGGGTCACCTCAAAATTTCCTTATATTCGGTAACTCCCCTTTTTTCCAAAAAGGAAAAAAAAGGGCAGACAACAATTGAAAGTAATATTTAAAAAATTTTTTTTATTGTTTTCCAATGTTCGTTACCGATTTTTTAATCCAATATACACTCTTTAATTAGCAAATTGATTTTCCCCCTTTTTTAAATTGTTTTATTAACACTTCGCCCCGTCTCCCACCAAGGCCCGGTTTTGGCCCAAAACCGACACTTTCTCATCATTCCTCCATCACGGGTTTGCCAGAAGCGACGTTTAAACCTACATAGTAAATTATTATTACGTTTTTCCGTAGGGTTTTCTTTATTTAAAGATTTAATTTTGGGGTTTTGGGGTTTTTGGTTCGCCTTAGGGTTTCACTGGGGGGGGGATAGAAGGGTTTTGTCTAACCCAAACTCCTGTGTCTATACGGGTTATTGTAAATATTTAGGTACTTTTTTGAAATAGTAGGAGTGTAAAAACACATAGCAGATGAAGTTTTTATTTTAGTTAATCTTCGGTCTCTTTAAGTGGCCCTTATAATTTTTTTAATCGTCGGGAAACTATCGTTTACTAGATCTTTGTTCATTTTTCTAGAGGTTTTTGTAATTCAAAAATCTATGCGTCAGTCACTGGGTCTTTTTGGGAAATTCCTGGATCTCGCGCCCTTTCCAAGTGCATTTTTTGGGAATTTTTGGGAAAATTTCCGATATGCTAGTTAAACTGGATAGAAAAGAATGCCCCGCATTCTTCCCGGGGCGCTGTAAAACCCAAAAAAAGGGTTTTAGCGTTCCCCCCCTGAAGTAAAAACCAATAAAAATTTTTAAAATAATAATAAAAAATAATAATAATAAAAATAATAATAAAAATTTTTAATTTCTGAGATGTTTTTAACATTTTTTTAATTTTGGTTGGCGTAACCTTCTCTGATTTTTTGCCTAATTCCAAAAACCAACAAAAAAACACAACACTCGCTTTTCTCCCCTCCAGTCCGTCGGGTTTGTCTTCTTATGGAATTTTGCCTACCACTCACCCCCTTTTAGCCCCACATTAAGTTTTTTTTCTTTAAGCCTTGACTCCCATTCTTCCCCATTTTAAAGAGCCTCCACGAAAGGTTTTTGGGAGAATTTTGCTGAGCACTTAATTTGAATGCTCCTGTTTTTTTCTTAAACCCCCGGTTGGGGTGAACGCTAGGTTGGGTTTTAGGTAAATATCCCGGGAAACGGGAAATAAGTTTTCCTGTGGCGGATTTAGTCATTTGATAAATCGCGGGCGGGAGTTTTTTGGTCATTTAAACCGAGACCTTCCCTGGCTTCCCCCCTTTCCCCCCCCAAAAACCATTTTTAAAAAAAAGGGGGTTTATACAAATCACCATGCTTCTCCAGGGAGTTTATGTTTTTTAAAGATTTCCAAACAACGCAAAAGGTCTTTGGGTTTGCCATCATTTTAAAATAAATTTTCTTTCAATACCGACAATTTGCGATTAAGACAATGGAAAACACTGAGGAATTTTTGGGTTGTAAAGATTTTTCCCCCTGCGCTGGGGTTTCTTCAGTCGAATAAAAAACGCTGGAGACAGGGGGAAGTGGAGGGGTTAATTTTGACGGATCATCTTGGGGGCCCCTTTGGGATTTAATTCAGGGGTATGGGGGACTGGGAAAATATTAGAGCCAGCTGCGGAAACCCGCCCCTGGACGATCCCGGCCCCACCAAGTACAAATAAGCACTTGT
>NC_069474.1:15256856-15391856 GCF_026875155.1 Cherax quadricarinatus | reverse complement strand
TAGGTTAGTTTTGATTGGGTTTAAAGTTGCTTAGGTTTGGGTTTTTAGGTTGGTTAGGTAAGGTTACTTGGGTTAGCTTTGTTTTGGTTATTTTTAGTTTGGGAAAAGTTTAGGTTAGGTTAGGTTGGGTTTGGGTTAGGTTGGGTTTATTTTGGGTTTAGGTAAGGTTATTTGGGTTATTTGCTCTTATAAAAAAAAGTAAAAAAGCAAAAACAAGTGGATCGTTTGGCAACGTGGACCATAAAAAAATCGTCAACTTGAAATTTTTTATGTGTATCACTCTTTTGTTAAAATTGAGCTGGCGTTGGGGGCCGAGCGTGCGAAAGTGCACGAAAGGATAAAATAAGAAAATTAAAAAATTATGGAAAAATTTTTTCTTACGAAAAAAAATGCAAAATTTAGGCTATTTGTTTAAATTTATCTTGTTTTATCATATTTCTAAGCATTTTTTCCAAAAAAATTTTTATTTTTTGTTCTTGCTGATAAAAAGACATGATGGAATACGTTTTTTTTATTTACTCTAAAAATTCGATTTTATGATCGTTTTTTAAAAATACCCCCACTAACGCAACTTCTCTGGGGATCCATTCAAAAGTGTTAGGTGGCGAATACTGAAATGTGGCGCGCGCCATCACCGTGAGTTTTAGGGAAAAATAATTCATGTAATAATAACTCGGGAATAATTTGACATATTTTCCATTTTTGGGGAAAAAATTTATGGGATTTCATGATTTTTGCACATTATTGGTAATGGGGTTCTACTAAAAGAAAAGGGGGGATTTGCGAATTTTTTTACCGCTTTGTTTTCACTGTTTTTTTTTCTCCCCAAAAAATCCTTAAAAAAAAAAATTCAGCATGTTTTTTTAATGAAATTTTGACTTTTCCCTAAAACGGCTTTGTACCAAATTATTATCCATCATTTTCATCTGAAGTCAACTAAAGCATTGTACTTTTACCAATTATGCAGAAAAGGGAGAGTTTTTTTGAATAGAATTAAACAATTTTTTTTTTCTATTATTTTTTTAAAGGCAAAAATCACTACAAACACATGTGTGGCTTCAAGACTGCTTAAAAACCTGTAAAAATTTCATTGAAATTTGGGGGCCAAAAAATGAAAAAAAAAAGTTCTTCGTAACTAAACCAAATTTAAACTAATTGTGGACAATGTGCAACATTTTGGGGGGTTTATTGCCGAGACTTTCGCCGCTCAGTAGGCTTTTTCAGCGAACACTAAGAAACACAAAGCTGGAGAGTAAAAAAATCAATGACATTTTTCGTTGGGGAGAAAATTAATTTTGGGTTCGTCCCCTCGATTTTGCTGGGTTTAACACCAAAGCTTCACTACTTTGTTGTCTCTCTTGATCTTGACGAACAGCAGCCGCGGAGTGGGCGAAACGGGGTCAGAAAGATGCCAGACTGTTGCACATGGGGTCTTGCTCTCAATTTTTCCAGTATTGACCCCTTTAAAACTGTTTACCTTTAAAAGAATCCCATTAATATTTAAAACCATTAATATTTTTTCCCATTAAAAATGATACCATTAATATTGTATACCATTAAGTTGTTATACCATTAATTTTGTATATCTTTAAATACTGTATACCATTAATATTTATACACAAATTTTTTTTTAACCATTAATATTGTATACCATTCATATTGTATACCATTAAAAATGAATCTTTAAATACTGTAACCAAAAAATTTTGCATCCCTTTAAAACGTATAATAATATTGCATAAATTAATACTGTATACCATTAATATTGAAACCCACTAAATTTTATACCATTAATATTGTATCCTTTAATCGTATACCATTAATATTTATACCATTAATATTGTTACAATTAATATTGTATACAATTAATATTGAATATCATTAATATGAATACCAAAATACCGTATGCCATTAATATAATATAGCAAAACCCGAATGGGGGAACTCCCTTATCATATTATTACATTATCACAACTAACCAAAAACCCACAAACAAACTCTCCCAAATTTCCTTAAATAAGGACTTTTCAGATTTTTTTGGGGGGGGGAACGTTGATATCCTTTTTTTTTCATTAACAATGTTGTAAAATTTTTTTATTTTTGCACCAAACCCTAATTTAAAAACCCTCAACTGCCTAAGTTTATCTAAGTAAAAATTATATATATATATATATATTTAAAAATAATATATATATATAATATAAAATTTTATATATATTATATATAATATAAAAAATATATAATAGAAGAAAAGGGAAAAAGTTAGCATAGGGAAAGTTTTTACAAAGAGAAGTGATGCAGGAGGGAAGAGTAATGGAGAAAAAGAGAGAGGCAAAAGAGATGGTGAAGCAATGTAAAAAAAGGAGCAAATGGAAGAGTGGGTGGATTTATCAACAAATTTTGTTGAAAAAAGAAAAATTTTGGGTGGTTACAAATTTAAGGAACCCTAGAAAAAAATGGATTTACAGTTAAAAATGGGAGAGGGGGTTTTTTAAATGGGGGGTTTAAAGGGGTTTTGGGAAGATGGGGGGAATATTCGGGGAAAATTGTTAAAT
The DNA here is from genome assembly GCF_026875155.1 of Cherax quadricarinatus. Lineage (NCBI taxonomy): Eukaryota > Metazoa > Arthropoda > Malacostraca > Decapoda > Parastacidae > Cherax > Cherax quadricarinatus. The sequence continues at coordinate 15,389,301 of NC_069474.1, read as the reverse complement.
GTTGATGAAGTAGGGTCTGTGATTTCGTTAAGGGAAGGGGAAATTTCTTTTGTGGAGTGAGGAAAGCCAGTTGTGAGTGTGGGGGAATTCGTGAGGCATAGGTAAAAATAAAGGGGGAAAGGCAGCCGGTTTGAGGGGATAGAGATAGAAATTTTAAAAAAGGGGTGGGATTATTTTGGAGTGTTTGGGTGCAATTTTTTAAAAAAATGTATGGAAGAAGGTAAGGTACCTAGGGTTTGGCGAAAGCAGCATTTTTTCCTTTGTAAAAAGGGCAAAGGGGCAAAAGGAGTGCAAAAAATATGGGGGGATAAGTCTTTGAGTACCCCTGTTAAAGTGAAAGGTAGAGTTATTATGAAAAAAATTAAGAGTAAGGGGGGAAATAGGATAGCAGAGAACAAGGAGGCTTTGGGAAAGGGTGGGGGATGTGTGGCCAGGTGTTTCAGTGAAACACATAAGTGAACAGTTTTTAATAAGGAAAAAGAGGTTTTTGTGGTTTTATGGTTTTGGAAAAGGGTATGAAGGGTGGTGGGGGGGCAATGTGGCAGATGTTGCAGGTGTATGGGTAGAGGTAGGTTCTAAAGCAGGAAGAGTTTTTACAGGTAGTGAGGCTAAGTTAGAGTTGTAGAAAGAGGGAAAATTTATTTCCCAAAAAAAGTAGGCCTTAAAAAGGATGTGTGATTCACCGTGGTTGTTTAATATGTTTATAGTTTGGGGTTGTAAGAGAAAAAAATGCGGGGGTTTGGGCAAGAGGCTTTGGATTTAAAAAGAAAAGAATCACCATAAAGTGGGGGGTTGTCACAGTTTCTCTTTGCTGAGACACTGTCCTTTTGGGGGTTCTGAAGAAAGTTCAGAGATTGGTTTATTAAAATTTTGGGGGGTATGAAAAAAAGAAAATTAAAATGAATACGGAAAAAGAAGGTTTGAGGATAAAAAAAAGATTAGGGATGAAAATTTGATTAGATTGGAGGGAGAGTATGGAGGGGTGAATGTATTAATATTTTGGGGTTTGGGCGTGGCAGCGGATGGGTCTTGAAAATAGGGAATCATAGAATTGAGAGGGGGGAAAAGGGTGAGTGGTGCACTTGGAGTCGTGGAAAAAAGAACTTTGTCCTTGGAGGAAAGAGGGGAATGTATGAAGTATAGTTTTACAACGCTCTTATTGGGTGTGAAGCTGGGTGATGAATGTTGCAGCGAGGAGAAGGCTGGAGGGGGTGGAATTATTCTGAGGGGAATGTGTGGTTGAAAAATCAGAAATTCGTAGTTTGGAAGTTAGGAGGAGGTGCAGGATTTCCAAAAGTTTTCCAAGGGTGAGGGAAGGGGGTTGTTTTAGGGGGTTGGGGCATGAAGAGAGAATGGAGCGAAGCAAATGACTTCAAAGTGTATCATTGTAGTGGAAGGAAGGGGGGGTAGGGGTCGGCCCAGGAAAGGTTGGGGGAGGGGGTAAAGGGGGTTTTGTTCGAGGGGTTGGACTTCCGCAGGGATGCGGAGCGGTTTGATAGGATGAAAAGGGGACAAATGGGTTTTTTTTTATTCGTGCTGTTGGGGTGTGAGCAAATAAATTTTTAAGGGGTTCAGGGAAACCGGCAGGCCGGATTGATCGGAGATGGGAATACGGCCTGAAATCTGAAGGAGGGGTTGTTTTTTGTTGCAGTTTTAAAAATGTATGTAAACCCCTTCTGGAAGAAGTGATAGTGAATGTGGGGGAAAGTTTTTTTTTTCGGCCCCCGCCCCGGGGGAATCGGCCCGTGTGATTTTTTATATATAAAATATTATATATATATATTATATTATATATTTTATATAAATTTAATATATATATATATATATAATTTAGTTCATTAAATTTATTAATTTTGCTTAAAATCAATGATTATTTTTTTCCGTTAGTTTAGAATGATTTTTGCAGATTTTTCGGTAAAAAATATGACTCTGCTTATTCCCAAAAAGGAAAACAAAACCCCTTTTTTTTAAAAAAAAAAAAAAAAAAAAAAAAAAAAAAAAAATTTTTTTTTTTGGGAAAATTTTTTTTTTTTTTTTTTTTTTTTTTTTTTTTTTTTTTTTTTTTTTTTTTTTTTTTTTTTGTTTTTTTTGGTTTTTTTTTTTTTTTTTTTTTTTTTTTTTTTTTTTTTTTTTTTTTTTTTGTTTTTTTTTTTTTTTTTTTTTTCCATGTCAGTCGCGTTTTTTTTTTTAAATTGCGTTTTAAAAACACACACACAACAAAACCCCACAACATGAAGGAAAAAAAACTAAAAACTACCAAACCGCTTGCAATAAAATAAAGCTAAACAAAATAACAAGGTTAATTGCACGTCATCCAAAAAATTTTAACCAATGGGGAAAATAAACAGGGAAATAACGTTTAAAATTTCGACCCCCGCTAAAGGGGTCCCCAGAAAGGTCGAAAAATTTCAATAGATAAAATTTTTTTCTTGCCCCATTTTACCCCCCCTGTTAGCCTACCTGGTTCCCGAATGGGTTTGGATGGAACTCAAAAATTTACAAGAATGTTAATAAGCCCCTGATTTAGGGAATTATTTTTGAATTTTCTAAACTTTTTTATTTTTTTAAAATGACATGGTTATTCAAAAAGAAGTGTTATGTTATATTCTTGTTCACCCCACCCAAAAAGAACCTCACAACTATTGGAAATTTAAAACAAACTATCCCCCTGTACGGCTTTTTTGAAATTTAAGTAATTTAACATAATTCCTTTTTAAATCTCAATAATTTAGAGAATTATGGGAGTATTCTGTAATTTTGGCCCCTTTTGTGGGGTGGGGTGTTTGTGTTTTTGGTGTTGTTTGGTAGTACGTCCTGGTCGTGGTTGGGCCCCGCTCATGGGGGTTCCCCCTTGTTTCCCCCCCTTTAATTTAGCTTATTCGATATTTGGGTCAAAATTAGATATAGGGTTTATGGGGTGTTCTTGATAGGGAAAATGAAAATGCTTTTGGCCTTTTTAGGATTTTGATGATTGGGGAAACCATTTGGTAAAATGGGGGGGGGGGAAACAAAAAAATTTTAATTCTTTTGGAGGAAACGAAACTCCTAAGCTCTTTATATTGGGTCTCTATTTTATTATTTTATTATTATTATTATTTTTTTTTTTTTTAAAAAAAGGTTTGTTTGGAGTCGTCGGCTACGGTTTTTGGGAAGGTTTTTATTTTGGATTAAACCCGAGCCAAAAACCCGAAAAAAAAAAAAACTTTTATGCAACGTCTCACTTTAGGCAAGTGCCAAGTTTTTTAAGATCAAGTGCCAAGTTTCTTTAAAAATCAAGTGCCAAGTTTCTTTTAGTATTTAATTATAAAAAAAAAAACAAAAAATAAAATATCTTTTAATATATGGTTATACCGGACCTTGGTCTCACACCCCGCCATCAGGTGGTATAGTAGTGTAAGTAGTAATAGTGTGTATAGTAGTACAGTCTAGTAGTGAATAGTGTTGTAGTAGTATAATGGTCTGGAGTTTTACGACCCACGCGAGTTCAATCCCCCCCCTAAAAGGGTTTGTAAGGTTTAGTAGTAATGGTAAGTATAGTAAGGTAGTAAAAGTAGTAAAGGGGCATTAAATAGTAGTAGTAATAATGGCGTAGTGTAGTAATAGTAATAATTACTATTTACTACTATACTACATATTTTTCGGGATTTAATTTTATGGGAAACTCTCCCGTAGGGGTTATACAACGCCCGGGGAATGGGAAGGCGTAATGAATTTGATCCCAAAAAGAACAAAGGTTATCTTCATTCCTTGAATCAAGAATTTTTCCCCCTTGGGGGGCAGAGTGTTAAATTCCCCAAATTGCCTACCCCCCCGTAATAAAAAATTACTTGGTTATCCCCGGTGAACTAGGCGTATTACAGCCCCGATACCCATATCACTAGTGAATATCAATAATACTTTGGGCGAGTCAACAGGATATGGCGATAAAAAAAATCGTAAACAGGCTTCAAATGTTATTGATTTTGAATATATTACATAGTAATGTTTTTTCTAAAGAAGTTAAGAGATTTGCTGTTTTAATTTTGGCACAAATATCCATTGATTTCCAATCCGGCAATTCACGAAGCGGTCAGGACTCGAAGCAATGGAGAGCTGGTCTTAAAATTGGCAGGGTAGTACCCTGACTACCACGCACTAGTAAGGCTGATTAAAGGTTCAGAGAACCGAAAAGTTGATAAATTAGACACATGTGCAACACTAGGGTAGATATCCCAGTGGCTTCATGAGTCCAATACAAAGAAGAATGGGTGAAGATCAGAAGGATTTTGAGGTAAACAGTCCCTCAGCCTGGAATTGATGTAATCAGTCTGATGGACTGATTACATGAATTGCAGGTCGAGGGACAGTTTACCTCAAAATTCTTCTGATCTTCAAGCATTCTTATTTGTATTAGACTGATGAAGCCACTGTGTGGCGAAACGTTTTTCACAACAAAGATACCCAAGTGTAGCACATGTGTCTAATATATTCACACACTAGTAAAGTTAGCATGAGCCCCATTGTAACCAAAAAAGCATAATTTCACAGAAAAATCTCACCCCAACATGGTTGTGGAAAGATACCCTCCACCCCATCAAAGTAAATTATCAATGACCCCCCCCCCCAGTAAAACCCATTTTGCCTCAATATAAAAACTTTACACTAGTATATTTTGGTAAGGGGGATAATCTTATGGGGGAAAAGCGATGCTGCTACAAAAAAGTCCCTAGGGGAAAATTTTGATGTTCATATAAAAGAAATTTTTTCCCAAATTTACATTTACATTTTTTAGTAAATTGAGATGAGTTTGAATTCAAAAATTTGTTTGGTAAAAAGAGAGCGTGATGGGGGAAAAGGGCCCGGGAGAGACTAAAAAAACCCAAGGATGCCAAAAAAAACCCCTTTCCCCGCTTCACGTTTCAAAACAGCTTCATCGAAAAGGTTTCAGAGCACGATGCAGTAAATAATGTTAGGGATTTTAGGTCGGAAAAACCCCCCAAACTTGTTGGGAAGGCAGTCAGGGTTTATAAAGATGAATATTATATATATATATTAAAATATATATATAATATTTATATTTATTTTATATATAAAATTTTATATTTTTAAAATTTTTATATTCGGCAGGGAATTATTTTTTAAAATATTATAAAATATTATATATATATTTATAATTATATTTTTTATTTAAAAAATTTTATAAAATTTTAAAATATATTTTATTTTATTTTATAAAATGTCGTGCCGAATAGGAAAAATTTGGGTCAATTTCAAGAACTCTTTAAAAATTTAAGCCCTTCAAAAATTTTTCTTTTTTACGTTTTAAACAATTTTTTTTTTTTCATTTTTTTTAAATTTTAAAAAATTAGTAATTTTGTTACAAAAAAACCCTTAGAAAATTTTCCAAACATTACAAAAAGCAAAATTTAAAATTGAGCCTAACCCAAACCCAAATTTATTTTAGAAAAGTTTAAAATTTTTTTTTAAATAAAAAAAAATACAAAATTGAAATATATTTTTTTTTTTAAAAATTCAGAATTATTTTTTTTTAAAATTTATTACAAAACACAAATTTTCCCTTCCCTTATTCGGCAAGAAGAGCGAGGCTTTTTAAAGCCAAAATTGCAAGTTTTGCCTATTCGGTGAAGGGTAAGGGTTTGCCCCGGGAAGTTTTAAGGGGAGGGTGTAAAAAAGGGGGTTTTTAATGCTATTAGCTTGAGACCCGTTGGTGTGTGCAGCGGATTTGGAGTGCTTTTGGGTTCGGGCAAGGTAACAAAAAAATTCCCCCCAAAGGAAAAGGGGGAGGGTTGCTGGACTTGGGGCCCTTTGATGGGGGGATGTGGGGTTTTTAGGTAGTAAATTTGAACTGTGTTTGTCTGTAAGTTCCCAAGACAGCTATTGAATGTTTGATGTTTAAATGCGTTTTTATCTTTTCCCTTGGTGGAAAATAACCGATGTGATAAAAACATTTTTAAGGGTAACTGGAAGAAAACACCAGGTCGTGTTAATTATATTACTACCACAATCCACCCTGTTTAATAGGTATGTGGGAGCCACCCATGATGGTTAACTTTGCTGCCTCAGCATGTTGGTTAACCTTTGTGCTAAGACATGTTGGTTACCTTTGCGCTCAGACATTTTGGTTAACATTTGCTGATACGAAATAAGGTTAACTTTGCTGCTCAGCCATTTTGGGTTTAACCTTTTCTGCTGCGACATTTTGGGTTTAAACCCTTTGCTGCTACGACATGTTGGGTTTAAACCTTTGCTGATACAGCCACGTTGGTGAAGGCTTGTTTTCCAACCCATGTTAGTGAGGCTTGTTGTTCCAGCCCTTAATGTTCAGCCAGTTAATGAGATTAGTTTTTCAACCATGTTGGTGAAGGCTTGTTTTTCTGCCAGTTAAATGTCCAGCCACGTAAATGAAATTATTTTCCACATGTTGGTGAAGCTTGTGATTCTTGTCATGTTGGTGAACACATATTGTTCCACAAGTGGTGAAGCTAGTCCTTCCCACCAATTGGTGAAGGTTCTTTTTCCAAACATGTTGGTGAAGACTTGTTGTTCCAGCAATGTTGGTGAAGGATTGCTCTTCTTGCCATGTGGGTGAAGGCTCGTTGTTCCAGCCATGCTGGTGAAGGCTCGTTGTTCCAGCCATGTTGGTGAAGGATTGTTCTTCTTGCCATATTAGTGAAGGCGTGTTGCTCCAGCTATGTTTGAGATGGTTTGTTGTTCCAACCATGTTGGTGAAGGCTTGTTGTTCCTGCCATGTTGGTGAAGGCTTGTTGTTCCAGCCATGTTGAAGGCTTGTTGTTCCAGCCATGTTGAAGGCTTGTTGTTCCAGTCATGTTAGTTAAGACTTGTTGTACCAGCCATGTTGGAAAAGGCTTGTTGTACCATGTTAGTAAAGGCTTGTTCCTCAAGCCATGTTGGTGAAGGCTTGTTGTCTCAGCCATGTTCTTCATGCCATGTTGGTGAAGGCTTGTTGTTCCAGCCATATTAGTGAAGACTTGTTGTTCGAAACATATTGGTGAAAGATTGGTTGTCCCAGCCATGTTGGTGAAGGCTTGTTGCACCAGCCACGTTGGTGATGGTTTGTTGTCCCAGCCACGATGGTGAAGGTTTGTTATTCTAGAACCTATGTTGTTTTGGCCCACCTCATGGAGAGAGAAAACCACATGACGCTCTAACCCACAAGACTATCAAATCCTACAAAAATCATGCACCCAGCAGAGCTAGGTGTGTTACCGTGATCCGAGGACATTCGGTGGGCCAAAACAACATGGGTTTGAATCCTTGGCAAGTTGCAGTGTTGTTATTGATCAATACACTCGTTCGTGGTTACAATATATATATATATATATTATATATATATAATATATATATATATATATATATATATTATATTTATTATATATATATATTTTATATATATATATAATTTTATATATATATATATTATATATATATTATATATAGTTTCATTGAATCTCTGCAAGAAAATCTTCTCCACCTCTTTTGCGTGTACCTGCCGTGTTAGATCAGACCTAAAGCCATTTGCATACTAAAACTAGCTCGTCCTTTCGCACCTAAATCCAATTTGGCTCTCCCCTCTGAAATACTGTTTAGCTTCCTGAAACTCACAGACGGCGATATTTAAGCGGAGAGACTGTAAGAATGCGTACGAGAGGGATCTCTGTTATATATATATATATATATATATATATATATATATATATTTTATATATAATATATATATATATATATATATATATATATATATGGTGTGTGTGGTGTGTGTGTGTGTGTGTGTGTGGTGCGCATGTACTCACCTTCTTGTGGTTGCAGGGGTCGAGGTGCGTGTGTGTGTGTGTGTGTGTGTGGGGTGTGTGTGTGTGTGTGTGTGTGTGTGGTGTGTGGTGTGTGTGGTGTGTGTGTGTGGTGTGTGTGTAATTACCAAATACCAATTTGTTACTATTTTTTAGTTTCCATTAGTTACAGCACTTACTAATTCCTGCTTTAATGCATTTCACTGGTAAATCACCCTATTTGAGAAGAAAAATTTTCTTCCTTCTACTACTCTACACGTCTCCTGCCGACAGTATATAAGTTTCCACACTGTCGCTTGTTCTACACATTGTTTCAGACTATGAAACAGAATTCTTCTCCAGGCTGAAGGACTGGCAACCTCAAATGTACAGCTTCAAGGGTGATGGACTGATTATATCGTCTTCACATCTCTACTGCTTCTGCCTACTTTGTGTACTCGACTGAAGAAGCCTACTGTGTGACTCACGAAATCGTAATGACACGATTGCGACGGTCTGGAGTTTTGAGACTTTGACCGCGGGTTCTAATCCCGCCCGTTGTATGGTAAGCCTACTGTGTAGGCGAAACGTATCGGAATAAAGATGCCTAAACATTGCGTATGTATCTAACTTACCAAAAGCATAGCCTACGCAGTCAGGAAACGAGTTATCTAAAGACATGACTAGAAGGGCGGGAAGGGAAGGTTCCTTGCCTTTCCTATTCTCGTGGCATGAATTCCTTCTATCATCTGATACTGTCACATTTAAGCAAATAGAATGGCAAGATAGGCAGCGCCTCTGATGGAAAATGTCATGCGCCGGCAAAATACAGCGACAACAATCGCTGAGAATACAGCACCTTAGGATCCCTGTTGCTTATGTGGAACTGAGTCCGCGAAAAACAGAGGTCACCCTTTTCTACACTAACATAGTTATTGATATATAAATGACGAATGGCTAATCCCATAGGGAACATAAATAACTCAGTGGCTTCCACACTGGTACAACCGAAGGGCACGGGTTCAATCCTGGGGCGAGTGGATACGCTTCTGTGTTTTCCTACACCTGCTACCAATGATCACCTAGCAGTGAACAGGTACCTGGGTGTTAGCCAACTATAAACAGGTACCTGGGTGTTAGCCAGTTGTAAACAAGTACCTGAATGTTACCCAACTGTAAACAGGTACCTGGGTATTAGCCAAGTGTAAAACAGGTGCCTTGGTATTACCCGACTATAAACAGGTACCTGGGTGTTAGCTGACTGTAAATAGGTACCTGGGTATTAGCCGACTGTGAGCAGGTACCTGGGTATTAGCCGACTGTGAGCAGGTACCTGGGTGTTAGCCGACTACACTAGGTCGCATCTTTGAGAGGATGGTGGAAGTACACCATAAACAGGGACAGACTTTACAAAATAAATCTATGTACCAATAACCATCTTTCTTTTCAGAAGGCTATAATCTTTCCAGTGGTTCTGGATATTTGCCAGAAATTAACGTTGACATGCGGTTTGTTTCCCGTCTTGATACTTTCCAGAGCAACTTCGCCTGATTACATCGTGACAATCACCAAATCTTTAAGTTTCCGAGAGAATACGTGGGAAGGAAACTGGGTTTGTTTACCTCTGAGGGAAGGGACGGTGGGCGTCTACAATGTTGGTTCTGTTTACCTCTTTTCTCTGTCCATATTTACCCTGGCTCTCCCGTACAGTTCCCATCATCCTTTAAGCTCCTCCTTAACCCGGATTTTCTGGGAACGGTGTGCAATTGTAATACAAAATTTTCTTTTTTTTTCAGAAATAGCTTCTTGCAAAAGTCTTTCCATGGCAACAGCTCAGGGATTCAAGGAACGGATTAACTAGAACACTGAGTACAAGTCTTTGTTCATGATGGAAGCAACAACGGCAACAACAGCAACGGCAACAACAGCAGCGGCAACAGCAACGGCAACAACACCAACGGCAACAACAGCAGCGGCAACAACAGCAACGGCAACAACACCAACGGCAACAACACCAACGGCAACAACAGCAACAACAGCAACGGCAACAACAGCAACGGCAACAACGGCAACAACAGCAACGGCAACAACAGCAACGGCAACAACAGCAGCGGCAACAACAGCAACGGCAACAACAACCAGAAAAAGAAGAGCAGGAGCGAGAAGAAAAACAACAACAAAAATAACAAGAACAGGGACAACAATAGCAACAAAAACAAAAGCAACGACAAGCAGAACAAAAACAACAAAAGCAAGAAGAAAAAGTTTTTCTTCTCTTTTCTGAGTATTTTCTACAGAGGGGGTTACTATCCTCTTGCTCCCGGCATTTTAGTCGCCTCATACGACACGCATGACTTACGGAGGAATGATTCTTTTCCACTTCCTCATGGAGAATAGAGGAAAATAAAGAACAAGAACTATTAAGAAAAATAAAAATCTAGACGTATGTATGCATATACATGCATGTACATGCCTGTGTAGTGTGACCTAAGTGTAAGTAGAAGTAGCAAGACGTGCCTGAAAACTTACATGTTTATGAGACAGAAAAAAGGACACCAGTAATCCTACCATCATATAAATCAGTTAAAGGTTACTGTTTCAGATTCACTTGGCAGGAAGGTAGTACCTCCCTGGGTGTTTGCTGTCTACCAACCGAGCCCCTGGGAAGCAGTGGGGAGTGATGATGATGAAAGATTTTTCTTTTACGGGTCACCCTGCCTTGGTGGGAGACGGCCGATGCGTTATTAAAAAATAAAATATTTATTTATAATAAAATTCACTTCTCGTGGTGGAGTATGACAGGTATACCATCCTGCGTGGAGTATGACAGGTATACCATCCTGCGTGATGGAGTATGACAGGTTACCATCCTGGTGGTGGGTATGACAGGTTTACCAATCCTGCGTGGTGGAGTATGACAGGTATATCATCCTGCGTGGTGGAGTATGGACAAGTATACCATCCTGCGGGTGGAGTATGACAGGTATACCATCCTGCGTGGAGTATGACAGGTATACCATCCTGCGTGGTGGAGTATGACAAGTATACCATCCTGCGTGGTGGAGTATGACAGGTATACCATCCTGCGTGGTGGAGTATGACAGGTATATCATCCTGCGTGGTGGAGTATGACAAGTATACCATCCTGCGTGGTGGAGTATGACAGGTTTACCATCCTGCGTGGTGGAGTATGACAGGTATACCATCCTGCGTGGTGGAGTATGACAGGTATATCATCCTGCGTGATGGAGTATGACAGGTATATCATCCTGCGTGGAGGAGTATGACAGGTATATCATCCTGCGTGGTGGAGTATGACAGGTATACCATCCTGCGTGGTGGAGTATGACAGGTATACCATCCTGCGTGGTGGAGTATGACAGGTATACCATCCTGCGTGATGGAGTATGACAGGTTTTATCATCCCGGGGTGGTGGAGTATGACAGGTATATCATCCTGCGTGGTGGAGTATGACAGGTATATCATCCTGCGTGGTGGAGTATGACAGGTATACCATCCTGCGTGGTGGAGTATGACAGGTATACCATCCTGCGTGGTGGAGTATGACAGGTATACCATCCTGCGTGATGGAGTATGACAGGTATACCATCCTGCGTGGTGGAGTATGACAGGTATACCATCCTGCGTGGTGGAGTATGACAGGTATTTCCCTCCTGCGTGGTGGGAGTATGACAGGTATACCATCCTGCGTGGTGGAGTATGACAGGTATACCATTCTGCGTGAAGTATGACAGGTATACCATCCTGCATGATGGAGTATGACAGGTATATCATCCTGCGTGGTGGAGTAAGACAGGTATACCATCCTGCGTGCTGGAGTATGACAGGTATACCATCCTGTGTGCTGGAGTATGACAGGTATATCATCCTGCGTGGTGGAGTATGACAGGTATATCATCCTGCGTGGAGTATGACAGGTATACCATCCTGCGTGCTGGAGTATGACAGGTATACCATCCTGCGTGATGGAGTATGACAGGTATATCATCCTGCGTGATGGAGTATGACAGGTATACCATCCTGCGTGGTGGAGTATGACAGGTATATCATCATGCGTGATGTGGTATGACAGGTATACCATCCTGCGTGGTGGAGTATGACAGGTATACCATCCTGCGTGCTGGAGTATGGGCAGGTATACCATCCTGCGTGATGAGTATGAAAGGGATATCATCCTGCGTGGTGGAGTATGACAGGTATACCATCCTGCGTGGTGGAATATGACAGGTATACCATCCTGCGTGGAGTATGACAGGTATACCATTCTGCGTGATGGAGTATGACAAGTATACCATCATGCGTGGTGGAGTTTGACAGGTATACCATCCCGCGTGGAGTATGACAGGTATACCATCCTGCGTGGTGGAGTATGACAGATATACCATCCTGCGTGGTGGAGTATGACAGGTATACCATCCTGCGTGGTGGAGTATGACAGGTATACCATCCTGCATGGAGTATGACAAGTATACCATCCTGCGTGATGGAGTATGACAGGTATACCATCCTGCGTGATGGAGTTTGACGGGATACCATCCTGCGTGATGGAGTTTTGACAGGTTTAAACCATCCTGCGTGATGGAGTATGACAGGTATACCATCCTGCGTGATGGAGTATGACAAGTATACCATCCTGCGTGGTACAGTATGACAGGCATACCATCCTGAGTGATGGAGTATGACAGGTACGCCATCCTACGTGGAGTATGACAGGGCTATCATCATGCGTGAGGAAAATGAGAGGGCTATCATCTCTGCATGGAGTGTGACAGGGCTATTATCCTGCATGATGGAGTGTGACAGGGCTATCATTGTGCACCATGGAGTGTGACTGGGCTATCATTCTGCATGATGGAGAGTGACGGAGGCATCATCCTGCTGATGGAGGTGTGACGGCTATTCATCTGAAGATGGAAGTGTGACAGGGCTTTCATCCTGCATGATGGAGTGTGGCAGGGCTATTATCCTGCATGGAGTGTGACAGGGCTATTATCCTGCATGATGGAGTATGACAGGGCTATCACCCTTCATGATGGGGTTTTGACAGGGCTATTATCCTGCATGATTTAAATTATGAAGAGAGGCTATCATTATGATGAAGTGTGTGACAGGGCTATCATCCCGGTGATGTGTATACAGGGTTATATCTGCGTGGAGTATGACAAGGCTATCATCCTGTTTAATGAAGCATGACAGGGCTGTCATGCTGCCTGACTAACGATGACAGGAAAGCTATCATGCGTAATGGAACATGACTGGATAATCCATCTACGCATTGGTGTGACAAGCAAATATAGTTCTTACAGAAGTCTAGTATAATACGTAAAATGCAGCGTATTTAATTTTGTTTAAAAGATCTTATCTACATGGAGGGTATTTCAGGGGTCAGCGCCCCCGCGGCCCGGTCCGTGACCAGGCTTTACATTATGCTAGGAAATAACTTTAATGCATAACTTTTTGGTTGTTTATTTATCTTGTTTTCATGTCGCGCGTAAAGGAGTGTGTGAGGGTGTGTGTGAGGGAGGATGGGGAGGGTGTGAGGGAGTGTGGGGTGTGAGGGAGTGTGTGAGGATGTGAGGGTTGTGAGGGGGGGGGAGGGAGGGTGTGAGGGAGTGTGTGAGGGAGTGAGGGAGTGTGTGAGGGAGTGTGTGAGGGAGGGTGTGAGGGAGTGTGTGAGGGAGTGAGGGAGTGTGTGAGGGATGGTGTGAGGGAGAGTGTGAGGGGATGTGAGGGAGAGTGTGAGGGGGTGAGGAAGAGTGTGAGGTAGGATGTTATGGTGTGGGGGGAGTGTGTGGGGGTGTGAGGGAGTGTGGGGAGGAGATGTGAGGGTTGTGAGGGAGTGTGTGGGGGTGTGAGGGAGTGTGTGGGGGTGTGAGGGAGTGTGTGAGGGAGGGTGTGAAAGGGGGTGTGTGAGAGAGAGTGTGAGGGTATGAGGAAGAGTGTGAGGTTTGGATGTGATGGGGTGAGGAAGTGTGTGGGGGTGTGAGGGAGTGTGTGAGGGAGGTGTGAGGGTGTGAGGGAGTGTGTGGGGGGTGTGAGGGAGTGTGTGAGGGAGGGTTTGAGGGAGGGTGTGAGGAAGGGGTGTGAGGGAGTGTGTGAGGGAGGGATGTGAGGGAGAGTGTGAGAGTGTGAGGGAAAAGTGTGAGGCAGGATGTGGTGTGAGGGAGTGTGTGGGGGTGCGAGGGAGTGTGTTGAGGGAGAATGTGAGGGAGTGTGTGAGGGGGGTATGAGGGAGAGTGCGAGACAGTGTGTGAAGACAAGTGTGAGGGAGTATGTGAAGACGAGTATGAGGGAGGGTGTTAGTGTGTATGAGTGTGAGGGAATGTCTGAGTGAGTAGGGAGTCTATGAAGGAGTGTGAGTGAAAGTGTAGGGAGTGTATCAGCCAATGTGTTAGGGAAGGTGTAGAGAAAGTGTGTAGACAATGCTTGCAAGAGTGTGTTATCGTCTTAAGCTTAAGTAGGATGTGTGAGGGAGTGCTAGCAAGGTCGAGTGTGAGGGAGAGTATGAGGAAGTGTATGTGTGAGGGAGAATATAAGAAAGGACGGGCATCAAGGAGAACGTGAGAGTGCGAGGAAGGGAGGACATAAAGAAGAATGTCAATAAATGGAATAAAATGACAACGATGAAATAGAGAGTTCACTATGTCAAACCACGGAACGGGTGGCGTTTAAACTCATGCCAAAAGAGCTGTAAAACCCCAGGGCAGTGCGCTACCACTCGGCCAGGTGACTCGAATAACATTCATTGATGTTCAGCGTAGAAGATAACGTACTTCTCTTTTAGAGCTCCATACAAGGAAGCTTCACGTTGTCGCAAGCAGACAGTCCAACTCCCTTTCAACAGTCCGTCTAACAAATGTCAACTGGCTGACAGCTAAGATTCCTGGCAATCTATAACGTAATCGTCTGAAGTATATTAATATTCTAAATAGAAGATTTCTTAGCATATCAAGACAAATGGAAGTCTTATGTACTGTCAGAGATGGGTATGTTGTGTAAACCGTCTTAGATGGGTATCTTATCTAAACTGTCAGATGAGTATGCTATCTAAACTGTCAGAGACTGGTATGTTGTCTAAACTGTCAACTCTCTTGCTTATCAGGGACCAAATGTCTCTCCTCTCTCTCTCTCTCTCTCTCTCTCTCTCTCTCTCTCTCTCCTTTCAGCTAGGAGCCAATTGTCATCCGGTTTTATTGTCTAAACTCTCAGCTCCCTCTGTCCAACAAGGAGACTAATGTCGTCCACTTTTGCTGTCTAAACTATCAGCTTTTTCATTAAATGTCACACAGTCTCCTGGTTGTCTCAACTGTCAGCTCCCTCCATCTTCCGAGGAGCCAAATGTCACCCTGACTTCTTGTACAGGAATGCGTCAGCTTTTCTGCATAGCAAATGTCACTAATTCTCCTCGTAAACGTTTTGGTATTTAAAAGTTTTTTTCGGATGGATTCTATTAGATTTTGCAGATCTAAATCGGTGTACTTGTTGCACCGATGTATCTATAGGAATTAGTATACATCTGAAACCAATATATATGCATCAGTATATCTTATACGAATTATATGTAATTTATACATCATTAAATATCTGATATAAATGTATATACAAAATAATGCATCTGACATCTATGTATATGAATATAAATAAGTCTGAGACTGGTGTATATACATTAGTATACATCTATCACAGTAAACAGAACAATATCGCCTTAGATTATTTTCTCATTATTACACATATTCTCTATATACATTTCCACGTTTCTCTTATCAAAACTGAAAATCATAATAAAACGGGAAAAACGTGAGACACTGCCGGCGTTTTCATTAGGTATCCCGTTGCCCTAACATGAGAAAATCTTTAAACAAGTCTACAGAGCCTACCTACAAAACCACGTTTATGCGTTGTTTCCTGTGAGCCTATGTTTTTTTTTTTTTATTGAGTATTGAGGAGCGATTGGTGGAATGATGTAAAGAGAGTAGTAAGGGAGAAAAAGTTAGTATATGAGAAGTTTTTACAAAGTAGAAGCGATGCAAGATGGGAAGAGTATATGGGAGAAAGAGAGAGGTTAAGAGAGTGGTGAAGCAATGTAAAAAGAGAGCATATGAGAGAGTGGGTGAGATGTTATCAACAAATTTTGTTGAAAATAAGAAAAAGTTTTGGAGTGAGATTAACAAGTTAAGGAAGCCTAGAGAACAAATGGATTTGTCAGTTAAAAATATGAGAGTTATTAAATGGAGAGTTAGAGGTATTGGGAAGATGAAGGGAATATTTTGCGGAATTGTTAAATGTTGATGAAGATAGGGAAGCTGTGATTTCGTGTATTGGGCAAGGAGGAACATCTTGTAGGAGTGAGGAAGAGCCATTTGTGAGTGTGGGGGAAGTTCGTGAGGCAGTAGGTAAAATGAAAGGGGGTAAGGCAGCCGGGATTGAAGGGATAAAGATAGAAATGTTAAAAGCAGGTGGGGATATAGTTTTGGAGTGGTTGGTGCAATTATTTAATAAATGTATGGAAGAGGGTAAGGTACCTAGGGATTGGCAGAGAGCGTGCATAGTTCCTTTGTATAAAGGCAAAGGGGACAAAAGAGAGTGCAAAAATTATAGGGGGATAAGTCTGTTGAGTATACCTGGTAAAGTGTATGGTAGAGTTATTATTGAAAGAATTAAGAGTAAGACTGAGAATAGGATAGCAGATGAACAAGGAGGCTTTAGGATAGGTAGGGGGTGTGTGGACCAGTTGTTTACAGTGAAACATGTAAGTGAACAGTATTTAGATAAGGCTAAAGAGGTCTTTGTGACACTTATGGATTTGGAAAAGGCGTAGGACAGGGTGGATAGGGGGGCAATGTGGCAGATGTTGCAGGTGTATGGTGTAGGAGGTAGGTTACTGAAAGCAGTGAAGAGTTTTTACGAGGATAGTGAGGCTCAAGTTAGAGTATGTAGGAAGGAGGGAAATTATTTCCCAGTAAAAGTAGGCCTTAGACAAGGATGTGTGATGTCACCATGGTTGTTTAATATATTTATAGATGGGGTTGTAAGAGAAGTAAATGCGAGGGTCTTGGCAAGAGGCGTGGAGTTAAAAGATAAAGAATCACACATAAAGTGGGAGTTGTCACAGTTGCTCTTTGCTGATGACACTGTGCTCTTGGGAGATTCTGAAGAGAAGTTGCAGAGATTGGTTGATGAATTTGGTAGGGTATGCAAAAGAAGAAAATTAAAAGTGAATACAGGAAAGAGTAAGGTTATGAGGATAACACAAAGATTAGGTGATGATAGATTGGATATCAGATTGGAGGGAGAGAGTATGGAGGAGGTGAATGTATTCAGATATTTGGGAGTGGACGTGTCAGCGGATGGGTCTATGAAAGATGAGGTGAATTATAGAATTGATGAGGGGAAAAGGGTGAGTGGTGCACTTGGGAGTCTCTGGAGACAAAGAACTTTGTCCTTGGAGGCAAAGAGGGGAATGTATGAGAGTATAGTTTTACCAACGCTCTTATATGGGTGTGAAGCATGGGTGATGAATGTTGTAGCGAGGAGAAGGCTGGAGGCAGTGGAGATGTCATGTCTGAGGGCAATGTGTGGTGTGAATATAATGCAGAGAATTCGTAGTTTGGAAGTTAGGAGGAGGTGCGGGATTACCAAAACTGTTGTCCAGAGGGCTGAGGAAGGGTTGTTGAGGTGGTTCGGACATGTAGAGAGAATGGAGCGAAACAGAGTGACTTCAAGAGTGTATCAGTCTGTAGTGGAAGGAAGGCGGGTAGGGGTCGGCCTAGGAAAGGTTGGAGGGAGGGGGTAAAGGAGGTTTTGTGTGCGAGGGGCTTGGACTTCCAGCAGGCATGCGTGAGCGTGTTTGATAGGAGTGAATGGAGACAAATGGTTTTTAATACTTGACGTGCTGTTGGAGTGTGAGCAAAGTAACATTTATGAAGGGGTTCAGGGAAACCGGCAGGCCGGACTTGAGTCCTGGAGATGGGAAGTACAGTGCCTGCACTCTGAAGGAGGGGTGTTAATGTTGCAGTTTAAAAACTGTAGTGTAAAGCACCCTTCTGGCAAGACAGTGATGGAGTGAATGATGGTGAAAGTTTTTCTTTTTCGGGCCACCCTGCCTTGGTGGGAATCGGCCAGTGTGATAATAAAATATTGTGGTGCTACCCTAGATTGGTTGATAGTTACACAGCGAGAACATGGAAGGGGACCAGACCGGCTGAGTGGTAGGGTGGGCCCTGAACACTGTAGTTGGCATACAAGACTCTCTACGTTTGGATTTCAGTGGGTTGGTACAGCAAGGTGTGTGTTTGTATGCTTGTAGGATGTTGAACAGAGGAAATGTACAAGTTGAAGCTTAACCAGGAATGATTCTATATACTATTCAATGGTGTCATTGGTTTACATAGTAGCTACTAAACCATACCACGGGCGGGGATAGAACCCGCGATCAGAGAGTCACAAAACTCCAGACCGACGCGCTACTTCCAGACACTTCCTCTATATCCAGAAACAGCGTCATAATAGCTGTTTCTTATATAGGAAGAAATTGAGACAAATTAAATACGAAATCCTTTGTAATTTTTAATATCTCCTATAATATCCAGTTGTCGTCTGTTTTGTAGACAAGACTCTCATATGTTTTGTAGACAAGACTCTCATATGTTTTGTAGACAAGACTCTCATGTGTTGTAGACAAGACTCTCATATGTTTTGTAGACAAGACTCTCATATGTTTTGTAGACAAGACTCTCATATGTTTTGTAGACAAGACTCTCATATGTTTGAACAACAGTCTCTGAGTCACAGAAATATGCTGGATGACAGCGTCAATGCAGTTAGTTCCAATAGTGTTGGTAAATGGCTCAGAGAACCGACAAGTTGATAAATTAGACATGCGTGCAACACTTGGGCATCCTTATTGTGGAAAAGTTTCGCCACCCAGTGACTTCATCAGTCAAATACAAAGAAGAAGAGTGAAGATCAGGAGATTAAGATAATCAGTCCCTCAGCCTGGAGTCGTTGTGTATCGACTCCAGGCTGAGGGACTGATGAAGCCTCTGTGTGGCCGAAAGTTTCCTCAATAATGATACCAAGGTATAGCACATGTGTCTAATTTATCATCTGATAGTGATGGGTCAAGCCAGTTATTCAGCATACTGATAATAATCCTTATCCACTTATTGTCTTTGTGTACTGAAGAGGCTGCTGGAGTCTGGCTTGTAGACTGCTACTCTGAGTTTTCAGTGTTCACATTATACTCACTGATCATTGTACATTATCTTATAAAATTGAGGATTCTCGTGCTTATTCTTAATGATTCGTTTATGTCACCCGTGTATTAAGTATTGCGTTGGGAAGGGAGGGAAGACGTTGCTGGTATATGCATTGCATTTAATGGGGGGTTTTCAGCTCGCTTCGATTTGCAATATTTGCAACATTTGCGTTCATCCAGACAGCGCACAGAGCATGAGCTGGTATGTTGCTAACACTGTGTGGCATGTTGCGAGATTGGAATGGCGCATCCCAAAGCCGTGATGGTGAAGTCAGGTCTTTCAAGAAAATAACGCAGAAGGTAATGTTTATCACTTGCATTAGGAAGCAGCATCAATAATATTCTTGCTTCAAGTCAATGACTAGTGCAGAACTTATCCTGGATTACTTCAGGCATGATGAGAGATCTGACAGTCGTTTCGCAGAACAGTTTTGCATATTAAAACATTGATGCCATTGTCGTCTTGGCGCAAGTTGTCAAGGGCTTTAATCTCTCTCAAGTCTGCGGTTTATGTTGCTTACATTATCATCGTTCATTCCTACTTCTATATTTACATTGCTTACAGACGATGAAGGGAACGGTAAGGGGCGAAGGGAAGGCAGATATGAGGAAGGGATAAGTGAATGGAGAGAGGGTGGCAGGGAAGGAAAAGAGGAAAATGAAAATGATGAGAAAGGGAAGGAGGAACGGAATGGATAGAGAGGGAACAGTGTATGGAGGGAACAAGTAAAGGGGGGTTGGGGTTTGATTATGAAGATGGGGGGATAGAAAAAGGGGGTTTTATTTTAAATACAGGGTAAACATTATGCAGAACGCGAGCAAGCGAAACAAGATGCAAAAAAACCCTCGTGGGAGTTAAAGGATAGCTAAGGCCCTTTCTTTTTTTTTGCAATCGCACATTTTCAGCACCCGCAGGTTTCAGAAAAGGGAAAAAAAACCCAGGGATTCCCCCAGGGGAAGGTGAACATATACATTGGGTTTTTTGAGGGAAAATTAACATTGATTCAAACCAAACCCCTATTCACTAACCCTTTAAAACTTTAAAAAATTTAGTTTCTAATCATGGGGAACCCCATTAAAATCACACTATCAAAAAAAATTATTTTTATGAAGCACATTAAATTTAAAAATAATTTTAGTAAAAATTTTCGTTTTTCAATTAATTTAATATAAACAGGGACAAAAAGTTTAATGGATTTACACACACCATAAAAAATTTAATAAAAAAATGATTTCAAAAATTGCTTTTTTATACAGATAGTGTATCTCCCGATTCATAAACGCCAAGAGCAACTGTGCGGTATCCCGGGGGAAGTATATCAAAATATGATATACTTCAGTTAGTTTTTTTTTTTAACTCGGGGATTAAAGGGGAAAAAAGGGTTTTTTAGATATGGTAACAAGTTACATAAACGTAATAAAACTGTGGTCGGGGATGAGCTGAAATTTTGACGACAGAATTTTAAGAAAAACATAAACCCTGACACCAGCTAGTGTACTATTTTTGGTGTCCTAATGTTCCAATTTGCTACAAAAAAGGGTTTTTACACTGAGCCTTAGGGGTGCGGGAAGATAAGTGGACGGGGAAGATAATGGGGGTACAGGGAAGCTAAGTGGACACAAAGTATTGTAAAAAGAGAAAATAACGATACGGAAAAAAAATATTGTGGGGGAGGTAATGTGGTTTAGTAACAATATTAAGCACCCTTACGTCTGTTCGATTTTTGTGTCGAACAGAAAGATACGGATTCTTTTTATTAGGCTCGGGGGACACGTGTCTGTCTTATAAATTTTATAAAAATTTATTCTTTTTCTTCGGGGTCCCTTGTTCTAACAAAAAAACTAAAAGGCGACTATAAATTACCCAAAACGAGATGGAGAGATCATCCTGGTTATGGGCCCCAACAGAGTACACAGCCCAGAATAATTAAACCACGGGAAAATGTTAATACTGAAGACATGTTTAAATTTTTTTTCCAGTGCCGGAATCTTGATGAAATTTTCCCAAGGTTGGAACTAAAGTCAGTAGGGCATTAGTGGTAAGGGAAAATTTTTTTTCGGTGTTGTACTAGGGAAAGGGGTACCCGGGCCTCAAAAATTAAAAGACAACAAAAAGGAGTGGAAGTTGTTATTTTAAACCATTTTAAATGAGAGTTAAAAGTTACTTAATGAATAATTTACAAAAAAAGAGGAAAATTATTCTTCGTATAACTGTATTCTATTACTGAAATCTCGATTTCTTCTTGTTGCTGCTCGTGTGTTTTTCTCGTATTTGATTTAATTGATCGACTCTATTTACTTTCTATTAAATCATTTTTATGTATTTGATTTAGTTTGGTTTTTTTTTTTTGTTAATAATTTTTACTGATATTAGTGGGTTAATATTTTGGCTCGGGGTTTGGTGGTAGCGTCCTCGGTATCACATGAGGCCGCGATTGTTTTCCCCCGGGGGGTTAACGTTGGGGATATTCTTATACCTGCTGCCCCTGTTTACCGAGAAGTAAGTACCCGGGTGTTAAACCCATAGTGGGGTCGCATCCGGGGGCAAGATTAATTTCCCGAAGTGAACCCCCCGTCAAAAATAAGTCACTAAGATTTTTTTGTGTTTTCTTAAATATTTACACGTTTCTATTTAAGTTAATTGTAATCATTCTAAATATTGTGTAAAACTTTCCCTAAAATACTTACAAGGACCCCGAGTGGCCCCGGGGGCCTGGGGGCTAAAGCTCCCGCTTCACACACGGAGGGCCCGGGGTTTGTTCCCGGCGGGTTGGAAACATTTCGACACGTTTCCCTTTAAACCGTTGTCCTGTTCACCAGCGCAAATAGGTACCTGGGGGTTGTCATGGTGTGGGGGCGCACCTGGGGGGCAAGATTAAGGACCAATGGAAATAAGTTAGACAGCCTCGAGACGCATGATTTCTTGGGGGTTCCGGGTGGCTAACCTCCGGGGTTAAAAAAACCGAACGAAATCTTATCTTATCTTATCTTACAAGGACCCCCCTGGAAAAACAAATACCCCGTGGGAAAAACCCAAGGACCCAGTGGGAAAAAAAGGGACCCCAATGGAAATAAACCACTTTGACTTTTTCTTGTATGTTTGATGTTTTATTATGTTGACCAGTACCTAAAAAAATTAATTTCAAATTTTAAACAAAGTATTTCCCTATTTAAAGCCCCCAGTGATATTCTTAATCCCCCTTATAAAGCCTGTCGTCTTTTCTTTACAACAGAACAGATTTTCCCTTTTTTCTTTTAAACCCTGACTAGTAATTTTCTGTTTCTGAAACCCCTTTTTTTTTTTAAAAAATTTTATTTTTTATTTAATCAAGGGGGGAAACGCTAAACCCCCGGGGGATTTTACAGCGCCTGGGGGGGGGGGGGGTGTGGAAAGGGATTCAGCTTAATTCGGGGAACGGAGCAAGATCCCAAATTTCCCAAAACAAGAGCCCCCCCCAAAATCAAGGAACCTTCCCTTAGGGGGAAAATTTTTCTCAGTTTCTCTTTGTGGGTTTTTTCTGGTAAAGTTCTTACTCAAGCGTCTATATGTCTATAAAGGCTCGGGTGTTCGTGGCTCGTGGTAGGACTTGTTCAAATTTTTAGGGATCAGGGTTCGAAATTTCAAAGGGTCCCAAGGAAAAACGTTTAAAATCCAATGGGTACGTCGAAGCTCCCAAAAGATTTACGTCAAAGCCCCCATAGAAATGCTCAAATCCCCAAAGGAAATAAGTAAAAAATCTCAATGGAATAAGTATCACTGTCTTGACTTTTTTTTTTTTGGGGGGGGGGGTTATCCTAGGTAATTTACACTATGTATGATAATTGTATTTATGTGAACCCGGACCCTCTCCGAACTTGGCGAGGATCCGGGTTCGATTCCCGGCGAGGGTAGAAACACTGGGCGTGTTTCCTTACACCAGTTGTCTATGTTCCCCATTAGTAAAATAGGTACCTGGCAGTTAGTCGACTGGTGTGGGTCGCATCCTGGGAAAAAAACTGACCTAATTTTCCCGAAATACTCTGCATAGGGTGATACAGGCTAGGACCCTGGGTGGCTTTAAAAGGAGATTGGACAAATATATAAGTGGGAGGGACTGGGATTGATTGTTGTCGTGAGTACGTTAGTAAATTCTTGGGTAGCTTTGGGTAGTGGTGGTTTTGATGAAGACCTGCCTTGTATGGGCCAGTAGGCCTTCTGCAGTGTTCCTCCATTCTTATGTTCTTATAATAATCGGCTTTCTATATAGTAGTATGTCAATAATATCAGCTAGACCTGTGTACCTTGTACATGTACTTATAGTAAATAAAGATATAATTTGTGGAAAATTTTTAATTTTCCGAAACTATAGTGCCTAATAGGTGTTTAATGTGTCTATATGGGTCAAAAATGTATTTGAAAATAAGAGTAGAACCAAGAGTTCCCTTTGCGCATGCGCGGATGTGCGGGGGGGAGAGGCGCGGATTGTTTTGAATGTGGTGAAGAAGCTGAGAAAGCATGGAACCACGAAATTGACATTCACGGCGGCCTAAGGATTAATATAGGCCTCATTTCATAATAAGAAGTGTCGTAACTGTTCCTGGTGGAGAGTGAGGGAACGTGATTTACGGGACCACGGTAATAGAGTGGTAAAAAGTGTGATAAGAGTAGGACCGGGTGTCAGGTGCACGGCCAGGGTGTGTCCAGGGGACATACCCGTGTGTTAATCCTCGCTCATCGGCCTCAGATCTTAATGGAGTGACCTCTAATTTGTATAATAGTTATGAGACGTTAAATCGTCTTGTGAATGGTAATGTAATCAGTGATAATAACATTGAGTTAAGAGAATGCGGGATGTGAAATAGAGCGCCTTGCTCCGAGTGAACGTGTGACTCTCGTACCGGGGATAATGGAGATTTATGGAATCACGACTTCTAACCGGGACAAACCAACGGATACCTCGTCCTGCCGGAATGAGAACCGTGTCGGTGTAGCAGGACATCGAAACTGAGATGGTGAATGGAAGAAATAAGGAGTATCAATCACCCACAGTTAAGTAACCCTTCTAGTTATAACAAACTTATGCTGGCCAGTTGTGTTATGTTGTAATTAAATAGGTTATGAGTGATCCAACTACATCAAGTGACCACCAGAGAACATCTGACTTAAGAAATCGTAATGACACGATTGCAAATAAACCATACCCCCGGCCGGGATTGAACCCGCGGTCATAGAGTCTCAAAACTCCAGCCCGTCGCGCTAGCCACTAGACCAGCTAGCCACAATAAGATTCATCCAACTAGGTATATTTCTACACCATAGGAAAGTTAGCACAGGCACCTCTGTGACCACAAATGCAAGTTTTTACAGACGAATCTCCAGCTAGCGTGGCCGTGACGAACTCTAGCTCAAGTCCCTTCACTGCCGTCAACATGACTTAAGAAATCGTAATGACACGATTGCAAATAAACCATACCCCCGGCCGGGATTGAACCCGCGGTCATAGAGTCTCAAAACTCCAGCCCGTCGCGCTAGCCACTAGACCAGCTAGCCACAATAAGATTCATCCAACTAGGTATATTTCCACGCTAGCTGGAGATTCGTCTGTAAAAACTTGCATTTGTGGTCACAGAGGTGCCTGTGCTAACTTTCCTATGGTGTAGAAATATACCTAGTTGGATGAATCTTATTGTGGCTAGCTGGTCTAGTGGCTAGCGCGACGGGCTGGAGTTTTGAGACTCTATGACCGCGGGTTCAATCCCGGCCGGGGGTATGGTTTATTTGCAATCGTGTCATTACGATTTCTTAAGTCATGTTGACGGCAGTGAAGGGACTTGAGCTAGAGTTCGTCACGGCCACGCTAGCTGGAGATTCGTCTGTAAAAACTTGCATTTGTGGTCACAGAGGTGCCTGTGCTAACTTTCCTATGGTGTAGAAATATACCTAGTTGGATGAATCTTATTGTGGCTAGCTGGTCTAGTGGCTAGCGCGACGGGCTGGAGTTTTGAGACTCTATGACCGCGGGTTCAATCCCGGCCGGGGGTATGGTTTATTTGCAATCGTGTCATTACGATTTCTTAAGTCATGTTGACGGCAGTGAAGGGACTTGAGCTAGAGTTCGTCACGGCCACGCTAGCTGGAGATTCGTCTGTAAAAACTTGCATTTGTGGTCACAGAGGTGCCTGTGCTAACTTTCCTATGGTGTAGAAATATACCTAGTTGGATGAATCTTATTGTGGCTAGCTGGTCTAGTGGCTAGCGCGACGGGCTGGAGTTTTGAGACTCTATGACCGCGGGTTCAATCCCGGCCGGGGGTATGGTTTAGAGAACATCTGGTAAGTGGTGGGATTATGTATAAATGTTTTCCTTGATGGATGTATCCAGGTGTATCCTACCCCCCTCCCCTTCATTCAGCTAAACTAATATAATCTATACAGTCCACAATTAATTAGTAGCACCGTACTTGTGGGTGCTACCCAATCCATACTGGTCTCGGATAGATATGGATAAGATTGTGAGGTCGAGGGGACCACTTGGTGCGACCAGGGGTGGTTAAGTTTTCTCACATGTCTACACGGGGTGACTACGGTAAACAATATGATTGTCTCCCAATGAGATTACTGGTATGTATATAATGTTGAGGTACATACAGGTAAGCACCCTAGAAAATTTTCCATATAATTATTATTATTATTACCTGTGCCTAAATAAACTTATTAAATCCGGACAAGTAGAAACGTTGGACGTGCTTTCTTATACACTTATTTATAGTGATCTGTTTTACAAGTTAATTTTATTCCTATCTCAGGTATACTACTGAACTCTCGTGTGATGCCCATAACGTCTACTAACACCCAGGTACCTACTGACTGCTAGGTAATCAGGTTCAGAATGATTTTTGCGAAATTATTGCATACACAATTTTTCTCTTGCCTTATTCGGCAAAAAGAGCGTTGCTATTTAAGCCAAAATCACAAGTTTTACCTTTTCGGCACGACAAAAAACTGCTCCTAATAAATGAGTTTAATCTCATAATCCACAATAAGATACAGCAATAGAAGGGTCAATCTTTTCACTTATTTTCCTAACTTTCGTTATTAATATACAGGGAATAAATGCGAGTTTTCCACTGGTCTACAGCCAGCAGTAACAGCCTGGTTGATCAGGCTCTGATCCATCAGGAGGCCTGGTCACAGACCGGGCCGCGGGGGCGTTGACCCCCGGAACTCTCTCCAGGTAAACTCCAGGTCTACTAGACGTCCTGCTATAAATTCATACAGTACTCCAAGTCTTTCTTAAGCCCCAAGGACCGTTTGGAGTTCGTTTTGTCTAACTTCATTAGTTCCATTACATCTTTTCTTACTTTTCTTCCTCTCTTTTTCCCTTCCTTGCCTCTCTCGTCTATATATATATACTGACTCCCTCACTCTTTTCTGTTAGTGTGACGTTGTAAATGGTCCGAATCGGACCGAAACTTTGTCGTCAGCTCCTCTCTCGTATTTGCGGGTTGTGTGTGTTTTGTTCCAGTCAGGGTATTGTGCATTATTACTCTTTATTACATCTTTCTTTGATGATGTTCAGTGCTTGTTCATCTGTTCTCTTCTTCCCTCTTTCCCGAGGCTTCCCTGATTATACTATGAAGATCTTAAATATTACATTCAATTTTGTGTATTTGCCTCCCTTATTCAATCTTATTACAATCTCATAAGTTATTTTTATTTCCGTGTAGCTGTACACAGTTTCATGTGTACTCACCTAGTTGTGGTTGCAGGGGTCGATTCATAGCTCCTGGCCCCGCCTCTTCACTGATCGCTACTGGGTCACTCTCCCTGAACCATGAGCTTTATCATATCTCTGTTCATACCTGTGTGTGTGTGTGTGTGTGTGTGTGTCCAAATCTTCATTAAAGAGAAAAGAACAACACTAAGCGCAAAACCAGCGAGCTTGTCGTGCCTCACACATCGTGAAACTAGCTCTGGGAACCCATATAATAATTCCTTACAAGGAATGGTTGCTGATTCCTCGGCCCTCATAACGTATTACCTAATCCTATTACACGCATTCTGCTCCCTGGAAATACACACATTCCGTGCAACAATCCCACTCAGATTATTCTTGCTCCTACGCCACTCTGTGAACCATATAATCAAGTTTATCGCGTCGACAATTATATTATTCAACGTCAGGAAACACGTACGGGCGACGTTGAGGGTTAAGGTTATTTGTACGTTTTGTAGGTATGATCGTGTACTCACCTAGTTGAGGTTGCAGGGGTCGAGTCCAAGCTCCTGGCCCCGCCTCTTCACTGGTGTGTGTGTGTGTGTGTGTGTGTGTGTGTGTGTGTGTGTGTGTGTGTGTGTGTGTGTGTGTGTGTGGCAAACTGGCTGATGTTCATGTTTATATAAGTTTGGCATGACGGGTCCTGGCCCGGGTTTTCTTCATGTGGTGACCCGCCATGGGGTTCCCGAAGGAGTGTCGGAGTTTGAACAAGTGATGTGCAGTTAGCCCTATGGCAGGGGCACGGTGAACGTTCATGTCAAGTGGAGTACCGTTTAGAGCCCTATGACAGCGATACGGTGAGTATGCTGTCTGAGCGTGACTCTTGTTTAGTTAGGGAGGAACCGTAGCATTGGAGTAGGTAACAGGACTTCAATGAATGAATCTTACAGGCTTTCGTTCAGTGCTCAATGATATCGTCTTCGCCAACCGCTTGCAACACCTCTTCCACTTTCTTCTTTCCCTTTCTCTCTCTCTTTCTCAAAGAAACGAGCGAACACACACACACACACACACACACACACACACACACACTGAACGGACATCATCTGTCATAGTTTGGGGAAATGATGACTCTTCCTGTTTATAGTAAAGGGAATAGAGAGAAAAACAAAAGGCAAAAATAATATAGAAGTTTACCTGGCTAAGGGAAAGTTATATAAATTTAAGGATAAATTATCTAGAAAACTGCACTCATTTGTTTACAATATGGCGGATGGAACTAGATCAAGACACAACGCCTTTACCCGAGGATACCTGAAAAGTACTTAAAGGATACTTCCGGGGGTCAGCGTCCCCGATGCCCGGTCCCAGACCAGGTCTTCTAGTGGATCAAAGCCTGACAAACCAGGCTGTTACTGTTGGTTGCACGCAGTTTAACGTATGAGCCGCAGCCCAGCTAGTCGGGAACCGATTTAAGGAACTTGTCCGGTTCCCTCTTGAAGACGACCAAGAAATCTAATGGATGGATAGACGGATCTACAAAAGAATAGAATGGGGTAACGGGAATTGATAGAAAATTGAATAAGGAAAATGTAACCTTGAAAAACCGAAATACAAATGGAAATATCAATTCTGCACCATGGAGCAGAACTTAAAGAAAAGAGAGGAAGAAGAACATGAAATGGAAAATAAATGTGTTAATATAACAAGGCCGAGGGGTAGGACACGGTGTGGAGGGTAGGAGACAGGGTGTCGAGGGTAGGAGACGGTGTGAGGGATAGGAGAAGGGGTGGGTTTGGAGGGTAGGAGACTGGGTGTAAAGGGTAGGAGATGGGGTATGAGGGGTAAGAGACGGTGTGGAGGGAAGGCGAAAGGGTGTGGAGGGTAGGAGACAGGGTGTCGAAGGTAGGAGACGGGGTGTGGAGGGTAGGGAACGGGGTGTGGAGGGTAGGAAACGGGGTGTGGAGGGCAGGAGACTGATGAAGCCACTGTGTGGCGAAACGTTCCTTCAATAAAGATTCCCATATGTTGCATAAGTGTCTCAATCTTCAACTGCTGTACAGCCCTTGTGGCTTAGCGCTTCTTTTTGATTATAATAATAATAATCAATCTTCAACTTGTCGGTTTTCAAAACCATCTATCACAGAAGTAGGTTATACCCAAGGAATATTGAAACGTTTCGCCTACACAATAGGCTTCATCAAACACAGGGAACATAAGAACATAATGAACATCAAAATGGTATACCACATAAGAACATAAGTATGGAGGAACACTGCAGCAAGCCTACTGGCCCATACAAGGCAGGTCTTTCTCTAAACCAAGGATTCCAACGTTTTTCCAAAGCTACCCAAGAATTTGCTTCAATACCTCAAGTACCAAATAAACTCAGTCCTTCTTAGTCATGAGAACACCGTACTGTAGGCAGCAGGAGCAGTGGTGAGGTAAACACACACACACACACACACACACATACACACATACACACATGTTCTCTATAAGATATATATATATGTATATACACACACACACGTTCTCTATATTAAACACACACACACACACACACACACACACACACACATACACAACACACACACACACACATACACACACACACAACACACACACACACACACACACACACACACACACACACACACACACACACAATGTTCACTATAATACACACACATGTTCACTATAATACACACACAGATGTTTACTATAATACACACACAGATGTTTACTATAATACACACACAGATGTTCACTATAATACACACACAGATGTTTACTATAGTACACACACAGATGTTTACTATAGCACACACACAGATGTTCACTATAATACACACACAGATGTTTACTATAATACACAAGTGTTTACCATAAGACACATATTCACTGTAATACACACACAGATGTTTACTATAATACGCACACAGATGTTTACTATAATACACACACAGATGTTCACTATAATACACACACAGATGTTTACTATAGCACACACACAGATGTTTACTATAGCACACACACAGATGTTCACTATAATACACACACAGATGTTTACTATAATACACAAGTGTTTACCATAAGACACATATTCACTGTAATACACACACAGATGTTTACTATAATACACAGGTGTTTACTATAAGACACATGTTCACTATGATACACACACAGATGTTTACTATAATACACAGGTGTTTACTATAAGACACATGTTCACTGTAATACACACACAAATGTTTACTATAATACACACACACATGTTCACTATGATACACACACAGATGTTTACTATAAAACACACACAGATGTTTACTATAATACACAGGTGTTTACTATAAGACACATGTTCACTATGATACACACACAGATGTTTACTATAATACACACACATGTTCTCTGAAATACACACACAGATTTTCACCATATTACACACACACACACGTTCACTATAATATATATACATTATCACTATAATACACAATGTTCACTATATAAATTCCTAAAAAAAAGGTGCTTTTGGACTATTTTCTCATATAAACATTCCAGTATCGCTATGAAAACCAGCGAAGTTCCTACCAGTGTTAAAGTGGTCGAAAAAAATTGACAATATTTTATAATCCTCGTATAAAAACTGTATTTGTAAAATAATGGAACCAGAAATATTTGTCGTTAGTGGATCAATTGTCGTTCCTGAAAAATGGAAGAGGCCGGATAAAATCTAAATCTTCCTTGAAAAGTCAAAATGGAAGATAAGAGCCAACAAGGTATTGGAGGCCACTATTCTGAAAACCGATTGGTTCAATGTTTCGAACAGAGGTCTGATGGAGGGTAAGTTCTAGGCGGGCGATCTGGACCTAGATTCACTGGTTACATAGGCCGAAAAGTTTCAGTGGAAGCATAAGCTCCCGTGTTGCCCCTATCTCAAGATAAGATGGTGCAAGGGTTGGACCAAGTTAGGGAAAGTCAAAATTAGTGTGAACTCTTTCGTAGAAGCGGTCAGAAAATACGGGTCCATGCAACTTTTCGTTGGAAACATTGAGCTGAAGTTATCGTTTCAGCTGGTAACGTCGACACCAAGGTAAAGTTGTACGAAAACGATTGAAGCTGATGATGATGTAACAAGTGCGGTTGAAATCGACGTAAATGAGCTTTAAATGGCTGCCAACTTTAGCGAGAACGAAGCTAGCCTGTTGCCCAATAATGTCGTCAACGCAGAAAATAAAGAATGTATTGATGATGGAAATATAGCTAAAACAGAAGTTGACGCTGAACCCAAGAATGTTGAAAAGTAATCAAGCACAGAGTCCGAGGATGTCAAACACGCTTGCCAAGACAGAGTAAAAACTAACTATGGGGCCAGTCACAAGGACGACAGCACCGCAAAACAGGACTCTCAAAGAGATGGGACGAACCCAGTGGAAAATAGGGCGTACTCCATCATATCCAGTATTCTGAACGAGATTCCTTGCCTGCCCTTCCAGGAAGTCGGTATGAGGGTGAGGTTCAGGGATGCCTGCTGTCCTCGGCAAGAGGATAACCTGGAGTTACCTTACGAGGACGACACTACAATAACCCAGGATAAGTTTAGGGGAGTAGCAGTTATCTTCGTGGTGGAGATAAACCATGATTTAGAAAAATAGGACGTTTTACACAGCGTTATTGAAGCTATAGAAGCTAGCGATTCAATAGCAGATTCACAGATTCAATACGGATTTTACTGCTACGACAGGTACACTTCGTATTGGGCAACAGAGGGCGATATGCATCTATTTGAAAGGGAAAAGGCGATCGATATTTTCTAGTCCTTTATCAATCGTAAAACTGAGAAACAGTCCAACACTCTACTCAAGTGCTTTGACTATACTGGAAAAACCATGCAAGAAGCTGCATATGCAGCCGTAGATCACTTAAAAAAGATAAATTATAATGGAAAAGTCATTATTATTGGCCGGTAGCCATCAAAACCCGTTTTGGAGATTATAAAACGAACTTCGTACACCGTGTCGATCGATCTTCTCGTTGTCAGCGAAAGAAGAGTGTCCAGGGAACTGATTACTTCAGTGTGTGCGGTGTTCTCCGACTTCGACAAGATGAACGGTCAATGCAGGGTTGTCCAGCCATGTCAGCTGACCCAGTTACTCCTATCTAGGATATCCATCATAATGTTTAATTTTTCATTGTACATAGGATTAGACAATGGATTAATTCTGAAGAGAGCTGAGGGTAGGGGAATGAAGACAAAATTAGACGGTAATGGGCAACCCGGTTCAATGTGCTTAATAGAAGCACCGATTGTCCACGAGAACGACACTGCGGTGCTGACTTTCATGGTTCATAAAGAGAAGACCCCTGGAGAAAGCTAGAACTTGAAAATCGGATACCAATACTGCGATATGAAGTGTAAACGTGTATTAAGGTTTGAGAACCGGCTATGGCAGTGTAAGGAGAATCCAACACCAAACACCATCACATAACAATAATACAACATTTCAGATCTGAAAATAGCTATAGAAGAAAAATACGTAAAGGAATTCAGTTAGCTCAATAACTTTATCACAAGGCTAAAACGACTAATCAAACACGTCTTTCTCTTCTGCATATTAAGCTTCTTCTTCTGGAATTTCATTAGTGAATTTCAGTCGTACCGAGACCTAGCTTTCCTTGAAGTGTGAGCTACGTTCAGCTGTGTCACAAGAAGAAAAACAATACCCACAGCTACTGGTGGCACAGTAGCCTTAAATTCACTTGATATTATTATATTATAATTATTATTAATATTTATTACAAATACATGAACAAGGTATACAGGCCTAGCAAACATCAATGACATACTATTTTATAGAAAGTACCTTGTTTTGCAGAGCATTTCGGGAAAATTAGGACAATTCTGTCCCAGAATGCGACCCACACGAGTTGACTGATAATCAGGTACACGTTTTACTGATGGGTGAATATAGACAACTGATGTAAGGAAACACGCCTGTTTCCACCCCTTCGCCGGGAATTGAACCCGGACCCTCACCGTGTAAAGCTAGAGCTTTGGCCACCAGGCCACGGGGCATAAAATTATTTGATAAAAATCGATTCAATAGGAAGCAGTGCTATTATTTTTTTTAAATAGCTCAGGCAATCTGTGCTTTTTTGTTCCTTATACAGGAGTGAGATACGAGATGAAGCAGCTGGAGATAATTTCACAGAGGGCCAGGGACCATTAGTGGAAGTAGGCCATGATAAACATTTTCTTAGCGGTAGAGTAGGAAAAGACATCTCTGAACCCGACGCCATAGTATCGTGAACCAGACACCATGGTGTCGTGAACCACATACCATGGTGTCAAGAACCTGATACCATGGTGTCATGAACCAGACACCATGTTGTCATGAACCACACACCATGATGTCATGAACCACACACCATGGTGTCATGAACCACACACCATGATGTCATGAACCACACACCATGATGTCATGAACCACACACCATGGTGTCATGAACGACACACCATGATGTCATGAACAACACACCATGATGTCATGAACCACACACCATGATGTCATGAACCACATACCATGGTGTCATGAACCACACACCATGATGTCATGAACCACACACCATGGTGTCATGAACCACACACCATGATGTCATGAACCACACACCATGATGTCATGAACCACACACCATGATGTCATGAACCACACACCATGATGTCATGAACCACACACCATGATGTCATGAACCACACACCATGATGTCATGAACCACACACCATGATGTCATGAACCACACACCATGATGTCATGAACCACACACCATGATGTCATGAACCACACACCATGATGTCATGAACCACACACCATGATGTCATGAACCACACACCATGATGTCATGAACCACACACCATGATGTCATGAAGAATACACATATACATGTAACACTTAGGTATCTTTATTGTCGAAACGCTTTCAGCGCACATCAGGATTCTTCAGTCGAATGTGGATGGTTTTTACACTGGGAAGTAGAAAGGGAAAGATAATTTTGAGATGATCAGTCCCTCAGCCTTCTGATTATCAAGACCGAGAAACTGATCGCCTTTAAAATTTCCTCTCTTCTTCTTTTCCTCTCTCAAGAAGAGGCGCGATAAGGATCTTAGAGCAGGGAGAGACAGAGGACCTAGTAGCGACTAGTGAAGAGGCGGGGCCAGGAGCTATGACTCAACCCGTGCAACCAAAATTGGGTGAGTACACACACATCACATAAACTTCTCGCAAAAGAGCTGGTAACACACGCACACACACACACATACACACACATACACACATACACACACACATACACACACACATACACACACACACACATACACACACACACATACCACACATACACACACACACACATACACACACACGCACACACACCACACACACATACACACACACACACATACACACACACACACACACACACACACACACACCACACACACCCATACACACAACAACACACACGCACACACCCCATAACACACACACACACACACACACATACACACACACACAACACACACCAACAACACACATACACACATACACACATACACACACACACACACACACACACACATACACACACACATACACACACACACACACACACACATACCACACACACATACACACACACATACACACACACACACACTACACATACACACTCACACAACACAAATACGAACACACAACTACACACATACTCATACACACCACAACAACTAACACACAACACACGTGCTCTGAGGTATCAGGGAAACTGAACATGGGAAACTGACGAATTTAATTCCAGGGATAAACACAGTGGTTCTTGCAATTACATCCTGATAACTTTCGATTATAACAGTACAGGTAGAGAAATTACAGGTGTCACTAATGGTAATTTCGAAATCAATCGGAAACAAAACACACTATTATATTAAAATTTTCCTTTTTTTTTAATATAATCCAAGTTCGCGTGGTTTCATTCGCGTTACACACTGATAACGTTTTCGAATTTAACCGATATCAGTGAAAATAAATACACCTGCCAAATGCTAATTTGAAATTGATGGGAACAAACACTGCGCTTTTTATTATTAAAAAAATATCCTTATTATTTTTAGCAGTAGTAGTAGTAGTAGTAGTAGTAGTAGTAGTAGTGATGTTGGTAGTAGTAGTAGCAGTGATGTTGGTAGTAGTAGTAGCAGTGGTGGTGGTAGTGGTAGTAGTAGCAGCAGCAGCAGTGGTGGTAGTAGTAATAGTGGTGTTGGTAGTAGTAGTGGCAGCAGCATTGGTGGTAGTAGTAGTAGTAGTAGCAGTGGTGGTGGTAGTAGCAGCACCAGTGGTTGTAGTAGTAATAGTAGCAGTGGTGGCGGTAGCAGCAGCAGTGGTGGTAATAGTAGTAGCAGTGGTGGTGGTAGTAGCAGTAGCAGCAGCAGTGGTGTTGGTAGTAGTAGTGGCAGCAGCATTGGTGGTGGTAGTGGTGGTAGTAGTAGTAGTAGTGAACATTAAAATGGTATAAAATACCGACAGGTTGTTAGGTAAGACACATATGGAACAGTTAGGTATCTTTATTTCGAAACGTTTCGCCTACACAGTAGGCTTCTTCAGTCGAGTACAGAAAAGTTGATAGAAGCAGAAGATACTTGAAGACGATGTAATCAGTCCATCACCCTTAAAGTTTTGAGGTGGTCAGTCCCTCAGTCTGGAGAAGAGCATTGTTCCATAGTATGAAACAATATATATTGTTTCATACTATGGAACAATGCTCTTCTCCAGACTGAGGGACTGACCACCTCAAAACTTTAAGGGTGATGGACTGATTACATCGTCTTCAAGTATCTTCTGCTTCTATCAACTTTTCTGTACTCGACTGAAGAAGCCTACTGTGTAGGCGAAACGTTTCGAAATAACGATACCTAACTGTTGCATATGTCTTACCTAACAACAGTAGTAGTAGTAGTAGTAGTAGTAGTAGCAGTAGTAGTAGAGGTGGTGGTGGTGGTGGTAGTAGTAGCAGTAGCAGCAGCAGTGGTGGTAGTAGTAATAACAGTGGTGGTGGTAGTAGCAGTGGCAGCAGTGGTGGTAGTAGTATTAGTAATAGTAGCAATGGTAATAGTAGTGTTGGTAGTAGTAGTATAGTAATAGTAGTAGTAGTAGCAGTGGTAGTAGTAATAACAGTAATGGTGGTAGTAGTAGTAGCAATGGTAGTAGTAGTGTTGGTAGTATAGTAGTATTAGTAGTAGTGGTGGTAGTAGTAGTAGAGGTAGTAGTAGCGATGGTAGTGGTAATACTAGTAGTAGCAGCATGGTGGAGGCACTATTAGGTCATATAACACCCGGAGAATGTGAGATAAACAGTTCTGATCCAAGGAAAGCTTTACACCAGCTTAAAGTCACTCACTTTAAAGGATCAAGAAGATAAAAAAAACTCTCAAGTCAATACTTACTACCAGCCTCAAGAAACAAACATGGCGGAAATATCTGCCAAAAATAAGGAAAAAAAAAACACTTTGAGGAAGCAGTGAAAATCTTTACAGTATTACGGAACACCCTTCTGGCAAGACAGTGATGGAGTGAATGATGGTGAAAGTTTTTCTTTTTCGGGCCACCCTGCCTTGGTGGGAATCGGCCAGT
Organism: Cherax quadricarinatus; assembly: GCF_026875155.1. Classification (NCBI taxonomy): domain Eukaryota; kingdom Metazoa; phylum Arthropoda; class Malacostraca; order Decapoda; family Parastacidae; genus Cherax; species Cherax quadricarinatus. The sequence continues at coordinate 15,352,854 of NC_069474.1, read as the reverse complement.
GTGATAATAAAATAAAATATAAACAACCGACCTCTTCATGTTAGACGCCAACATGACTGAGAAGGATCTAAATAACGTACATAAGAACATAAGAACATAAGAATGGAGGAACACTGCAGAAGGCCTACTGGCCCATGCGAGGCAGGTCCTTATCAAAACGACTACTACCTAAAGCTTCCCTAGAAATAACTCCCGTACCCAATGACACCAATCAAACCCAGCCCCTCCCACTCATATATTTGTCCAGTCTCTTCTTAAAGCTACCTATGGTCCTAGCCTCTATCACCCCACTGGGAAGACTGTTCCACGCATCTACAACTCTGTTAGAAAACTGACAGTAATGAAAAGACACATTGTAGCTTTTCTTATTACAGAGTTGCTCTCTCCGTAGAGCTTTGTCAATTCCTACGACTTCATAAAGCTCAATACTGAGCGAAACGTTGTCCCGGTGCAAGCTTTTTCAGCTGAGTGTCTGTGCCATTGCTGAAATAGCTGGCACACACCACAAGTGAGACTGGTGATCAATTCCAGTCATTTATGTTAAAGTTCCGTAATAAAGATCAAAATCCAGTCTGACAATCAGTACATAAAAACATTGTCACTTTCTGCAAACCTGATCAAGTTGGCAGCAGCAGTTCAAAGGCGAATCTTTGAGAGAGGTGCCTTGATGCAAGGATTTGGAGCAACTCTTCCTTCATTTTGGAAAAACAAGTATACCATTCTTTCTATATACCAATGTTGCATGACCTCTTCAGGAATTAGAACTTCCATACATACCCACACACAGAGGCAGGAACCATATACAGTTTTAAGACGAGGTATGATTAAGCTCATGGAGCAGGCAGAGAGGGGACCTAGCAGGGATCAGTGCAGAGGCGGGACCATGAGATATGTATCGACCCTTGCAACTACATATAGGTGAGTACACACACACAATGAATGTTTGGACTATAAGGGAGTATGCAGTACCAGCATGGAGCCCCAACCTGCTCAAGCATGTAAGAAAAATTAGAAAAGCTCCCGAGGTTTGCCCCCTCATGGAAGGTTCCTTGATGTTGGTGAGGGGATCTTGATTTAGGGAATTTGATCTGTGCTCCAGTTCCCCGAATTAAGCCTGAATGCCTTCCACATCCCCCCCCCCAGGCGCTGTATAATCCTCCGGGTGTAGCGCTTCCCCCTTGATAATAATAATAATCTCGAGGTTTGCAACAAGACTAGTCCCAAACCTGTGTTCGTTGAGTTATGAAGAGAAACTCAAGGAACGGAACCTAAAGCCTTCAGAAGAAGAATCAGGGAAATAATGATTACAACATGTAAGATACTCAGAGGTTTTGACAAAGCAAAATGAAAAGACTTTTTGAAATAAGAGTCACAGGGGCGAGAGGTTATAGCTGGACGGTAAAGAAAAAAATGTCGAGTAGGGATGTATCGAAATACATGACAAGTTTCGGGATTTTTTCAACTCCCGGAGCCTGACCCTGGGACATATTTGCCTGGTGCTTAGCTGGTCCACAAGGCTGTTGTTGCTGCTGGACCACATATAAATCACAGACTGGCTGATCTGGCACTTGGTATAGACATTTATCCAGTTACATCTTTAAGATCTCTAAGCAAACAGTGGTTAAATTCCATTTTAAAAACATTTACCATTGATCTAATAATATATGCATAGTCTATTCTCTGCCTCACTGCTTACGACAACTGAACAATATTTGGTATTAAATATGAACAAATTTAGTTGTTAAAAATGTTCTGGTATTATTAGTTATTCCTGAATAGCGTCAATCGATTCAGGTTCTTGACTGAAGTGAATAATTTAGGCGAGCCTGCTAAATTATATAATTTAAATTATATAATATATAAATTATATAAAAGTTATATATTAAATAATTTAATATATATATAAATTATATAATATATATACATAATTTATATATTATATAATTTAATATATATAATTACCAATAATTACCATTGCTCCTCTATCCACTGACAATGGGACACGAGAGGTTCATCAAGTAAGTCAAGATAAACTAATCATTGTTTACAAGTTTATCAATGATAAAAGACTGGACTGTATACTGATAATCAGTGATGGGACGACACCAGAATTTTTGCCGATACGTATAGCAATATTTTGGCACATTTCTACTAACAATATTTGCTGATATGTATAGCAATATTTTGGCACATTTCTACTAACAACAGTTAACAACAAACTGTAAGCTGTGTACAACCCAGTTCCAAATATTGTGACGAGTCGATATTTACACTTGGCTGACACGCAAGCAAGATTTTTTTTTTTCATTTATTTATTTCACGAGGTTAATGGAAAAACTCTCGGTACATTTATGAAATTTACGAAGCGAAAGATTAATTAGAAGCAGATTCAATACACGGTGTCGAGAGTAGGTATAGTAGGAGCAACGAGTCCAGGAGCCAATAATGCCGGCTGTTGTATTTTATGAGGCGGGGCCAGGCGTTGAGACTCCCCCCTTAACCCCAGCAAAGACATCAGCTCAACGAGTACACACACACACACACACACACACACACACACACACACACACACACACACACACACACACACACACACACACACACACACACACACACAGTGTATACGCACTTGGTCTACCATTATTTATGGCATTACTTGGCAAGGCAGCTCGTGGAGATAAGTAATTCAGGTAGGCGGCTCTCTTCCCTTACCCTACATTCTTACATATCATATTCCTCGACCCAAATGTACTTCTCTTAGCACTGATAGGTTCTCATCCCCTTTACCTTCTGGATCAATTAATCTTCTGTCTCTACCTGAATGTTTATCTGTCTGTCTCTCTGTCTTTATCTCTCTCTCACCTCCCTCGGGTGTAGTGCTAGTCAGCAGGGTGATACTGTTGATCACATTAGGTAAGGGTAATTTATTTAATCGTGGCTCCCGTTCATTATGCCCTTCTTCTCTCCTTATTCGCTCTCTAATAACATCCCTCGGTTTAGCTTTCCTTTACGTTCATCCAGCATCTTCATCTTTCCTCTCTCTCTCTGTCCTTGGGAAATTCCGCCGATTCACTTGCTACTTTCCACTACTATGAGCAAATGTTCAATTGTCTATTAGGGTGAGGGTGATTGACTGGTGGTGAGGGTGATGGACTGGTGGTGAGGGTAATGAACGACTGACGATTGTAATGAACAAGTAACGATTGTGATGGACTGGTGGCGGTGATGGACTGGTGATGAGGGTGATGGAATGGTGGTGGGGGTGATGGACTGGTGATGAGGGTGATGGACTGGTGGTGAGGGTGATGGACTGGTGGTGAGGGTGATGGACTGGTGGTGAGGGTGATGGACTGGTGGTGAGGGTGATGGACTGGTGATGAGGGTGATGGACTGGTGGTGAGGGTGATGGACTGGTGGTGAGGGTGATGGACTGGTGGTGAGGGTGATGGACTGGTGGTGAGGGTGATGGACTGGTGATGAGGGCGATGGACTGGTGGTGAGGGTGATGGATTGGTGAAGATGATGGACTGGTGGTGAGGGTGATGGGCTGGTGGTGAGGGTGATGAGGGTGATGGACTGGTGGTGAGGGTGATGGACTGGTGGTGAGGGTGATGGGCTGGTGGTGAGGGTGATGAGGGTGATGGACTGGTGGTGAGGGTGATGGACTGGTGGTGAGGGTGATGGACTGGTGAAGATGATGGGCTGGTGGTGAGGGTGATGGGCTGGTGGTGAAGATGATGGACTGGTGGTGAAGATGATGGACTGGTGAAAATGATGGACTGGTGAAGATGATGGACTGGTGGTGAGGGTGATGGACTGGTGGTGAGGGTGATGGACTGGTGAAGATGATGGGCTGGTGGTGAGGGTGATGGGCTGGTGGTGAAGATGATGGACTGGTGGAAAAGATGATGGACTGGTGAAAATGATGGACTGGTGAAGATGATGGACTGGTGGTGAGGGTGATGGACTGGTGAAGATAATGGACTGGTGGTGAGGGTGATGAACTGGTGGTGAAGATGATGGAATGGTGGTGAGGGTGATGGACTGGTGGTGAGGGTGATGGGCTGGTGATGACGGTGAAGGTCTTGATGTTTTTGAAGTCCTTGATGTTCTTCAAGATCTTGATGTTCAGAAAGGAAGATCATTAAGTTATAAATAGCTCCCTCAGGTCCATGGCCTCAGGTGTCCATCCTTGTTCCCTCAGGTATTCACCATTCACCACTTCCCAGAGGTCAGCAGTCCTACTCTAGACAACAACACAAGTATATGACATCAACACAACGCAAGGACACAACACAAGGAGACAACAAGGACCAGACAGCAACACGACACGAGGACATGACAGCAACACAAGGAGACAATAGCACAAGGACCAGACAACAACACGACACAGGGACAACACAAGAACCAGACAACAACACAAGGACAGGACAACAACCGAAGGACAAGACAATACAACAGAACAAGAACAGTTAGATGTTATTACAGGGGAGCACACGCAAAAATCTACGCCCAGTAATAACATCCTCCTGAGTAGCCACGGCCGTAGACTACCCAGATGAGAGACGTCGCTCACCTAGTTAGTCCACCAAGACCTGGACACTTAGTACAAATTTCGGACTTTAAATGTAATCATATTACATTCGTATTAATTATTAACTTGTTCGACTATTTAGCTGTGTGAGTGTATTTTTCAATGTTGTTTTGGTGTATAGTGTCCATTAGCAAACCTACGAGGTTCATGTATGGGAACTATAGGTTTGAGGTGTACACAGGCACACGCACACACACACATACTCACACACACACACACACACACACACACACACACACACACACACACACACACACACACACACACACAATGTGTGTATATATATATATATATGTGTGTGTGTGTGTGTGTGTGTGTGTGTGTGTGTGTGTGTGTGTGTGTGTGTGTGTGTGTGTGTGTGTGTATCTTTTTTCCTTCTCTCCTTTTTCTCCATCAGTCTCACTACCTTGGCAATGTCACGCGCCTCTGTCACCTTTGGACTAGTGCCCACGGGAAGCCAATTGGTGCATAATATAGCCATCTCATCACGTAAGTGTCAAAGGGGACACCAGCTGACGTATCCAAACACCGAACTCTTGGTGCTGCTTCCCACTGGGTAAGGTGCTGAGTTCAGCTGATTCATTTGGAGAAGGTTAGACATCACTTCATGTAGTGGATTGTGATTGTGGTAGAGAAGGCGGAGGGATGAGGGTAGTGATGGTGGTGGTGATAGTGATGGTGTTAATAGGTGTTGATAGTGGTGGTAGTGATGGTGGTGTTGATGGTGGTACCAGTGGGTTTTATCTGTTGGCTGAAAGGAAGAGGCAAAAAAGTGGTATACGATATATAGGAGTAGGGGGGAAGCAGAGGGAAGAGAGAGGTAAGAAATTAGAGAAATGCAAGGGAACAAGAGAGAGGGAGAGAGAGAGAGAGAGAGAGAGAGAGAGAGAGAGAGAGAGAGAGAGAGAGAGAGAGAGAGAGAGAGAGAGAGAGAGAGAGAGAGAGAGAGAGGAAAGGGGAAACTGAGGTAGGTAACAGCTCTCAGATTGTAAATAATTGTAAGAACTCTTAACCAAACCCTGTAATACCCCTTGTGTAAATCAAGAGAGAGAGAGAGAGAGAAACAAGGGTAAAAAGTCAGAAAAAGACCGTAGCTCGGTTGGTAGCTCCCGCAGCTCGGTTAGTAACGCACTCATCTCATACTCTGAGGTCTGTGATTCAATCCCCGATACGGGAGGAAGCATTTGGGAGTGTTTCCTTAAGACACCTACTGTCTCTGTTCCCCTAGCAGTAAGTACCTAGATTTTAGCTGACTAGTGTGGGTCGCATCCTGTGGACAAAATTAACCTAATTTGCCATAAATTCTCTGCATAACAAGCGGCTTTCTATATAGTATGTCACTAATGTCAGCCGTGGACTGTATAAGTTGTATCAAGTACTTGTAGAAATATAAATATTATTATTATTATTATTATTATTAGAGAGGCTAGAGAAATAAAAGAAAAAAAAACTCTTGCAAAGAAAATGTATTGTCTCAGATTGTAGCTTCAGACGTCATGCCATCACCTGTTCTCCCAGATGGCACACTTGGCTCACTCTCAACCTGTGCCCACCAGGTGTTGTGTTAGTGTGTGCTTACCCGGTGTGCTCCCTCGGGAGTATTATTATTACTGTCATTAGTAGTAATATTATAGCAGTTTTGCAAATTAATTGGGACAGTAATAAATTTTGTGATTATCTCATGTCTTAGTCCCCGGCTTAATTAATGTAATTTGGGCTTTTTTCTTTTCAAAGGAGTTTGCTACCGACTTTTGGCAACTATCCAGCTGTGGTGTTACCCTGCTACTCTTGTCAGTGCTACAACAGCTGTTGTTCTGTAAGTATTCTTACAAGTGTGCTCTGTGAGTGAATGTGGTATCGCCAAATTCTCTTCAATTTATGATTACTGCTTAAATTCATGATGGATGTTACATTTGGGAAGCGTGCATGTAGCTCTTAGAAAACATGCTGATTTGGGTATCAGGCAGATCACCGAAAATTTGAGCCTAGCAAAGTCAACTGTTGGTCAGATTCTGAAGAGAGCTGACGAATTGTGGAGCGCTGCGTTAAGGAAAATGTGGAAGAAAATGCAAGACAATACTTCGTGGAACCCAAGAAAACCAACAAAGATATACAGAGAGATCTGGCTTCAGCTGGCGTAAATGTTGATTCTTCAACTGTTCAATGAAGGCTCCTTGAAGTTGGCAGAACTGCCAGAAAGCCGGTAAAGAAACAATTATTGGCTGTTGCTATGAAGACAAAGCGGCTGTGGTGGGCACTCGATCATGTGATGGACGACAGATTAATGGAGAAAAGTTATATTTCCAAATGGAGTGCATTTTGAAGTACATGGGTAAAGATCAGTGGTAGTGATACAGAGCAAAAGCGAATCTCTTCGGAATGGACACATTCAACAAGCGCCAAAACACCCACCTGAAAAGATGAGTTAGTTTTACTGCCAAAGACCCTGGGTTGCTTGTTATTGGTTAATGAACGATAAATAGTGACAAATACAAGGCAATCCTGGCAGATCATTTGCATCCCATTTTGGATAGAGACTTTCCTGATGGAGAAGGCATTTTCCAGCAGGTTCTTGCTCCATGCCACACTCCTGGAAACTCTCCTGATCTCAGTTAAGAATCTATGGAGAATATCCAAAGGCAGAATCGCGAAACAAGGCTATTCTGCTGTCGAGAAGCTAACTGCTGCAGTTATTAGGATTGGTACCACAACTAAGAACTTACCAAAATGTGTTCAACATTGGTCGATTCTATGAGAAAGCGTGTAGCAATACTTATAAAAGCAAAGGGTAGTCAGTCTCTTATTAATCAATTATCTGTCATATCACTACCGTGTATTTTTCAATTAATAAGCCCCAATTAATAAGCACACTACTGTATTATGGCGGGTTATTTTTGCTTTGTTCCAGCCACGGTATTGTGTCTTTTATACATTATTATTATTATTATTATTATTATTATTATTATTATTATTATTATTATTATTATTATTATTATTATGGGACATACAGTTGCTAGGCAATGGCAGTATTTATTTCTGGTATTCTTATATACACTTAAATACTTAACTTTTTTCCCCTCACTGATGTTCAGTCTGTAAAACATTCTGTTACAAAGCACTACTAACACCATAATACTTACAAACGATGCACCAATGATCTACGCAAATGTACCATTAAAGACACACCAGTGCCGCATCTGCTCCATTAAAACAGCCTACTACCTCATCTGTGTCATTTAAAATATTCCACTAGATCAGTGTGCCATAAAAAAAAACCAATACCCAAAATGCTCCATTAAAACAGCCCACTATCTCAAAAGTACCCGTTGCTGCAACCACACTATTAAAAATAACCACAACCGCAAGACCACTATCAAAAACCTTACAAACTATAGGCACCATATTTAAAACACCACTGCTACTAAAAAACACCCTTCTACTGCTTCCTGCTTCATTAAAAACACCGTTTTACTGCCCATGCTCCATTAGAAACAGCGCAACACTTCAACCACTGTACAATTATAATGAATCTTAAACCAATACCCAGCCCACCTTTCCGCAGTAAAAATAGCTGACTTAAAAATACTGTATCTAGCGTCATTCAGTCACCATTCTACGCACATAACGGGAGGTGAAGGACGCCCTCGCATACACTTGTCACCTTTGGACTGATAAGTCCCCTGGAGCAAAATGTGGCTAGTCTTGCTTCACCTGGGTGCAACCCAGCAAATAACCTTGACGTCAGTGTAGCCAACATTTGCACGGCATTTTTAAGAGGATTATACATATATATATATATATAAATATATATATGTCGTGCCGAATAGGTAAAACTTGCAAGGCTCTTTTTGCCGAATAAAGCAAGCGAAAGGATATAGTTCCTTGATAATGTGAGAAGTCACGAAATCGCTTGGAATTATATATATATATATATATATATATATATATATATATATATATATATATATATATATATATATATATATATATATATATATATTGTCGTGCAGAATAGGCAGAACTTGCGATCTTGGCTTAAATAGCAACGATCATCTTGCCATATAGGACAAGTGAAAATTTGTGTATGCAATAATTTCGCCAAAATCATTCTGAATCTAACGAAAAAAAAATATTTCACTGTGTTTGTTTAGTATTAAACTACAGTAAACAAATCTAAAATATATTTAGTTGGGTTAGCCTAAAATAAATTGCTCTTGTTATAAGGTTAGGTAAGTTTTCTAAGATTGTTTTGGTGCAAAATTAAAACTTTTTATATTAACATTAATGAAAAAGTGTATCTTTAAACGTATAAAAGAAAATTTCAGAAAGGACTTAATTTTAAATGAGTTCTTGCTAATTGACCAGTTTTACATATTCGGCACGACATATATATATATATATATATATATATATAATATATATATATATATATATATATATATATATATATAATATTTCGATGTGTATTTATATCCATATTGAAATGTATATTTATATTTAAATGTATATATATAAATTTATATATATCTCTATCTGCTATTGACTGTATATACGTCACTTTAGTGAGAGCAATTTGGCTTCTAAATCGAAGTGATTTTATACCAGCGTTGTGTGATGGCTGTGTCATTTATTGGTCGATGACTGAATCTATAACTTACGAGAGAGAGAGAGCTAGAGAGAGAGAGAGAGAGAGAGAGAGAGAGAGAGAGAGAGAGAGAGAGAGAGAGAGAGAGAGAGAGAGAGAGAGAGAGAGAGAGAGAGAGAGAGAGAGAGAGGGAGAGGGAGGGAGGGAGAACTTCCCTAGGTGTCTTTGTACCGCCAGAGAGCACAGGTGTAACTACTGCTCATTACGGGTTTATGGTAGATGTAATGGTGGAGGTAGAGCGAGGGAAGGTAGGAGAGAGGGAGGGATGGAGGGAGGGAGGTAGAGATTGAGAAAAAAAAGGGAAAGGAGGAAAAGAGTGAGAGTGGAAGAAAGTAGGAAGAGAGGGATAAGGTGAAGATTAAGAATAAAGAGAGGGGGAAGAGGGCGAGAGAGGGGGGGGGAGTGGAACAAGAGTGGGTTAAAAATAAGGCTAAAACAGAAAAAAGGAGAAAAGTAAGTTAGAGAACGAGGGTAGAAGAAACAGGAAGAGAGAAGAAAGAGGAAGAGAGAAGAAAGAGGAAGAGATAAGAAAAAGAAGGGGTGGCAGGAACGGAGAGAGAGAGAGAGAGAAAGAGGAGGAAGAGAGAAGACGGGGGAAGAAATGGGAAAGAGGAAAGGTAGAAGAAAGGGAGGGAGGGAGGGAGGGAGGGAGGGAGGGCAGGAGGAAAGAGAGAGAGAGAGAGAGAGAGAGAGAGAGAGAGAGAGAGAGAGAGAGAGAGAGAGAGAGAGAGAGACAGAGAGAGAGACAGAGAGACAGAGAGACAGAGAGACAGACAGACAGAGAGAGATAAAAGGTATTAGGAAGAAAGAATTCTGTTGTTTAGAGTGGATCATGCTAACAGATATACGCAAAGTAGAAATATAGGTCAGACTAACACATGGAGGCAATTATAAACAGAGGTTTTGCATATTTTGAAATCACCTGTTTACTGTGATCTTATTGCATATATATATATATATATATATAATATATATATATATATATATATATATATATAATGTACAGTGTGTGTGTGTGTGTGTGTGTGTGTGTGTGTGTGTGTGTGTGTGTGTGTGTGTGTTGTGTGTTTGTGTGTTTGTGTGTGTGTGTGTGTGTGTGTGTGTGTGTCTGTGTGTGTGTATGTGTGTGTTTGTGTGTGTATGTGTGTGTGTGTGTGTGTGTGTGTGTATGTGCGTGTGTTGTGTGTGTGTGTGTGTGTGTGTGTGTGTGTGTGTGTGTGTATGTGTGTGTGTGTGTATGTGTGTGTACTCACCTAGTTGTACTCACCTAGTTGTATTCACCTAGTTGTGGTTGCAGGGGTCGAGTCACAGCTCCAGCCCCCGCCTCTTCACTTGTCGCTACTAGGTCACTCTTCCTGTTCCATGAGCATTATCATACCTCTTCTTAAAGCTGTATATGGATCCTGCCTCCACTACATCACTTCCCAGACTATTTCACTTCCTGACAACTCTGTGACTGAAGAAATACTTCCTAATATCCCTGTGATTCATTTGAGTGTTCAACTTTCAATTTTGACCCCTTGTTGCTGTGTCTCATCTCTGGAACATCCTGTTTCTGTCCACCTTGTCAATTCCACTCAGTATTTTATACGTCGTTATCATATCCCCCGTATCTCTCCTATCCTCCAGTGTCGTCAGATCGATTTCCCTTAACCTCTCCTCGTAGGACATGCCCCTTTGTTGCAAATCTTTGCACTTTCTCTAATTTCCTTACATGCTTGGCTAGGTGTGGGTTCCAAACTGGTGCTGCATACTCCAATATATAATCTTGACGCGCACGGTGTACAATGTGTGTGTGTACTCACCTAATTGTGGTTGCAGGGGTCGAGACTCAGCTCCTGGCCCCGCCTATGTGTGTGTGTGTGTGTGTGTGTGTGTGTGTGTGTGTGTGTGTGTGTGTGTGTGTGTGTGTGTGTGTGTGTGTGTGTGTGTGTTGTGTGTGTGTGTGGTGTGTGATAGATAAATATATTCAGGTCGTACTCACGCATGGTGACAGATTAGCCTCACAAGTTGCCTACAATTTTTTCCTGCGACATGTTGGGGAGCATGAGCCAATTAGGACACAATATATCACAACACATGTACGTGATGCCCCTCACTGAGGAAGCAGGAGGGGGAAGGAAGGAGTAAGGGAGAGAAACTAGTAGAGAGAGACTGAGTAAGGAGATGACAAAGGGAGATGCTGGTGGTGATGTTTGGGAGACTGGTAGTAAAGGAGTGAGGAAGATGGATGTCAGGAAGGAGTAATAATGGGCTAAAATGGAAATGCATTCTTCTTCATCTTGCTTTCCCCATATTCCATTTTCTGCCTAAGCACCCCATTTCAAGGGGTAAGGAAGCATGGTGTATTCACCTACACTAGTGTTCTATGGGTCGAGTCGGCTATTATGAGCTTAGGTAATACTGTAACTCCATTATCATTGTCATTTTTTATATTAAGTCGGTTCGTTCTGAATATTGTTAATGTTGTAATAGTAGTAGTAACAAAAGTAGTAGTAGAAGAAAAAGTAACGGAGGCAATAGTAAAGACCAACTTAGTGTTACCAAGGCTGAACACTTAACACTGAACCTGTTTGAGACACCTCTGAACTTATGCCTTGTGAACCTGACTTCTCTGTTTCCTTGATTTCTTGTTCTCTCTCTCTCTCCCTCTCTGTATATAATATATATATATATATATATATATATATATATATATATATATATATATATATATATATTATATATATATATATATATATATATATCCTAGGTAGTAGGTTGGTAGACAGCAGCCGCCCAGGGAGGTACTACTGTCCAGCCAAGTGAGTGTGAAACAGAAACCTGTAATTATTTTACATGATGGTAGGAATGGTGATGTCTTTTTTCTGTCTCATAAACATGCAAGATTTCAGGTACGTCTTGCTACTTCTACTTACACTTAGGTCACACTACACATACATGTAAAAGTATATATATTCACTGGGTTTTCTTCTATTTTTTACTAGTATGTACTTGTTATAATCAATAACTTTTAAACTGCGATTTCGTCTTCCTGTTATCTCTGATAAATTATCTTTTCTTTACTTCCACCTTATTCCATCACCTCCGTGGTGTCTCTTCCAACTCGTTGCTTTCTAGTGTTTCGTCCTCGTCTTCTATGCTTCGCACACTTTTCTTCTTGGTGTTCGGGTGTATTCTTTCTTATTCAATCTCTTTCTATTTTATCGCTATTCTTTTATTTATTTCAACTCCTTCTCCCGTTCCTTCCTCCCTGTCTCCCTGTCCCCCTTTCTCTCATTTTTCCCTCTTATAATGCGCCCCTCTCTTCCTTTTGCTCTTCCTCGTTACCCCCTTCCCCCCCTCTCCCTCTTTCTCTCTCTCTCTCTCACTTCCTCCTGCTAGGGGACGCTTGTTAAGGCTTCGGTGTGTGGCACTTGTAGGGAGAGGGTGACTCCAGTAGGCTTCCCTCAGTGCCAGGTGCGAGCAATAAGTATTAGAGGTGATTTCTAGGTGCAAGGACAAACCTCTAGATGCCAGGAATGATTGCCAGGTACTAGAAGTTGCTCTAGGTTTCAACAAAGTTTTCTAGATGGATCATGTTAGGTAGTAGGAATTGCTTCTAGGTGCCAACAAAGATTTTTAGATGCCAGGAATGGCTGCTAGGACCTAGTTGTTTCTAGAATTCAGAATGACTAAAAAATTCCTAACACCAGGAATCACTTCTTGGCACCAGCAATGTCTTCCTGGCGCCAGGAATGTCTTCCTGACACTAGGAATGTCTTCCTGGCACTAAGAATGTCTTCCTTATGCCAGGAATGTCTTTCTGGCACTAAAAATGTCTTCCTGGTGCCAGGAATGTCTTCTTGGCATTAGGAATGTCTTTCTTGTGCCAGGAATGTCTTCCTGGTGCCAGGATATAATAGAATTCACTAAATGCGGAAATTTAAAAACAACATACCGCATTTTCCGGCATATAAGGCGCACGACAGAAGTATCACAATAGTAAATCGGCAATCCTATTCAAGGACTAATTACCCACTTACTTTACCCAAAGCCTGCCCTTGATCTTGACCCTGACCTTGACCTTGACCCTGCCCTTGACCTTGACCCTGGCCTTGACCATGTAAGGCCCAAAGTGGTTTTCCAAGACTTTTTGTGGGGAAAGAGGTGCGCCTTATATGCCAGAAAATACGGTAGGATCGCTATTTTTTCAATATTTCTCAATTTTCTCTTTACAGATTTATTCTATTTTGAAAAACTCTCTTTTCCTATATGAGCAAATATTCCTTTTTTTTTTTTTTAAGAATTTCTATTTTCACAATTTCAATGAAACTGGAAAATTGGCACCTACCTGGTTCAAAATTCATGCAAGCAATATTCTAATGAATATTACATTGGATGATTCTTTCTCTGGTTATGGCACAAACTCTTGAGGACGGGAGCAAGGTGTTCCCTCAAATTTTACTTTAAAATCCCAATGATTCCATTTTTTTTTTAATTTACGATATCAAATTTGGCTTTACGCAAGCAACACTTAAGTACCATCCTGGGCCCTAAGATGCCTCAGGTATTCCCCTCAAGGGAGGTTCCTTGACACTGGTGAGGGGCTCTTGATCTAGGGAATTGGATCTGTGTTCCAGTTCCCTGAATTAAGCCTGAATACCTTCCATCCTCCCATAGGAGCTGTATAATCCCTACGGATTTAGCGCTCCCCAATAATAATAATAATAATAATAATAAAATTCCTCAGGCATTAAATACTGAAATAGTTCAGAGATAAACTGGAAACTACTTAGCGTAATTTACTGCGAATATTAAAATCACATTTTTTACATATAAAATCGTAAAATTTGAACCAAATTTTACTCTCCGCCGTTTTCGAATTTTTTTTTGGCACCTTCTACGAACATCTGAAAATATGCCTCTGAGGGTTTCGAAAAATTATCCGAGCCATGGTCCTGAGTAACGTGAACCTGCCAACTGTTCCAAGAATTTGGTCCTCGTTACCGAACATAAGGGGTGATAATTTGAAGCCGATTGGATGAGGTGTTCTCGAGTTATGAGTGAAATAAAAATTGAGAAAAAAAATAGGTAACCTCTTAAAGGTCTACCTTCTGATCTACCTAAATAAGGGGAAAAAAAATTAGGCACCCTGACTTATTAGGTATCCCTTTGGGGGATATATGATAAGTTAGCCCTAAGATGTTTATATTTCACTGCATACCTATCACCATTCACATCACCATCACCAATCACATCACTGTCACTGCCACCATCCACATCAACATTACCACGATTCATATCACCACCACTACAATCATCCACATTATCCTACACCATCATCATCCATATTCCTATTCCCATCCCTATCACCATCCCCATCCTTGTCACCATCATCATCACCATCCCCATCACCTGTCAAGCAAGTGATCCAATATAATTGTAAGCAGTGATTGATGGTCTTGTCAGCTAAGAGACACACTCTCTCTCTCTCTCGTAATGACTATCTTATCTTCACACAGTTATCACTGCTTTCTTAACCTTTTCCCTACCCTTTCTCGACCCCTTTCTATGTCCCCCTACCCATCCCATTCCCCCTTCCTCTCACCATTCCTTCTCAATCCATTTTTATCACTCCTCTCTCCTTCTATATTATAATTTTTTTATTGCTTTTCATTATTTTTCCCATTTCTTCTATTTTCCTTATGTACATTTTCTTTACCTCTTCTTTCTTTTCCTATTCCTCAATTCCCTATTACTTATTCTCCATTTATTTTTTCTATATTTTCCTTGTATATTTTTTCTCTAGCTTTAATTTTTACATCCTTTTTCACCTCTTTTTTCCACCTTCTTTATCAAGTTCACACCTTATTCTCGCTTTTTTCACTGCTTTTAATCATTTTGAAATTTAATTTCGTCTTCACATTCATTTCACTCTCTTTTTCACTTTCATGACTGTCATCTTCACTCTTTTTTTTTATTTTCATCTTTGAACGTCTTTCTTGTCATTGTCATTGTCATTCAGCCTTTCTCTTCTTCCATCCTTTTCTTCTTTTATCCTTTTTTTTTTACACAGGGTTTGACAAGGTTAAGGATCCCTAGCTATATTGACAAGCTATTTACAGGTTAAGGATTCCTAACTTTATTGGCAAGCTAAGAGCTGTTACCTACATCAGCTCATTTGAAAGCATTTTTATTGTTATGAGACATACAAGTAGGGAACAGGATGAAGTTGGAGCCATCTGTGGGCCAGCATTTTAATTTGATCAACTGACTTTATCTCGTTGACATCATTATTACATAACAGTAAGGACACCCACATCCCTCCTATGTTGAAGGCTCTGCTGAAATGACAGATCTATCCAGGATGGGTCCAGGCGAGAGATGAGACGTCTTGCTCTGTTCTCCACTCTGTCGAGCAGTCGCAGATGAGAGGGGGGGGGGCAGGCAAACCAAGAAAGTGGAGCATACTCAAGGTGTGAGCGTACCTGTGCCTCGTACAGGATCTTGCAACCCCTACTGTCAAGTAGATGCGAGATTCGGCGAAGTGCTGTAAGCTTCCTGGCTGCCTTGTTTGCAAGATTTACAACATGGTTCTTCATGGTTAGTTTGGAGTCAAATTTCACCCCAAGGATATCAACTTCTTCTCCATCCTTTTCTTCTTCCATCCTTCTCTTCTTCCATCCTTCTCTTCCTCCATCCTCCTCTTCCTCCGTCCTTTTCTTCAATCCTTGTCTTCTTCCATCCTTTTCTTCTTCCATCCTTCTCTTCTTCCATCCTTCTCTTCCTCCATCCTTCTCTTCCTCCATCCTTTCCTTCTTCCATCCTTTCCTTCTTCTATCCTTTCCTTCTTCCATCCTTTCCTTCTTCCATCCTTTCCTTCTTCCATCCTTTTCTTCCATCCCTTTCTTCCTCCATAATTTTCTTTCTCCACCTTTCATCCTTCTCTTTCTCCATTTTCCTTCTCCTCTTCCATTCCTCTCCTCCATTTCACCCCTCAGTCTTTCCTGTCCTCCATCCCTTTCCTCCATTCTTGTTCTTTTCCATTTTCTTCCTTAATCCTTCCCCTTCAGTCCTCTAGTCCCCAGTCTTTTCCCTTTATTCTAGTCCTCCTCTATCTAGGCTGAAATTCTGCTGTACACTAACTGCCCCATTAAAGGCAGGCGAAATTGCTGACCTGGAGAATGTACAGAGAACTTTCGCGGCACACACAAGAACGATAAAACACCTAAATTACTGGGAATGGCTGAAGTTCCTTGATTTGTATTCCCTGGAATGTAGGCGAGAAGGATACATTATAATATACACTTAGGAAATCCTAGATGGATTAGAACCAAATTTCCACACGAAAATCACTACGAAAGCAAAAGAATAGGTAACATTCCCCCAATGAAAAGCAGGGGCGCCACCTGTACACTAAGAGATAACGCAATAAGTGTCAGGGGCCCCAAGACTGTTCAACTGCCTCCCAGCATACATAAGGGGGATTACCAATAGACCTCTGGCTGTCTTCAAGAAGGCGCTAGATAAGCACCTAAAGTCAATACCTGATCAGCTGGGCTGTGGTTCCTTCCTCGGTTTACGTGCGGCCAGCAGTAACAGCCTGGTTGATCGGTCCCTGATCCACCACGAGGCCTAGTCAAGGACCGGGTTGAGGGGGTGTTGATTCTCGAAACCTTCTCCAGGTATACTCCAGGGTTATCCTCCACCCTTCTAATGAGTCTTCATTTATTATTCCCTTCTCTTCTACTATGTATTTAATAGTTATATTTGGGATATTGGCAGTTTGGAGGGATATGTTGTGTATCTTTATACGTATATGCTTCTAAACTGTTGTATTCTGAGCACCTCTGCAAAAGCAGTGATAATGTGTGAGTGTGGTGAAAGTGTTGAATGATGAATGTATTTTCTTTTTGGGGATTTTCTTTCTTTTTTGGGTCACCCTGCCTCAGTGGGAGACGACCGACTTGTTGAAAAAAAAAAAAAAAAAAAAAAAAAAATTATAAACATATTTTTTTAAAGGGGCGATGGTGTAAGCCAGTGGAAGGCCTCGGTCAGATGACCAAAAGCTACAGTGGCGGGTCATCATATGACTAAGACCCGCATCAGGAAACACTTGTCTTATTTACTGACGAACCTAACCTAACCTAATCTTCTACGCCTCCCTCATAATCCAAGTGGTTAGTGCTACCCCCGCTGCCACCACCATTCCTACCACCCCGTCCACCACAACCATCACCACCACAAACACCTTCAGTTATTTTACACAATAACAATGTTATCGTCACTACTCATTTGCAGATAACCCAAATCGCTCCTTAATTACTTCAGAACAATTACAATATCCTGTCAACATGTTAATCACACTCTCCCTTTCCTCTGACCTAATCTATATACCCCCATTGCCACACGCTCTTTGACCTGGCTTTAGCGCTTCCCTTGGAATAAATGGAGATTTTGAAGTGTTTCAGTTACTTAGCTCTGCAAGACAGGTATTCCTTTGTATCTCCTAACCCCCAACCCCCTCTTCCTCAATGCACGAGAATAAATAGTGCAGAGTGGACATAAAATATATACTATATATATATATATATATATATATAATATATATATATATATATATATATATATATATATATTGTACATATATATATATATATATATATATATATATATATATATATATATATATATATATATATATATATATATATATATATATGTCGTGCATAATAGGCAGAACTTGCGATCTTGGCTTAAATAGCAACGTTCATCTTGCCATATAGGACAAGTGAAAATTTGTGTATGCAATAATTTTGCCAAAATCATTCTGAACCTAACGAAAAAAACTATATTTCACTGTGTTTGTTTAGTATTAAATTATTGTAAACAAATCTAAAATATATTTAGTTGGGTTAGGCTAAAATAAATTGCTCTTGTTAAAATAAGGTTAGGTAAGTTTTCTAAGATTTTTTGGTGCAAAATTAAAAATTTTTACATTAACATTAATTAAAAATATATATCTTTAAACGTATAAGAGAAAATTTTCGAAAGGACTTAATTTTAAATGAGTTCTTGCTAATTGACCAGTTTTACATATTCGGCACGATATATATATATATATATATATATATTATATATATATATATATATATATATATATATATATATATATATATATATATATGAAAGGACACATTATAAAATAATATTCCATTAAAGACAATATTTGATATTTGTTATTATTTTCGGATAACAAATCTTATATCTCCTAAACTGCTGAAGAAAACTGCGACAAAATTTACTTGGTGTAGGTTAAAAAAAATTATAGATATCTATAAAACTGTTCAGTTTGACATTGGAATTTCTTAGTTGCTCAGAAGAGTATGTACAATGCTTATAAAAATTGTATTAAAAAGTTAGCCTATCAAAGGCTACAAAGTCCACTAAAATATTAAATTTTTCTCCAAATATGACACACTGAAGTTGAAAGCTTGAAACCTACCAAAATAAGCATTCTCCGCTTACAAAATCGTATCCTGATACAGGGAATTCTACGTTTGCATAACCTAAAGATATGACCTGCTTCCACCTGTTGATTTTTCAACGGTGATGCCGCCTCCAACTGCTTCACATCACCTATCAGTAATATATAAGCTTTCAACGCATGTCTTGTACTTTCATCAAGCTTGATGGACTGATCACATCGATTCCAGGCTGAGGGACTGATTACCTCAAACTCCCTCTCATCTTCTACCATTTTTCTCTATATTGGACCAAGGAAGCCAGTAGCTGGCGAAACGTTTCCATTATAAAGATACCTAAGTGTGTCTCAGTCACCAACTTGTAAGTTTTCTGAACCATTAGTGAGTTTTAAAGAGGATTAACATTTTTATTGGTCTCTGTAACCTCTAATTTGATCCATCTATTTTCTAGAATTAAATTTAGTCTTCTGGAAACTAATGAATTAAAATCTCAAGCTGAAAACCCAGACATTTATTTTAAAGGTTTCATGTAATTCCATTAAGATATTTATGAGATATAATTTTTTATCTAAAATCTCCATTAAATAATAGACAATACGCTAAATGAAACGTATTTATTTCTGTACAATGTTATGGTCTGCTGTTTTGTAAACGAGATTAGCATGTGTGAGCACCAGTTTGATCAGTCTAATGCAGGGGTCCCCAACCTGCGGCCCGAGGGCCTCAAGTGGCCCTTCTAGGCAATGGATGTGGCCCTCACATGTAGCTTCCACACTGCACAATGCCAATAATTACAAAATATTGTTTTTATTCATAAAAATTATAAATATTACAAAATGGGGCCCTCCTTAAAATTTAGCCTTTTAAAATTGGCCCTCTCATACTAACAGGTTGTGAACTACTGGGTCACTGTCACTCTAATGGCTTTCGTGTTACACTAATACTTGGGAGACTGAAATATATGATAACGTTGTGTATTATTCCAGTTATTGGAACTTTTCATTCTCTCCGGGTTTCGTTAGGTAAATGGGAGAACAAACCTGCAGGAAACTATCAATCAACAGGGTCATCTACACCATTAAGACTTGTACTTGTAACAAACTCCCAAATACAGTTATAGAGGCTAAAACGTTGTTTAGTTTTAAAAATAGGTTAGATAAATACATGAGTGGGTGTGAGTTGGACCTGATAAGCTTGTGCTACTAGGTCTGATGCCGTGCACCTTCCTTAAGTGAATGTGACCTGACCTGACTAGGTTGGGTGCATTGGCTTAAGCTGGTAGGAGACTTGGACCTGCCTTGCATGGGCCAGTAGGCCTGCTGCAGTGTTCCTTCTTTCTTATGTTCTTATGTGT
Organism: Cherax quadricarinatus; assembly: GCF_026875155.1. Taxonomy (NCBI): domain Eukaryota; kingdom Metazoa; phylum Arthropoda; class Malacostraca; order Decapoda; family Parastacidae; genus Cherax; species Cherax quadricarinatus. Next base: position 15,332,794 of record NC_069474.1, on the reverse strand, counting down.
CAGGAGACACTTATCCTCTCTCCTGACGGAGCAAAACAATAACAGCCCTGAAACCCAAGTACTGCCGAGTGATTTTGCTTTCAATTATCACTGCAATGGGTTGGGTTCGAGTCTCGTTTTATCTTCTCATAAATGCACCCTTATATACACATACATGGGAAATTAGACACATGTGAATTTTTAAAAGGCGTTGCCCCAGCCTGTGGCTTTATCATGTCAGTTTTCTTTGTATTGAGCTGATACATAAGAACATAAGAAAGAAGGAACACTGCAGGAGGCCTGCTGGCTCATACTAGGCAGGTCCTTTACAATTTATCCCACTAACAAAACATTTGCCCAACCCAATTTTCAATGCCACAGAAGAAATAAGCTCTGATGTGCAAGTCCCACTCAAATCCAACCCCTCCCACTCATGTACTTATCCAACCTAAATTTGAAACTACCCAAAGTCCCAGCCTCAATAACCCAACTAGGTAGACTGTTCCACTCATCAACTACCCTATTTCCAAACCAATACTTTCCTATGTCCTTTCTAAATCTAAACTTATCTAATTTAAATCCATTACTGCGGGTTCTCTCTTGGAGAGACATCCTCAAGACCTTATTAATATCCCTTTTATTAATACCTATCTTCCACTTATACACTTCGATCAGGTCTCCCCTCATTCTTCGTCTAACAAGCCAAACCATACCACGGGTGGGGTTAGAACCCGAGATCAACGAGTCATAAGACTCCAAACCGACGCGTTAACCCACTGCTTAGTAAAGTGTCTTCGTATATACTGTACATACCCCAGGTGTTGCGTATATAAATACCCAAGTGTTGTATATCTGAATGATTTCTCATCTTATCGGTATAGTATGCAAGTATTATTTTTCACATATATACATATATAAGTATACTTATACAAGCACAAACATGCATGTGCGAGCGTATATATGCACATATATACCTCTGTAGAAGCATATATAGCCACAAGCATGTATGCATACCGTATACATACGCCAACATATGTACACACATAGGCATATGCACACGTTTACATGCACATGTAAACATGTGCGCACATATACATGCGCACACATATACAAATGCATACGTAAACACACGCACACACATATGCATACACATATACGTGTTCACATGTGTATTATACACACATGCATACACATACATGCACATGTATAGACACGCATATGTATACATACGTACAAGTACATGCATACATACCTGCACACAGGCATATATAGGCAAATACATACAACCATACAGATGCATATTCATACCAATTATATTTTAATTATTATTATTATTATTATTATTATTATTATCGTGTCACCCTGCCCTGGTTTCATTAACTGTGTTGCACATTTGGCATCATTTACACTTGCCAACTTCACTCACGTTTTTTCCTCTTAATTACTCTTAATTCTTAAACTTTCTCCGTTTACTCCTCTCGTATTGATAATGTATTTTCTCGTGTAACTTTTGGAACCTCTCGAGGGATGATAAGAAGCACTTGAGAGAGGTATGATGTTTGATCTCCTCTCCATATCTGACCCAGATAACCGTACGGTGGATCAAGTCCTCGTAACACTTCTCACTGGATCACCCATATGGGTCACCCGTATGGGTGTTGTACAGTTCGTTGAAAGAGACACGTCTCCAGGTTGGCAGATTTCCAGTTTATCAATAGCTAAGGTGAATCTTATTTTTTTTAGGTACGGCGATTTTTATGATTTTTCACTTTACTTTTGGTTCTAAACCCGTATGGGTCTTGTAGCACGTGGTGCAGCCATACGTTGATAAGTACACGTTTCTGAAACGGCTTAATTACGGTTACAATGCGTTCCTGATTTGTCAAAGTTCACCGTTGTTACCAAATATTGGCACTATAGGAAATCGTTAACCCCGTAGGGGTTATACAGCGCCTCGGGAAGAGGAGATAATCAAGTCTGATCCAAAAAGAAGGGAAGAGTCGCTCCTTTTCAGTGGAACAAGAGAACTTCACTTACTTATAGCCTCGGTAACGTAATCTATCAGGTACCTGAGAAGGTGCATCACTCAGGCTGATAGCACGAACGTAGATAAGCACATTTACGGAGGAACTAACAATGTAAACAAAACGAAATGTCATAATAGCCTGGCATAAGCGTAATTACAAGTACACTAGCAGTTTGACGCATTACATTATATATATATATATATATATATATATATATATATATATATATATATATATATATATATATATATATATATATATATATATATATAACCACCCCAAGGAGGTGCTACTGTCCTGTAGAATGAGTGTAAAACGGAAACCTGTAATTGTTTTACACAGTGATAAGATTGGAAATATAAACACATATGCAGTATACTGTGATCCTTTATTGACAACGTTTCACCCACACAGTGGGCTTTTTCAAATCACACACAGATCTGTGTGTGACTTGAAAAAGCCCACTGTGTGGGTGAAACGTTGTCAATAAAGGATCACATTATACTGCATATGTGTTTATATTTCCATTGTGTCGGTATTTTATACCATTTATTTCCACAGTGATAAGATTGCTGGTGTCTATTCTCTCTCTCTCATGAACACTTAATATGACAGAATCATCTTACTACTTATATCTGGTGCATACTACACATGTAGCTGTGCGTATGAATGCGTATAAACACTCACCTCAGCTTTCTTTTGTTCGCTTAATAATCATTATCCTTATAGTGTTTCATTTTATCTCAATGGGGAAGAGGGTGAGAGTTCGTCCCCGTATGTTTTGCATGTCGTAAAAGGCGACTAAAATGCAAGGGGACTAGTAACCCTTCCTGAATAAATTACTAACTAGACAGGAATTTTTTTTTTACTGTTAGGTTGCTTGAACGTGCGTGGGTGTAGTGTGGATGTGAAAAACTATTGATGCTGAATGTCCTAACTCTAAGCAAAACCAAGTCAAAGCTGTAGGAGAATTTCTGAGGAGAGGAGTACACGAGATTAAGTCAAGTGTATCTGAGAGAATTAGAGATAAGCAAAGAGTAGCGAAAATATTAAATTATCAGTTCTGTTAAGTATGAGAGGGAATATAAATAAATAAATTAAATAACTATGTGGATTAAAATAAGGGTGGGATGTGAGGAGTAGGTAATAGTGTTTATGCACCTGAGGAAGAGAAGAGTGTAGAGAAGAGAAATTTTTGGGAGATGTTCAGTAAAAGTTTAGGGAGTTTTGAACCAAATTAGAAAATAATTGTTGTGGAGGACCCTAAATGTCAGTGGGAAAAACTGTTGTAGAAGGCGCAGTAGGTAAATCAGGAAAGCTTTGTATAAAGGGGTCTGGTAACACGTACCACGTATTTGAAGAAAAATGAGGATAAATAAGAAAATGAGATACAATATAGGGTGTGATAATACCAATTTGTTAGAGTATGCATTAGTAGATACAAGGTAGATGGGTAAACTTGTGGATAAGCATGTTTTTAGAGGAGCAACAGACATATCAGACCATTACTGAGCGGTAGCTACAGTGAGAATAAGTAGATGGAGCACAAGGAGAATGTCATCAGTACGTAAGAGAGAAGTGAAAGTTTGTAAATTAAAGGAAATATTTAGGGTAAAGTATAAAGAAGAATTTGAAGAACAGTAGGCTAGAGAGGTTTTAGGTAATGAGAAGGCAGTAGAGGAGGTATGAGGTAGATTTATAGTATGCAACAGGCGTTTGTGAGTATAGTTGGGTGGTTGCAGGAGGAAAGAGGATTGGCGGAATGACGAGGTTAAAAAGGGTGATAAGGGTGAAAAAAGATGGCATATGAAAGGCTTTTGCAATGTAGAAGTGATATTCGGAAAAATGAGTATACGGAGAATAAAAGAGTGGTTATGGAGTGGAAAAGAAGTTTTATCAAAAAAAAAAAAAAAAAAAATTCACTGCAAATATGGAAAAACTTTGGAGTGAGATAAGTAATAGTTGAGAAAACATAGAAACAAATGGATTTAACAATTAAAGGAAGAACCATCAGATAGGGAAGTGAGGTACTGGAAAGATGAAGGGAATGTTTTGAGAATTGGTGAATGTTGATGAAGAAAGGAATGCAGTAATTTCTTGCATTGGGCAGGAAGGTATAACACATTTTAGGAGTAAGGAAGAACCACATGTGAGTTTGGTAGAAGTGGGTATAATGACAGGGTGTAAAGCATCTGGGGTAAACTGGATTAAGACAGAAATGTTAAAAGCAGGTGGGAATATATCTTTGAGGTGGTTGGTGTATGTGTTCAATATATATATGTAAGGGGAAAAGGTACCTCAAGATTGGAAGGGAACATGTATAGCTCTTTTGTATAATATACAGAGGAAGAAGAGTGTAAGAATTTTTGAGAAACAATCGTGTCAGGTCTACTGGGTAGAGTATATGATAGAATTTTTTTTAAAGGATCAACTGTATATAACAAAAAAAGGCACAATACCGTGACTGGAACGATACACAAATAACCCGCATCTGGTTGTCTTTGTTGTGGACGTTTCGCAATCCAGTGGCTGGCTGGATGGCGAAACGTCTACGATAGGGATGCCCGGGTGTTGCTTATGTGTCTTAATTTCATCTTGTCGGTATTATATACCATTCTTGTACTACTACTACTACTACTACCACCTCCTCTTCCTGCCTATATATAGCCGTCCTGCTCCACTTCTGGTTAGTGTGACTTTGTAAATGGTCCAAGTCGGACCGAAACGTCGTCGTAAGCTTCCCTCTTTTATGTGCGGGTTATTTGTGTATGAACTGTAAGACATAAAATAGGATTGCAGAGGAACAAGGAGGATTTGGGAAGGGTAGGGTAGAGCTCTTAGATAAGTTGAGATGTGGCTACTCTGTCTCTTAAAGGCACTGAGGTACAGCATCCTTGCATTGTGGTTATGGGATACTGGGGATACCTATCTCGGATCGCGCAGCGACTGGGATACATCTACTTTGCAAAATTCAAATTTTAGTTAATATTTGAATTTCTAAAGATACTTTGAAAATTATTATTTTTTCTTAGAGATTAGATAACTATTTCTGCTTCTAGCCTACTAGATAACGAATAAGGAAAAAAATAAATAGTTGATATTGCTTAGTATTCTCTAGCGACCCATTATCTCAAAGCAAATAACATATGAAAACAGATGTGAGAGTTTTCTGAGACAGTTGTTAACGTGAGTTAAGTCTTGCTGGTTCTCAAACTTTACCCATAAGCGTTTATATAGGTTTATGTAACGTAAGTAACGTTCAACCTATCGTAACCCAACCTAACACAGGGAACTATATAAATCGCAAGTATTATCCAGGATCATTTGATATAAAATATCTCGACCTGACGCTCTTATCCAGGTCATGGTTTTAAGAAAGTGCATTAAATACCAAAGAGGTGAGTAACATGAGTAACATGAGTAAATTTTATGTAATAATTTTTTTTGCAATGGTCTTGAGGGAACACACATGTTATAGACACAGATGAGTCACAGGGATGTTAGGAAGTATTTCTTCAGGCACAGAGTTGTTAGGAAGTGGAACAGTCTGGAGAGTGATGTAGTGGAGGCAGGATCCATACATAGCTTTAAGAAGAGGTAATATAAGGGTCATGGAGAAGGGAGAGTGGACCTAGTAACGACTAGTAAAGAGGACGAACCAGGAGCTATAAATCGACCCCTGCAACCAAAGCGAGTACATAATGAGTACATAATGAGTACATAATGAGTACATAAAAGCACATGATGTTGATTTAACCGGGGTTAACCAGGGTTAACCGGGGTTAACCAGGGTTAACCGGGGTTAACCAGGGTTTACCGGGGTTAACCAGGGTTAACCAGGGTTAACCAGGGTTAACCAGGGTTACCAGGGTTTACCGGGGTTAACCAGGGTTAACCGGGGTTAACCAGGGTTAACCGGGGTTAACCAGGGTTAACCAGGGTTAACCGGGGTTAACCAGGGTTAACCAGGGTTAACCAGGGTTAACCGGGGTTAACCAGGGTTAACCAGGGTTAACCAGGGTTACCAGGGTTAACCGGGGTTAACCAGGGTTACCAGGGTTACCAGGGTTAACCGGGGTTAACCAGGGTTAACCAGGGTTAACCAGGGTTAACCAGGGTTAACCAGGGTTTACCAGGGTTAACCAGGGTTAACCGGGGTTAACCAGGGTTAACCAGGGTTAACCAGGGTTAACCAGGGTTACCAGGGTTAACCGGGGTTAACCAGGGTTAACCAGGGTTACCAGGGTTAACCGGGGTTAACCGGGGTTAACCAGGGTTAACCAGGGTTAACCAGGGTTAACCAGGGTTAACCAGGGTTTACCAGGGTTAACCAGGGTTTACCAGGGTTACCAGGGTTAACCGGGGTTAACCGGGGTTAACCAGGGTTTACCAGGGTTAACCAGGGTTTACCAGGGTTACCAGGGTTAACCGGGGTTAACCGGGGTTAACCAGGGTTAACCAGGGTTAACCAGGGTTAACCAGGGTTTACCAGGGTTAACCAGGGTTTACCAGGGTTAACCAGGGTTTACCAGGGTTAACCGAATAAACTCAAACACTGATTTATTTCTGATCAGAAGAAACTTTCTCCTGTTATACCAACGATATCAGTGTGACCAGTTAGCAAAATTTGAAACGTGCGGCCAGCAGTTACAGCCTGGTTGATCAGACCCTAATCAGCCACGAGGCCTGGTCTCCGACCGGGGGCGTTGACCCCGAAACCAACTCCAGGTATACTTCAGGTATGCATTAGCCATTGACGGTTTATGCCATTCGCTATTTTATTTTATTTTTATCAGAGGAAAGAGCTAAACCTAAATAAGAACATAAATAAGGAACACTGCAGGAAGCCTACTGGCCCAAATAGAGGTATTACAGCGCCTGTGGAATGGGAGACATTCAAATTCGATCCAGTTGATTCAGTCCATCAGTCTTGATGGAGTGAACACATCGACTCAAGGTTGAGGGACTGATTACCTCATTCTCCTCCTGTTCTTCAAGTTTCTCCTACATATGGACTGATGAAGCCACTGTGTGGCGAAACGTTTCCTCAATAAAGATACCCAAGAGTTGCACATGTGTCTAATTTATCAACATGTCGGTTCTCTGAACCATTCATCTACAAACAACTTACTGTGTATATGACCACGTGGAAATGGAGTAGCGGTTTAAAGGGCGTTATAGGGAGGGAATGGGATAGGTGAGAAACAGCTGACTTGCCCATTATAGTTCCCCCACCTTCATTTTCCACCCTACCTCACTCCCCCACCTACTCTTCTCCACCTCCCCTACAATGCCTGCCCCCCACCTACCCTCTTCTCCCATCCAAACCCTAAGTCCTCATCGACCTTCCCCCATCTACTCTCCCAGATGTCACCCCACTTCTCCCCCTCTTGTGATTCCGTGCTGGCTAAGGTGTCCCCTCTCCCTCACCCCAACATTACCTACCTCGAACCCCTACTCCCCGCACCGCAACCCCCCACTCCTGCTCCTGGTCCTCTCCCCCCTCCTCCGCGCACATCGTACGATGTGGACGATCAATATTCCCTGTGTCTGCTGCAGTGGCTGTGTGCGCGTGGTGCTGTCTGCCTTGTGTTTACCTCGTGTTGGCTGCCTCTGCTTATTCCTGCTGAGTCTGGTAGCTGCCCCGTGCCCTGCCTGGCCCCTGCCTCCCTTCTGACGCCCCATTGCTCAACCATTAACCCGAAAACACACGTGGGTTATCAAGGAGGCAAGCTGGTCCATGCGCCATTCGTAGCGGGCCGTCAGGGCGAGTGATCTTCCCTCCTCCGTCATCACACACAGGTAAGAAAACCTATTACCGCCGGTTCTTTCGCTGCTGTGTAGTGTGATGAGGTTGTGGAGTGTGAGGGTCTGGCAGGCAGCGAGGTGGTGGAGTGCAGAACCTGCTAGTTCATTCCCAACACATGAAGCTGGCTCAGGTACCTGCCTCTTAACAGCACGCCTACCCTCACTCACTGCCCTACAGTGTTTTCTATACTTCTGTTGCACAACAGACGCATGTGTTCTCTGCAGTTCAGTAGTGATCTTGAAAATATTCCCGTAAATGTATATCAGTTTCTGCGTGTTCTAATAGTGTGGGACGGCGCATGCGTCCCTGTTACATGACGTGATTATTTTCCCTCCTCCCAGTGTATATAACAGGCCTGGCAGCGTGCAAGAGGTTACCTCTGATTTAAAATGATTCTCGGGTTATGGAAACATGTTTCTGAGTGCTTGATATATCTTAAAATTCGAGTGTTAGAACACCGGGAAATTATTGACGCTGAGCTGTCTAGCCCGTCGATCCAGTGCATTGTAGCGGGGTTCCCGGTGACCTGTAATTATAATCGATACATCGTTAAAGTTGATGTGCAAATGCTCTTCTCGGGGTTCAGACACTGATACGAGAAGAGTGCCTCACTAGTGGCACTTAAGGAGTGTTAGTGGTGCAGGTAGGGGGCAGTGAACGGTGCCAAGGACACAGTAAAGGGGTCGAGCCGGCATGACAGCCATTAAAACGTTGCTCTGACGCGTTTATCATCCTGTATGTTCTTCAAATCTCTTGCATCACATCCTAGCACACCCTGAGCTGTGTGTGCCTTGTGCACCATGGTTCCCTTCATCTAAAAGTAACTCCAGTCCTGTTGGATAGAAATTTATTTTTTGCTTGAGCTGCCGTAGATCAAACATTCCAGCTCAAGCCGGCAGATTTCCTTTGTAAAACCCATCCTGTGTTATTAAGCAATCGCGTTATATACACCTCATGTTATTTAGGCACGTTAAACATTCTTGTTCTAACCTTAAGTGTATAGTTTAGCGTAGCCACAAAATGTAACATTTACAACAAAATCTTCCGTCTGTTTCACAGGAATTTTCTCTTTCCTCTGTGTCATATACCAGGAATCCCTGGCCACGCAGTCAACCCTAATTTATTTAAGTCTTCTAACACTTCCCTCCGTTACACCTAACATTTTATATATATATATATATTTTAAGCGTCTCCGTATTTTTTTCACCCACTTCGGAGATATTCTGAGTAAAAATGTCTGTTTAAAACTCCCTCGAGACCGGTGTTTGAATAAGGTTTTATCACCCAGCAGCAGACGACATCTGGTAACGTCCGAAAAAACGTTACCAGTGATTTCTTTACCGAATTGCTGTTGTTTTTCTTTTAGTAGTTTATAAACCTTATGTGTATTCTCAAAACACACTGAAGTATTTCCACGTTTATGTTAAGCAAGTGCATTACTAAGACCAAGTCGTTGCCATCTTTTCGGAAATCCTGTGATCCTGAGCGACTGGTTCCACAATAGTCCCAGTCTGCGCACCCTGGCATTATCATGCGCCATGCAAGCAAATGTGGCCCGTAAGCTTCTGGGCAATACAGTCTAATTTTCCTTTTTTCCTATTCCATTCTTTCCTTCTCAGCTGAGAGATAGTAACGGGGCTGACGTTTCCTGAGACGCGGATGCTGGGGCTTCCTGAGATGAGATTATTCAGTGTAACATGTCTTGAAACTCGGATATATCCGCCCGCTGAGATGTATTAGACTGTTTGCCTGTGGGTTGACCTCTTGCTAGTAGGTCAGGTTAAACAGGCGTCTTGTAGGACTCTCAACCGGCTCGCAACCGAGAGGAAACAGATTCGAATTCTGGGAGAGACGTATGGTATGTCTCCTTACATCCATTGCCTCTGTTTACCAATAGGATCCAAACAGAATTAAGCAACGTTTTGCTTTCACGGGTTATCCTGGGTTAGCAAGCCTTTAAAGGTTAATTTAAGAGATATCTTTCGTCTACTTGGAGGGTGTTCGGGGGGGTCAACGCCCCCGCGGCCCGGCCCTTGACCAGGCCTCCCGGTGGATCGTGTTGGCATTTATCTTGTATCTTCATCATTATAGTTTTTATCGTAATTTTTATTTTCATTTCCCTCTTCCTTTTCTTTATCTTTGTCTTCGACTTTCCCTTCATCTTATTCACTAGCGTCAGCGTTGTTCTCTATTTCTTTCCATTCCTACGCATTCAGTGTATGAGTCAACCCTCTCATGCGCACTGCTGGACGAGCGCGCAGAGACGGAAATTCCTCATGCAGCTTACTGTATAGACGATTGTTGTACCTGTGTAGTCTTGCAGGTTATGGAGGATTGTTGTACCTGTGTAGCTGTATAGTCCCTGTGACTTAGCGCTTCTTTTTGATTATAATAATAATAATGTACCTGTGTAGTCTTGCAGGTTATGGAGGATATTTGTACCTGTGTAGTCTTGCAGGTTATGGAGGATTGTTGTACCTGTGTAGTCTTGCAGGTTATGGAGGATATTTGTACCTGTGTAGTCTTGCAGGTTATGGAGGATTGTTGTACCTGTGTAGTCTTGCAGGTTATGGAGGATAGTTATATCTGTGTAGTCTTGCAGGCTATGGAGGATAGTTATACCTGTGTAGTCTTGCAGGTTATGGAGGATAGTTGTACCTGTGCAGTCTTGCAGGTTATGGAGGATAGTTATACCTGTGTAGTCTTGCAGGTTATGGAGGATAGTTATACCTGTGTAGTCTTGCAGGTTATGGAGGATATTTGTACCTGTGTAGTCTTGCAGGTTATGGAGGATAGTTATACCTGTGTAGTCTTGCAGGTTATGGAGGATAGTTATACCTGTGTAGTCTTGCAGGTTATGGAGGATAGTTATACCTGTGTAGTCTTGCAGGTTATGGAGGATATTTGTACCTGTGTAGTCTTGCAGGTTATGGAGGATAGTTACACCTGTGCAGTCTTGCAGGTTATGGAGGATAGTTATACCTGTGTAGTCTTGCAGGTTATGGAGGATAGTTATACCTGTGTAGTCTTGCAGGTTATGGAGGATAGTTATACCTGTGTAGTCTTGCAGGTTATTGAAAATCATAAGGATCAAAGATACATCACCTGTATGTGGCTGCAGGAAGGGAGATGTCACTTCTGTTGTTTTTTCCTACTTGCTTTCGTACAAATATTTAGCAAGCTTCTCTGCGGTCACTTGCGTCTACTTGCTAACATTTATGTCTACTTATAACTGCTTTTACTTGTATTGTCTACACTTGCTGCTACTTGCACTTGTCTGTATATACTTATACAGACTTGTACTTATAATTCTTTGAATTAATTACATTTGTATTGCTTGTATTTCGTAAACTATTCAAATCTGCAAGTATGGTTTCGTAAACACGGGCGCAGTGTAAATAAATGGTTCAGAGATCCGACACGTTGACAAATTAGAGACATGTGCAACACTTTGGTATATTTGTTGTGGAAACGTTTCGCCACACAGTGACTTCATCAGTCCAATACGAAGATGAATGGTGAAAATCAGGAGTTTGAGGTAATCAGTCCCTCAGACTGGAGTCGATGTAATCAGTCCATCACTCCTGATAAGAATAAAACATATGAGTGTAGAAGGGGCTTATATTCCTCATACTGGTAGGAACAATACCTGTTACTCCTGGCTGCTCTTCCTTTCTGTGTATTAGTTTGTGTCGTATTATGCTAAAGATTTTTTTTTTTTGCAGTTGAGAATATCTGTCTATATCCCTTCGGCTAAATTACCAGTACAGTCATAACTTTAAGGTTCGTAAGAAGAGATTTATTTTTGCCCATTGTGGTAGTCGTGTCTGCATATTTTAATAGGATTTAGTTTGTTTCATTGTGTCTTAGCTAGTAAGCTAGTGCTTTCTGCCTGTTTTCCTAAGTTGACGCACATTCTCTCACCCTATTCTCAAGTAAGACCCATGAGGGTGAGTGGGGGTAGTGGAATAGAAGTGGGGGTAGTGGAAGATAAGTGGAGGGTAGTGGAAGGGTTAGAGGGGGGAGAGAGCCGGGGCTAAACCCAGCCGCGTGGCATTGTGTTAGCAGGTTGATGATGCAATGCTCTGGTCAGAGTTGCAGTTCATGACGTAGTTGGGCGTGTGTGGCTGTGGCTTGGTGGACAGGCGGCGCTGTGGGTGGGGAGGAAGGATTGGGATTGAGTTGGGTGTCCCGTAGCTCGGCTGGTAGCGCACTCAGCTCACACCATTGAGGTTCGTGGTTTGATCCCCGGTACGGGTGGAAACATTTGGATGTGTTTCCTTAAGTCACCTGCTGTCCCTTTTCACTCATCAGTATAAATGGGCACCAGGGTGTTAATCAGCTGGTGTGGGTCGAATCCTGGGGACAAAAATGAACCTAATTTTCCCCAAATGCTCTGCATAACAAGAAGGGCTTCGTATATAATATTATGTCATTGATGTCAGCTAGGCCTGTATACCTTGTACATGTACTTGTAGAAATATATTATTAGTAGTATTATGCATGTTACCAATTTGCTTTGAAAATCCACGATCAATATGTTTTTGAAATTTTCTCTGCATACTTCTGTCACCCAGACTAACGTCTCATAGTTTTTCAGTGTCATGTCTATTACTCTAGTTCCTCAGGGTTTCTCACCTTGTGTGTTTCGCTAAAACTAATTCTAATTCTCAGCTTATAAATTCTCTCTGATTCACGTGACCCATTTTTATAGGTGATTTTTAAGATGTGATCACTCCTCTCTCTCTCTCCCTCCCTCCCTCTCTCTCTCTCCTTCCCTCCCCCCCCTCTCTCTCTCTCTCTCTCTCTCTCTCTCCCCCTCCCTCTCTCTCTCTCTCTCTCTCCCTCCCTCTCTCTCTCTCTAACTCTCCCTCTCTCTCTCTCTCTCTCTCTCTCTCTCTCTCTCTCTCTCTCTCTCTCTCTCTGTCGCTTTATGATTTTCACTTGGTAAAAATCTTCATATGCTAACGTTTCTCCCTTACCATCGTATTTTTTCTTTAACCTTCATCATTCCACCAATCTCTTCTCTTCCCAACTGTACCTTCCTTCCCTCCTGTAACCAAAACCAACTACTGTACTCTTTAGCACAGCAATTTTAAACCATCTTTACCTGCTCTCACTAGCACACCGTTCTAAGAGAATGGAACATAAGTTCCTTTGTCTCATTTTGTTCATCCATTTTCACTCCTTCCCAGTGACATCATTCTTGTCCGGGGTGCCTGTAGGGACCTCGCCACTGCTAGAATCTTTTGACATCAGTAATTCAATAGGATTTTTAACTTGGGTTGCTTATTTTAGCTGGTAAGATAGTATACCAGTTGTATGTTTTATTAATGTTTAGTAGTTTTCATTAATTACATCTTTGTTTTTCTTGCATGTTGTGCATATATTTTTTGATTTACCAAATACACAAAAAAAAGAAAGATTATATACGTAGTCAGATAGTTTCGCAAGTATAAAAATTTCTACCCATCTCATTTTAGCTGCTGCTATACAAAAGTGTACCTGTACAACATAATGTATAACCTGCACTTCTAAAAATAAACGTAGCTTCACAGTGACACAAACTGGTCATCAGCATAGCTTAAGATATGCAACATGTGACGAGGCATCACTTGTCCATACTCCTTTAACATCTAGAGGAGGAATCTAGGAATAAATACCAGAAACGTAGAGAAGTATATTAAAACCTGGACGGCTGAGAGAGAGTATGGAGAAAGTCCAAGCAGTGTGGCGGTACAGAGTGTCACTGTGTTTGGTGCTCCAGGATGAAGCAGAGATTATGTGGAGCTGTCCACGCAGCTGGCCTCGGGAGGGTGCAGTGACCCAACACCTGAGGCAGAATGATACACAAAAACAGTTAAATCTTAACATCAGTTAGTTATAAACACAAAACTAGGCGAGTGAAACATGGAATATCAGACCATCATGTTATTCAGTGTAGCTGTGTGTTTGTGTGTGCTCACCTATTTGTACTTGCCTATTTGTGGTTGCAAGGGTCGAGACATAGCTCCTAGCCCCGGCTCTTCACTGATCACTACTAGGTCCTCTCTCTCTCTCTGCTTCGTGAGCTTTGTCATGTCTCCGGCAGGCCGGACTTGAGTCCTGGAGATGGGAAGTACAGTGTCTGCACTCTGAAGGAGGGGTGTTAATGTTGCAGTTCTATAATTATAGTGTAGGAATGCCTCTGGTAAGACAGTGATGGAGTGAATAATAATGAGAGTTTTTCTTTTTCGGGCCACCCTGCCTTGGTGGGAAACGGCCGATGTGTTATTAAAAATAATATATACAAATTTAAGCGAGAAGTTTTTGAGTGGCTAGAGAGAGGAAGGCAGTGTTGGTTATTGAAGTGTTGGTCTGTACTATCCCTCACTCTGCACTATCCCTCACTCTGTACTATCCCTTTTGCGTGCGCTGAGGTGCAGGGGGCTGGACTTAAAGGATATCTGATAAACCGAAATATTCAGTTAATTACAGGGTCAACACTGGTGGATACTTCATAAATGCTTACAAATACATTGTTGCATAGTGTAGCCCCTAGTGGTTGGAGGAGGAAATGTGCAGACAGGTGCTAGAAAAAACATATACATCGCAAGTAGACCTTACATTAAGTAGTACAACGTTTTGCCCAAAAACGGCTCCATTGAGGGATTTATAAAACTTCTTGTATAAAATGTGTTTAATAGGTCTGGTTTAGTTATTTTTTTAACCAGACCCAGGTGCTTACAACTGACGTAAATTAGGTACTCAGCCCCAAACAAGAGTGCTGGCATATGGCGAGGCCTTCGTAAGCTTTCACGTCTCTCCAGTGATTAGCGAGGTTATTTTCACCATGTAAGGATATATATCACGAGTTCAAAGCATTACTTTAAGAGATGAGTCTCCTCCAGTACTGCTGACTTCAGTTACGTGACTGCAATTAGTAGCCACGCAACAGCAGGAGGAGGAGGCAGTGTGATACCACTTGTCGTATCTTTACAAGTGGTGTTTTCAATATTGTTGTCATGACTGAGTAGTAATCGCTGATAATATGGTTATCGCCGCACTCTGGTGATGGGCTGCCGGACAGGTCAGTCAGTGTTTACACTCACAGGTCTCTGGCACACCTGTCGCGTGAACACACGTGTTTTCCTGCACAGTTTTTTCCTGCTTTACCTCAGGCTGTACCTGCAACATCTGCTACATTGCTCTCCTGTCCACCCTATCATATGTCTGTTCTAAAGGTAAGGGAGTTTTCGTTGCCTCTATGGCAACGAAAACTTCCTTACCTTTATCTAAATATTCACTCGTGTTCCTCGAGGTGTACACACAGTCTACACCATCTCTAACTCTACCTCTTTCTCTTCTCCCTTCCAGCACTTTCTTTCACATTTTCTCACTGATTCTCGCTCTCTTTGACTCTTGCTTTATCTTTTCTTCCTGGCTCTCACCAACTTTTGATTCCTAACTCTTGCTTTCTAACTTTGCCTCTTGACTCTCTCTCTCACTTTCTCGCTCTCGTTCTTAGTTCCTCTCCCTTGCTCTCGCTGTTGGACGTTATCTGGCACTTGGTCTCGCCATTTGGCTCTTGCTTTGGCTGTCTGGCTATCTGGCTCTTACTCTTGCTTTCTGGCTCTGGCTATCTGGCTCTGGCTTTCTAACTCTTGCTCTGTTTTTTTTGGCTCTTGCTATCTGGTTCTTGCTATTTGGCTCTTGGTTTCTGGCTCTTACTTTGGCTGTCTGGCTCTTGCTCTGGCCCTGGCTCTAGTTCTGGCTTTCTGGTTCGAGCTTTTCTTTTGTCCACTATCGGGTGTCCATTATCGAGTGTCTACTCTCAGATCACCACTGCTATTTCCGTTTACAGTAGTAGTAGTAGTAGTAGTAGTAGTAGTAGTAGTAGTAGTAAAAAGTGGTGAGAGCAGAAGGTATAAATCGACCTTGTATTGACACCAGGTGAGTACAGGCAAACGTCCATTGGGGTGAACTAGTTATTAGTGCTGATAGGGCGATGTAGAAAGAGGAATGGGGTCAAACGCTCTTCTCTTGACCACAGTGTTTGAAGGTCACCTTACTCTGGTTCACGTAATGATATAACGCTTTACTGAGTGTGATAAGACACTCGTAATCAGTGAAATTGGAGCTGGTCCCCACCTTCGAATGGGACCTGATTATGCCCCCATCCTGCCTCTCCCATTCCCCATACGATGTGTGTTCCTTACTTTCTTACCACAACTCTTCACATTTACACTAGAAAAGTAAAATAGTGCAGTAAAGTAAAATAACACTATATTATTTAGTGATTAAAAGTGGTAAAATAGCATCAACACTCCATTAAGTGTACCAACCTTCTTCTAAGTAGGATTTATCAGTGTGAAAATTGTGAAGCTTATCAGAAGAGCTTGTCTCCACCTATCACACTAAAAAAAAGTAATTGAGGATGACCTGTGTTGCAGTGTGCATAGGACAGCCACACACCAGGCTCTGGTGGCCTGGTGGTTAACGCTCTCGCTTCACACGGTGAGGGCCTGGGTTCGATTCCCAGCCAGAGTAGAAACATTGGACGTGTTTCTTTCCACCTGTTGTCTATGTTCCCCATCAGTAAAATGGGTACCTGGGTGTTAGTCGACTGGTGTGGGTTGCATCCTGGGACACTGACCTAAGGAGGCCTGGTCACAGACCGGGCCGCGGGGGCGTTGACCCCCGGAACTCTCTCCAGATAAATTCCAGATAAACACGCAAACAGTCCCACTAGTCTTGCCCAAGTTACATTACACAGAGCATTGAAAATTTGAAGCCGATGGAATAAGGCGTTCTAGAGTAATAAACGAGAATTTGGGAGAAAGCAAAGGAAAATGTTGCTGAGAATGTTCCCAAAAATAGGAAAATCTGCCCTTGTTCAAATGTAATTTAAGGGACTTCAATCTTTATTGTTAATTTTGTCATTCGTAGCTGAATGTTTTCTAACGAATTTTATCCATTCTGTAAAATGGAGACTAGAACTGAGCCGCGTAATCTAGGTGAGGCCTTACTAATAATGTATGGATGTGGCATAACAGCTGGACTTCTGTTGCTTACATTTGGAAATAAATAGTATAAAATACCAACACAATGGAAATATAAACACATGAGTAGTACAATGTGATCCTTTATTGACAACGTTTCGCCCATACAGTGATCTGTACCAAGTCTACCTCCACATCCACCACCATCAAGGACATTACCAGTAATAGACAGGATAAGCTTCAATCCTCTGCAGGGGTGTACACAATCCCTTGTAATGACTGCAGCAAATTATACGTGGGCGAAACATCCAGAGACCTCCAAACACGTATTTCAGAACACCAGTACGCAGGCAGATCTGACGATCCAAGGAATGCCTGTGTTCAACACCGAAATTCCCACAACCATTTAATCAACTACAGAAACGCAAGACTTATCGCCAGAGAAGACAACACTCAATACCGAAGAATGCTGGAATCCTCCCACTTTAACTCGCCTTACTGCAGTATCTAAGCCACTTCTCCACCTCTTCGTGCATATACTGTACGTTTTTCAAGATTGATGGACTGAATTCGTCGTCTCCAGGCTGGGGGATTGATTACCTCAAACTACTACTCATCTTCTACCGTTCTTCTCTGTATTGGACTGAAGAACCCACTGGCTAGAGAAACATCACAACAAAAATTCCCAAATGTTGTTTAAGTGTTTCTAAACCGTTTACATCACATCTGACAGAGCCCTTGACGGAAGTACTTTTAAAAGTTCGCTGTAGATCCATACGTGGGAACTGAAGGTGTATAGCTCCTGGCATAATGGCTGCTTCGCGCGCGTCCTTACTGCCTAAAAGAAAGTTGCAACTGTTTGCTCTTATCTTACCAGATTTTTTTCCAAATCTTGCTTAGTCAACTCTGAAGGTGCCATCTTAGTGTTGCATACCAGGTATAAAACACAGAGGCATCACTGTGGACATGACTATGTTTTAAGCTGTGTGTGTGTGGCTTTTCATTTATTCTGGGAGCTGCCCCACAACTTTTATCGCCGAGATGATTCAATGATTTATTATCCTGAGTTCCAAGTGACTGCGATACCCTTTACCGACCTTGGCAGAAGCTCCTCCGAACCTGGAATTTATTTTTAGCAGTCACTTATTGACGGAATCGGAGGCTGCCGTTATTCAGGGGTTACGACAACAACGAAAATTATTGGCTGGATGCCTAGGTCCTTCAAAACAAGATGCCCTTCCTACTTAAGACGGAGTTACCTGCATACTTCTAGCTGTTTTCTAGAGGAAACCTGACTAATTCGTTTCCGTTCCTGATCAGCTGGGATCCAATGCATTATTTGGGCTGCTTGCGGCTAGCAACAGCAGCCTGGTTGTTCAGGTTGTGTTGCCTTATCTGTGACCAGGTCATGAGGGCAGTGCGTCTACAGTCTTCACGTAGTGATACAGATAGAATTACCGACAATGTTAAATAAAAGGACACATGCGCAACTAACGTGACACGTTATTGTGGCAACGTTTCGCGAAATATTGCCACAAAATGTCACATTAGTTGCATACGTGTCATTTTAGTCTCCATGTAATTCCATCTGATGCCTCTGACGCGACCTTGACCAGACTTCAGCCTCGTATAGCGACGAGTCTCAGATGGCTCACATCTACATAAAGTTCTCCACACTTAATAAAAGCTACTGATACAGTTGCTCTCGAGCATTCTCTCACATCCAGTAGCTCGATTGCTAGAGCACTCGCCTCGCACATTGAGGTCCTTGGTTCGATCCCCAGTACGGGTGGAAACATTAGGACGTGTTTCCTTAAGACACCTGCTGTCCCTGTTCACTTATCAGTAAAATAGGTACTTGGGTGTTAGTCGACTGGTGTGGGTCGTATCCTGGGAAAATTGACCCAATTTGCCCGAAATGCTCTGCATAACCAGCGCCTTTTTGTGTAGTATGTCAATGATGTCATTTAGGTTTGTATACGTTGTACATGTGCTTGTAGAAATAATAATAACTATTATTATTATTATTATTATTATTATTATTATTATTATTATTATTCTAGGGAACGCCCCGGAAACCTCTTTTCCTACAGGAAACATTAAATAAAATTGAGCCATAATTCTTTTCCCTCCATCCAACAAATTACCATACATACTCTATTAGCAAATAAATGGTTACTATAGTAAGCCAAAGCTTCGTCCGTACCCTTAGAAGCTGGATGCGCGTTGTAATCACAAAGAACGTAGACAAGGATGTTGTCTACGTCACGAGATCTTCCTCAGTAATAATGAGACTCCTCAGTCCTCACTTAATTACAAGACGACTTGACACATTGCAGACAGGTCGTTCACGAGCAACTTGAGCCAGTCTCCCTATCAATAATAATAATAATAATAATAATAATAATAATAATAATAATAATAATAATAATAATAATAATAATAATAATCTTTATTTCTAAAAGTACATGATACAACTAATACAGATCATAGCTGACATCAGTGACATATTATATAGAAAGTCTCAGGTTATGCAGAGCATTTCGGGTCGGGCAAATTAGGTTAATTTTGTACCCAGGATGCGTCCCACACCAGTCGACTAACACCCAGGTACCTATTTACCGCTAGATAAAGAGGGACAGCAGGTGTCTTAAGGAAACACGTCCAAATGTTTCCACCTGTACCAAGGATCGAACCACGGACCTTAAAGTGTGAGCTGAGTGCGCTACCAACCTAGCTCCTAGAATTAGACACATGCAACATTTGGGTATCTTTATTAGTAGACGTTTCGCCATCTAGTGGCTTTATCACTACAAACACAATGTGAAGACTGCAAATCTGATTAAGCCACTGGATGACGAAGCGTCTGCAAATAAAGGTACCCAGATGTTGTATATGTGTTTAATTCTTCATTTTGTCGGTAGTGAATGCAACTGGTGTACACAGATGAAATTTGTTTGTCTAGCCCGCTAGCCCGCTAGCCCGCTGATCAATAAGATACACGAGCAACGTAGCTAAATGAATCTTGAATGACTCCGCTTCGTCTCCTGGGAAAAATTCTACAGTTAACCTATTTCAGAGCTGCCTGACGCCCTTAATATCTATTACAAAAAAACTACTCTGAAACAGTCGCCCTTATATCCTACTCTTCACTGTTGTTCCTGTTTGCCGCCTTCATACCTCAGTACACAGTTTTCCTCAGCCTTCAGCTCGTCCTCTAATTCACACAAACAAACTTCTCGGTTAGGTTACCTTGTCTTCTATTCATAAAAAAACAATTTTAACATAGCACAACGGGAAAAATGTAAATTAGAGGAAAAAGTTCTGCCGGGCGAACAGAAAACGGGCACCATTGAGATGGTAAACCCAACTAAATAAGATTTTCACACGCAGTGTCTTTATCAGTCTCCCATTTGACTCTTTTTTTTTTCAAAACTGAAATGATGTCTGTCATTAAGAGGAGGGATGGCAGGCTTTTCGTCAATACTTAAGTAGAAACTTCAGTCGAGACTTGAGTACATCCTCCAAGGCTCAAAAACTTGTTTCTAAAACTTCTTACCAACCTAGTGTCCCATCACGTTTTCTTTCTGTCTTTCTCAGCTACTGTATTAACTTTCATGTCTGTGACACTTGTAGAAATAAATTCACCCGCCACATATTTCCCACGCAGGCCTCTTCATTAACTTCTCACAACTTCTTATATTGACAGCTGCCGTCTCTCTCTCTCTCTCTCTCTCTCTCTCTCTCTCTCTCTCTCTCTCTCTCTCTCTCTCTCTCTCGCATCACACAAGTTAACACTACCTTTGACTTCAAAATCAACTGAGATCATGACAACATTTGTCAGAGGTAAAACTTGAAATGGATCGCGATAAACCCTAGCATAAACACAAGGACAAATAACAGGTTTGTCATACAAATCCAAACACACGAGTATACCGTACAACTCTGACGCCGACAGTGCAATACTCTCGGTCTTTCTCTCTCCACAAACACACACACACACACACACACACACACACACACACACACACACACACACACACACACACACACACACACACACACACCACACACACACACACACACACACACACACACACACACACAGACGAGTCACAGGGACGTTAGGAAGTATTTCTTCAGTCATAGAGTCGTCAGGAAGTGGAATAGCCTAGCAAGTGAAGTAGTGGAGGCAGGAACCATACATAGTTTTAAGAAGAGGTATGACAAAGCTCAGGAAGCAGAGAGGGAGAGGACCTAGTAGCGATCAGTGAAGAGGCGGGGCCAGGAGCTGAGTCTCGACCCCTGCAACCACAATTAGGTGAGTACAATTAAGTGAGCACACTGGGTCCCACAGGGGTCGGTCCTTCGACCAGTGCTATTTTTGGTATCTGTGAATGACCTGATGGAAGTGTTAGACTCAGAAGTGTCCCTGTTCGCAGATGATGTGAAGGTAATGAGGAGAATTAAATCGGATGAGGATCAGGCAGGACTTCAAAGAGACCTGGACAGACTGGACACCTGGTCCAGCAACTGGCTTCTCGAATTTAACCCCGCCAAATGCAAAGTCATGAAGATCGGGGAAGGGCACAGAAGACCTCAGACGGAGTATAAGCTAGGTGGCCAAAGACTGCAAACCTCGCTCAGGGAGAAAGAGAAAGGGTGAGAACAACACCGAGCATGTCTCCTGAGGCGCACATCAACCAGACAACTGCTGCAGCATATGGGCGCCTGGCAAACCTGAGAATAGCGTTCCGATACCTTAGTAATGAATCGTTCAAGACAGTGTACACCGTGTACGTCAGGCCTATACTGGAGTGTGCAGCAAGAATTTGGAACCCACACCTGGTCAGGCACGTCAAGAAATTAGAGAAAGTGCAAAAATTTGCGACAAGGTTAGTTCCATAGTTAAGGGGAATGTCCTACGAAGAAAGGTTAAGGGAAATCGGCCTTACAACACTGGAGGACAGGAGGGTTAGGGGAGACATGATGACGACATACAAAATACTGCGTGGAACACCCAAGGTGGACAAAGACAGGATGTTCCAGAGAGGGGACACAGAAACAAAGGGTCACACCTGGAAGTTGATGACTCAAATGAGTCAAAGGGATGTTAAGTATTTCTTCAGTCATAGTCAGGAAGTGGAATAGTCTAGCAAGTGATGTAGTGGAGGCAGGAACCATACATAGCTTTAAGATGAGGTATGATACAGCTCATGGAGCAGGGAGAGAGAGGACCTAGTAGCGTTCAGTGAAGAGGTGGGGCCAGGAACTGAGTCTTGACCCCTGCAACCACAAGTAGGTTAGTACAATTACGTGAGCACACACACACACACACACACACACACGAGAGTGAAGGCAGGATCCACACATATCTTTAAGATGAGATACGATTAAACTCATAAAGCAGGGAGAGTGTGGACCTAGTAGCGATCAGTGAAGAGGCGGGGGCCAGGAGCTATGATTCGACCCCTGCAACCACAATTAGGTGAGTATATCCATAATGTTTCTTCTAATGTTACACACACATCCCTTGTTAATAATTTACCAGTGCTCCCACATAACGACTTTGCCAGCCAGTTTTTCCCTATTCCTCGTAAGATTTTGTATGTCGTAATCATGTCTCTTCTCTCTGCGTAGGTCGTCAAGTTCATGCTGTTTTAGTACTAGTCTGGTATAAACCTTAAAAATAGAAAATGTTTCGGTCCTGGGACCTTGATTAAACTGTCAGGACCGAAACGTTTACTCACGTTTACTCACCTTTCTAAACCAACTCGTCTGTTTGCAGACCTGTGGACCTCTACAAGCTTCTTCACGTGCTTGACCATGTGTGGGCTCCATGCTGGGGCTGCGTACTCTGCCTGGCCTTAGTGGTCATATATAAAGTTCTGGAGAATTATTGTCTCCGAATGCTGTTGTGAATTTCGTAATCTTTCATGTGCCGCTGGCGTAATACGCTTTGCGTAGTTCTGGTGATATTCTTGGTCCTTTCAGTTTACTGATATCTGCACCCTCCCTGCGCCCATGCTGTACTCCGTGTCCGATTTTCCGTTGCCTTCCCTAATTCGCTTGACCTTTCTTTTGTTTGGGTCGAACTCGAGAAACCACTTGTTTGATCATATCTGCCATTTGTTGACTTTTCCGTAGAGGTAACCACTCTCCTTTAATTTTCTTCTTATTTTGCATGATAATAATTAATAATAATAGTAATAGTAATAATAATAATAATAATAATAATAATAATAATATAATAATCACAGACCGTGTGGGTTTGTGTTTGGGTAGAGAGAGGCGCGGTTTGGGAGAGATAAGGCTGGGGGGGGAGGGTTCCAGCTTGCAGTCATTATCGTTACGATGTTTTGGAAGCTGCGGTTTGACTCCCGAAGGAACACATGATCACTAACAGGTTCCTAGGAGAGCCCTGATAGGCTAAAATGGTGGCGGCGCTATGTGGTCTTATGGACCATGTGATCTTATGGACCATGTGATCTTATGGACCACATGGAGTGAAACAGTCGTTCGAATGGAATTGAAAATTGGCATCGGCGGGCTGAGCAGCAATGATAATAGTCTCCTCTGGCAATCCAATGATCAGGGTTCGAATCTCGCTGGGATGGAAGGCAGACTATAACCTTATCCCATTAGGCTTGCAAAATGCCTCCAGGTACACAAAGCATTCAGCTAAGTGAAGTTAGAGCAAAATATCAATAGCCTGGTGGTAGCGATTCCAGTCTCAAGGTTGGCTTAACAAACCCGTAAGTATTTCACGGTGCCTGAGCTAAGATGGTCCAGATTTGTTTTTATTACTTGTGGTGGAGGAGGAAGAGGTCAAAATAAAATGGAAAAAACTGCTCAAAAATAAAAATAATTATAATATACAATTGGTTACTTTTCGACATGAGTTATTTACATATTCGGGAATTTGAGCAGTCTGTGTAAGTTTAAAAAAATCTTGGTTTATTTTGGTCAGTTTTACGTTCAATAAACGCGTTAGTTTTAAGATTGTTCCTTTCTCGTTTTCATTTTCCTAATTCGTATCTTATTAGTTTCAACGTATTAAACACTTTAAAAAATGGTAAATTGAGGTTAGAATTCCCAATAAACAGTGAAAAGAAATGTAGCAGTGGGAAGCAGTGTATAACAGTGACATTCACTACTCTGGTCAGTACAATCACAGAAAGAGTTCACTGTAAGGAATTCATTAACGTAGCGGTGAAGAGGTTTTTGATCCATGGAACTGAAGCTGTCCTCAGCCTATCATGGTAAGATTGATTTCTGACAGCAGGTACGGTGGATCAGTACAGTACTGCAGCAGCAGGTACGGTGGCTTAATACCAGTACTGCAGCAGCAGGTACGGTGGTTCAATACCAGTACTGTAGCAGCAGGTACGGTTGTTCAATACCAGTACTGTAGCAGCAGGTACGGTGGTTCAATACCAGTACTGTAGCAGCAGGTACGGTGGTTCAATGCCAGTACTGTAGCAGCAGGTACGGTGGCTTAATACCAGTACTGCAGCAGCAGGTACGGTGGTTCAATACCAGTACTGTAGCAGCAGGTACGGTGGTTCAATACCAGTACTGTAGCAGCAGGTACGGTGGTTCAATGCCAGTACTGCAGCAGCAGGTACGGTGGTTCAATACCAGTACTGTAGCAGCAGGTACGGTGGTTCAATACCAGTACTGTAGCAGCAGGTACGGTGGTTCAATGCCAGTACTGTAGCAGCAGGTACGGTGGTTCAATACCAGTACTGTAGCAGCAGGTACGGTGGTTCAATACCAGTACTGTAGCAGCAGGTACGGTGGTTCAATACCAGTACTGCAGCAGCAGGTACGGTGGTTCAATGCCAGTACTGTAGCAGCAGGTACGGTGGCTTAATACCAGTACTGCAGCAGCAGGTACGGTGGTTCAATACCAGTACTGCAGCAGCAGGTACGGTGGTTCAATACTAGTACTGCAGCAGCAGGTACGGTGGTTCAATACCAGTACTGCAGCAGCAGGTACGGTGGTTCAATACTAGTACTGCAGCAGCAGGTACGGTTGTTCAATACCAGTACTGCAGCAGCAGGTACGGTGGTTCAATACCAGTACTGCAGCAGCAGGTACCAGGTTTCAATACTAGTACTGCAGCAGCAGGTACGGTGGTTCAATACTAGTACTGCAGCAGCAGGTACGGTGGTTCAATACTAGTACTGCAGCAGCAGGTACGGTGGTTCAATACCAGTACTGCAGCAGCAGGTACGGTGGTTCAATACTAGTACTGCAGCAGCAGGTACGGTGGTTCAATACCAGTACTGCAGCAGCAGGTACGGTGGTTCAATACCAGTACTGTAGCAGCAGGTACGGTGGTTCAATACCAGTACTGCAGCAGCAGGTACGGTGGTTCAATACTAGTACTGCAGCAGCAGGTACGGTGGTTCAATACCAGTACTGCAGCAGCAGGTACGGTGGTTCAATTCCAGTACTGCAGCAATAGGTACGGTGGTTCAATGCCAGTGCTGCAGCAGCAGGTACGGTGGTTCAATACCACTACTGCAGCAACAGGTACAGTGGTTCAATACCAGTACTGCCGCATCAGGTACGGTGGTTCAATACCTGTACTGCAGCAGCAGGTACCAGGTTTCAATACTAGTACTGCAGCAGCAGGTACGGTGGTTCAATGCCAGTGCTGCAGCAGCAGGTACGGTGGTTCAATACCAGTACTGCAGCAGCAGGTACGGTGGTTCAATACCAGTACTGCAGCAGCAGGTACCGGGGTTCAATACCAGTACTGCAGCAGCAGGTACCGGGGTTCAATACCAGTACTGCAGCAGCAGGTACCGGGGTTCGATACCAGTACTGCAGTAGCAGGTACCGGGATTCAATACCAGTACTGCAGTAGCAGGTACCGGGGTTCAATACCAGTACTGCAGTAGCAGGTACCGGGGTTCAATACCAGTACTGCAGTAGCAGGTACCGGGGTTCAATATCAGTACTGCAGCAGCAGGTACGGTGGTCAATACTAGTACTGCAGCAGCAGGTACGGTGGTTCAATATCAGTACTGCAGCAGCAGGTACGGTGGTTCAATACCAGTACTGCAGCAGCAGGTACGGTGGTTCAATACTAGTACTGCAGCAGCAGGTACGGTGGTTCAATACTAGTACTGCAGCAGCAGGTACGGTGGTTCAATACTAGTACTGCAGCAGCAGGTACCGGGGTTCAATACTAGTACTGCAGCAGCATGTACGGTGGTTCAATACCAGTACTGCAGCAGCAGAAACCGGGGTTCAATACCAGTACTGCAGCAGCAGGAACCGGGCTTCAATGCCAGTACTGCAGCAGCAGGAACCGGGGTTCAATACCAGTACTGCAGCAGCAGGAACCGGGATTCAATGCCAGTACTGCAGCAGCAGGAACCGGGGTTTAATACTAGTACTGCAGCAGCAGGAACCGGGGTTCAATGCCAGTACTGCAGCAGCAGGAACCGGGGTTCAATACCAGTAGTGCAGCAGCAGGTACCGGGGTTCAATACCAGTACTGCAGCAGCAGAAACCGGGGTTCAATACCAGTGCTGCAGCAGCAGGAACCGGGATTCAATGCCAGTACTGCAGCAGCAGGAACCGGGGTTCAATACCAGTAGTGCAGCAGCAGGTACCGGGGTTCAATACCAGTACTGCAGCAGCAGAAACCGGGGTTCAATACCAGTGCTGCAGCAGCAGGAACCGGGGTTCAATGCCAGTACTGCAGCAGCAGGAACCGGGGTTCAATACCAGTAGTGCAGCAGCAGGTACCGGGGTTCAATACCAGTAGTGCAGCAGCAGGTACCGGGGTTCAATGCCAGTACTGCAGCAGCAGGTACCGGGGTTCAATACCAGTAGTGCAGCAGCAGGTACCGGGGTTCAATACCAGTACTGCAGCAGCAGAAACCGGGGTTCAATACCAGTAGTGCAGCAGCAGGTACCGGGGTTCAATACCAGTAGTGCAGCAGCAGGTACCGGGGTTCAATGCCAGTACTGCAGCAGCAGGTACCGGGGTTCAATACCAGTAGTGCAGCAGCAGGTACCGGGGTTCAATACCAGTAGTGCAGCAGCAGGTACCAGGGTTCAATACCAGTAGTGCAGCAGCAGGTACCAGGGTTCAATACTTTCCCCCATCACCAGAGGTTATATTTTCACCCCAGAGGTCAGTCCCTCCCCCATAAGGTCACTGGACAGGTCACTGGACAGGTCACTGGACAGGTCACCGGACAGGTCACACCACGCACCGGGATTTTCCACACGTGACTTTTTTGTTCATAATAGGTTTATTTTTTTTTATTGAATCGGTTGCAACAATTTGTTGGGTTTCCTTAAATTCTTTGTGTGTGTGTGTGTGTGTGTGTGTGTGTGTGTGTGTGTGTGTGTGTGTGTGTGTGTGTGTGTGTGTACTCACCTAGTTACTCACCTAGTTGAGGTTGCAGGGGTCGAGTCCAAGCTCCTGGCCCCGCCTCTTCACTGGTCGCTACTAGGTCACTCTCCCTGAACCATGAGCTTTATCGTACCTCTGCTTAAAGCTATGTATGGATCCTGCCTCCACTACATCGCTTCCCAAACTATTCCACTTACTGACTACTCTGTGGCTGAAGAAATACTTCCTAACATCCCTTTGATTCATCTGTGTCTTCAGCTTCCAACTGTGTCCCCGTGTTGCTGTGTCCAGTCTCTGGAACATCCTGTCTTTGTCCACCTTGTCAATTCCTCTCAGTATTTTGTAAGTCGTTATCATGTCCCCCCTATCTCTCCTGTCCTCCAGTGTCGTCAGGTTGAATTCCCTTAACCTCTCCTCGTAGGACATACCTTTTAACTCTGGGACTAGTCTTGTTGCAAACCTTTGCACTTTCTCTAGTTTCTTTACATGCTTGGCTAGGTGTGGGTTCCAAACTGGTGCCGCATACTCCAATATGGGCCTAACGTACACGGTGTACAGGGTCCTGAACGATTCCTTATTAAGATGTCAGAATGCTGTTCTGAGGTTTGCTAGGCGCCCATATGCTGTGGCAGTTATTTGGTTGATGTGCGCTTCAGGAGATGTGCCTGGTGTTATACTCTCCCCAAGATCTTTTTCCTTGAGTGATGTTTGTAGTCTCTGGCCCCCTAGACTGTACTCCATCTGCGGTCTTCTTTGCCCTTTCCCAATCCTCATGACTTTGCACTTGGTGGGATTGAACTCCAGGAGCCAGTTGCTGGACCAGGTCTGCAGCCTGTCCAGATCCCTTTGTATTTCTGCCTGGTCTTCGATCGAATGAACTCTTCTCATCAACTTCACGTCATCTGCAAACAGGGACACCTCGGAGTTTATTCCTTCCGTCATGTCGTTCACAAATACCAGAAACAGCACTGGTCCTAGGACTGACCCCTGTGGGACCCCGCTGGTCACAGGTGCCCACTCTGACACCTCGCCACGTACCATTACTCGCTGCTGTCTTCCTGACAAGTATTCCCTGATCCATTGCAGTGCCTTCCCTGTTATCCCTGCTTGGTCCTCCAGTTTTTGCACTAATCTCTTGTGTGGTACTTACTGTGTCAAACGCCTTCTTGCAGTCCAAGAAAATGCAATCCACCCACCCCTCTCTCTCTTGTCTTACTGCTGTCACCATGTCATAGAACTCCAGTAGGTTTGTGACACAGGATTTCCCGTCTCTGAAACCATGTTGGCTGCTGGTGATGAGATCATTCCTTTCTAGATGTTCCACCATTCTTCTCCTGACAATCTTTTCCATGATTTTGCGTGCTATACATGTCAGTGACACTGGTCTGTAGTTTAGTGCTTCATGTCTGTCTCCTTGTTTAAAGATTGGGACCACATTTGCTGTCTTCCATGCCTCAGGCAATCTCCCTGTTTCGATAGATGTATTGAATATTGTTGTTAGGGGTACACATAGCGCCTCTGCTCCCTCTCTCAGGACCCATGGAGAGATGTTATCTGGCCCCATTGCCTTTGAGGTATCTAGCTCACTCAGAAGCCTCTTCACTTCTTCCTCGGTTGTGTGCACTGTGTCCAGCACATGGTGGTTTTACCCCACCTCTCCGTCTTTCTGGAGCCCCTTCTGTCTCCTCTGTGAACACTTCTTTGAATCTCTTGTTGAGTTCCTCACATACTTCACGGTCATTTCTTGTTGTCTCTCCTCCTTCCTTCCTTAGCCTGATTACCTGGTCCTTGACGGTTTTCTTCCTGATGTGGCTGTATAACAGCTTCGGGTCAGATTTGGCTTTTGCTGCTATGTCGTTTTCATATTGACGTTGGGCCTCCCTTCTTATCTGTGCATATTCATTTCTGGCTCTACGACTGCTCTCCTTATTCTCCTGGGTCCTTTGCCTTCTATATTTCTTCCATTCCCTAGCACAATTGGTTTTTGCCTCCTTGCATCTTTGGGTGAACCATGGGCTCATCCTGGCTTTTTCATTATTCCTGTTACCCTTGGGTACAAACCTCTCCTCAGCCTCCTTGCACATTTTTGCTACATATTCCATCATCTCATTAACTAGCTTCCCTGCCAGTTCTCTGTCCCACTGAACCTCATTCAGGAAGTTCCTCATTCCCGTGTAGTCCCCTTTCCTGTAGTTTGGTTTCATTTGTCCTGGCCTTCTTGCTTCCCCCTCCACTTGTAGCTCTATTGCGTATTCGAAGCTCAAAACCATATGATCGCTGGCCCCAAGGGGTCTTTCAT
This sequence comes from Cherax quadricarinatus, assembly GCF_026875155.1. Lineage (NCBI taxonomy): Eukaryota > Metazoa > Arthropoda > Malacostraca > Decapoda > Parastacidae > Cherax > Cherax quadricarinatus. The sequence goes on along the minus strand of NC_069474.1, from coordinate 15,303,314 downwards.
ATGTGATGTCCTCAATATCTGCTCTACTCAAGGTGAATACTAAGTCCAGTCTTGCTGGTTCATCCTCTCCTCTCTCTCTTGTAGTGTCCCTTACGTGTTGGTACATGAAGTTTTCCAGTACCACCTCCATCATCTTAGCCCTCCATGTATCTTGGCCCCCATGTGGCTCCAAGTTCTCCCATTCGATCTCCTTGTGGTTAAAGTCGCCCATGATCAGGAGCTTTGCCCTGCATGCATGAGCTCTTCTGGCCACTGCAGCCAGTGTGTCAACCATAGCTCTATTGCTCTCATCATACTCTTGCCTTGGCCTCCTGCTGTTCTGTGGTGGGTTATACATCACTGCACTCTGGGACCACCAGAGTGAAGCGTTCCCGCTATGTAATCACTTTCTTCTCTGCAGCTCATCAAAATTCCATCGATGTTTGATCAGTAATGCCACTCCTCCACCTCCCCTGTTCCTTCTGTCTTTTCTCAGGATCTGGTATCCCGCTGGAAAGATGGCATCTGTTATCATACCTGTAAGCTTGGTTTCTGTGATCGCTATGATGTCTGGTGATGCCTCTTTGACTCTTTCGTGCCACTCTTCCCACTTGTTTGTTATTCCATCAGCGTTTGTGTACCATACCTTCAGTTTCCTTTCCAACACTGTGGTTTGGGGGGCCTGTGGGGGTGGGAGACCTGGTAGCATACTGTGGGATTCTATGGTTGGGGGTTGGGTGGAAGCTGTGGGTATGGATTGTATTGTGTGTTGGGATGGTGTGATAGGTTGTGGGGTTCTGAGGATAGTTGTGTGTGTGCTTGCCCTTGCTGCTCTGTTCTGCTCTGACTGACCTCTGCTGGTTCCATCCTTGTCTCCTTTCCTAGCTCCTTTCGCTTTTTTGTCCTCTCCCTCAGCTGCTGTCTGTGTTCTGTCTCTGTCTAGGAACACCTTCTTGTACTTTCCCGCGCTTTTCAACCGTGGTTTCTCTTGGAGGATCCTGTTCCGCACTGTTTCTGTCCTGAGAATCAGCTTGATCGGTCGGTTTCTCCCCTTCAAGTACCCCCCTATTCTCTGAAAATTTACAGTCTCATCCATGTCTTCTCCCCCTATTTCTGTGATGATTTTCTCAATCTCCTTTCTTTCTTCCTGCCGTCTTTCAGTGTGTGTCCTTTCCTCTCTCTCCCGAAGCCCATGGATAATCACTGATTTTGCCCTTTCCTCCTCCCATTGCCTCTCCCTCTGTGACTCTGGTTCCTGTCTGTATGTGGTCATTTTCTCCCTTGATTTTTCCAGTGGCTCTTGGTAGCATGGTTGTGCCTCAGCATTCGACCTATCTCCCTCTCCATCTGCACCCATCTGCTCTTCCCTTCCACTCCCTGGCCCTTCTTTGCAGGCTAATATGACCTTAGCATAATTCTTATCTCCTTCCTTCCTGTTCAGCCTCTCATCTTCGTATGTTTTTTTTTTTTTTTTTTTCGCCAGTATTCTCCCGGCCCGGGTCTTTTCCAAGTAGTGGTGACCTGGCCTTGGCTCCCTATCTGGGGAGTGTCTTGAGACTTAAGTCTCCCATGGGAGGAGGTACAAGTACCCCCTCATCTTTGGGACCAACTGTCCCCAGGCCTAGCCACATTCCCCGCCCTCATGGGGCTTGTAGGGAGAAGCTAGGCCTCTGGTCTGCCATCTGCCCCGCCCCAAAGGGGCTCGTGGGTCTTCGTATGGTGTGTGTTCTCTGGTCACTACCCCTGAGACTTGCTTCAGCCTGTTTACCTCAAATTCTAGGACCTTTACCCTGGCTACTGCAGTTTCGACTTGTGCTTCCCAATTCTTCGTCTCCTTCTCCAACCTCTTTTCCCATTTCACAGAGAGCTCTTTCTCCATTTTTTCAGAAAGCTCTCCTAATTTTCTCTCCCATTCTTGCTTTATCCTTTTCCACTGTTCCTCCATCCATTCCTCCCTACCAGTACCATTGTCATCTGATCCCTGATTCCTGCGAGTCCCAACCATTTTTTTTTTTAGTGAAAGAGAGAAAGAGAAAAAGAAAAAGGGAGAGAGAGTGAGAGATAGGGAGAGAGAGAAGGGGAACCTAGAAGGAGGGGAAAAGAAGGGAAAAAAGGGGAGAAAGTGAGAGAGAGGGAAAAGGTAAGAGGGGGGAGTGACAAGGGAAGAGAGAGAGGAAAGAAGAGGAAGACAGAGAGAGTAAGAGAGGAAGAGAGAGAGGGAGAGGAAGAGAGGAAGAGAGAGAGGATGAGAGAAAGGGGAAGAGAGAGAGAAAAGGAGAGAGAGAGAGAGAGAGAGAGAGAGGAGAGAGAGAGAGAGAGAGAGAGAGAGAGAGAGAGAGAGAAGAGAAAAAGAGAGAGAGAGGAGAGGGAGAGAGATGGGGGGAAAGGAAGGGTTATAGGGTCACTTCACAGGAAGGTGTAAAATCCTGTATATGTGTGTGTGTGTGTGTGTGTGTGTGTGTGTGTGTGTGTGTGTGTGTGTGTGTGTGTGTGTGTGTGTATGTGTGTGCATATGTGTGTGTGTGTATGTGTGTGTGTGCATGTGTGTGTGTGTGTGTGTGTGTGTGTGTGTGTGTGTGTGTGTGTGTGTGTGTGTGTGTGTGTGCGCATGCTACAGCTATTCAAGTGCCTAACAGCAGAGCTGTTCTCACCTAGTGTGTGTGTGCATATGTTTATGTAAACAGTCCTTATTTCCCACGTATGTACTACATATGTATTGTATATGTACCCGATCTCTTGGTTCCCACTGTACTGTCTTATGCGTTTAAAATTACGTTAAAAAATAAATACACTAGGCTTCGCCTATATGCCGCTACCTCTAAATTCTATTAAATGCCAGTAAATGCTGCTTATTCTAATTCTGATAGCTCGAGGAGAGTGACCCCCAATTCCAGCTAGAGACAGGTACTATTGACCCCATGCAACTCAAACTAGGTGAATATTACTTGTGGCTGGCAGTGGAGTAACGTTGCGGGTCTGTCCTGTCCCAGAAGTTGAAGAAGTTTGATGCTTCTCGGTAATTTTTCCACTAACTTCCTGTATGCACTATAGTCTCTAGCTCTTCTAATTTTTTCACTTACTGTATTTACTGACACATCTATACCTATCTCTTATCTCCCTGGTCTTGAGTCGCACTTATTCTTCAAATACCCCACTGCGTTATTATGGCAACACTATTTAGGCCTGACACAACCGTTCACCCTTCCAACGGCCCCCACTAAACACTTAGCCACTATTTCCTTTGTTTTCTTTTCTGTGATCACTTATATTTCCTTTTTTCGGGGCTTAAGTGATTATATGCACTCTTATGCGTGCACACGCCTATATCGCACACTCTATTCCTTATGGCACAGTCAGAAATTACCACCAAAACACGAGCTCAAACCGCGTGACTCCTCCACGTGTGTGTGTGTGTGTGTGTGTGTGTGTGTGTGTGTGTGTGTGTGTGTGTGTGTGTGTTCTGTGTGTGTGTGTGTGTGTGTGTGTGTGTGTGTGTGTGTGTGTGTGTGTGTTGTGTGTGTTGTGTGAGTCTGTGTCTGTCTGTCTGTCTGTCGGTCTGTCTGTCTCTCTCTCTCTCTGCTTCCCCTTCTGGTTTATCCTCTGAGACTTCGTCAACCTACACCACCAGTTTCTTGGCCCCCGTCATGCACACTCGTAAAGCTGCGTACGTAGTAGTAAGGCTTCACGACCTCCAGTTCATTTTCATTATTCTCCTGACATCCCTCATAATTCGTCAGCTTTCTTTTTCTTACGTCTATGTTTCTCCTATTACTCCTCCTCTCATTCTGAATTGTCATTCAACGTATCATTTCGCCTGAGTATTTTGCACGTAGTAATCGTGTCTCCTCTTCACCGCACCCACATATGTAACTACGAACTCATCTCGTTTGCGCGCACGCGATTTTTTCACACGCATATGTTTTCTCGTGCGTGTGTTTTTCGCACGTGTTTGCCCGTTCGCATACATGTGTGTGTGTGTGTGTGTGTGTGTGTGTATGTGTTTTATTTGTATTGAAAATACGACAGTTTCAGTTTTTTTAAATTCTGACACGACTGATATTTTGGCCGGTGTCCGCACCGAATTCAGAGATTGTGGATAGAAGCGTGGAATATTGAGGAAGGATGGGAAGGATGAGAGGGACAGGAAGGATGGGAAGGATGAGAGGGACAGGAAGGATGGGAAGAATGAGAGGGACAGGAAGGATGGGAAGGATGAGAGGGACAGGAAGGATGGGAAGAATGAGAGGGACAGGAAGGATGGGAAGGATGAGAGGGACAGGAAGGATGGGAAGGATGAGAGGGACAGGAAGGATGGGAAGGATGAGAGGGACAGGAAGGATGGGAAGGATGAGAGGGACAGGAAGGATGGGAAGGATGAGAGGGACAGGAAGGATGGGAAGGATGAGAGGGACAGGAAGGATGGGAAGGATGAGAGGGACAGGAAGGATGGGAAGGATGAGAGGGACAGGAAGGATGGGAAGGATGAGAGGGACAGGAAGGATGGGAAGGATGAGAGGGACAGGAAGGATGGGAAGGATGAGAGGGACAGGAAGGATGGGAAGGATGAGAGGGACAGGAAGGATGGGAAGGATGAGAGGGACAGGAAGGATGGAAGGATGAGAGGGACAGGAAGGATGGGAAGGATGAGAGGGACAGGAAGGATGGGAAGGATGAGAGGGACAGGAAGGATGGGAAGGATGAGAGGGACAGGAAGGATGGGAAGGATGGGAAGGATGGGAAGGATGAGAGGGACAGGAAGGATGGGAAGGATGAGAGGGACAGGAAGGATGGGAAGGATGAGAGGGACAGGAAGGATGGGAAGGATGGGAAGGATGGGAAGGATGGGAAGGATGGGAAAGGCTTGCACACACGTTACTTGTTATTTTTCAATAAATATAAATATTTTCTAAGGAATATTTATGGCACTAATTTCCCCTGGTAACTTAAAATATATTTCCAGTGAAGTTGCATTTCAGCGACCCTTTTGGGTTTAGCGCATATGGTTAAATTAACGCATTTCAGCCCTTGGGATTACATATATCATGTTGCAGGTGGCGCGCATCATGTTGCACCTGGCCACCGTCATGTTGCAGATGACCTGTATCATGTTGCAGATGACCTGTATCATGTTGCAGATGACCTGTATCATGTTGCAGATGACCTGCATCATGTTGCAGATGACCTGTATCATGTTGCAGATGACCTACATTATGTTGCAGATGACCTGCATCATGTTGCAGATGACCTGCATCATGTTGCAGATAACCTACATTATGTTGCAGATGATCTGCATCATGTTGCAGATGACCTACATCATGTTGCAGATGACCTGCATCATGTTGCAGATGACCTGCATCATGTTGCAGATAACCTACATTATGTTGCAGATGATCTGCATCATGTTGCAGATGACCTACATCATGTTGCAGATGACCTGCATCATGTTGCAGATGACCTACATCATGTTGCAGATGACCTGCATAATGTTGCAGATGACCTGCATCATGTTGCAGATGACCTGTATCATGTTGCAGATGACCTGCATCATGTTGCAGATGACCTGCATCATGTTGCAGATGACCTGCATCATGTTGCAGATGACCTGCATCATGTTGCAGATGACCTGCATCATGTTGCAGATGACCTGCATCATGTTGCAGATGACCTGCATCATGTTGCAGATGACCTGCATCATGTTGCAGATGACCTGCATCATGTTGCAGATGACCTGCATCATGTTGCAGATGACCTGCATCATGTTGCAGATGACCTGCATCATGTTGCAGATGACCTGCATCATGTTGCAGATGACCTGTATCATGTTGCAGATGACCTGCATCATGTTGCAGATGACCTACATTATGTTGCAGATGATCTGCACCATGTTGCAGATGATCTGCATCATGTTGCAGATGATCTGCATCATGTTGCAGATCTGTATCATGTTGCAGATGACCATGTTGCAGATCGTGTTGCAGTTTCCTTGCATCACGGTGCAGCTGACCTACATCATTTTGCAGATGACCATGTTTCAGCTGGCTTGCATCATGTTGTAGGTGGCCTATATGTTGCAGATGGCCTGCATCACGTTGCAGATGGCCTGCATCACGTTGCAGATGGCCTGCATCACGTTGCAGATGGCCTGCATCACGTTGCAGATAGCTCTTATCATGCTGCATATCTCCCCGACGCCGGGTCACTTGGAGGTCAATGGTTCGATCCCCCGTATGGGTGAAAACACTGGGGCGTGTTTCCTGTACCTGTTCATCTAACAGGAAATAGGTACCTTGGCGTTAGCCAACTGGTGTGGGTCGCATCTTAGGGGATAAGATTAACGTAATTTACATAAATACTCTGCATAACCAGGGTCTATGTTAGCTATGGTCTGTATAAGTTGTATCATGTAATTGTAGGATATTATTATTTGGATTGTATGGTTTCTTAACATAAGAATATAAGAAAGAAGGAACACTGCAGTAGGCCTACTGGTCCATTGCGAGACAGAGCCAGTATTCGTTGAATTTTTCTCCTGGGAGGATAATGGAAAGAATGAATTTGTGTACACTCGTACCACTGAGAGTAACGAGGTGGTCCCTAACACCCTAAGGGGACTGGACCATTAGGTCGACGCTTTGATGGACAATACTGGTAATAGGTTGGTAGACAACTACCATGGAATTGTTAATGTTTTGAGCACTGACAATACTGTGCAATACTTGCATGTCTAAATTTACTGTAGAAACGTTTCGCCAATCAGTGGCTTCCTCAGTGAAATACACATACGAATGGTGGAAGATTAGAAGGAGTTTGAGGTAGTCACTCAGCCTGGAGTCGATGCGCTTCTTACTATGAAACTCTGACCTCAAACTTGAATACAGCCCCAGAGAGATACAGGTAAAACCTTACGGTCAGTTTGACCACTACTGGACACTGGTGTGGGAGACCGATAATGAATACAAGTGAGAAAGCCTGTAAACTGTGTAGTTATATTCGTACAACACTATGGAAATTTATAATTGTGTGCATACACACACACACACACACACACACACACACATATATATTATATATATATATATATATATATATATATATATATATATATATATATGTCGTGCCGAATAGGCAGAATTTGCGATCTTGGCTTAAATAGCAACGCTCATCTTGCCATATAGGACAAGTGAAAATTTGTGTATGCAATAATTTCGCCAAAATCGTTCTGAACCTAACGAAAAAAATATACTTCACTGTGTTTGTTTAGTATTAAATTACTGTAAACAAATCTAAAATATATTTATTTGGGTTAGGCTAAAATAAATTGTTCTTGTTATAATAAGGTTAGGTAAGTTTTCTAAGATTCTTCTGGTGCAAAATTAAAATTTTTTACATTAACATTAATGAAAAAAATATATCTTTAAACTTATAAGAGAAAATTTTAGAAAGGACTTAATTTTGAATGAGTTCTTGCTAATTGACCAGTTTTACATATTCGGCACGACATATATATATATATATATATATATATATATATATATATATATATATATATATATATATATATATATATATATATATATATATATATATAAACAAGTCGGCCGTCTCCCACCGAGGCATGGTGACCCAAAAAGAAAGAAAATCCCCAAAAAGAAAATACTTTCATCATTCAACACTTTCACTTCACTCACACATAATCACTGTTTTTGCAGAGGTGCTCAGAACACAACAGTTTAGAAGCATATACGTATAAAGATACACAACATATCCAAACTGCTAATATCCCGAACCCCTCCTTTAGAGTGCAGGCAACATTGTACTTCCCATTTCCAGGACTCAAGTCCGGTTATATAAAAATAACCGGTTTCCCTGAATCTCTTCACTAAATATTACCCTGCTCACACTCCAACAGATCGTCAGGTCCCATATACCATTCGTCTCCATTCACTCCTATCGAACACGCTCATGCACACCTGCTGGAAGTCCAAGCCCCTCGCCCACAAAACCTCCCTTACCCCTTCCTTCCAACCTTTTCGAGGACGACCCCTACCCCGCCTTCCTTCCCCTACAGATTTATACGCTCTCTATGTCATTCTACTTTGATCCATTCTCTCTAAATGACCAAACCACCTCAACAACCCCTCTTCTGCCCTCTGATTAATACTTTTATTAACTCCACACCTTCTCCTAATTTCCACACTCCGAATTTTCTGCATAATATTTACACCACACATTGCCCTTTAGACAGGACATCTCCACTGCCTCCAACCGCCTCCTCGCTGCTGCATTCACAACCCAAGCTTCACACCCATATAGGAGTGTTGGTACTACTATACTTTCATACATTCCCTTCTTTGCCTCCATAGATAACGTTTTTTGTCTCCACATATACCTCAATGCACCACTCACCTTTTTTCCCTCATCAATTCTATGATTAACCTCATCCTTCATAAATCCATCCGCCGGCACGTCAACACCCAAGTATCTGAAAACATTCACTTCTTCCATACTCCTCCTCCCCAATTTGATATCCAATTTTTCTTTATCTAAATCATTTGATACCCTCATCACCTTACTCTTTTTTATGTTCACTTTCAACTTTCTACCTTTATATACACTCCCAAACTCATCCACTAACCTTTGCAATTTTTCTTTAGAATCTCCCATAAGCACAGTATCATCAGCAAAAAGCAACTGTGTCAATTCCCATTTTGTATTTGATTCCCCATAATTTAATCCCACCCCTCTCCCGAATACCCTAGCATTTACTTCTTTTACAACCCCATCTATAACTATATTAAACAACCATGGTGGCATTACATATCCCTGTCTAAGACCTACTTTTACTGGGAAGTAGTCTCCCTCTCTTCTACACACCCTAACCTGAGCCTCACTATCCTCATAAAAACTCTTTACAGCATTTAGTAACTTACCACCTATTCCATATACTTGCAACATCTGCCACATTGCTCCCCTATGCACTCCATCATATGCCTTTTCTAAATCCATAAATGCAATAAAAACTTCCCTACCTTTATCTAAATACTGTTCACATATATGTTTCAATGTAAACACTTGATCTACACATCCCCTACCCACTCTGAAACCTCCTTGCTCATCCGCAATCCAACATTCTGTCTTACCTCTAATTCTTTCAATTATAACTCTACCGTACACTTTTCCTGGTATACTCAGTAAACTTATTCCTCTATAATTTTTACAATCTCTTTTGTCCCCCTTCCCTTGATATAAAGGGACTATACATGCTCTATGCCAATTCCTAGGTACCTTCCCATCTTTCATACATTAAACAAAAATACCAACCACTCCAACACTATATCCCCCCCTGCTTTTAACATTTCTGTCATGATCCCGTCAGTTCCAGCTGCTTTACCCCCTTTCATTCTACGTAATGCCTCACGCACCTCCCCCACACTCACATCCTGTTCTTCTTCACTCCTAAAAGATGGTATACCTCCCTGGCCAGTGCATGAAATTACCACTTCCCTTTCTTCATCGACATTTAAAAGTTCCTCAAAATATTCTCGCCATCTACCCAAAACCTCCATCTCCATATCTACTAACTCCCCTACTCTGTTTTTAACTGACAAATCCACTCGTTCTCTAGGCTTTCTTAACTTGTTTAACTCACTCCAATTTTTTTTCAGATTTTCATTAAAATTTATTGACAGTGCCTCTCCCACTCTATCATCTGCTCTCCTTTTACACTCTCCCACCACTCTCTTCACCTTTCTTTTACTCTCCATATGCTCTACTCTTCTTATAACACTTCTGCTTTGCAAAAACCTTTCATAAGCTAACTTCTTCTCTTTTATCACACCCTTTACTTCATCATTCCACCAATCACTCCTCTTTCCTCCTGCACCCACCCTCCTATAACCACAAACTTCTGCCCCACATTCTAATACTGCATTTTTAAAACTATTCCAACCCTCTTCAACCCCCCACTACTCATACCTGCACCAGCCCACCTTTCTGCCAATAGTTTCTTATATCTCACCCGAACTTCCTCCTCCCTTAGTTTATACACTTTCACCTCCCCCTTGCTTGCTGTTGCCATTTTCCTCTTTTTCCATCTACCTCTTACTCTAACTGTAGCTACAACTAAATAATGATCCGATATATCAGTTGCCCCTCTATAAACATGTACATCCTGGAGCCTACCCATCAACCTTTTATCCACCAATACATAATCTAACAAACTTTCATTACGTGCTATATCATACCTTTTATATTTATTTATCCTCTTCTTCATAAAATATGTATTACTTATTACCAAACCTCTTTCTACACATAGCTCAATTAAAGGCTCCCCTTTTTCATTTACCCCTGGCACCCCAAATTTACCTACTACTCCCTCCACAACATTTTTGCCCACCATTACTCATACACTTGGTTCAAAACTTCCCACACATTCACTCAACATTTCCCAAAATCTCTCTCTCTCCTCTACACTTCTCACTTCTCCAGGTGCATATACGCTTACTATAACCCACTTTTCACATCCAACCTTTATTTTACTCTACATAATCCTTGAATTAATATATTTATAGTCCCTCTTTTCCTGCCATAACTTATCCTTCAACATTATTGCTACTCCTGTGGAGGTAGTAAGCTGGCAGACAGCAACCGCCCAGGGAGGTAGTACCGTCCTGCCATGTGAGTGTAAAATGGAAGCCTGTAATTGTTTTACATGATAGTACGATTGGTGTCTTTTTTTTCTGTCTCATAAACTTACAAGAATTCAGGTACGTCTTGCTACGTCTACTTACACTTAGGTCACACTACACATACATGTACAAGCACATATGTGCACACTCCTCCTGGTTTTTTCTATTTTCTTATTAGTTCTTGTTCTTGTCTATTTCCACTTATCTCCATGGGCAAGTGGAACAGAATTTTTCCTCCGTAAGCCATGCGTGTTGTAAGAGGCGACTGAAATGCTGGGAGCTAGGAGCTAGTAACCCCTTGTCCTGTATACTTTACTAATATAAAAATACAAACTTTTGTTTTTCTTTTTGGGCCACCCTGCCTCGGTGGGATACGGCCGGTTTGTTGATATATATATATATATATATATATATATATATATATATATATATATATATATATATATATATATATTATATCAGGCGTGCGTGAGCGTGTTTGATAGGAGTGAATGGAGACGAATGGTTTTTAATACTTGACGTGCTGTTGGAGTGTGAACAAAGTAACATTTATGAAGGGAAGGGGTTCAGGGAAACCGGCAGGCCGGACTTGAGTCCTGGAGATGGGAAGTACAGTGCCTGCACTCTGAAGGAGGGGTGTTAATGTTGCAGTTTAAAAACTGTAGTGTAAAGCACCCTTCTGGCAAGACAGTGATGGAGTGAATGATGGTGAAAGTTTTTCTTTTCGGGCCACCCTGCCTTGGTGGGAATCGGCCAGTCTGATAAAAAAAAAAGTAAAAATAATTATATATATATATATATATATATATATATATATATATATATATATATATATATATATATATATATATATCATGAGATGTTATCAACAAATTTTGTTGAAAATAAGAAAAAGTTTTGGAGTGAGATTAACAAGTTAAGAAAGCCTAGAGAACAAATGGATTTGTCAGTTAAAAATAGGAGAGGAGAGTTATTAAATGGAGAGTTAGAGGTATTGGGAAGATGGAGGGAATATTTTGAGGAATTGTTAAATGTTGATGAAGATAGGGAAGCTGTGATTTCGTGTATAGGGCAAGGAGGAATAACATCTTGTAGGAGTGAGGAAGAGCCAGTTGTGAGTGCGGGGGAAGTTCGTGAGGCAGTAGGTAAAATGAAAGGGGGTAAGGCAGCCGGGATTGATGGGATAAAGATATAAATGTTAAAAGCAGGTGGGGATATAGTTTTGGAGTGGTTGGTGCAATTATTTAATAAATGTATGGAAGAGGGTAAGGTACCTAGGGATTGGCAGAGAGCATGCATAGTTCCTTTGTATAAAGGCAAAGGGGATAAAAGAGAGTGCAAAAATTATAGGGGGATAAGTCTGCTGAGTATACCTGGTAAAGTGTATGGTAGAGTTATTATTTTAAGAATTAAGAGTAAGACGGAGAATAGGATAGCAGATGAACAAGGAGGCTTTAGGAAAGGTAGGGGGTGTGTGGACCAGGTGTTTACAGTGAAACATATAAGTGAACAGTATTTAGATAAGGCTAAAGAGGTCTTTGTGGCATTTATGGATTTGGAAAAGGCGTATGACAGGGTGGATAGGGGGGCAATGTGGCAGATGTTGCAAGTGTATGGTGTAGGAGGTAGGTTACTGAAAGCAGTGAAGAGTTTTTACGAGGATAGTGAGGCTCAAGTTAGAGTATGTAGGAAAGAGGGAAATTATTTCCCAGTAAAATTAGGCCTTAGACAAGGATGTGTGATGTCACCGTGGTTGTTTAATTATATTTATAGATGGGGTTGTAAGAGAAGTAAATGCGAGGGTCTTGACAAGAGGCGTGGAGTTAAAAGATAAAGAATCACACACAAAGTGGGAGTTGTCACAGCTGCTCTTTGCTGATGACACTGTGCTCTTGGGAGATTCTGAAGAGAAGTTGCAGAGATTGGTGGATGAATTTGGTAGGGTGTGCAAAAGAAGAAAATTAAAGGTGAATTCAGGAAAGAGTAAGGTTATGAGGATAACAAAAAGATTAGGTGATGAAAGATTGAATATCAGATTGGAGGGAGAGAGTATGGAGGAGGTGAATGTATTCATATATTTGGGAGTGGACGTGTCAGCGGATGGGTCTATGAAAGATGAGGTGAATCATAGAATTGATGAGGGAAAAAGAGTGAGTGGTGCACTTAGGAGTCTGTGGAGACAAAGAACTTTGTCCTTGGAGGGAAAGAGGGGAATGTATGAGAGTATAGTTTTACCAACGCTCTTATATGGGTGTGAAGCATGGGTGATGAATGTTGCAGCGAGGAGAAGGCTGGAGGCAGTGGAGATGTCATGTCTGAGGGCAATGTGTGGTGTGAATATAATGCAGAGAATTCGTAGTTTGGAAGTTAGGAGGAGGTGTGGGATTACCAAAACTGTTGTCCAGAGGGCTGAGGAAGGTTTGTTGAGGTGGTTCGGACATGTAGAGAGAATGGAGCGAAACAGAATGACTTGAAGAATGTATCAGTCTGTAGTGGAAGGAAGGCGGGGTAGGGGTCGGCCTAGGAAAGGTTGGAGAGAGGGGGTAAAGGAGGTTTTGTGTGCGAGGGGCTTGGACTTCCAGCAGGTATGCATGAGCGTGTTTGATAGGAGTGAATGGAGACAAATGGTTTTTAATACTTGACGTGCTGTTGGAGTGTGAGCAAAGTAACATTTATGAAGGGGTTCAGGGAAACCGGCAGGCCGGACTTGAGTCCTGGAGATGGGAAGTACAGTGCCTGCACTCTGAAGGAGGGGTGTTAATGTTGCAGTTTAAAAACTGTAGTGTAAAGCACCCTTCTGGCAAGACAGTAATGGAGTGAATGATGGTGAAAGTTTTTCTTTTTCGGGCCACCCAGCCTTGGTGGGAATCGGCCAGTGTGATAAAATATATATATATATATATATATATATAATATATATTAATATATATATATATATATATATATATAAAAATATGTCGTGCCGAATAGGCAGAACTTGCGATCTTGGCTTAAATAGCAACGTTCATCTTGCCATATGGGACAAGTGAAAATTTGTGCATGCAATAATTTCGCCAAAATCATTCTGAACCTAACGGAAAAAATATATTTGATTGTGCTTATTTAGTACTAAATTACTGTAACCGTATTTAAAATATATAAAGTTGGGTTAGGCTAAAATAAATTGCTCTTGTTATAATAAGGTTAGGTAAGTTTTCAAAGATTCTTTTGGTGCAAAATTAAAATTTTTTACATTAACATTAATGAAAAAAATATATCTGTAAACGTATAAGAGAAAATTTTAGAAAGGACTTAATTTTAAATGAGTTCTTGCTAATTGACCAGTTTTACATATTCGGCACGACATATATATATATATATATATATATATATATATATATATATATATATATATATATATATATATATATAATATATAATGTCGCGCCGAATAGGTAAAATTGGTCAATTAGCAAGAACTCGTTTAAAATTAAGTCCTTTCTGAAATTTTCTCTTATACGTCTAAAGATATATATTTTTCATTTATGTCAATGCAAAAATTAATAATTTTGTACCAAAAGAACCTTAGAAAATTTACCTTACCTTGGCAATATAAACACAAATGCAGTATAATGTGATCCTTTATTGACTACGTTTCGCCCACACAGTGGGCTTTTTCAAGTCACAAACAGAACTACCTGGGGTGGAAGGAACGCGAGTATTTATAGTCCGGCTGAGGTCAGGTGAAGAATGCTGCATCTGATGATGTACCGAGTTGGGTTGTAGAGTCTAAAAACTTGGGTAGCTTGGAAAGGAGACTGGACAAGTTTGTGAGCAGACCTTCTACAGTGTTCTTATGTGGGATAGCGATGAAGGAGTTTCTTGGCAAGTGGTTCAGCTATGTTATAGAAGCCACTATTCATCGCTATCCCACATAAGAACACTGTAGAAGGTCTGCTTACAAACTTGTCCAGTCTCCTTTCCAAGCTACCCAAGTTTTTAGACTCTACAACCCAACTCGGTACATCATCAGATGCAGCATTCTTCACCTGACCTCAGCCGGACTATAAATACTCGCGTTCCTTCCACCCCAGGTAGTTCTGTTTGTGACTTGAAAAAGCCCACTGTGTGGGCGAAACGTAGTCAATAAAGGATCACATTATACTGCATTTGTGTTTATATTGCCATTGTGTCGGTACTTTATACCATTTATTACCTTACCTTATTATAACAAGCTCAATTTAATTTAGCCTAATCCAACTAAATATATTTTAGATAAGTTTACAATAATTTAATAATTAAACAAAATTAAATATAGTTTTTTCGTTAGGTTCAGAATTATTTTTATGAAATTATTGCATGCACAAATTTTCTCTTGCCTTATTCGGGAAGAAGAGCGTTGCTATTTAAGCCAAAATCGCAAGTTTAGCCTATTCAGTTCGACATATATAAACCTATGATTGTTGGGTAGCATATAATTTGTGATTTTTTTCAACCTTAAATAGCCAAAATATTGATCACTTGATTTCAAAAACATTACGCCACAGACTAAACAAATTCAAATTCGTAATCAGCGCATCAAAGTTACCAGAAAACAACCAATTTATTGTCTGAACGGGATAAAAAGTTAATTTTTGTATTTGGTGTTAATTAAGCAAATGTTGCTTAAATAAACGGTTTAAAACAGTTTAAATAAACGGATTTGCAAAGTCTTTCTCTGTTAATTCTGAGCGAGCCATCCCAGGGTTGTACCCCAGGTGGGGGTTAGAGATAATCCCAAATTGAAAGTTGGCACTGCTTATCCAGCTGGTGTGGGGGACCAGTGAAAGGGTTATTATTTTTAGTCGACTGGTAGTTTCCATTTCTTCACCTATTTTCCCTTTTTTTCCCCATATCACTTAATATTCGTCCATGAGATATCAACCTCCTCTCGTGGCACATCTGAAAAATACAGTGGAACCCCGCTTAACGATCACCTCCCAATGCGACCAATTATGTAAGTGTATTTATGTAAGTGCGTTTGTACGTGTATGTTTGGGGGTCTGAAATGGACTAATCTACTTCACAATATTCCTTATGGGAACAAATTCGGTCAGTACTGGCACCTGAACATACTTCTGGAATGAAAAAAATATCGTTAACCGGGGGTCCATTGTACTTCTAAGATCCCTTGCAATCAACACAGTTCATTGTCGCGACTCAGAGCCAGACTCGGTTGGGGAACCCGTTGTTGCTGGCCCTGGCCCCTGCTTCTGCCTTAGTAATAGAAGGCCATTCTGTAAACACCCCATCAACATCAATTCAGCAATGTTGCTAATAATGATGTTCTTGATATTCTGAGCAGTGTTGAGCACGTAGTTTTGCTTCTGGTAGACAACTGATTGATGATTTTTCAGTTGTCTCTGTTGTGCTGTTGTTGTATTGTTGAGGACACTTCTGTCTACTGCGTGTGGGCTGCTGCGCTGTCTAGGCTAAAGTTTGATAACCTTGAAGTGGCAGTTAGAGGCGCAATGTGGAAAGATCTTGCTTTGTAACATCCAGATCTCAGGACATCCTGGTGATAAGTATTTTGAACCTGGGTTTATGGGCCTCTCTTGGTAGAATTACCGACAGTGTCTTAGGTATAAGGAGACAATTGCAACTAATGTGACATATTATTGTGGCAACGTTTCGCTCTCCAGGAGCTTCAACAAAGTTCCCGAAGAGCGAAACGTTGCCACAATAAAATGTTACATTTGTGTTCTTTCCCATCTCGAATCATGATGAACTGGTGAACATTCCTGCCACCGGTTATATGAACCTGTCGTGGCATCAGTATACTGAATAAACTCTCTTAAGTACTTCTCAAGTTTTAGACCTATTTTTAAACGTTTTGTGGCAAGAAACTGATTAGGGAACACTAGCTGTCTCCAGCTTGAACTTTCTCTTACACTCATTATGGCTTTGTCATGACTGGGATGCCTTTGGGATCTGCGGGAATTTTCCCCAAGTCTTTTCCACATAAATACGTTAATAAGATTAACTAATGATCCTTATTTTTCATGGTGCGACAAAATAAGTAACACGACAAATAAATACTAACACATTTTCATTGTTTTGCTAATTTCAACTTTTTGTTTCGTCCGCTATATAAAACAAATACATTTTTTTTCGTTGAAAATAATATTAATAATATACCAAAAGTAATATTTTTCATTATCTAAATTCTACTAAATCATACGTCAATTAAAAAAAACTTAATATAAAGATCAAAATGCATTTTTTTCGTTATGTTCACATTGATTTTCAGAGATTTTTTTCGTCAAAAAATAGAAAACTCTAAATTTCAATTTTTCCCCCCCACGTAGTATAGCTGGGTTTTTTCCCCATTTTCTCCGTACATGGCTGTTTTCCCCCCGTTTTTCGGTCCCATGAATAGTATAGCTGTATTTCCTCAGGTATATTATAGCTGTGTTTTCTCAGGTATATTATAGCTGTGTTTTCTCAGGTATATTATAGCTGTGTTTTCTCAGGTATATTATAGCTTTGTTTTCTCAGGTATAGTATAGCTGTGTTTTCTCAGGTATAGTATAGCTGTGTTTTCTCAGGTATAGTATAGCTGTGTTTCCTCAGGTATATTATAGCTGTGTTTTCTCAGGTATAGTATAGCTGTGTTTCCTCAGGTATATTATAGCTGTGTTTTCTCAGGTATAGTATAGCTGTGTTTTCTCAGGTATATTATAGCTGTGTTTTCTCAGGTATATTATAGCTGTGTTTTCTCAGGTATAGTATAGCTGTGTTTCCTCAGGTATAGTATAGCTGTGTTTCCTCAGGTATAATATAGCTGTGTTTTCTCAGGTATAGTATAGCTGTGTTTCCTCAGGTATAGTATAGCTGTGTTTCCTCAGGTATAGTATAGCTGTGTTTTCTCAGGTATAGTATAGCTGTGTTTCCTCAGGTATAGTATAGCTGTGTTTTCTCAGGTATAGTATAGCTGTGTTTTCTCACGTGTAGTTTACCTGTTTTTTCTCGCGTGTAGTATAATTTTTTCCTCGCCTATATTATAGCTGTTTTTTCCTCACTTATAGCTAGTTTTCCCCTCGTGCAATGCAGTTAAGTTTTCCCCTCGTATTATAAAGCTAGTTTGTCAGACGTAAAGTATGGTATAGCTCGTTAATCACACGTTGAATATAGCAAAAAAATGTTGAATGTTGTGGTTGATTATCCTGAGGATAGGGGGATAAGGCTGAATATAGCGGTTATTTATCCTGACTGTAGCGGAGAATGTTGAATATAGCTGTTATTTAGTATGGCCTGTGCAAAATCAATGCTGTAAACAAATGACTAAACGTGTTATTTATCCCGAGGATAGCGAGAAACGCTGAATGTTGGAGTTATTTATCCTGAAGATAACGGAAACTGTTGACTGTAGCGGTTATTTAGCTCGAAGATAGCGGAAAATGTTAAAAGTAGCGCAATTTACCTCGAGGATAGCGGAAACGCCGAATGTAGCAGTTCCCGAGGATAGCTGAAAATGTTGGCCAGAGGATAGCGGAAAACTTTGAACTTAGCGGTTATTTAGCTAGACAGCGGAAAATATTGAACGTAGCGGCTCTTTAGGCAGAGGATAGCGGAGAACTTTGAACGTAGCGGTTATTTAACCAGAAGATAGCGGAAAGTTATGAACATAGCGATTATTTAGCCAGATAGCAGAAAACATTAAACGCAGCGGTTATTTAGCCAGAAAGCGGAAAACACAGAAGCAGTGAGGCAGGTAACAGTAAATTTCCTAATTCCCTTTGGTTTATATTCTAATATTTTTTCGGCTTTCCCTTAAATTTGTTAATCTGGTGGTGATCTCTTGTTAAAGAATCGTCACCAGAGAAACTGGTGAAGGGATCTCGATCCGATGAGACAGACGTTCCTTCCACCTTTTTTTCGATATCTTTTGCTCATTTCTTAGGGGATTACCTATACGCGTTTAGCAATTCCCGTTCAGTATAATATTTATTTAAAATGTAAATTTCTTGATTCTAGATAATATATCTAGAAAAAATTCTTAGTCCAGTTTATAATAGTTCATAAAACGTGAAACTGTTTTTGGTGAGACGTTTTTCTTGGAACTCATCCTCCCAATTTCTCTTCAGCCCAATTTCTGTCTTGCTATTAAGCCAGATATTCACCCAATTTTCCATCCAATTCGGAGACCGCATTTATCACGGCCTTGCATCACGTTTTAGAGCCTCGGGAGGTAATACTGCCTCAGAGGGAGAGACAGAAGGAGGGACAGACAGGGAGAGGGACAGGGAGATAGAGAGACAGGGACAGAGGCAGGGACAGAGACAAACAGAGACAGGGACAGAGAGACACAGGGACCATGAGAGAGACAGGGACAGAGGATGGGAGGGAGGGTGGAAGGATGGGAGGGAGTCTTGAGACTGAGTTCTCCATCCTCACGTTCCATCCTGCCTCTTCCCTTTATATCAGGACAACGACCACGTTCACGCCGACTTGTAGGAATGGCAACGAGAATCAGAGGACCAGGAATGGTCTGTATATTTTTGGAACCCGATTTCTTCTCTCACTACCTTTTTTGGGGAGAGAATTGTGTGGACGTGCGTGTGCGTGCGTGTTTGGACGTGCGTGCGTGGGGATGACACCCTGGCATCCCGGCAGTATGACAGGATGACACCCTGACATCACGGCAGGGTGTCATCCTGACACATACTATGTTGTTCTCATTGATTTATGTGAAGCCATTCTCTTCCCCTCACCCTACCACCTAAACTAATTTGACCTGAGTCACTCATTTCTCGCCTACCGAAGCTAATCGTGTTTACTCTTGAAGTTGTGTCTTTAGTTTGCCTCTAAAGACACTTCCTCATCAAAGTCATTCCATTTCTCAACAACTCTGAGACTAAAATATTTCTTCACATCTCAGTGAGATGGTTTAAGATTCTGTATGTCGCAATCATGTCTCCTCTTGTCCCTCTCTCTCCCAAGGTCAGTTCCTTCAACCTTTTCTCGTAACGGATTTCCCTAACTTCTGGCGTCAGCCTTGTGATCTTTTCTAGCTTCTGTACGTGCTTGACCAGGTGTGGGATCTATGTTGGGGCCGAGTACTCGGTGACTGGCCTAATATATGAATTATACAATATAAAATTCCGAAGGATTCTTTCTAAGTTTGTGGAATTCTGTTCTGAGATTTGCTAACGTTATATTTTCATAATTCCGACGATATGTTTGGTGTCATGTTTACGCCTGGACCTTTCCATTCTGTACTGTATCCCACGTGCCTTTATGTACATGCATGATATACAATACCGACAAGATGAAGAATTACAGCAAGAAGGTTATAAAGATGCCGTCTGTACCAAGATTCCATTAGGCTGCAGTGTCTGGCAATTGTACATGACTGGAATACAATACTTGTGTTGTCGGTATTGTATACCATTCATGTACACCATGTCAGACACTGGAAAATCATGAATCTTGTGACAGAGGGCACCACAACCTTATTACTACTGGCTCATCCCTTGGGTATGATCTTTCACTGGGGAATTCCGCCTACCAGTGACAATGCCTTCATCTTGCTGCACCTAAATCTTTGTGTACCCTTCTCCAATTCCCATGACCTTGCATTTGTTTGAGTTAACTTCAAAAACCACCAGTTTAACCACATCTATTGCTCGAGTCTCCCTGGAACTTAACACTGTCCTCTTGTGTTCCTATTCTCATTAATTTACACCATCGGCAAACATCGACACTTAGTCTCCTCTGGTAAGTTGTTCTTATATTTAGAACAGTACCAGTCCTAAATCGGTTCCTTGCAACATCCCACTGGTTACTCTCTTCAGTATTCATGTCGTTCAATACTGTTACTCTCTCCCTCTTCTTTCCTTCAGGTAACCCATGACTCGATGGAGTACTCCTTCTTTTAACCCTGTCCGTTCTTCTAATCTGGTGTTGAATTTTATCAAATACTTTCTTAATCTAAGTAGCTGTAGTCAACCCAATCTTGTCTTGTTATGTCTGTGAGACTGTCATGGGACTCAAGCAGATTCTTTAGACGGGATTTTCTATCTCTTCCTCAGTGTATTTTTTTTTTTGTAAAAATATCTTTAAAGGTCCTGAAAACCAGTACACGCTGCTTGTCGCGTTGTAGTATTAAGGAGACTGGGGGAAGCAACTCCTGACGACCTCTGCACAGACATTCTTTAATGAACAAGCCAGAGCCAGACTCAGCCGAACACCTGGCTGCTGGCTGATTCTGGCCCTGACTGCTTTTCTTTCTGAAGTTGACTCTGTGGACATCCCATTGGTGGAATTTGTCTCTGCGATGTGGCTAAAACAAAGATATTTTTTATATCTTTTGTAGTATTGGGTAAGTTATTTCCTAACAACACAATGAACTTCAAGGATGTGGTTACGTCCCCTTCAGGGAAGACGCCTTGACTCTGTTGAAGGGCACTTGATTAAAAGATATTGGAATTACCCTTCACTTCCCTGGACTGAACCTAATTACCTCCCACTCCCTTAAGAGCAGCATGACTCTTATGGGTACGATGTTTTCCACTCAATAATAATAACAATAATAATTAATAATAATAATAATATTAACAATAATGTGATTACAGTACTTAAGTTGACAAAGCATTTGTTGATTTGTGTGTTGCTTGATTCTGTGGCTTAGTGGTGGGTGATTTGTGCCCTTGTTGTAGAATACTTTGATTTACCTCGCCCGGGTAATTAGGCGAAAAATCAAAGAAGACAACGTGCCCATGTGTTGCAGCCCGATTTTGGCTGGACTATAAGTTGATAAGATTGAAACGGTAGTTGTAGGCACAGTGTGGGGAAATCTTGCAGGGACAGTCGAGTGAAGAAGACTTCTGGCTCTTGGTAGGCAGGCTTGTGCTCTCTTGCACTGTGGCAAACAAGTGGAGAAAGTTTCCTTCTACCTTCTACGGTTCACCTGACAGTAAGTAGGTACCTGGGTGCTAGTAGACTGCCGTGGGTCGCAACCCAGGGGGTGGTAGGATAACAGCCTTTACCCTGTAAATGAACTGAGATGGGATACCAGCTTTTACCCTGTAAATGAACTGAGATGGGATAATAGCTTTTACCCTGTAAATGAGCTTAGGGAGGATAACTCTTAACCTATAAATGAGCTGAGGTAAGATAACAGCTCTTAGCTTGTAACTTCGTCTGTTAAAAAATAATTAGCCCCTTTTTCTGTGGAAAATCATTACTAACCATACGGTACTAATTATTTTACGTTGTACAGATCCTGCGTATATATCCTAACAAATAACTTTCAAGCAAGAAAATCTAGCTACAGTAGAGTGTAAGATACGAGTGGAGGAGCTTGGAGAAACACTGCAAGATTGCAATGCAGCTTGTCACTATTGTGTCATACCGACTATTAAATAGGTAATATAAATATTTCAATTCTTAATTTTAATTGTAAACAAAGGCAAATGTTCAAATGCATGTTGCACAGTTGCAAGATTAATAAAACGAGTCATGAGCTTATGAACTACTAGTCTCATCCATAAATTCCTCTCCATCCCTTCCCCCCGTCACACATCACTCCCTCTCCCTTTGCATAACTTGTCAGTCCCCATTATCACCATTCCTCCCTAATATCTTTATTTACTACAAGTACATGTGCAAGGTATCCAGTCCTAGCTGACATCAATGACATACTACTATACAGAAAGCCCCTTGTTATGCTGAGCATTTCGGGCAAATTAGGTCAGTTTTGTCCCAGGATGCGACCCACACCAGTCAACTAATACCCAGGTACCCATTTTATACTGATTGGTGAACAAGGACAGCAGGTGTCTTATGTAGAAACACGTCCCTAATGTTTTCTAGCTGAACCGGAGATTCGAACTCCGGACCTCAGTGTGGGAGCTAAGTGCGCTAGCGATCGAGCTACGGGACAATTCTTCAAGGTAATTCTTCCCTCCTAACCACCTTCATCCTCACTGTTGACAGTTATATCACCGTAAATACCACTATCTAAAATCACCTTTACTAACATCAACCACAACACAGCTCTTCCAGCACACAGTTCTCCATACATCCACGTCTATAAATTATTAAGCAAACCAATTTTGCCTTAAAACTCTCGTTTGTGCGTCCTAATAACCAGAAACGAATTCTGTCGCTCCCCAATTGACCAATTTTTGTGATCGAATACCCTCCTGACTTCCCGGGCCTCCATTACCTCGGCAAATTTTGTTTCAGTCGTACGTGGATAGATGCATTTTCCTTTGGTCTAGGAGGAAGCCATTTGGGGCTCCCTTGCTGCCATTGTTTGCCTTGTCTCTGTCTTTGTCTTGCGTGTGTTTGTTTGGAGACTCGCTTGGGAGGATGGGGAGAGGGATTCAGTGTTGCGTTAATTTTTCTTTTCCCTTTTGTGATGTTTTTATAAATTTTTATTGTTTTGCTTGTTTTAGTGTATGACGGGGGATGGGGATGTATTTACAAGGTATTCATACATGTTTGCATGAATATATAGATTTATCTATGTATATATTTATGCAAGTGTATGAATTCAAGCAAGCGTGAATGCTTGCATGTATTAATGTATGCAGACAAGAAATGTATATATATGTATGTACTTTCGTGGCTTTTAAAAATTTTCTCTGTCGCTACACACACTTTTTTTTTTTTTTGCTTAGTGTGATAAATACGACATATAGAACCAGCCTTCAGTAAAAACAACATTTCGCCCAGATGGAACTGTTGAGCTTGAGATGTCTAGCTCCGTCAGAACTCTTGCTGTCTATTCTTTAAGACATGTTCCTTGACTTCTGTGAAGGCCGTTTAATGAATGGAATTTACCCTCTCCTTTGATCGAACCTGATTACCTCCCATTCTCCCCAGGCGCTGCATGACTCCTACGGATCACCTTGACGTGATGGTGGGTTTGTGAGGGCTAGTCTAATAATATGCTCTCCTTTCTTTAACTTGTAGTGGGGCTTTTTTCTCAGTCGTTAACTTATGCTCCGGGGGACTACAGGAAAGGTTCGTTGATGCTTTCGTTGTGCTTCCACTAATTGCAGTGCTGAGAGGATCCACACCACACAGGGACTGCATCGTCTGGTGGCACTTTGGGTGCTTCCTCTGGCGGAAGTGTTACATGAGGCAACTTCGTTTCCAGCAGTGATGACCGATAGTGTGTAGCTTTCTGCGTTCTTGCCAACAGACGACACAGCCATATCACCAATAAATGCCGTGTAGAGCCGTAGTGTATTACTCCAAACACACCCACTATGTTCGAACCGCCAAACCTCACAAAAAGTTTACGCTTTTCTATTTCTAGCCATATGCTGCTAGCGCCTCTGGCACTGCCTAAATGAGTGGTTTTGGTAAGTCCTGCCCTGTTACTTCAGGGCTAGCTATCCAGGGGCTGTGCCCTTAGTAAGGTGAGGGCGAAGTACCTGAAGGATAGTTTGTTGCGGGATGCCTGTAGGGACCTCGGGAAACTTTTACGAGGAGTCTTTTGACATTAATAGTGTAATGAAGTTTTTAACTGATACTGGCTATTTTAACTTTATATGATTATATTTGTGTTAAGCGTTTATGTTCGTTTCTTGTGTTTGTTGATTTCTTGTTTTTGTTTTATCAAGCCTGCGAGTGCTGAGTGACCTGCCCAGTCAAAGTGCTGCCTAAATGTTACTACTGCTGCTACCACCACCACAACTACCCCCACCACTACTACTACACTACCACAACTACCACCACCATTACTACTACCAAACCATCACCACAACCACCACTGCTGCCACAACCACTACTGCCACAACCACTACTACCACAACCACTATTAACACAAATACGACCACCACCATTACTACTACCAAAACCGCTACAACCGATATTACCGCAACCACTACTACCACAACCACTATTAACACAAATACCACCACCACTACTACCACCACAACCACCACTACCACAACCACTATTAACACAAATACCACCACCACCAACACTACTACCACAATTACCACCACTACTACTACCACCTATTCGTAGGTGCTCCTGCTTCCCACTGTAACTAGTTGTGTTCAGTCTACCAGTTTACCTGTGTATAATTACAGTGTATTTCTTTTTGAGTGGGGGGTAGAATTTTGAATCTAATTTTTTGACAATAATTTAATAGACTAACAACTACCTTTAGATGCCATCATAAACAAAGAGAGAAGTTATGAATAATTCATGCCGAGAACTGTAAACAGAAGCGTTATGTATTAAGAGAAGTGACGTAATGTTTTCCCTCCGCCCAGCTACACCTCCATAGTATATAAACATAAAATGTTTAATTGCTAGGTAACGTGTTTCTTATATAATTTTGAAGAAAATATCATAGATGGATTAATGAAAATGTCTATATTGTACCCAAGAGTGATTATTACATAAGAGAGAGATGTACTCATGGAGAATGTAAACAAGCCGGGTGGCATACGCCGTATTTGAAAGATCGCTTGCTGTATAGAAAGTTTTGGTCATAAATTGAGATCGCCGTATTAGCGGAACGCCGTAATGCGAAGCGCCGAAAAGCGGGGCCCTACTGTACTGATTATTTATAACAAGAGTATTTTCTGTTTTATTTATCCTACTACTTTTATTTTTTTTCTTGTTTTATATGCGTTTTAATTCCAAGATCGCTGATTGATTGGCATAGTCAGTGCACTATTTATATTTTGAAGCTTCTTTCCTTTCCTCCTCCTTTCAAATAGGCTTTCTTTGCATGCCCTGTCAATGGGTCTTCAGGATTTTATACGTCAGTGTCATATGCTCCCCTTACTCTCCTTGCTTGTTGTCAAAGTCAATTCTTGACTTTGACAACCAGTGATGGGTTGTGCCAGGGCTGCATACACCATGATGGGTTGTGCCAGGGCTGTGTACACCATGATGGGTTGTGCCAGGGATGTGTACACCATGATGGGTTGTGCCAGGGCTGCATACACCATGATGGGTTGTGCCAGGGTTGTGTACACCATGATGGGTTGTGCCAGGGCTGCATACACCATGATGGGTTGTGCCAGGGTTGTGTACACCATGATGGGTTGTGCCAGGGCTGCGTACACCATGATGGGTTGTGCCATGGTTGCATACACCAGTGATAGGTTGTGCCAGGACTGTGTATACCAGTGATGGGTTGTGTCGGGTCTGCAGACACCATGATGGGTTGTGCCAGGGCTGTGTACTCCAGTGATGGGTTGTTCTGGGGCTGTGTACACCAGTGATGGGTTGTGCTGGGGCTGCATACACCATGATGGGCTGTGCCAGGGCTGCATACACCAGTGATAGGTTGTGCCAAGACTTTGTACACCAGTGATGGGTTGTGTCAGGTATGCATATACCAGTGATGGGTTGTGCTGGGGCTGCATACACCATGATGGGTTGTGCCAGGGCTGCGTATACCAGTGATGGGTTGTGCCAGGGCTGCGTACACCAGTGATGGGTTGTACCAGGGCTGCGTACACCAATGATAGGTTGTTCTGGGGCTGCCTACACCAGTGATGGGTTGTGCCAGGGCTGCGTACACCAGTGATGGGTTGTTCTGGGGCTGCGTACACCAGTGATGGGTTGTGCCAGGGCTGCGTACACCAGTGATGGGTTCTGGGGCTGCCTACACCAGTGATGGGTTGTGCCGGGACTGCGTACACCATAGTGGGTTGTGCACACTTCAGGTATGGTGTTCTAAATTATTCTTTATTTATATTTATGAATCTTGTTTTGAAATTAGCCGGTCTAGTCTATCCTGCCGCCTATGTTATCCAGTTAATAGACCTCTTTTGCCGACAAATTTGTCATGGCTGTGATCTTAAGATTGTGTTGTCAGGTAAGGGGCTATGTTCCTCTGTTTTAATTTCCAGCTGGGGTCGGCCACGTTCAAACAGTGGCAAGCTTTGAGTGGTTTGTGCCTAGCTGCAAAGGTTCTTTCCTCTGGAAAGGGTTCAATTCTTCCCACAGGATGCCGAATTTGACACACACACACATACACACACACACACTATCTCTCACTCATACGCATACAAACACACACTGAGCCATACAATTGTTTGTAGTTCCCCTCTATGCATCCCCCTTTCATCATGTTTGGTGTGTACAGTGTGGGTCAGGTGTCAGAATAATGACCAGTTATGACTTCGGAGATAGCCACGTAAAAATTATATCTCCGGGGCCTAATTGGATACAGGCAGGGAAGCATTCTTGATGTACAGTTGTGTGAGAGGGGAGGAGATATATGAGTGTGTGTGCAATAATATCACAGTAAACAGGTGATATCACAGTATGCAAAAATAACCATAGTAAAAAAATATTGAAATTCCAAGCGCTTTCGTGATTTCTCACATTATCAAGGAATAGTAAAAATATTAGGATAACAGAAGACATATAAAGTTGAAATATGACCCCAAATACGACCCTACTTGAAGGTGGAAGTGTAGTGAAAAACACTTAGGTCACATGTCAAGTAAAAATTGAAGAATGACGTGTTGGTCATAGTTTAAAATCCTTCCAAACTGTTCTTTAAATTAATTTATACAACCCAGAACTTACATCAGCACCACAATCAACACCGTTTTCCACGAAGCTTGATTCAGTTATATTTCGCTCAATCACAGACTAGCTTGATGCAACCAATAAATGTATTTATTATTATTATTAAAGATTCGTCGTTATTCTCCCGGCCCGGCCTTGGCTCCCTCTTTAGGGAGTGTCTGAGACCTAAGTCTCCCATGGGAGGAGGCACAAGTACCTCCTCATCTTTGGGACCAACTGTCCCCAGACCTAGCTACAAGCTAGGCCTCTCTGGTCTGCCATCCCCGCCCCAAGGGGCCTAATGGGAATGACAGTCTTGTGAGCTGCAAGCTCGGGCTCCGGCACCTACCCTACCCTAGAAGGGCTGGGCATGGTGTCGATGAATAAATGTATAATGAACACTTGTTAATATACAACGCACTTCTTGCCGAATAGGGTAAGTAAAAAAATTGTGTAAGCAATAATTTCTCAGAAATCATTCTGAACCTAACGAAAAAAGATATATTTAATTGTGTTTGTTTATTAAATTATTGTAAACTTATGTAAAATATATTTAGTTGGATTAGGTCAAATTAAACTGTGCTTGTTATAATAAGGTTAGGTAAGTTTCCTAAGGTTCTTTTGGTACAAAATCATTAATTTTTATATTAATTTAAATTAAAAAAATATATCTAAATGTATAAGAGAAAAATTTAAAAAGGACTTAATTTTAAATGAGTTCTTGCTAATTGACCAGTTTTACTTATTCGGCACGACATATATATATTAAGAGACAACAGACTTTAATTTGGAAAGTGTCATTAAAACATAAGACAAAAATAGAAAAAAAGAAAATGCGTAAGAAAGGATGTTGAAGTGAAAAATAATTTCTAATTTTCTTTCTGTGTTCTAGCTGAAATTCCATTTTTTAGAGAAATATTAAAGTTTACCCATGAAAGGAAAACTGATTAGAGGGAAAACGATCCAGGAAATTGCAAAGTCTCATCTGCCTGCGGGAAAATGGCCCACGTGTTTTCCAGAGTCGAGATTATGAACTTCTCACATGCTGAGTAAGATACTCACTTTCCTTCCCTTTTTTCGTTTTTTTTTTTACCTGATGCAGAGGCTTGGCAGCGAGGAGGTTAGTGAAGAGGAATGTGATGATGGGAGGTTTCTGAGAGTGAAGGAACTCTTAGTATTGTGTGTAATTACGACAGGGTGTTTCACTCGTAGGAGGCCCCGAGTTACCGTTTACTACAATGTACAACTACGGGAGTACCAACTCGGTGCCTCCTACGAGTGTAACACTGTACGTACTTGTAATTCAATATAACCTCAGCTCTTTCTACCTCAGCACATGCAAGAAGCTTTATTTCTCTGTTTCTGAGTGTTCTGGAGGCAGAGCTACAACTCGACTCACTCAAGTGAACTAAGAGCTGTACTTCAACCCTCTCAAGAGGTGCAGAAAATGGTGTTAAACAAAGATGCCCAAAGGTTTACTCTCAAGAGTCCCAGGAGCTGTGGATCAACTCCCTCAAGAAGACTTTATAACCCATACGAGATCAGTAATTTTTTAATTCAATAAGAATAACTATAAAAGGAGAGAGCTGTAGATAAGCCCTTTCAGGGGGCCCAGGAGGTGGAACTCGACCAGCCAGACACCATAAAAATTAGACCAGTCTATTGCCAAATCCAGGCTAATGCCGTAGACTTTTTGCAATCTCGAGACGGCTGAGATAGGATTATCAAAGCTTATTCTTTGGGTAGCAATGAAAAATAGGTTGGTCATATATTTTATTTGGTAATAATAATATCTTTATTTACTACAAGTACATGTACAAGGTATACAGTCCTAGCTGACAACAATGACATACTACTATATAGAAAGTCCCTTGTTATGCTCCGCATTTCGGGCAAATTAGGTCAGTGTTCCAGGATGCGACCCACACCAGTCGACTAACACCCAGGTACCCATTTTACTGATGGGTGAACATAGACAACAGGTGGAAAGAAACACGTCCAATGTTTCTACTCTGGCTGGGAATCGAACCCAGGCCCTCGCAGTGTGAAGCCAGAGCGTTAACCACCAGGCCACCAGACACCAGGTTTGTGTTTGAGAAGGACTTGCCTAATGTGGGCCAGTAGGCCTGCTTCAGTGTTCCTCCTTTATTATGTTCTTGTGATGACTTTCACGAAGAGTCCTGCTTCCCTATCACGTGAAAAATCACGTTAATTAATGTGATAAATCACAACAGTTGAAAAGCAAAATAACTAAGTATTTGATTTAAGTGTAATTTTCTGAATTTTCTGTAGTGTGAAAAAAAAAATTTAAACCGCTAAAGGAAATTTTTTACAAAAATATGACATAGATACTAGGCTGTATGACGATCCATTTATAATAATAATTTTATTTACAAATACACGTACAAGGTATACAAGCCTAGCTGACATCAGTGACATACTACTATATAGAAAGCCGCTTGTTATGCAGAGCATTTCGGGCACATTACCTCAATTTTGTCCACGGGATGCGACCCACACCAATCGGATTCCCTAATGCTCTAAAAAGGGTATACATTACACCCCTATTTTTCTAACGGTGGCAAATATACATTTTTGCCCAATTAAAAAAAACCAGAACCTCTGTTTAGTAAGAAATTCCAGCGTTGACAAAATAATGCGGATATGAATGGACAGACTAGTCACAGGGAAACTAATATTATATTTTTTTAATCAAACTGGCACTTACAGAGCACAATAATAATATAAATCCTTTCATGAACATTTCTTTGGTGCCACTTTTGTATACGATCTACATAGCCAACGTGATCTACAGGAGTCAAATTAGGTTAGGTTAGGCTATTACTTTTCTTGTAGATCGCATACCAAACTTGCTTCATGAAACGTAGATCGGAAACCAAAGTAGTACCCATTACTTTTGTAAGGAAAGTTTGTAAGGAGAGTTTGAACCTCTGAAGAGGAAAATAAATGGATAACCACAACAAATATATCTTTTCTGGGAAGGTCTGGCTTTCTTGGGTATTCTGGGTTACTGACCCTCCGGTCTTATTGGTCCGAATAAACAAGGCGTGTGGGTCTTCACTGTTTGGCATAATTGAGTATTGTGTTTCTTGTTTTTAGTTGTAAAAGACTGTGTTGTTTACTTAGTTTTGCTGATGTTGTAAATGATTATCATTAATCATATTCCTTTTCAGTTATCGCGTTTTGTTGCGTGTTTGCTAATTTTTGGTGCACTACCCTCCTCGGTGGTGCACTACCCTCCTTGGTGGTGCATCACCCTCCTTGGTGGTGCACCACCGTCCCTGGTGGTGCATCACTCTCTTTGGTGAAGCATTACTCTCCTTGACCCTCTCCCTGGTGCACCAACCTCTCCCTGGTGCACCAACCTCTCCCTGGTGCACCAACCTCTCCCTGGTGCACCAAACCTCTCCCTGGTGCACCAACCTCTCCCTGGTGCACCAACCTCTCCCTGGTGCACCAACCTCTCCCTGCTGCACCAACCTCTCCCTGGTGCACCAACCTCTCCCTGGTGCACCAACCTCTCCCTGGTGCACCAACCTCTCCCTGCTGCACCAACCTCTCCCTGGTGCACCAACCTCTCCCTGCTGCACCAACCTCTCCCTGCTGCACCAACCTCTCCCTGCTGCACCAACCTCTCCCTGGTGCACCAACCTCTCCCTGGTGCACCAACCTCTCCCTGGTGCACCAACCTCTCCCTGGTGCCCAACCTCTCCTGCTGCACCAACCTCTCCCTGGTGCACCAACCTCTCCCTGGTGCACCAACCTCTCCCTGGTGCACCAACCTCTCCCTGGTGCACCAACCTCTCCCTGGTGCACCAACCTCTCCCTGGTGCACCAACCTCTCCCTGCTGCACCAACCTCTCCCTGGTGCACCAACCTCTCCCTGGTGCACCAACCTCTCCTGGTGCACCAACCTCTCCCTGGTGCACCAACCTCTCCCTGGTGCACCAACCTCTCCCTGCTGCACCAACCTCTCCCTGGTGAAACCAACCTCTCCCTGGTGCACCAACCTCTCCCTGGCGCACCCACCCTCTCCCCGGGTGCACCCCCCTCTCCCAGGTGCACCACCCTCTCCCTGGTGCACCACCCTCTCCCTGGTGCACCACCCTCTCCCTGGTGCACCAACCTCTCCCTGGTGCACCACCCTCTCCCTGGTGCACCAACCTCTCCCTGGTGACCACCCCCCTCCCTGGTGCACCAACCTCTCCCTGGTGCACCACCCTCTCCCTGGTGCACCAACCTCTCCCTGGTGAACCACCCTCTCCCTGGTGCATCACCCTCCCTGGTGCACCACCCTCTCACTGGAGCACCCCCCCTCTCACTGGAGCACCACCCTCTCACTGGAGCACCACCCTCTCACTGGAGCATCACCCTCCCTGGTGCACCACCCTCTCACTGGAGCACCACCCTCTCACTGGAGCACCACCCTCTCACTGGAGCACCACCCTCTCACTGGAGCACCACCCTCTCACTGGAGCACCACCCTCTCACGGGAAAGCACCACCCTCTCACTGGAACACCACCCTCTCACTGGAACACCACCCTCTCACTGGAGCACCACCCTCTCACTGGAACACCACCCTCTCACTGGAGCACCACCCTCTCACTGGAACACCACCCTCTCACTGGAGCACCACCCTCTCACTGGAGCACCACCCTCTCACTGGAACACCACCCTCTCACTGGAGCACCACCCTCTCACTGGAGCACCACCCTCCAGGGTGCACCAGCCTTTTTGACTGCTACGTCTATCAGGCTCTAGTTTATAGCGACTCGAACCTCCGTTAGCCTCAGGACAGCCAAGAAGTAAATATGGTGATGAATGAAAACACTTGAATGCTCTCGTTAATTAGGTTAAGTAATGGTCGTCAGGAAACAGGACAAGTGTTTCCTGACGCGGGTGTTAATCATATGACCCACCGCTGGAGGTTTTGGTTATCTGACTGAGGCCTTCCACTGGCTTACCCCTCCACCCCTCTAAAAATTATGGTTACGATTATAACCAATTTTTATTACTCGTTAGATATGGAAAATGGGAAGCACAAACGAGTCTCAAAGACCATGGAAGATGGGCGAGAATGTTGCCGCTTGAACGATCGATTTTAACTGTGTTTAAACACTTTTAACAAAACAGATATTGAATGAATGATGGTGGATATGTTTTCCTCTCTGCCTCACTGTACATTGGCGGTGAAACTTTCCATGTTATTAAGCAATGGCTATCAATTAGGAGGAGACAACATTATTAATGAAGAAAATGGTACCTTAGATTTTTTTATTACAATGGTCGTACAACAATGAGATGCAAATTATGAGAAAATAGTTCTGGATTCACTGGAAAATTTAAAAATTATACTGTTCAAAAAAAAAAAAATATAAAAAAATAGTGAAATTCCAAGAACTTTCGTGATTTCTCACATTATCAAGGAATAACATTTGGATTTATACTCTTTTCACTGTAGTTATTTTGCATATTGTGATATCACCTGTTTGCTGTGGAATAATTGCAGTCATAACTGTGTACAACGAACACATAACGAAGCACCGAAAGTGTTGCTTTGCTTCTGTAATTGCAAATAATATGCACACATGCCAAATGCTCGTGTGGCAAATCTAAGAAGATTCCAGCAGTCTGTCATGTTCTTATTCACGATCCTGGACGCATGGCAGGTCCATCCTGGAGTACGTAGCACCAGCATGGAACCTTGTCCTGATAAGCACGTAAAGGCTGGAGAAAGCGTCAAGATATGCAACGGAACTAGTCCCAGAGGTAAAAGGAATGATCTACGAGAATAGGGTGAAGTACCTGGAGAAACTGAGAGTAGAGTTGTCCATTCACCCCCTCCAGTTTGTAGGGTTGATCGTGCTAAAAGTTTAAAATGCTTGAATAGAGACTAGCGAGGGTGGAGAGGATAATAGATTGAGGGAGGTGAGAAGTGCTTAAGGAAGTGCAAAGTTTATGTTGCTGTCTAAAGGTCAAAGAGGGAGTCTGTGTCAAAGGTGGGGCCGTCAGCGAGGGAGGTTGCACCCTGAGGAGGGTAAAAATGAGCCTTCAATTTTTTTTTTATTCAGGTACAGATTCACTTAACTACAATCATCATATTAGTAACATGTGTAAATTAGAATAAACTCAAAAAAAAAAAAATCA
This sequence comes from Cherax quadricarinatus, assembly GCF_026875155.1. Classification (NCBI taxonomy): domain Eukaryota; kingdom Metazoa; phylum Arthropoda; class Malacostraca; order Decapoda; family Parastacidae; genus Cherax; species Cherax quadricarinatus. The sequence goes on along the minus strand of NC_069474.1, from coordinate 15,269,957 downwards.
TGACATATCCCATGCAGGGGCTGCATGAACTGTTCCTAGGATACAATGTTATATAAATTCCCAGAGCTGTCACGGCAAGCACCTGATACCCTTGTCCCTGTCGTTTCTACATACCCATGTGAGGCGGCGCTTCTCCACTCTTGTGACCGCAAAAGCTAAATATAGGAACCGTCTTCACTGTCAGCTTGACAGTCAAGACGGTTGCTAATTTAGCTTTTAAGGTCACATGGCCTGGCACTCTCACCTGTTCTGCCTCTCTTCAAATTGCTTCTGAGTAAAATGACAAGCTTTTAAAGGGTTGCAGGTGGAAGGTCTCGGTCAGATGACCAAGAGCTCCAGCTGAGGGATCATATGACTAAGAACATTACCTAACTTCAGTAAAATACAGAACCAGATGTCTGGCTGAATTGTTTATTTTTTTAACTAAGTAATCGTATGTTTCGTAACTTCAGCCAGATGGAGAATTTTTTTGTGCTCGTTTCAATGTATATAATTTTTCTTGTAGATGAATAGTTCACAGAACCGACAAGTTAGACACATGTGCAACACTTGGGTATCTTTAATGAGGAAACGTTTCGCCACACAGTGGCTTCATCAGTCCATACAAAGGAGAATGGTGATGAACAGGAGGAGTATTCTTTTCAAGATTGATGGATTGATCTCATCGGCTCAAGGCTGAGGGACTGATTACCTCAAACTCCTCCTGTTCTTCATCATTCCCCTTTGTATGGACTGATGAAGTCACTGTGTGGCGAAACATTTCCTCATTAAAGACACCCAGGTGTTGCACATGTGTCTAATTTGTCATATTTTTTTCTTATTACTAGAGTACTTTGGTTCTATAATCTACAATAAAATGTATATTAAGTTTTTATCAAAAATTTGAGATTATGTGCTTTTGTTGTGATAAATTTGACTCGGGGGCACAAAAGCTAGTAAAGATCAGACAACCCTGCATTAGAGGACAGAATTACAAGGGGAAGAAAAAACTCCATACAAAATACTTATTGTACTTGATGGGGAAGAGGCGGGAAACAGGTCCACGAGAGAACAGTTGGAAGGACACAAATAAGTCACGGGGATGTCAGAAAGTACTTCTTCAGCCTCAGGGTGGTCAGTAGTGAAATAACCTGTATGAAGCAGTGGCAGAGGCTCCATATATAATCTGAAGAATATGTATGAAAGGGGACCCACGAGGCTAACAGGGGGTAAATCCGGGAACAAGCAGGTTAATAGGCAGGATTAAGAGTGGAGACTGGTCCCCCAACAACACCCTCACTTCCACTACCTTCCCCACATGCACAAGATCAGGAGATACATAATCACGGCATGAAAAAATCCACCGAGTAAAGACACAGGCGAGTCACGGGAACAACAGATTGTACTTTCCACTCTTTGATAAGTGAGACATTAGATGACGTGGTAGAAGTAACCTCTACAGTGGCCACTGAGGACACACACACACACACACACACACACACACACACACACACACACACACACACACACACACACACACACACACACACACACACACACACACACAGTACATTACAACGCCGGCACAGAGCCCCTCATGATCAAACATAGAATGCAACTATAAAAGATCCTAAGAGATTGATTCTGGCCTGAGGACGACCGACATATAACAACACTTAAGCACTAGCACTATTTTTCATGTATATTCACATGCGGTGCTGAATCTATGCGGGTCATTCATCACAAGGAGGGTCGCAGGCTCGATACATCATTCACTATTCACGAAGCAAAACGCAGAACACTAAATGGATTATATAATGAGTAGAACGCACTAGATAAAGTACTGGAAGAGGGAAACACTATACGTAGTTTTAAAAAGTAGGTATGATAGAGCTCTAGAGATAATGAATCTACAGACCCTTTCGATAGAATGATAACACACTTTTGATAGCAGTTAGAGGACCCAGGAGTAGCCTACGCATTAATGTTACATACACAACTAGTTCAGTTCAGACGGATAAAACACACACTCAAGGAAAAGGATCTTGGGGTGAATATAATACCAATCACATCTCCTGAAGCGCACATTAACTAAATAACTGCTGCAGAATACGGGGGCCTAGCAAACTATGGAATCGTTCAAAACTCTGTACACGGTGTACAAGAGGCCCTTACTGGAGTATGTAGCTCCAGCTGGTCAAGCACTTCAAGAAATTAGAGAAAGTGCAAAAGTTTGCAACAAGACTAGTTCCGGAGCTAAGGAGCATGTCCTGTGAGTAGGGGCTAAGGGAAATAGACCTGACGACACTGGAGAACAAGAGGTATAGGGAATACATGAAATATAAAATACTGAGAGGAATTGACAAGGTGGGCAGAGACAGGATGTTCCAGAAATGGGATACAACAACAAAGGATCACAACTGGAAGTTGAAGATTCAGATAAATCACAGGGATGTTAGAAACTATTTCTTCAGTCATAGAGTTGTCAGGAAGTGGAACAGTCTGGAGAGTGATGCAGTGAAGGCATTCTCCATACATAGCTTGAAGAAGAGGTATGATAAAGCTCATGGTGCAGGGAGAGAGAAGACATAGTAGCAACCAGTGAAGAGGCGGGGTCAGGAACTATGAATCGACTCCTGCAACCACAATTAGGTGAGTACACACGCTCGATATTATCTTCGTGGCATCAGAAAACAGTCATACTGAAGCAATCGTGGCATCAGAAAACAGTCATACTGAAGCAATCGTGGCATCAGAAAACAGTCATACTGAAGCAATCGTGGCATCAGAAAACAGTCATACTAAAGCAATCGTGGCATCAGAAAACAGTCATACTAAAGCAATCGTGGCATCAGAAAGCAGTCATACTAAAGCAATCGTGGCATCAGAAAACAGTCATACTAAAGCAATCGTGGCATCAGAAAACAGTCATACTAAAGCAATCGTGGCATCAGAAAACAGTCATACTAAAGCAATCGTGGCATCAGAAAACAGTCATACTAAAGCAATCGTGGCATCAGAAAACAGTCATACTAAAGCAATCGTGGCATCAGAAAACAGTCATACTAAAGCAATCGTGGCATCAGAAAACAGTCATACTAAAGCATGGACGCAAAGCTTTGTGATTCTTGACTGGCAGCTCTTTTCAATCGGAGACTTTAAAGTGGAGCCTAGATAAAGCGGAGCCTGGATACTGGTGACGCGCTCTTGATCCAAGCAATGGATGTTTCCTGTCCCTTTGATCGATCCTGATTGCGTCCCATTCCCCAGGTTGTGTATGACCCCTTCGCTTTTAGTGCTTTCCCACGAATGTAATAATACAAAGTTCTCTCAACCCTTTTTAATAATGTGAATATGATAATGCTACAAGAGAAAATTTTTAGAAAGAATTTAATTTTTAACGAGTTCTTGCTAATTGACCCATTTACCTATTAGGCACGACATATATATATATATATATATATATATATATATATATATATATATATATATATATATATATATATATATATATATATATATATATATATTTATATTTATATATAAATTGAAAAGCAAGACACATGAGCAACAGTTAGGCATCTTTACTCCGAAACGTTTCGACTATACAGAAGGTTTCTTCAGTCAAATACAGAGGAGGCAGCAGAGGCAGTACAGATGTAATCAGTCCATCTCCCTCGGTGAAGTAGTTTTGAGGTGGTCAGTCCCTCAGCCTTTCAGAGTTCTGCTCCACAGGGTTCTTTACCCCTAAAAAAATGGCTGTTTCGACGCGGGTGAAGCGCTCTTGCTCCAATGAACTGGAGCTACTCGCCCCTTCTTCGGAACACGCCTCATTACCTCCTAATTCCCAGGCGCTGGAACTCCTGCCCCTACATGTTTAGCGCTCCATGAATATAATTCTGCGGTTTATGGTATTTTAATAAGGCCATCTACCATGGACTCAATTCTTATCTTAGCAATAAAATGCCATTAAGCGCATATTGTACCTAATTAACACACTTTTCGGGGAAATAAGATCACAATATGCAAAATAACCACAGTGAAAAAAAATGGCGAAATTTAAAGCGCTTTCGTGATTTCTCACATTATCAAACGCTATGTGCTTTGTGAGGGAAAAGTTCAACAGATAGGAGTAGCAAGCGAGTATATGGTGACGATAGTTTGATTGCCCGGCTGCTTGTTAAGGTAGGGTCAGTCTAGCTCCCGCTATCCCCCCTCCTTTTTCCACCCGGAAAGGTGACGTGTGGGGCTCCGACTAAATGGTAATCACTTGACTCCCAACTCCCAACATAACTGTAAGTAAAAGCCTCTGCTCCTGTTTTTAATGGATATATTGGTTAAGAGCTTCACTTTTAACCAATTTTAAGACTTGGTTCATTCTGCCTTGAATTCCATGTGCTTTTAGATAATCATGTTTTTTTAAATACTTTACTTATCATGGTGAGTGATTTCTTAGGCAGTGGGTAACCTTTGTCTCTCTCTAGCTTGGAATGTCAGCTCGGGTCATCTGGCAACCAAAGAAACAGTGTTGAAGGAGACGAACTTTACACAAGTTCTGGGACGTCACCATTTTATCTGCTTAAGTGTAGTCAACCCCAGGCAACTACCTCTCATATTTGCAGTGGTGAAGAACCTGAGTTCCTATCATCTTGGCCTATTCAAGGCTAGAGACTGTGAAGAACTAGTCGTTGGGTTGTCAACATCTGTGACCCCCTCCCCCCCCATCATCAGCAACTCGGTGTCAACAACATCAGACACCACAGTCTAACTGTACATATTAGCATTGAATTCAGATATTATTTTTATTTAATTTTTCATTTCTCTTTCAAGTAGGATAAAAATTCATATTTAATTGTTTTATATTTTCATTTCTAAATAATAGTGTTTATATTTGACTGTTGTTCTTTTTCTATTCAATAATTTTCCTAAGGAGGAGCCAGCCTTAGTAATACTGAAGTTGTTACAGGGCTGAGTAAGCCTTCACATGCTTAGTTGTCCACTTATTGAGGAATTTAGAGATACAGTATAATACCATATGTGACAAATCAAGGTATCTTATTAATGAAAATAAGATACCAGACATATAAAGCAAATTTCCTAAATTTGCTTGTAACAGATAAATGAACTACAGATATATATCCAGATGTACTCCTGTTAACCCTTTGGGATCCTTGTTCCTAGGTATCCCTATGTTCTTGCGCTACCCTCCACAGGATGGATATGGGGAGCACAATAAGCTAGCCACTTCGGTGACAAAATCGAATATGTATTCAAGGAATTGCACTGTGAATTTCGATGTGGTTATTTTGAATATTTATAAGTATATGATTAACATTTATTTATCTTTTGACACACACTGGCCTCCTCAAAGCATGGCTGGGTATTGATGAGTATTTGTCACGAGGATGGTGGGTCCTGTGCTTCTGTGGCCAGGTTAATGCACCTTCAATTAACTGACCAGGACAGGTGCTCACCTGCTGATCTGTTCTCACAGGTAAACACCGGAGGGATAGAGGTTTAGTTTAGGGAGGGTAGAATTTTTGCCTGCAATATGATAATGGAGGATGAAGATGAGGAGGATTGGTGTGGTTGTGGATAACGTAGTGCTGGTGGTTTTTGGAAGGTAAGGATGATCAGGTGGTGAGTGTGGATGAGGTCGTAGTAGTAGTGATGGAAGATGGAGACGATAAGTTGTGATGGTGGGTGAAAAGGATAATAGATTTAGATAGAAGAGCAATGTCAAAGTCACATATGCTCCGATAATGAACACATTCACAATTACACACGGTGCTTCCTTTTCCCCCCACACACACCCCTACCTATGGAAATTGTTTGATGGGAGGGCGGCCTCCAAGCTTTAACTTGACCTCTACCAACAAAGTTTTAGTTCTAGGTGAATACATCCAGGCGAGTTTAGACGAAAGTTACAAATTAGTTGTTAAATGTCCACATTTTTTTAACGGGTGTATGTGTTTTATTTTATGTAGAAGTGTGTGTTGTGTTTACAAATGTTAATATTAACTCTTACTGGCCGATTGTACAGATTTCTGGCCTCTAAGTCCTGATTATGTTTACTCTTAAAACTGTATTTTTTACCTTCCACGTATTCATCTAGGACTTTCCACCATGACTGAAAAAACTTCGCTATGTTCCTGTGTGTGTGTGTGTGTGTGTGTGTGTGTGTGTGTGTGTGTGTGTGTGTGTGTTTCCTATGGATTAGATTCCTGATAGTATCTTCTTTTGTCCCGGTTTCAGACTGTGTATATCTGCTAGTTGCCATTCTCTGGGGCTCATTAGTTGAATTTAGTATCGGTGGTCTAATGAGACATCTACAAATAGGAAGCGTGCCTTTCTCGTGCTCAGCAGATGGAATGACCCATATGGGTTTAACGCCTAACACGAATTCGTCTGTCTGTGGCCTAATGAACCCGTCAGTGGCTTTGATTCCAGTCCAACTTGGTTACTAAATGATGATACATTCTTAAAAAAATTTCGCCATTAGAACACAAAGGCACAATACTGTGACTGGAACAATACACAAATAACCCGTACATAGGAGAGAGAAGTTTACGACGTTTCGGTGAGACTTAGACCATTAACAAAGTCACACTGTGAGACTTTGCAAATGGTATTTTCACCATTTTTTCCCGTTGCCTGACACTAAAATAAAATATCCGTCGGTTGCATGATAATAGTTTACATGTTCAGATTGGTGCTCATACTCCTCGTACCCTTCAGGCTGGACAGTCTTGTATCAAAATATTGTCCCTAATTACCCTCATCCCCATTCTTCCCTTCTCTGCCCCATCCTTCCCACCCTCCTTTTCCATTATTCCTCCTCCTGTCCCATATCCCTCCCCTCTCTGTCCTTTCCTGCTTTTGGCCTTTGGGGTCTTCTCCTCTGAAATTCTAGCTCCTAGGTTGGGGAAAATATCACTGTGCATCCCATTCCACTGAGGTCCTCAATGGTGGTGTAATTTGCTATGGAATCTGGATCATCTGGAGATGATCCAGATTCCATAGTTTCGATGTCCTTCGGGTGACAGCTGTATATACGGAGGCTGGCTATTGGTTCCAAAAGGTGGGATATACAATCCTTTTCATTCCTCATGGAAACTCTCTCTCCCCTCTCCCCCTTTTTTTATTTAAAAAAATAGAGGAAACTTATTATGGAGACCTATACCCATGACCTTCCTCCTTCCGGACCCTTTCTGCTGCACCCTGTACAGATCCTGGCATGCCTTCGGACTTCTCTTTTAATCAGGTACCTTCTCTGGGTGCCGTTTCGTTTCCTTCCTCTCGTACCGCGGTTTGAACCGACCTTTCAGACATATCTGACCTCTGTTCGGCTTTGACTATGATCCCAGCTTCTCCCTGTACAGTGCGTTTATTTTCGGATCATACACGTGACTCGTACAGCCAGGCTCTAACTTCCCGTCCAAAAGACCTCGACCTATCACTGATGACCCTACCCCAGTTTCCTCTCACACTTGTAAGAAACATCCAACTAGGCAATTGACTCAAGAAATCGTAATGACACGATTGCAAACAAACCATACCCCCGGCCGGGATTGAACCCGCGGTCATAGAGTCTCAAAACTCCAGCCCGTCGCGTTAGCCACTAGACCAGCTAGCCACAATAAGATTCATCCAACTAGGTATATTTCTACACCATAGGAAAGTTAGCACAGGCACCTACTGTGACCACAAATGCAAGTTTTTACAGACGAATCTCCAGCTAGCGTGGCCGTTGACGAAACTCTAGCTCAAGTCCCTTCACTGCCGTCAACATGACTCAAGAAATCGTAATGTACAACGATTGCAAACAAACCATCATGTTGACGGCAGTGAAGGGACTTGAGCTAGAGTTCGTCACGGCCACGCTAGCTGGAGATTCGTCTGTAAAAACTTGCATTTGTGTTCACAGAGGTGCCTGTGCTAACCTTTCTATGGTGTAGAAATATACCTAGTTGGATGAATCTTATTGTGGCTAGCTGGTCTAGTGGCTAACGCGACGGGCTGGAGTTTTGAGACTCTATGACCGCGGGTTCAATCCCGGCCGGGGGTATGGTTAACTAGGCAGTTCCTTCCCTTACACTCTGTTTCATTGTCTTTCTTGGACAAAATTCTTTACACTCAACTCACTTCTACTATCTTTCCGACCACAGCATCAGCAAGATATTCCTTTGCCATGTTGGGCAGAACATTTCCTTCCATGTTCTTAAGAGTGACACACGCGTTACATTACAAAATGCAGAGCAGTCACATAATCTTCCACTTTTTGATGTTGATAATACACCAGTTATGATTTGCAAGTGCATCTCCCTTAATTCTTGCTGTGGATTTATTATCCTCCCACATACAATCATACAATTTGACTTTCTCACGTGTAATGAAGACATACTGGAGCAACTCGAGCTCCAGAATCTCCTAATAATTAAAGCTTATATTTAAACACTCCCTGCCCATGGGCGGATGAGCTATCTTTAAATTACAGCTAACTCTTAACAGCCATGAACTGCCGCCATTTTGTGGGTTTAACACTTGGTTTTGATTATATTAATAGAGGTGTAAATATTTTGGTAAAGAGCCTTTTCACCAGAATCAAGGAATCTCCTTTGAGGGGACCACATTATTGATGGAGAGGGAGGAGGATAGTATAGTGTATATTTATTTTGCCTTTAGAAGACTTGACCAGATAAATGTTCTTTGCAGCCTCTACTAACCACATTTATTTTCAGTTTCAGGATGTCGATGCGTGGCGTGAAGACTTCAGAGGGATGGTATGTGAAGGCTAAGTCAAACGGAGAGCCCTATCCTCTGGACTCCCGCCTGGCTCCCAAGTTCCAGGAAGCAGGCGTCACAACACTGTCTGGTGCCCTGCAGTATGGTGCTTCTGTCCACGGCTCCAAGCCATGCATGGCCACGCGGCAGCTGTTGGCCAGGGAAAGAATGGAGCACAATGGGAAGATGTTCGAAAAACTTAAACTTGGAGAGTACATGTGGAAAACGTACTCTGAAGTGCAGCAAATGGCTGTGGAAGTAGGTCTAGGGCTGAGGGTGAGAGGTCTCCAGCCACTAGACAGAGTCGTTATCTTCGCAGAGACAAGGGCGGAGTGGCTTGTGGCAGCTATGGGCTGCCTGCAGCAACGCATTACTGTCGTCACACTCTACACCACACTCACTGACGCAGGTATCGCCCACGGTATCAACCAAACAGGAGTATCTCTCGTCTTCACCTCCTATGAGCTTCTGCCAAGAGTGTCTCGTGTTCTGTCAGAATGTTCTAATGTGAAGACTGTGATTGTCATGGAAGACCAGCTGGAGGGTGTAGGTGACGTTAACAATTTTCCTTCAAATGTCACCCTAGTGCCCTTCAAAGAAATGATCAAAGAAGATACCAGGAAAGCAAATATTATCACACCAGTCCCTGAAGCTGAGGACACAGCTATTATCATGTATACCAGCGGCTCCACAGGCACGCCCAAGGGTGTGGAACTCTCTCATACAAATATCCTGGCCAGTGTCGTTGCTTACTCCGTCCAGATGAATGTCAGTCTTGAGGATCGGTACCTGTCTTTCTTGCCTCTAGCACATATCATGGAATTGGCCACAGAAATAGCTCTCATTTCTCTGGGTGCCACTATACTGTATTCTTCTCCCCACACACTCACCAGCACCAGTCCAAAGGTTATGAAGGGCACTGAGGGAGACGCCAAGGTAGCAAGACCCACAGTTATGAACTCTGTACCTCTAGTGTTGGATCGCATCATTAAAGGAGTTTCCCAAAAAGTGGAGCAACAAGGATGGATCAAGAGCTTTGTCTTCACAGAAGCTGTTAGGTACAAATTCTGGCTGGAGTACATCCCATTCACGTCGTACTTCCTGAATACCTTCATCTTCAGGAAGGTACAGGAAGAGCTTGGAGGTGAGCTGAAAAGAGTGGTGGTCGGAGGGGCTCCCTTGTCGCCTCAGACCCATGACACGATGAGAGCCATTTTTGATGTGTCCATTCAGGTTGGATACGGCGCCACAGAATCAGCCTCCTGCATCACCGGAATGGATGAAGATGACATTAGCACCGGTCACTCCGGAGGCCCCAACCTCGGGGTCTTCATGAAGCTCGTTGACTGGGAAGAAGGAAATTACAGAGTGACTGACAAGCCAAATCCTCGAGGCGAGATCGTAGTCGGGGGAATTGTGGTCAGCAAAGGCTACTTTAAGCTCCCCGAAGAAAACGAAGCTGCCTTCTACGAAGAGAATGGGATAAGATGGTTCCGCACAGGAGATATTGGCGAAATAAATTCTTTAGGCTCGTTAAAAATTATAGATCGGAAAAAAGATTTGGTAAAACTGAAGCATGGTGAATACGTCTCCCTTGGAAACACAGAGTCCAAGCTAAAGACGCTCTCAAACGTGGAAAATATTTGCGTTTTTGCTGACTCCACTAAAGACAAGACAGTAGCAGTGGTGGTACCTTCTGCAGACCGTCTGTGGAAGGTGGCGGCCAGCGTGGGTATCGACAAGGACACAGTCACCATTGAGGAGCTGTGCGCTGACGAGAGGATCAAGGAGGCCATCTTGAAGGAGATTCAGAACCACGGCAAGAAGTGCGGTTTGACGCGGTGGGAGGTGCCAGCAGCCGTCTGCTTGACGCTGGAGCCCTGGACGCCAGACACAGGTTTGGTTACAGCGGCACTGAAGCTGCGACGCACGCAGCTCAATCAGTATTACGAAAACAGCGTTCATGATATGTACTCCAGGTTAGACTAGCACACCTAGTGATACCTACAACAGGTTTCCAGAGCTGTTCTACTCTAAAAGACTCGGAACTTTTCTTGTTCAAGGTTCTTGAATAATGGCGAAGGCCCTAGAGAAGAGTCTGTGTATCTGTATATATGCATAATATAAACTAGTATATTTAAACACTTGGAATGGATTACTAGTCCTTATTTATTCCATTCACGCTTTTTACCCATTATTCCTCACAGTGTAAGAGACCAGCTATCAAGAACTTCAATACTTAGAGCATTATTAATGATTTCGTCCACTGTAAAGACGAAATTAAATATTTTTTTTCTAGATGGGTTCCACTGGCACCTTTTCTTTTTGGGTTCCCCAAAGGCGATTCTTCTGGGGGTCCCACAAGTGATTGTTTTTGGATACCCTGAAATAATTCTTGGGGCTCCCCAGAAGTAATTTTTTGGGGGGTTCCCAAGCGAGTTGCATGGACTCCAGTCCTTCCAGAGAGGTAGCATTTTTTCCTTTAATAATTAAGTCCTGTGACAATGTATAGAGCTCTTTGTATGTACTACACTAGTGGGATCACCAAAGATATGACCAATGTACGTCAGTGGTGCCAAAAACTGATAATTTGAAAATGTAAGCGGAACATCCCCCTCGTTTTTTTCCTCTATAGAATGGGCAAGGCACTTTACTAGAGGGAAATAAGGTATATACTAGATTAGGTTAAGTTGTAAGACTGATCTCACAAGTTTCTGTACCTACAACATATGAGTAGAAGTGAACAGTACTTTGGTATCTGTTTTTCTGAAATCTTTCCTTGTGTAGCAGACGATTACAGAGGTGTCTAATATATTTAGAGACTGTGGGAGAATTTTAAGGTGTTTCGTCCCTCAGCCTTTGAAGAAGTAATTTTCGATCATTCTTCATGTCCATTTCAATGACCAGCGCCATGGAAGTGAACCACCATCACAGCGGAGGGACTGAACGCTACGAAAATCTCTCTATGTCCATCAAGGCTAAGCGACTGAATACCTCACTCTCCCCTCTTCTCTAGACAGGGGGTGAAAATCTTTAGCTCCAGTACTTTCGCAGCTTCCAGTGCATCAGGAGCTATGCAATGTTGCAAGTGAAGGAGGGGAAGTTTTTCTCAGAACAGCGCAGAGTGGGCCTGTCGCCTCCTCCTGGCTCTTAGAAACATTGCATAGCTCCTGATGACGCACTGAGAAGTGCGAAGTACTTTAGCTAAAGATTTCCACCCTTGTGGGTTCTCTTATAATATATATATATATATATATATATATATATATATATATATATATATAATATATATATATATTATATATATATATGATGTGGTAAACTTGTTATACAAGGCCACAAAACTTAAGTGTAAAATATTTATTACAAATAATTTAATTATAATTTTGCTCACTGCTATTTTAAGTTAGTTTGGTGATATGACCTTAAAGTATCGAGCATCACTCGAGTTTATATTAAATTATGGAAAATAATTTCTCCATTTTCTATGAATGAGACAAATGGGTTATTGAAAAACTCATATGATGGTTTCAAAAGCGTATTTAATGACATGAGAGATGTATGGTGCCCTGAGATGTATTTTGGGACTTAGTGTATGGTTGTTGTGAGGGAAATTAGTGTCAAGCATAAAGGAATAAGTGTATGTACACAAATTCTCCAAGTTGTGTACTAGACTAGTTGCTTGCAAGAGTCTGTTCGTAGCTTTCAGCTCGGTTATCAAGCAATCGTGCGACTCACTTGCCATTATTCGTGAATACGGTCACGAAACTGGTTCAGGGAGACCTGGGAAAAATATAGCGTCTTGTCATGCAAGAATGATGAACGAAGAGGCTCCTTGCTCAAAGAACTCAATACCTAACAACGGTGGCTGCTATAGTCGTATATGGCTCCACAAAATTGTAAAAACAATATGTACAATAATTCTGATAATTAAAAATCAAAATAAATCGAAACAAATCTAATTTCAGTATTATATGTCTTGGCAAAGTAATTTTTTCCTAATTTAGTTTTAAGTTTCTTTTCGGACATCATTATTATTATTATTAAGTCTAAGCGCTAAACCCGCAAGTATCATAAAGCGCTGTTTCCGGACAACAAAGAGGAACATTTTTACTGTACGAACCATTAAGGTTTAGGTCATCTTTATTAAATTACAACAGCGAGGAGACAGGTTTAAATGTATTTAATATTTTTTCACTCGTGCTGTCGAGAGCTTAAAACTTATCGGTCCAGCCTAGACCATAGACTCGTGTTATGGTCTATCCTGGACCATAGTCTCGTGTTATGGTCCATCCTGGACCATAGTCACTTATGGTCCATCGTGGACCACAGTCTAGG